>CAKKTE020000093.1:0-1224255 GCA_920105625.2 Clusia tigrina
ACGGTACGTCCTACACCTAGCAAAGTTTGCAACATACAAATGCTTGTAACTTTTTACTGGAGCGTCATAAAATCTTGAAATTTTGTAACAATAAAGTACTCGAGCCTCTTGTCAATTTAAGCTATCGCTCAAAGCTATGCTACCCTTGAGTCACAAATCAAACACTGATAAAACTTCAAATGGCCCAAACCTTCTATACGGTACGTCCTACACCTATCAAAGTTTGCAACATACAAATGTTTGTAACTTTTTACTGGAGCGTCATAAAACCTTGAAATTTTGTAACAATAAAGTACTCCGAGTCTCTTGTCAATTTAAGTTATCGCTCAAAGCTATGCTACCCTTGAGTCCCAAATCAAACTTTAATAACACTTCAAATGGCCCTAACTTCTATACGGTACGTCCTACACCTATCAAAGTTTGCAACATACAAATGCTTGTAACTTTTTACTGGAGCGTCATAAAACCTTGAAATTTTGTAATACTAAAGTACTCGAGCCTCTTGTCAATTTAAGCTATCGCTCAAAGCTATGCTACCCTTGAGTCACAAATCAAACACTGATAAAACTTGAAATGGCCCTAAATTCTATACGGTGCATCCTACACCTATCACAGTTTGCAACATACAAATGCTTGTAACTTTTTTACTGGAGCGCCATAAAACCTTGAAATTTTGTAACAATAAAGTTACTCGAGCCTCTTGTCAATTTAAGTTATCGCTCAAAGCTATGCTACCCTTGAGTCCCAAATCAAACACTGATAAAACTTCAAATGGCCCAAATTTCTATACGTACGTCCTACACCTAGCAAAGTTTGCAACATACAAATGCTTGTAACTTTTTTACTGAAGCGTCATAAAACCTTGAAATTTTGTAACAATAAAAGTACTCGAGTCTCTGTCAATTTAAGTTATCGCTCAAAGCTATGCTACCCTTGAGTCCCAAATCATACTTTAATAACACTTCAAATGGCCCTAACTTCTATACGTACGTCCTACACCTATCAAAGTTTGCAACATACAAATGCTTGTAACTTTTTACTGGAGCGTCATAAAACCTTGAAATTTTGTAATACTAAAGTACTCGAGCCTCTTGTCAATTTAAGCTATCGCTCAAAGCTATGCTACCCTTGAGTCACAAATCAAACACTGATAAAACTTGAAATGGCCCTAAATTCTATACGGTGCATCCTACACCTATCAAAGTTTGCAACATACAAATGCTTGTAACTTTTTACTGGAGCGCCATAAAACCTTGAAATTTTGTAACAATAAAGTACTCGAGCCTCTTGTCCAATTTAAGTTATCGCTCAAAGCTATGCTACCCTTGAGTCCCAAATCAAACACTGATAAAACTTCAAATGGCCCTAACTTCTATACGGTACATCCTACACCTATCAAAGTTTGCAACCATACAAATGCTTGTAACTTTTTACTGGAGCGTCATAAAACCTTGAAATTTTGTAACAATCAAGTACTGGAGCCTCTTGTCAATTTAAGCTATCGCTCAAAGCTATGCTACCCTTGAGTCCCAAATCAAACACTGATAAAATTGCAAATGGCCCTAACTTCTATACGGTACATCCTACACCTATCAAAGTTTGCAACATACAAATGCTTGTAACTTTTACTGGAGCGTCATAAAACCTTGAAATTTTGAAACAATAAAGTACTCGAGCCTATTGTCAATTTAAGCTATCGCTCAAAGCTATGCTACCCTTGAGTCCCAAATCAAACACTGATAAAACTTCAAATGGCCCAAATTTCTATACGGTACGTCCTACCACCTAGCAAAGTTTGCAACATACAAATGCTTGTAACTTTTTACTGGAGCGTCATAAAATCTTGAAATTTTGTAACAATAAAGTACTCGAGCCTCTTGTCAATTAAGCTATCGCTCAAAGCTATGCTACCCTTGAGTCCCAAGTCAAACACTGATAAAACTTCAAACGGCCCTAACTTCTATACGGTACATCCTACACCTATCAAAGTTTGCAACATACAAATGCTTGTAACTTTTTACTGGAGCGTCATGAAACCTTGAAATTTTGAAACAATAAAGTACTCGAGCCTATTGTCAATTTAAGCTATCGCTCAAAGCTATGCTACCCTTGAGTCCCAAATCAAACACTGATAAAACTTCAAATGGCCCAAATTTCTATACGGTACGTCCTACACCTATCAAAGTTTGCAACATACAAATGTTTGTAACTTTTTACTAGAGCGTCATAAAACCTTGAAATTTTGTAACAATAAAGTACTCGAGCCTCTTGTCAATTTAAGCTATCGCTCAAAGCTATGCTACCCTTGATTCCCAAATCAAACACTGATAAAATTCCAAATGGCCCTAACTTCTATACGGTACATCCTGCAACCTATCAAAGTTTGCAACATACAAAAGCTTGTAAACTTTTATTGGAGCGTCATAAAACCTTGAAATTTTGAAACAATAAAGTACTCGAGCCTATTGTCAATTTAAGCTATCGCTCAAAGCTATGCTACCCTTGAGTCCCAAATCAAACACTGATAAAATTTCAAATGGCCCAAACTTCTATACGGTATGTCCTACACCTATCAAAGTTTGCAACATACAAATGTTTGTAACTTTTTACTGGAGCGTCATAAAACCTTGAAATTTTGTAACAGTAAAGTACTCGAGCCTCTTGTCAATTTAAACTATCGCTCAAAGCTATGCTACCCTTGAGTCCCAAGTCAAACACTGATAAAACTTCAAATGGCCCTAACTTCTATACGGTACATCCTACACCTAGCAAAGTTTGTAACATACAAATGCTTGTAACTTTTTACTGGAGCGTCATAAAACCTTGAAATTTTGAAACAATAAAGTACTCGAGCCTATTGTCAATTTAAGCTATCGCTCAAAGTTACGCAACCCTTGAGTCCCAAATCAAACACTTGTCTATTTAAGTTATCGCTCAAAGCTATGCTACCCTTGAGTCCCAAATCAAACTTTAATAACACTTCAAATGGCCCTAACTTCTATACGGTACGTCCTACACCTATCAAAGTTTGCAACATACAAATGCTTGTAACTTTTTACTGGAGCGTCATAAAACCTTGAAATTTTGTAATACTAAAGTACTCGAGCCTCTTGTCAATTTAAGCTATCGCTCAAAGCTATGCTACCCTTGAGTCACAAATCAAACACTGATAAAACTTGAAATGGCCCTAAATTCTATACGGTGCATCCTACACCTATCAAAGTTTGCAACATACAAATGCTTGTAACTTTTTACTAGAGCGCCATAAAACCTTGAAATTTTGTAACAATAAAGTACTCGAGCCTCTTGTCAATTTAAGTTATCGCTCAAAGCTATGCTACCCTTGAGTCCCAAATCAAACACTGATAAAACTTCAAATGGCCCTAACTTCTATACGGTACATCCTACACCTATCAAAGTTTGCAACATACAAATGCTTGTAACTTTTTACTGGAGCGTCATAAAACCTTGAAATTTTGTAACAATAAAGTACTGGAGCCTCTTGTCAATTTAAGCTATCGCTCAAAGCTATGCTACCCTTGAGTCCCAAATCAAACACTGATAAAATTGCAAATGGCCCTAACTTCTATACGGTACATCCTACACCTATCAAAGTTTGCAACATACAAATGCTTGTAACTTTTTACTGGAGCGTCATAAAACCTTGAAATTTTGAAACAATAAAGTACTCGAGCCTATTGTCAATTTAAGCTATCGCTCAAAGCTATGCTACCCTTGAGTCCCAAATCAAACACTGATAAAACTTCAAATGGCCCAAATTTCTATACGGTACGTCCTACACCTAGCAAAGTTTGCAACATACAAATGCTTGTAACTTTTTACTGGAGCGTCATAAAACCTTGAAATTTTGTAACAATAAAGTACTCGAGTCTCTTGTCAATTTAAGTTATCGCTCAAAGCTATGCTACCCTTGAGTCCCAAATCAAACTTTAATAACACTTCAAATGGCCCTAACTTCTATACGGTACGTCCTACACCTATCAAAGTTTGCAACATACAAATGCTTGTAACTTTTTACTGGAGCGTCATAAAACCTTGAAATTTTGTAATACTAAAGTACTCGAGCCTCTTGTCAATTTAAGCTATCGCTCAAAGCTATGCTACCCTTGAGTCACAAATCAAACACTGATAAAACTTGAAATGGCCCTAAATTCTATACGGTGCATCCTACACCTATCAAAGTTTGCAACATACAAATGCTTGTAACTTTTTACTGGAGCGCCATAAAACCTTGAAATTTTGTAACAATAAAGTACTCGAGCCTCTTGTCAATTTAAGTTATCGCTCAAAGCTATGCTACCCTTGAGTCCCAAATCAAACACTGATAAAACTTCAAATGGCCCTAACTTCTATACGGTACATCCTACACCTATCAAAGTTTGCAACATACAAATGCTTGTAACTTTTTACTGGAGCGTCATAAAACCTTGAAATTTTGTAACAATAAAGTACTGGAGCCTCTTGTCAATTTAAGCTATCGCTCAAAGCTATGCTACCCTTGAGTCCCAAATCAAACACTGATAAAATTGCAAATGGCCCTAACTTCTATACGGTACATCCTACACCTATCAAAGTTTGCAACATACAAATGCTTGTAACTTTTTACTGGAGCGTCATAAAACCTTGAAATTTTGAAACAATAAAGTACTCGAGCCTATTGTCAATTTAAGCTATCGCTCAAAGCTATGCTACCCTTGAGTCCCAAATCAAACACTGATAAAACTTCAAATGGCCCAAATTTCTATACGGTACGTCCTACACCTAGCAAAGTTTGCAACATACAAATGCTTGTAACTTTTTACTGGAGCGTCATAAAATCTTGAAATTTTGTAACAATAAAGTACTCGAGCCTCTTGTCAATTAAGCTATCGCTCAAAGCTATGCTACCCTTGAGTCCCAAGTGAAACACTGATAAAACTTCAAACGGCCCTAACTTCTATACGGTACATCCTACACCTATCAAAGTTTGCAACATACAAATGCTTGTAACTTTTTACTGGAGCGTCATGAAACCTTGAAATTTTGAAACAATAAAGTACTCGAGCCTATTGTCAATTTAAGCTATCGCTCAAAGCTATGCTACCCTTGAGTCCCAAATCAAACACTGATAAAACTTCAAATGGCCCAAATTTCTATACGGTACGTCCTACACCTATCAAAGTTTGCAACATACAAATGTTTGTAACTTTTTACTAGAGCGTCATAAAACCTTGAAATTTTGTAACAATAAAGTACTCGAGCCTCTTGTCAATTTAAGCTATCGCTCAAAGCTATGCTACCCTTGATTCCCAAATCAAACACTGATAAAATTCCAAATGGCCCTAACTTCTATACGGTACATCCTGCACCTATCAAAGTTTGCAACATACAAAAGCTTGTAAACTTTTATTGGAGCGTCATAAAACCTTGAAATTTTGAAACAATAAAGTACTCGAGCCTATTGTCAATTTAAGCTATCGCTCAAAGCTATGCTACCCTTGAGTCCCAAATCAAACACTGATAAAATTTCAAATGGCCCAAACTTCTATACGGTATGTCCTACACCTATCAAAGTTTGCAACATACAAATGTTTGTAACTTTTTACTGGAGCGTCATAAAACCTTGAAATTTTGTAACAGTAAAGTACTCGAGCCTCTTGTCAATTTAAACTATCGCTCAAAGCTATGCTACCCTTGAGTCCCAAGTCAAACACTGATAAAACTTCAAATGGCCCTAACTTCTATACGGTACATCCTACACCTAGCAAAGTTTGTAACATACAAATGCTTGTAACTTTTTACTGGAGCGTCATAAAACCTTGAAATTTTGAAACAATAAAGTACTCGAGCCTATTGTCAATTTAAGCTATCGCTCAAAGTTACGCAACCCTTGAGTCCCAAATCAAACACTGATAAAACTTCAAATGGCCCAAAATTCTATACGGTGCATCCTACACCTATCAAAGTTTGCAACATACAAAAGCTTGTAATTTTTTACTGGAGCGTCATAAAACCTTGAAATTTTGTAACAATAAAGTACTCGAGCCTCTTGTCAATTTAACTTATCGCTCAAAGCTATGCTACCCTTGAGTCCCAAATCAAACTTTAATAAAACTTCAAATGGCCCTAACTTCTATACGGTACGTCCTACACCTATCAAAGTTTGCAACATACAAATGCTTGTAACTTTTTACTGGAGCGTCATAAAACCTTGAAATTTTGAAACAATAAAGTACTCGAGCCTATTGTCAATTTAAGCTATCGCTCAAAGCTATGCTACCCTTGAGTCCCAAATCAAACACTGATAAAACTTCAAATGGCCCTAACTTCTATACGGTACATCCTACACCTAGCAAAGTTTGTAACATACAAATGCTTGTAACTTTTTACTGGAGCGTCATAAAACCTTGAAATTTTGTAACAGTAAAGTACTCGAGCCTCTTGTCAATTTAAACTATCGCTCAAAGCTATGCTACCCTTGAGTCACAAATCAAACACTGATAAAACTTGAAATGGCACTAAATTCTATACGGTGCATCCTACACCTATCAAAGTTTGCAACATACAAATGCTTGTAACTTTTTATTGGAGCGTCATAAAACCTTGAAATTTTGTAAAAATAAAGTACTCGAGCCTCTTGTCAATTTAAGTTATCGCTCAAAGCTATGCTACCCTTGAGTCCCAAATCAAACACTGATAAAATTCCAAATGGCCCTAACTTCTATACGGTACATCCTACACCTATCAAAGTTTGCAACATACAAATGCTTGTAACTTTTTACTGGAGCATCATAAAACCTTGAAATTTTGAAACAATAAAGTACTCGAGCCTATTGTCAATTTAAGCTATCGCTCAAAGCTATGCTACCCTTGAGTCCCAAATCAAACACTGATAAAACTTCAAATAGCCCAAATTTCTATACGGTACGTCCTACACCTATCAAAGTTTGCAACATACAAATGTTTGTAACTTTTTACTGGAGAGTCATAAAACCTTGAAATTTTGTAACAATAAAGTACTCGAGCCTCTTGTCAATTTAAGCTATCGCTCAAAGCTATGCTACCCTTGAGTCCCAAATCAAACACTGATAAAATTCCAAATGGCCCTAACTTCTATATGGTACATCCTACACCTATCAAAGTTTGCAACATACAAATGCTTGTAACTTTTTACTGGAGCGTCATAAAACCTTGAAATTTTGAAACAATAAAGTACTCGAGCCTATTGTCAATTTAAGCTATCGCTCGAAGCTATGCTACCCTTGAGTCCCAAATATAACACTGATAAAACTTCAAATGGCCCTAAATTCTATACGGTGCATCCTACACCTATCAAAGTTTGCAACATACAATAGTGTGTAACTTTTTACTGGAGCATCATAAAACCATGAAATTTTGTAACAATGAACTACTCGAGTCTCTTGTCAATTTAAGTTATCGCTCAAAGCTATGCTACCCTTGAGTCCCAAGTCAAACACTGATAAAACTTCAAATGGCCCTAACTTCTATACGGTACGTCCTACACCTATCAAAGTGTGCAACATACAAATGCTTGTAACTTTTTACTGGAGCGTCATAAAACCTTGAAATTTTGTAATACTAAAGTACTCGAGCCTCTTGTCAATTTAAGCTATCGCTCAAAGCTATGCTACCCTTGAGTCACAAATCAAACACTGATAAAACTTGAAATGGCCCTAAATTCTATACGGTGCATCCTACACCTATCAAAGTTTGCAACATACAAATGCTTGGAACTTTTTATTGGAGCGCCATAAAACCTTGAAATTTTGTAACAATAAAGTACTCGAGCCTCTTGTCAATTTAAGTTATCGCTCAAAGCTATGCTACCCTTGAGTCCCAAATCAAACACTGATAAAATTCCAAATGGCCCTAACTTCTATACGGTACATCCTACACCTATCAAAGTTTGCAACATACAAATGCTTGTAACTTTTTACTGGAGCGTCATAAAACGTTGAAATTTTGTAACAATAAAGTTCTCGAGCCTCTTGTCAATTTAAGTTATCGCTCAAAGCTATGCTACCCTTGAGTCCCAAATCAAACTTTAATAAAACTTCAAATGGCCCTAACTTCTATACGGTATGTCCTACACCTATCAAAGTTTGCAACATACAAATGCTTGTACCTTTTTACTGGAGCGTCATAAAACCTTGAAATTTTGTAATACTAAAGTACTCGAGCCTCTTGTCAATTTAAGCTATCGCTCAAAGCTATGCTACCCTTGAGTCACAAATCAAACACTGATAAAACTTGAAATGGCCCTAAATTCTATACGGTGCATCCTACACCTATCAGAGTTTGCAACATACAAATGCTTGGAACTTTTTATTGGAGCGTCATAAAACCTTGAAATTTTGTAACAATAAAGTACTCGAGCCTCTTGTCAATTTAAGCTATCGCTCAAAGCTATGCTACCCTTGAGTCCCAAGTCAAACACTGATAAAACTTCAAATGGCCCTAACTTCTATACGGTACATCCTACACCTATCAAAGTTTGCAACATACAAATGCTTGGAACTTTTTACTGGAGCGTCATAAAACCTTGAAATTTTGTAACAATAAAGTACTCGAGCCTCTTGTCAATTTAAGCTATCGCTCAAAGCTATGCTACCCTTGAGTCCCAAATCAAACACTGATAAAATTCCCAATGGCCCTAACTTCTATACGGTACATCCTACACCTATCAAAGTTTGCAACATGCAAATGCTTGTAACTTTTTACTGGAGCGTCATAAAACCTTGAAATTTTGAAACAATAAAGTACTCGAGCCTATTGTCAATTTAAGCTATCGCTCAAAGCTATGCTACCCTTGAGTCTCAAATCAAACACTGATAAAACTTCAAATGGCCCTAAATTCTATACGGTGCATCCTACACCTATCAAAGTTTGCAACATACAAGAAGCTTGTAACTTTTTAATGGAGCGTCATAAAACCTTGAAATTTTGTAACAATAAAGTAATCGAGTCTCTTGTCAATTTAAGTTATCGCTCAAAGCTATGCTACCCTTTAGTCCCAAATCAAACTTTAATAAAACTTCAAATGGCCCAACCTTCTATACGGTACGTCCTACACCTATCAGAGATTGCAACATACAAATGTTTGTAACTTTTTACTGGAGCGTCATAAAACCTTGAAATTTTGTAACAATAAAGTACTCGAGCCTCTTGTCAATTTAAGCTATCGCTCAAAGCTATGCTACCCTTGAGTCCCAAGTCAAACACTGATAAAATTCAAAATGGCCCTAACTTCTATACGGTACATCTTACACCTATCAAAGTTAGCAACATACAAAAGCTTGTAACCTTTTACTGGAGCGTCATAAAACCTTGAAATTTTGAAACAATAAAGTACTCGAGCCTATTGTCAATTTAAGCTATCGCTCAAAGCTATGCTACCCTTGAGTCCCAAATCAAACACTGGTAAATCTTCAAATGGCCCAAACTTCTATACGGTACGTCCTACACCTATCAAAGTTTGCAACATACAAATGTTTGTAACTTTTTACTGGAGCGTCATAAAACCTTGAAATTTTGTAACAATAAAATATACTCGAGCCTCTTGTCAATTTAAGCTATCGCTCAAAGCTATGCTACCCTTGAGTCCTAAGTCAAAAACTGATAAAACTTCAAATGGCCCTAACTTCTATACGGTACATCCTACACCTATCAAAGTTTGCAACATAAAAAAGCTTATAACCTTTTACTGGAGCGTCATAAAACTTTGAAATTTTGAAACAATAAAGTACTTGAGCCTATTGTCAATTTAAGCTATCGCGCAAAGCTATGCTACCCTTGAGTCCCAAATCAAACACTGATAAAACTTCAAATGGCCCTAAATTCTATACGGTGCATCCTACACCTATCAAAGTTTGCAACATACAAAAGCTTGTAACTTTTTACTGGAGCGTCATAAAACCTTGAAATTTTGTAACAATAAAGTACTCGAGCCACTTGTCAATTTAAGTTATCGCTCAAAGCTATGCTACCCTTGAGTCCCAAATCAAACTTTAATAAAACTTCAAATGGTCCTAACTTCTATACGGTACATCCTACACCTATCAAAGTTTGCAACATACAAATGCTTGTAACTTTTTACTGGAGCGTCATAAAACCTTGAAATTTTGTAATACTAAAGTACTCGAGCCTCTTGTCAATTTAAGCTATCGCTCAAAGCTATGCTACCCTTGAGTCACAAATCAAACACTGATAAAACTTGAAATGGCCCTAAATTCTATACGGTGCATCCTACACCTATCAGTGTTTGCAACATATAAATGCTTGTAACTTTTTATTGGAGCGTCATAAAACCTTGAAATTTTGTAACAATAAAGTACTCGAGCCTCTTGTAAATTTAAGTTATCGCTCAAAGCTATGCTACCCTTGAGTCCCAAATCAAACACTGATAAAATTCCAAATGGCCCTAACTTCTATACGGTACATCCTACACCTATCAAAGTTTGCAACATACAAATGCTTGTAACCTTTTACTGGAGCGTCATAAAACCTTGAAATTTTGTAACAATAAAGTAATCGAGTCTCTTGTCAATTTAAGTTATCGCTCAAAGCTATGCTACCCTTTAGTCCCAAATCAAACTTTAATAAAACTTCAAATGGCCCAACCTTCTATACGGTACGTCCTACACCTATCAGAGATTGCAACATACAAATGTTTGTAACTTTTTACTGGAGCGTCATAAAACCTTGAAATTTTGTAACAATAAAGTACTCGAGCCTCTTGTCAATTTAAGCTATCGCTCAAAGCTATGCTACCCTTGAGTCCCAAGTCAAACACTGATAAAATTCAAAATGGCCCTAACTTCTATACGGTACATCTTACACCTATCAAAGTTTGCAACATACAAAAGCTTGTAACCTTTTACTGGAGCGTCATAAAACCTTGAAATTTTGAAACAATAAAGTACTCGAGCCTATTGTCAATTTAAGCTATCGCTCAAAGCTATGCTACCCTTGAGTCCCAAATCAAACACTGGTAAATCTTCAAATGGCCCAAACTTCTATACGGTACGTCCTACACCTATCAAAGTTTGCAACATACAAATGTTTGTAACTTTTTACTGGAGCGTCATAAAACCTTGAAATTTTGTAACAATAAAATATACTCGAGCCTCTTGTCAATTTAAGCTATCGCTCAAAGCTATGCTACCCTTGAGTCCTAAGTCAAAAACTGATAAAACTTCAAATGGCCCTAACTTCTATACGGTACATCCTACACCTATCAAAGTTTGCAACATAAAAAAGCTTATAACCTTTTACTGGAGCGTCATAAAACTTTGAAATTTTGAAACAATAAAGTACTTGAGCCTATTGTCAATTTAAGCTATCGCGCAAAGCTATGCTACCCTTGAGTCCCAAATCAAACACTGATAAAACTTCAAATGGCCCTAAATTCTATACGTTGCATCCTACACCTATCAAAGTTTGCAACATACAAAAGCTTGTAACTTTTTACTGGAGCGTCATAAAACCTTGAAATTTTGTAACAATAAAGTACTCGAGCCACTTGTCAATTTAAGTTATCGCTCAAAGCTATGCTACCCTTGAGTCCCAAATCAAACTTTAATAAAACTTCAAATGGTCCTAACTTCTATACGGTACATCCTACACCTATCAAAGTTTGCAACATACAAATGCTTGTAACTTTTTACTGGAGCGTCATAAAACCTTGAAATTTTGTAATACTAAAGTACTCGAGCCTCTTGTCAATTTAAGCTATCGCTCAAAGCTATGCTACCCTTGAGTCACAAATCAAACACTGATAAAACTTGAAATGGCCCTAAATTCTATACGGTGCATCCTACACCTATCAGTGTTTGCAACATATAAATGCTTGTAACTTTTTATTGGAGCGTCATAAAACCTTGAAATTTTGTAACAATAAAGTACTCGAGCCTCTTGTAAATTTAAGTTATCGCTCAAAGCTATGCTACCCTTGAGTCCCAAATCAAACACTGATAAAACTTCAAATGGCCCTAAATTCTATACGGTGCATCCTACACCTATCAAAGTTTGCAACATACAAGAAGCTTGTAACTTTTTAATGGAGCGTCATAAAACCTTGAAATTTTGTAACAATAAAGTAATCGAGTCTCTTGTCAATTTAAGTTATCGCTCAAAGCTATGCTACCCTTTAGTCCCAAATCAAACTTTAATAAAACTTCAAATGGCCCAACCTTCTATACGGTACGTCCTACACCTATCAGAGATTGCAACATACAAATGTTTGTAACTTTTTACTGGAGCGTCATAAAACCTTGAAATTTTGTAACAATAAAGTACTCGAGCCTCTTGTCAATTTAAGCTATCGCTCAAAGCTATGCTACCCTTGAGTCCCAAGTCAAACACTGATAAAATTCAAAATGGCCCTAACTTCTATACGGTACATCTTACACCTATCAAAGTTAGCAACATACAAAAGCTTGTAACCTTTTACTGGAGCGTCATAAAACCTTGAAATTTTGAAACAATAAAGTACTCGAGCCTATTGTCAATTTAAGCTATCGCTCAAAGCTATGCTACCCTTGAGTCCCAAATCAAACACTGGTAAATCTTCAAATGGCCCAAACTTCTATACGGTACGTCCTACACCTATCAAAGTTTGCAACATACAAATGTTTGTAACTTTTTACTGGAGCGTCATAAAACCTTGAAATTTTGTAACAATAAAATATATTCGAGCCTCTTGTCAATTTAAGCTATCGCTCAAAGCTATGCTACCCTTGAGTCCTAAGTCAAAAACTGATAAAACTTCAAATGGCCCTAACTTCTATACGGTACATCCTACACCTATCAAAGTTTGCAACATAAAAAAGCTTATAACCTTTTACTGGAGCGTCATAAAACTTTGAAATTTTGAAACAATAAAGTACTTGAGCCTATTGTCAATTTAAGCTATCGCGCAAAGCTATGCTACCCTTGAGTCCCAAATCAAACACTGATAAAACTTCAAATGGCCCTAAATTCTATACGTTGCATCCTACACCTATCAAAGTTTGCAACATACAAAAGCTTGTAACTTTTTACTGGAGCGTCATAAAACCTTGAAATTTTGTAACAATAAAGTACTCGAGCCACTTGTCAATTTAAGTTATCGCTCAAAGCTATGCTACCCTTGAGTCCCAAATCAAACTTTAATAAAACTTCAAATGGTCCTAACTTCTATACGGTACATCCTACACCTATCAAAGTTTGCAACATACAAATGCTTGTAACTTTTTACTGGAGCGTCATAAAACCTTGAAATTTTGTAATACTAAAGTACTCGAGCCTCTTGTCAATTTAAGCTATCGCTCAAAGCTATGCTACCCTTGAGTCACAAATCAAACACTGATAAAACTTGAAATGGCCCTAAATTCTATACGGTGCATCCTACACCTATCAGTGTTTGCAACATATAAATGCTTGTAACTTTTTATTGGAGCGTCATAAAACCTTGAAATTTTGTAACAATAAAGTACTCGAGCCTCTTGTAAATTTAAGTTATCGCTCAAAGCTATGCTACCCTTGAGTCCCAAATCAAACACTGATAAAATTCCAAATGGCCCTAACTTCTATACGGTACAACCTACACCTATCAAAGTTTGCAACATACAAATGCTTGTAACTTTTTACTGGAGCGTCATAAAACCTTGAAATTTTGAAACAATAAAGTACTCGAGCCTATTGTCTATTTAAGCTATCGCTCAAAGCTATGCTACCCTTGAGTCCCAAATCAAACACTGATAAAACTTCAAATGGCCCAAATTTCTATACGGTACGTCCTACACCTATCAAAGTTTGCAACATACAAATGTTTGTAACTTTTTACTGGAGCGTCATAAAACCTTGAAATTTTGTAACAATAAAGTACTCGAGCCTCTTGTCAATTTAAGCTATCGCTCAAAGCTATGCTACCCTTGAGTCCCAAGTCAAACACTGATAAAATTCAAAATGGCCCTAACTTCTATACGGTACATCTTACAAATATCAAAGTTAGCAACATACAAAAGCTTGTAACCTTTTACTGGAGCGTCATAAAACCTTGAAATTTTGAAACAATAAAGTACTCGAGCCTATTGTCAATTTAAGCTATCGCTCAAAGCTATGCTACCCTTGAGTCCCAAATCAAACACTGGTAAATCTTCAAATGGCCCAAACTTCTATACGGTACGTCCTACACCTATCAAAGTTTGCAACATACAAATGTTTGTAACTTTTTACTGGAGCGTCATAAAACCTTGAAATTTTGTAACAATAAAATATACTCGAGCCTCTTGTCAATTTAAGCTATCGCTCAAAGCTATGCTACCCTTGAGTCCTAAGTCAAAAACTGATAAAACTTCAAATGGCCCTAACTTCTATACGGTACATCCTACACCTATCAAAGTTTGCAACATACAAAAGCTTATAACCTTTTACTGGAGCGTCATAAAACTTTGAAATTTTGAAACAATAAAGTACTCGAGCCTATTGTCAATTTAAGCTATCGCTCAAAGCTATGCTACCCTTGAGTCCCAAATCAAACACTGATAAAACTTCAAATGGCCCTAAATTCTATACGTTGCATCCTACACCTATCAAAGTTTGCAACATACAAAAGCTTGTAACTTTTTACTGGAGCGTCATAAAACCTTGAAATTTTGTAACAATAAAGTACTCGAGCCACTTGTCAATTTAAGTTATCGCTCAAAGCTATGCTACCCTTGAGTCCCAAATCAAACTTTAATAAAACTTCAAATGGCCCTAACTTCTATACGGTACATCCTACACCTATCAAAGTTTGCAACATACAAATGCTTGTAACTTTTTACTGGAGCGTCATAAAACCTTGAAATTTTGTAATACTAAAGTACTCGAGCCTCTTGTCAATTTAAGCTATCGCTCAAAGCTATGCTACCCTTGAGTCACAAATCAAACACTGATAAAACTTGAAATGGCCCTAAATTCTATACGGTGCATCCTACACCTATCAGTGTTTGCAACATATAAATGCTTGTAACTTTTTATTGGAGCGTCATAAAACCTTGAAATTGTGTAACAATAAAGTACTCGAGCCTCTTGTAAATTTAAGTTATCGCTCAAAGCTATGCTACCCTTGAGTCCCAAATCAAACACTGATAAAATTCCAAATGGCCCTAACTTCTATACGGTACATCCTACACCTATCAAAGTTTGCAACATACAAATGCTTGTAACTTTTTACTGGAGCGTCATAAAACCTTGAAATTTTGAAACAATAAAGTACTCGAGCCTATTGTCAATTTAAGCTATCGCTCAAAGCTATGCTACCCTTGAGTCCCAAATCAAACACTGATAAAACTTCAAATGGCCCAAATTTCTATACGGTACGTCCTACACCTATCAAAGTTTGCAACATACAAATGTTTGTAACTTTTTACTGGAGCGTCATAAAACCTTGAAACTTTGTAACAATAAAGTACTCGAGCCTCTTGTCAATTTAAGCTATCGCTCAAAGCTATGCTACCCTTGAGTCCCAAATCAAACACTGGTAAATCTTCAAATGGCCCTAACTTCTATACGGTACGTCCTACACCTAGCAAAGTTTGCAAACATACAAATGCTTGTAACTTTTTACTGGAGCGTCATAAAACCTTGAAATTTTGTAACAATAAAATATACTCGAGCCTCTTGTCAATTTAAGCTATCGCTCAAAGCTATGCTACCCTTGAGTCCTAAGTCAAAAACTGATAAAACTTCAAATGGCCCTAACTTCTATACGGTACATCCTACACCTATCAAAGTTTGCAACATACAAAAGCTTATAACCTTTTACTGGAGCGTCATAAAACCTTGAAATTTTGAAACAATAAAGTACTCGAGCCTATTGTCAATTTAAGCTATCGCTCAAAGCTATGCTACCCTTGAGTCCCAAATCAAACACTGATAAAACTTCAAATGGCCCAAATTTCTATACGGTACGTTCTACACCTATCAATGTTTGCAACATACAAATGTTTGTAACTTTTTACTGGAGCGTCATAAAACCTTGAAATTTTGTAACAATAAAGTACTCGAGCCTCTTGTCAATTTAAGCTATCGCTCAAAGCTATGCTACCCTTGAGTCCCAAATCAAACACTGATAAAATTCCAAATGGCCCTAATTTCTATACGGTATATCCTACACCTATCAAAGTTTGCAACATACAAATGCTTGTAACTTTTTATTGGAGCGTCATAAAACCTTGAAATTTTGTAACAATAAAGTACTCGAGCCTCTTGTCAATTTAAGTTATCGCTCAAAGCTATGCTACCCTTGAGTCCCAAATCAAACACTGATAAAATTCCAAATGGCCCTAACTTCTATACGGTACATCCTACACCTATCAAAGTTTGCAACATACAAATGCTTGTAACTTTTTACTGGAGCGTCATAAAACCTTGAAATTTTGTAACAATAAAGTACTCGAGCCTCTTGTCAATTTAAGTTATCGCTCAAAGCTATGCTACCCTTGAGTCCCAAATCAAACTTTAATAAAACTTCAAATGGCCCTAACTTCTATACGGTACGTCCTACACCTATCAAAGTTTGCAACATACAAATGTTTGTAACTTTTTACTGGAGCGTCATAAAACCTTGAAATTTTGTAACAATAAAGTACTCGAGCCTCTTGTCAATTTAAGCTATCGCTCAAAGCTATGCTACCCTTGAGTCCCAAATCAAACTTTAATAAAACTTCAAATGGCCCTAACTTCTATACGGTACATCCTACACCTATCAAAGTTTGCAACATACAAATGCTTGTAACTTTTTACTGGAGCGTCATAAAACCTTGAAATTTTGTAATACTAAAGTACTCGAGCCTCTTGTCAATTTAAGCTATCGCTCAAAGCTATGCTACCCTTGAGTCACAAATCAAACACTGATAAAACTTGAAATGGCCCTAAATTCTATACGGTGCATCCTACACCTATCAGTGTTTGCAACATATAAATGCTTGTAACTTTTTATTGGAGCGTCATAAAACCTTGAAAATTTGTAACAATAAAGTACTCGAGCCTCTTGTAAATTTAAGTTATCGCTCAAAGCTATGCTACCCTTGAGTCCCAAATCAAACACTGATAAAGTTCCAAATGGCCCTAACTTCTATACGGTACATCCTACACCTATCAAAGTTTGCAACATACAAATGCTTGTAACTTTTTACTGGAGCGTCATAAAACCTTGAAATTTTGAAACAATAAAGTACTCGAGCCTATTGTCAATTTAAGCTATCGCTCAAAGCTATGCTACCCTTGAGTCCCAAATCAAACACTGATAAAACTTCAAATGGCCCAAATTTCTATACGGAACGTCCTACACCTATCAAAGTTTGCAACATACAAATGTTTGTAACTTTTTACTGGAGCGTCATAAAACCTTGAAATTTTGTAACAATAAAGTACTCGAGCCTCTTGTCAATTTAAGCTATCGCTCAAAGCTATGCTACCCTTGAGTCCCAAATCAAACACTGATAAAATTCCAAATGGCCCTAATTTCTATACGGTATATCCTACACCTATCAAAGTTTGCAACATACAAATGCTTGTAACTTTTTATTGGAGCGTCATAAAACCTTGAAATTTTGTAACAATAAAGTACTCGAGCCTCTTGTCAATTTAAGTTATCGCTCAAAGCTATGCTACCCTTGAGTCCCAAATCAAAAACTGATAAAATTCCAAATGGCCCTAACTTCTATACGGTACATCCTACACCTATCAAAGTTTGCAACATACAAATGCTTGTAACTTTTTACTGGAGCGTCATAAAACCTTGAAATTTTGTAACAATAAAGTACTCGAGCCTCTTGTCAATTTAAGTTATCGCTCAAAGCTATGCTACCCTTGAGTCCCAAATCAAACTTTAATAAAACTTCAAATGGCCCTAACTTCTATACGGTACGTCCTACACCTATCAAAGTTTGCAACATACAAATGTTTGTAACTTTTTACTGGAGCGTCATAAAACCTTGAAATTTTGTAACAATAAAGTACTCGAGCCTCTTGTCAATTTAAGCTATCGCTCAAAGCTATGCTACCCTTGAGTCCCAAATCAAACACTGATAAAATTCCAAATGGCCCTAATTTCTATACGGTATATCCTACACCTATCAAAGTTTTCAACATACAAATGCTTGTAACTTTTTATTGGAGCGTCATAAAACCTTGAAATTTTGTAACAATAAAGTACTCGAGCCTCTTGTCAATTTAAGTTATCGCTCAAAGCTATGCTACCCTTGAGTCCCAAATCAAACTTTAATAAAACTTCAAATGGCCCTAACTTCTATACGGTACGTCCTACACCTATCAAAGTTTGCAACATACAAATGTTTGTAACTTTTTACTGGAGCGTCATAAAACCTTGAAATTTTGTAACAATAAAGTACTCGAGCCTCTTGTCAATTTAAGCTATCGCTCAAAGCTATGCTACCCTTGAGTCACAAATCAAACACTGATAAAACTTGAAATGGCCCTAAATTCTATACGGTGCATCCTACACCTATCAGTGTTTGCAACATATAAATGCTTGTAACTTTTTATTGGAGCGTCATAAAACCTTGAAATTTTGTAACAATAAGGTACTCGAGCCTCTTGTAAATTTAAGTTATCGCTCAAAGCTATGCTACCCTTGAGTCCCAAATCAAACACTGATAAAATTCCAAATGGCCCTAACTTCTATACGGTACATCCTACACCTATCAAAGTTTGCAACATACAAATGCTTGTAACTTTTTACTGGAGCGTCATAAAACCTTGAAATTTTGAAACAATAAAGTACTCGAGCCTATTGTCAATTTAAGCTATCGCTCAAAGCTATGCTACCCTTGAGTCCCAAATCAAACACTGATAAAACTTCAAATGGCCCAAATTTCTATACGGTACGTCCTACACCTATCAAAGTTTGCAACATACAAATGTTTGTAACTTTTTACTGGAGCGTCATAAAACCTTGAAATTTTGTAACAATAAAGTACTCGAGCCTCTTGTCAATTTAAGCTATCGCTCAAAGCTATGCTACCCTTGAGTCCCAAATCAAACACTGGTAAATCTTCAAATGGCCCTAACTTCTATACGGTACGTCCTACACCTAGCAAAGTTTGCAAACATACAAATGCTTGTAACTTTTTACTGGAGCGTCATAAAACCTTGAAATTTTGTAACAATAAAATATACTCGAGCCTCTTGTCAATTTAAGCTATCGCTCAAAGCTATGCTACCATTGAGTCCTAAGTCAAAAACTGATAAAACTTCAAATGGCCCTAACTTCTATACGGTACATCCTACACCTATCAAAGTTTGCAACATACAAAAGCTTATAACCTTTTACTGGAGCGTCATAAAACCTTGAAATTTTGAAACAATAAAGTACTCGAGCCTATTGTCAATTTAAGCTATCGCTCAAAGCTATGCTACCCTTGAGTCCCAAATCAAACACTGATAAAACTTCAAATGGCCCAAATTTCTATACGGTACGTTCTACACCTATCAATGTTTGAAACATACAAATGTTTGTAACTTTTTACTGGAGCGTCATAAAACCTTGAAATTTTGTAACAATAAAGTACTCGAGCCTCTTGTCAATTTAAGCTATCGCTCAAAGCTATGCTACCCTTGAGTCCCAAATCAAACACTGATAAAATTCCAAATGGCCCTAATTTCTATACGGTATATCCTACACCTATCAAAGTTTCCAACATACAAATGCTTGTAACTTTTTATTGGAGCGTCATAAAACCTTGAAATTTTGAAACAATAAAGTACTCGAGCCTATTGTCAATTTAAGCTATCGCTCAAAGCTATGCTACCCTTGAGTCCCAAATCAAACACTGATAAAACTTCAAATGGCCCAAATTTCTATACGGTACGTCCTACACCTATCAAAGTTTGCAACATACAAATGTTTGTAACTTTTTACTGGAGCGTCATAAAACCTTGAAATTTTGTAACAATAAAGTACTCGAGCCTCTTGTCAATTTAAGCTATCGCTCAAAGCTATGCTACCCTTGAGTCCCAAATCAAACACTGGTAAATCTTCAAATGGCCCTAACTTCTATACGGTACGTCCTACACCTAGCAAAGTTTGCAAACATACAAATGCTTGTAACTTTTTACTGGAGCGTCATAAAACCTTGAAATTTTGTAACAATAAAATATACTCGAGCCTCTTGTCAATTTAAGCTATCGCTCAAAGCTATGCTACCATTGAGTCCTAAGTCAAAAACTGATAAAACTTCAAATGGCCCTAACTTCTATACGGTACATCCTACACCTATCAAAGTTTGCAACATACAAAAGCTTATAACCTTTTACTGGAGCGTCATAAAACCTTGAAATTTTGAAACAATAAAGTACTCGAGCCTATTGTCAATTTAAGCTATCGCTCAAAGCTATGCTACCCTTGAGTCCCAAATCAAACACTGATAAAACTTCAAATGGCCCAAATTTCTATACGGTACGTTCTACACCTATCAATGTTTGAAACATACAAATGTTTGTAACTTTTTACTGGAGCGTCATAAAACCTTGAAATTTTGTAACAATAAAGTACTCGAGCCTCTTGTCAATTTAAGCTATCGCTCAAAGCTATGCTACCCTTGAGTCCCAAATCAAACACTGATAAAATTCCAAATGGCCCTAATTTCTATACGGTATATCCTACACCTATCAAAGTTTCCAACATACAAATGCTTGTAACTTTTTATTGGAGCGTCATAAAACCTTGAAATTTTGTAACAATAAAGTACTCGAGCCTCTTGTCAATTTAAGTTATCGCTCAAAGCTATGCTACCCTTGAGTCCCAAATCAAACACTGATAAAATTCCAAATGGCCCTAACTTCTATACGGTACATCCTACACCTATCAAAGTTTGCAACATACAAATGCTTGTAACTTTTTACTGGAGCGTCATAAAACCTTGAAATTTTGTAACAATAAAGTACTCGAGCCTCTTGTCAATTTAAGTTATCGCTCAAAGCTATGCTACCCTTGAGTCCCAAATCAAACTTTAATAAAACTTCAAATGGCCCTAACTTCTATACGGTACGTCCTACACCTATCAAAGTTTGCAACATACAAATGTTTGTAACTTTTTACTGGAGCGTCATAAAACCTTGAAATTTTGTAACAATAAAGTACTCGAGCCTCTTGTCAATTTAAGCTATCGCTCAAAGCTATGCTACCCTTGAGTCCCAAATCAAACACTGATAAAATTCCAAATGGCCCTAATTTCTATACGGTATATCCTACACCTATCAAAGTTTGCAACATACAAATGCTTGTAACTTTTTATTGGAGCGTCATAAAACCTTGAAATTTTGTAACAATAAAGTACTCGAGCCTCTTGTCAATTTAAGTTATCGCTCAAAGCTATGCTACCCTTGAGTCCCAAATCAAACTTTAATAAAACTTCAAATGGCCCTAACTTCTATACGGTACGTCCTACACCTATCAAAGTTTGCAACATACAAATGTTTGTAACTTTTTACTGGAGCGTCATAAAACCTTGAAATTTTGTAACAATAAAGTACTCGAGCCTCTTGTCAATTTAAGCTATCGCTCAAAGCTATGCTACCCTTGAGTCCCAATTCAAACTTTAATAAAACTTCAAATGGCCCTAACTTCTATACGGTACATCCTACACCTATCAAAGTTTGCAACATACAAATGCTTGTAACTTTTTACTGGAGCGTCATAAAACCTTGAAATTTTGTAATACTAAAGTACTCGAGCCTCTTGTCAATTTAAGCTATCGCTCAAAGCTATGCTACCCTTGAGTCACAAATCAAACACTGATAAAACTTGAAATGGCCCTAAATTCTATACGGTGCATCCTACACCTATCAGTGTTTGCAACATATAAATGCTTGTAACTTTTTATTGGAGCGTCATAAAACCTTGAAATTTTGTAACAATAAAGTACTCGAGCCTCTTGTAAATTTAAGTTATCGCTCAAAGCTATGCTACCCTTGAGTCCCAAATCAAACACTGATAAAACTCCAAATGGCCCTAACTTCTATACGGTACATCCTACACCTATCAAAGTTTGCAACATGCTTGTAACTTTTTACTGGAGCGTCATAAAACCTTGAAATTTTGAAACAATAAAGTACTCGAGCCTATTGTCAATTTAAGCTATCGCTCAAAGCTATGCTACCCTTGAGTCCCAAATCAAACACTGATAAAACTTCAAATGGCCCAAATTTCTATACGGTACGTCCTACACCTATCAAAGTTTGCAACATACAAATGTTTGTAACTTTTTACTGGAGCGTCATAAAACCTTGAAATTTTGTAACAATAAAGTACTCGAGCCTCTTGTCAATTTAAGCTATCGCTCAAAGCTATGCTACCCTTGAGTCCCAAATCAAACTTTAATAAAACTTCAAATGGCCCTAACTTCTATACGGTACGTCCTACACCTATCAAAGTTTGCAACATACAAATGTTTGTAACTTTTTACTGGAGCGTCATAAAACCTTGAAATTTTGTAACAATAAAGTACTCGAGCCTCTTGTCAATTTAAGCTATCGCTCAAAGCTATGCTACCCTTGAGTCCCAAATCAAACACTGATAAAATTCCAAATGGCCTTAATTTCTATACGGTATATCCTACACCTATCAAAGTTTTCAACATACAAATGCTTGTAACTTTTTATTGGAGCGTCATAAAACCTTGAAATTTTGTAACAATAAAGTACTCGAGCCTCTTGTCAATTTAAGTTATCGCTCAAAGCTATGCTACCCTTGAGTCCCAAATCAAACTTTAATAAAACTTCAAATGGCCCTAACTTCTATATGGTACGTCCTACACCTATCAAAGTTTGCAACATACAAATGTTTGTAACTTTTTACTGGAGCGTCATAAAACCTTGAAATTTTGTAACAATAAAGTACTCGAGCCTCTTGTCAATTTAAGCTATCGCTCAAAGCTATGCTACCCTTGAGTCACAAATCAAACACTGATAAAACTTGAAATGGCCCTAAATTCTATACGGTGCATCCTACACCTATCAGTGTTTGCAACATATAAATGCTTGTAACTTTTTATTGGAGCGTCATAAAACCTTGAAATTTTGTAACAATAAGGTACTCGAGCCTCTTGTAAATTTAAGTTATCGCTCAAAGCTATGCTACCCTTGAGTCCCAAATCAAACACTGATAAAATTCCAAATGGCCCTAACTTCTATACGGTACATCCTACACCTATCAAAGTTTGCAACATACAAATGCTTCTAACTTTTTACTGGAGCGTCATAAAACCTTGAAATTTTGAAACAATAAAGTACTCGAGCCTATTGTCAATTTAAGCTATCGCTCAAAGCTATGCTACCCTTGAGTCCCAAATCAAACACTGATAAAACTTCAAATGGCCCAAATTTCTATACGGTACGTCCTACACCTATCAAAGTTTGCAACATACAAATGTTTGTAACTTTTTACTGGAGCGTCATAAAACCTTGAAATTTTGTAACAATAAAGTACTCGAGCCTCTTGTCAATTTAAGCTATCGCTCAAAGCTATGCTACCCTTGAGTCCCAAATCAAACACTGGTAAATCTTCAAATGGCCCTAACTTCTATACGGTACGTCCTACACCTAGCAAAGTTTGCAAACATACAAATGCTTGTAACTTTTTACTGGAGCGTCATAAAACCTTGAAATTTTGTAACAATAAAATATACTCGAGCCTCTTGTCAATTTAAGCTATCGCTCAAAGCTATGCTACCATTGAGTCCTAAGTCAAAAACTGATAAAACTTCAAATGGCCCTAACTTCTATACGGTACATCCTACACCTATCAAAGTTTGCAACATACAAAAGCTTATAACCTTTTACTGGAGCGTCATAAAACCTTGAAATTTTGAAACAATAAAGTACTCGAGCCTATTGTCAATTTAAGCTATCGCTCAAAGCTATGCTACCCTTGAGTCCCAAATCAAACACTGATAAAACTTCAAATGGCCCAAATTTCTATACGGTACGTTCTACACCTATCAATGTTTGCAACATACAAATGTTTGTAACTTTTTACTGGAGCGTCATAAAACCTTGAAATTTTGTAACAATAAAGTACTCGAGCCTCTTGTCAATTTAAGCTATCGCTCAAAGCTATGCTACCCTTGAGTCCCAAATCAAACACTGATAAAATTCCAAATGGCCCTAATTTCTATACGGTATATCCTACACCTATCAAAGTTTCCAACATACAAATGCTTGTAACTTTTTATTGGAGCGTCATAAAACCTTGAAATTTTGTAACAATAAAGTACTCGAGCCTCTTGTCAATTTAAGTTATCGCTCAAAGCTATGCTACCCTTGAGTCCCAAATCAAACACTGATAAAATTCCAAATGGCCCTAACTTCTATACGGTACATCCTACACCTATCAAAGTTTGCAACATACAAATGCTTGTAACTTTTTACTGGAGCGTCATAAAACCTTGAAATTTTGTAACAATAAAGTACTCGAGCCTCTTGTCAATTTAAGTTATCGCTCAAAGCTATGCTACCCTTGAGTCCCAAATCAAACTTTAATAAAACTTCAAATGGCCCTAACTTCTATACGGTACGTCCTACACCTATCAAAGTTTGCAACATACAAATGTTTGTAACTTTTTACTGGAGCGTCATAAAACCTTGAAATTTTGTAACAATAAAGTACTCGAGCCTCTTGTCAATTTAAGCTATCGCTCAAAGCTATGCTACCCTTGAGTCCCAAATCAAACACTGATAAAATTCCAAATGGCCCTAATTTCTATACGGTATAGCCTACACCTATCAAAGTTTTCAACATACAAATGCTTGTAACTTTTTATTGGAGCGTCATAAAACCTTGAAATTTTGTAACAATAAAGTACTCGAGCCTCTTGTCAATTTAAGTTATCGCTCAAAGCTATGCTACCCTTGAGTCCCAAATCAAACTTTAATAAAACTTCAAATGGCCCTAACTTCTATACGGTACGTCCTACACCTATCAAAGTTTGCAACATACAAATGTTTGTAACTTTTTACTGGAGCGTCATAAAACCTTGAAATTTTGAAACAATAAAGTACTCGAGCCTCTTGTCAATTTAAGCTATCGCTCAAAGCTATGCTACCCTTGAGTCCCAAATCAAACTTTAATAAAACTTCAAATGGCCCTAACTTCTATACGGTACATCCTACACCTATCAAAGTTTGCAACATACAAATGCTTGTAACTTTTTACTGGAGCGTCATAAAACCTTGAAATTTTGTAATACTAAAGTACTCGAGCCTCTTGTCAATTTAAGCTATCGCTCAAAGCTATGCTACCCTTGAGTCACAAATCAAACACTGATAAAACTTGAAATGGCCCTAAATTCTATACGGTGCATCCTACACCTATCAGTGTTTGCAACATATAAATGCTTGTAACTTTTTATTGGAGCGTCATAAAACCTTGAAATTTTGTAACAATAAAGTACTCGAGCCTCTTGTAAATTTAAGTTATCGCTCAAAGCTATGCTACCCTTGAGTCCCAAATCAAACACTGATAAAGTTCCAAATGGCCCTAACTTCTATACGGTACATCCTACACCTATCAAAGTTTGCAACATACAAATGCTTGTAACTTTTTACTGGAGCGTCATAAAACCTTGAAATTTTGAAACAATAAAGTACTCGAGCCTATTGTCAATTTAAGCTATCGCTCAAAGCTATGCTACCCTTGAGTCCCAAATCAAACACTGATAAAACTTCAAATGGCCCAAATTTCTATACGGAACGTCCTACACCTATCAAAGTTTGCAACATACAAATGTTTGTAACTTTTTACTGGAGCGTCATAAAACCTTGAAATTTTGTAACAATAAAGTACTCGAGCCTCTTGTCAATTTAAGCTATCGCTCAAAGCTATGCTACCCTTGAGTCCCAAATCAAACACTGATAAAATTCCAAATGGCCCTAATTTCTATACGGTATATCCTACACCTATCAAAGTTTGCAACATACAAATGCTTGTAACTTTTTATTGGAGCGTCATAAAACCTTGAAATTTTGTAACAATAAAGTACTCGAGCCTCTTGTCAATTTAAGTTATCGCTCAAAGCTATGCTACCCTTGAGTCCCAAATCAAAAACTGATAAAATTCCAAATGGCCCTAACTTCTATACGGTACATCCTACACCTATCAAAGTTTGCAACATACAAATGCTTGTAACTTTTTACTGGAGCGTCATAAAACCTTGAAATTTTGTAACAATAAAGTACTCGAGCCTCTTGTCAATTTAAGTTATCGCTCAAAGCTATGCTACCCTTGAGTCCCAAATCAAACTTTAATAAAACTTCAAATGGCCCTAACTTCTATACGGTACGTCCTACACCTATCAAAGTTTGCAACATACAAATGTTTGTAACTTTTTACTGGAGCGTCATAAAACCTTGAAATTTTGTAACAATAAAGTACTCGAGCCTCTTGTCAATTTAAGCTATCGCTCAAAGCTATGCTACCCTTGAGTCCCAAATCAAACACTGATAAAATTCCAAATGGCCCTAATTTCTATACGGTATATCCTACACCTATCAAAGTTTTCAACATACAAATGCTTGTAACTTTTTATTGGAGCGTCATAAAACCTTGAAATTTTGTAACAATAAAGTACTCGAGCCTCTTGTCAATTTAAGTTATCGCTCAAAGCTATGCTACCCTTGAGTCCCAAATCAAACTTTAATAAAACTTCAAATGGCCCTAACTTCTATACGGTACGTCCTACACCTATCAAAGTTTGCAACATACAAATGTTTGTAACTTTTTACTGGAGCGTCATAAAACCTTGAAATTTTGTAACAATAAAGTACTCGAGCCTCTTGTCAATTTAAGCTATCGCTCAAAGCTATGCTACCCTTGAGTCACAAATCAAACACTGATAAAACTTGAAATGGCCCTAAATTCTATACGGTGCATCCTACACCTATCAGTGTTTGCAACATATAAATGCTTGTAACTTTTTATTGGAGCGTCATAAAACCTTGAAATTTTGTAACAATAAGGTACTCGAGCCTCTTGTAAATTTAAGTTATCGCTCAAAGCTATGCTACCCTTGAGTCCCAAATCAAACACTGATAAAATTCCAAATGGCCCTAACTTCTATACGGTACATCCTACACCTATCAAAGTTTGCAACATACAAATGCTTGTAACTTTTTACTGGAGCGTCATAAAACCTTGAAATTCTGAAACAATAAAGTACTCGAGCCTATTGTCAATTTAAGCTATCGCTCAAAGCTATGCTACCCTTGAGTCCCAAATCAAACACTGATAAAACTTCAAATGGCCCAAATTTCTATACGGTACGTCCTACACCTATCAAAGTTTGCAACATACAAATGTTTGTAACTTTTTACTGGAGCGTCATAAAACCTTGAAATTTTGTAACAATAAAGTACTCGAGCCTCTTGTCAATTTAAGCTATCGCTCAAAGCTATGCTACCCTTGAGTCCCAAATCAAACACTGGTAAATCTTCAAATGGCCCTAACTTCTATACGGTACGTCCTACACCTAGCAAAGTTTGCAAACATACAAATGCTTGTAACTTTTTACTGGAGCGTCATAAAACCTTGAAATTTTGTAACAATAAAATATACTCGAGCCTCTTGTCAATTTAAGCTATCGCTCAAAGCTATGCTACCATTGAGTCCTAAGTCAAAAACTGATAAAACTTCAAATGGCCCTAACTTCTATACGGTACATCCTACACCTATCAAAGTTTGCAACATACAAAAGCTTATAACCTTTTACTGGAGCGTCATAAAACCTTGAAATTTTGAAACAATAAAGTACTCGAGCCTATTGTCAATTTAAGCTATCGCTCAAAGCTATGCTACCCTTGAGTCCCAAATCAAACACTGATAAAACTTCAAATGGCCCAAATTTCTATACGGTACGTTCTACACCTATCAATGTTTGCAACATACAAATGTTTGTAACTTTTTACTGGAGCGTCATAAAACCTTGAAATTTTGTAACAATAAAGTACTCGAGCCTCTTGGCAATTTAAGCTATCGCTCAAAGCTATGCTACCCTTGAGTCCCAAATCAAACACTGATAAAATTCCAAATGGCCCTAATTTCTATACGGTATATCCTACACCTATCAAAGTTTCCAACATACAAATGCTTGTAACTTTTTATTGGAGCGTCATAAAACTTTGAAATTTTGTAACAATAAAGTACTCGAGCCTCTTGTCAATTTAAGTTATCGCTCAAAGCTATGCTACCCTTGAGTCCCAAATCAAACACTGATAAAATTCCAAATGGCCCTAACTTCTATACGGTACATCCTACACCTATCAAAGTTTGCAACATACAAATGCTTGTAACTTTTTACTGGAGCGTCATAAAACCTTGAAATTTTGTAACAATAAAGTACTCGAGCCTCTTGTCAATTTAAGTTATCGCTCAAAGCTATGCTACCCTTGAGTCCCAAATCAAACTTTAATAAAACTTCAAATGGCCCTAACTTCTATACGGTACGTCCTACACCTATCAAAGTTTGCAACATACAAATGTTTGTAACTTTTTACTGGAGCGTCATAAAACCTTGAAATTTTGTAACAATAAAGTACTCGAGCCTCTTGTCAATTTAAGCTATCGCTCAAAGCTATGCTACCCTTGAGTCCCAAATCAAACACTGATAAAATTCCAAATGGCCCTAATTTCTATACGGTATATCCTACACCTATCAAAGTTTGCAACATACAAATGCTTGTAACTTTTTATTGGAGCGTCATAAAACCTTGAAATTTTGTAACAATAAAGTACTCGAGCCTCTTGTCAATTTAAGTTATCGCTCAAAGCTATGCTACCCTTGAGTCCCAAATCAAACTTTAATAAAACTTCAAATGGCCCTAACTTCTATACGGTACGTCCTACACCTATCAAAGTTTGCAACATACAAATGTTTGTAACTTTTTACTGGAGCGTCATAAAACCTTGAAATTTTGTAACAATAAAGTACTCGAGCCTCTTGTCAATTTAAGCTATCGCTCAAAGCTATGCTACCCTTGAGTCCCAAATCAAACTTTAATAAAACTTCAAATGGCCCTAACTTCTATACGGTACATCCTACACCTATCAAAGTTTGCAACATACAAATGCTTGTAACTTTTTACTGGAGCGTCATAAAACCTTGAAATTTTGTAATACTAAAGTACTCGAGCCTCTTGTCAATTTAAGCTATCGCTCAAAGCTATGCTACCCTTGAGTCACAAATCAAACACTGATAAAACTTGAAATGGCCCTAAATTCTATACGGTGCATCCTACACCTATCAGTGTTTGCAACATATAAATGCTTGTAACTTTTTATTGGAGCGTCATAAAACCTTGAAATTTTGTAACAATAAAGTACTCGAGCCTCTTGTAAATTTAAGTTATCGCTCAAAGCTATGCTACCCTTGAGTCCCAAATCAAACACTGATAAAATTCCAAATGGCCCTAACTTCTATACGGTACATCCTACACCTATCAAAGTTTGCAACATGCTTGTAACTTTTTACTGGAGCGTCATAAAACCTTGAAATTTTGAAACAATAAAGTACTCGAGCCTATTGTCAATTTAAGCTATCGCTCAAAGCTATGCTACCCTTGAGTCCCAAATCAAACACTGATAAAACTTCAAATGGCCCAAATTTCTATACGGTACGTCCTACACCTATCAAAGTTTGCAACATACAAATGTTTGTAACTTTTTACTGGAGCGTCATAAAACCTTGAAATTTTGAAACAATAAAGTACTCGAGCCTCTTGTCAATTTAAGCTATCGCTCAAAGCTATGCTACCCTTGAGTCCCAAATCAAACTTTAATAAAACTTCAAATGGCCCTAACTTCTATACGGTACGTCCTACACCTATCAAAGTTTGCAACATACAAATGTTTGTAACTTTTTACTGGAGCGTCATAAAACCTTGAAATTTTGTAACAATAAAGTACTCGAGCCTCTTGTCAATTTAAGCTATCGCTCAAAGCTATGCTACCCTTGAGTCCCAAATCAAACACTGATAAAATTCCAAATGGCCCTAATTTCTATACGGTATATCCTACACCTATCAAAGTTTTCAACATACAAATGCTTGTAACTTTTTATTGGAGCGTCATAAAACCTTGAAATTTTGTAACAATAAAGTATTCGAGCCTCTTGTCAATTTAAGTTATCGCTCAAAGCTATGCTACCCTTGAGTCCCAAATCAAACTTTAATAAAACTTCAAATGGCCCTAACTTCTATACGGTACGTCCTACACCTATCAAAGTTTGCAACATACAAATGTTTGTAACTTTTTACTGGAGCGTCATAAAACCTTGAAATTTTGTAACAATAAAGTACTCGAGCCTCTTGTCAATTTAAGCTATCGCTCAAAGCTATGCTACCCTTGAGTCACAAATCAAACACTGATAAAACTTGAAATGGCCCTAAATTCTATACGGTGCATCCTACACCTATCAGTGTTTGCAACATATAAATGCTTGTAACTTTTTATTGGAGCGTCATAAAACCTTGAAATTTTGTAACAATAAGGTACTCGAGCCTCTTGTAAATTTAAGTTATCGCTCAAAGCTATGCTACCCTTGAGTCCCAAATCAAACACTGATAAAATTCCAAATGGCCCTAACTTCTATACGGTACATCCTACACCTATCAAAGTTTGCAACATACAAATGCTTGTAACTTTTTACTGGAGCGTCATAAAACCTTGAAATTTTGAAACAATAAAGTACTCGAGCCTATTGTCAATTTAAGCTATCGCTCAAAGCTATGCTACCCTTGAGTCCCAAATCAAACACTGATAAAACTTCAAATGGCCCAAATTTCTATACGGTACGTCCTACACCTATCAAAGTTTGCAACATACAAATGTTTGTAACTTTTTACTGGAGCGTCATAAAACCTTGAAATTTTGTAACAATAAAGTACTCGAGCCTCTTGTCAATTTAAGCTATCGCTCAAAGCTATGCTACCCTTGAGTCCCAAATCAAACACTGGTAAATCTTCAAATGGCCCTAACTTCTATACGGTACGTCCTACACCTAGCAAAGTTTGCAAACATACAAATGCTTGTAACTTTTTACTGGAGCGTCATAAAACCTTGAAATTTTGTAACAATAAAATATACTCGAGCCTCTTGTCAATTTAAGCTATCGCTCAAAGCTATGCTACCATTGAGTCCTAAGTCAAAAACTGATAAAACTTCAAATGGCCCTAACTTCTATACGGTACATCCTACACCTATCAAAGTTTGCAACATACAAAAGCTTATAACCTTTTACTGGAGCGTCATAAAACCTTGAAATTTTGAAACAATAAAGTACTCGAGCCTATTGTCAATTTAAGCTATCGCTCAAAGCTATGCTACCCTTGAGTCCCAAATCAAACACTGATAAAACTTCAAATGGCCCAAATTTCTATACGGTACGTTCTACACCTATCAATGTTTGCAACATACAAATGTTTGTAACTTTTTACTGGAGCGTCATAAAACCTTGAAATTTTGTAACAATAAAGTACTCGAGCCTCTTGTCAATTTAAGCTATCGCTCAAAGCTATGCTACCCTTGAGTCCCAAATCAAACACTGATAAAATTCCAAATGGCCCTAATTTCTATACGGTATATCCTACACCTATCAAAGTTTCCAACATACAAATGCTTGTAACTTTTTATTGGAGCGTCATAAAACCTTGAAATTTTGTAACAATAAAGTACTCGAGCCTCTTGTCAATTTAAGTTATCGCTCAAAGCTATGCTACCCTTGAGTCCCAAATCAAACACTGATAAAATTCCAAATGGCCCTAACTTCTATACGGTACATCCTACACCTATCAAAGTTTGCAACATACAAATGCTTGTAACTTTTTACTGGAGCGTCATAAAACCTTGAAATTTTGTAACAATAAAGTACTCGAGCCTCTTGTCAATTAAGTTATCGCTCAAAGCTATGCTACCCTTGAGTCCCAAATCAAACTTTAATAAAACTTCAAATGGCCCTAACTTCTATACGGTACGTCCTACACCTATCAAAGTTTGCAACATACAAATGTTTGTAACTTTTTACTGGAGCGTCATAAAACCTTGAAATTTTGTAACAATAAAGTACTCGAGCCTCTTGTCAATTTAAGCTATCGCTCAAAGCTATGCTACCCTTGAGTCCCAAATCAAACACTGATAAAATTCCAAATGGCCCTAATTTCTATACGGTATATCCTACACCTATCAAAGTTTGCAACATACAAATGCTTGTAACTTTTTATTGGAGCGTCATAAAACCTTGAAATTTTGTAACAATAAAGTACTCGAGCCTCTTGTCAATTTAAGTTATCGCTCAAAGCTATGCTACCCTTGAGTCCCAAATCAAACTTTAATAAAACTTCAAATGGCCCTAACTTCTATACGGTACGTCCTACACCTATCAAAGTTTGCAACATACAAATGTTTGTAACTTTTTACTGGAGCGTCATAAAACCTTGAAATTTTGTAACAATAAAGTACTCGAGCCTCTTGTCAATTTAAGCTATCGCTCAAAGCTATGCTACCCTTGAGTCCCAAATCAAACTTTAATAAAACTTCAAATGGCCCTAACTTCTATACGGTACATCCTACACCTATCAAAGTTTGCAACATACAAATGCTTGTAACTTTTTACTGGAGCGTCATAAAACCTTGAAATTTTGTAATACTAAAGTACTCGAGCCTCTTGTCAATTTAAGCTATCGCTCAAAGCTATGCTACCCTTGAGTCACAAATCAAACACTGATAAAACTTGAAATGGCCCTAAATTCTATACGGTGCATCCTACACCTATCAGTGTTTGCAACATATAAATGCTTGTAACTTTTTATTGGAGCGTCATAAAACCTTGAAATTTTGTAACAATAAAGTACTCGAGCCTCTTGTAAATTTAAGTTATCGCTCAAAGCTATGCTACCCTTGAGTCCCAAATCAAACACTGATAAAATTCCAAATGGCCCTAACTTCTATACGGTACATCCTACACCTATCAAAGTTTGCAACATGCTTGTAACTTTTTACTGGAGCGTCATAAAATCTTGAAATTTTGAAACAATAAAGTACTCGAGCCTATTGTCAATTTAAGCTATCGCTCAAAGCTATGCTACCCTTGAGTCCCAAATCAAACACTGATAAAACTTCAAATGGCCCAAATTTCTATACGGAACGTCCTACACCTATCAAAGTTTGCAACATACAAATGTTTGTAACTTTTTACTGGAGCGTCATAAAACCTTGAAATTTTGTAACAATAAAGTACTCGAGCCTCTTGTCAATTTAAGCTATCGCTCAAAGCTATGCTACCCTTGAGTCCCAAATCAAACACTGATAAAATTCCAAATGGCCCTAATTTCTATACGGTATATCCTACACCTATCAAAGTTTGCAACATACAAATGCTTGTAACTTTTTATTGGAGCGTCATAAAACCTTGAAATTTTGTAACAATAAAGTACTCGAGCCTCTTGTCAATTTAAGTTATCGCTCAAAGCTATGCTACCCTTGAGTCCCAAATCAAACTTTAATAAAACCTCAAATGGCCCTAACTTCTATACGGTACGTCCTACACCTATCAAAGTTTGCAACATACAAATGTTTATAACATTTTACTGGAGCGTCATAAAACCTTGAAATTTTGTAACAATAAAGTACTCGAGCCTCTTGTCAATTTAAGCTATCGCTCAAAGCTATGCTACCCTTGAGTCCCAAGTCAAACACTGATAAAATTCAAAATGGCCCTAACTTCTATACGGTACATCTTACACCTATCAAAGTTAGCAACATACAAAAGCTTGTAACCTTTTACTGGAGCGTCATAAAACCTTGAAATTTTGAAACAATAAAGTACTCGAGCCTATTGTCAATTTAAGCTATCGCTCAAAGCTATGCTACCCTTGAGTCCCAAATAAAACACTGGTAAATCTTCAAATGGCCCAAACTTCTATACGGTACGTCCTACACCTATCAAAGTTTGCAACATACAAATGTTTGTAACTTTTTACTGGAGCGTCATAAAACCTTGAAATTTTGTAACAATAAAATATACCCGAGCCTCTTGTCAATTTAAGCTATCGCTCAAAGCTATGCTACCCTTGAGTCCTAAGTCAAAAACTGATAAAACTTCAAATGGCCCTAACTTCTATACGGTACATCCTACACCTATCAAAGTTTGCAACATACAAAAGCTTATAACCTTTTACTGGAGCGTCATAAAACTTTGAAATTTTGAAACAATAAAGTACTCGAGCCACTTGTCAATTTAAGTTATCGCTCAAAGCTATGCTACCCTTGAGTCCCAAATCAAACTTTAATAAAACTTCAAATGGCCCTAACTTCTATACGGTACATCCTACACCTATCAAAGTTTGCAACATACAAATGCTTGTAACTTTTTACTGGAGCGTCATAAAACCTTGAAATTTTGTAATACTAAAGTACTCGAGCCTCTTGTCAATTTAAGCTATCGCTCAAAGCTATGCTACCCTTGAGTCACAAATCAAACACTGATAAAACTTGAAATGGCCCTAAATTCTATACGGTGCATCCTACACCTATCAGTGTTTGCAACATATCAATGCTTGTAACTTTTTATTGGAGCGTCATAAAACCTTGAAATTTTGTAACAATAAAGTACTCGAGCCTCTTGTAAATTTAAGTTATCGCTCAAAGCTATGCTACCCTTGAGTCCCAAATCAAACACTGATAAAATTCCAAATGGCCCTAACTTCTATACGGTACATCCTACACCTATCAAAGTTTGCAACATACAAATGCTTGTAACTTTTTACTGGAGCGTCATAAAACCTTGAAATTTTGAAACAATAAAGTACTCGAGCCTATTGTCAATTTAAGCTATCGCTCAAAGCTATGCTACCCTTGAGTCCCAAATCAAACACTGATAAAACTTCAAATGGCCCAAATTTCTATACGGTACGTCCTACACCTATCAAAGTTTGCAACATACAAATGTTTGTAACTTTTTACTGGAGCGTCATAAAACCTTGAAATTTTGTAACAATAAAGTACTCGAGCCTCTTGTCAATTTAAGCTATCGCTCAAAGCTATGCTACCCTTGAGTCCCAAATCAAACACTGATAAAATTCCAAATGGCCCTAATTTCTATACGGTATATCCTACACCTATCAAAGTTTGCAACATACAAATGGTTGTAACTTTTTATTGGAGCGTCATAAAACCTTGAAATTTTGTAACAATAAAGTACTCGACCCTCTTGTCAATTTAAGTTATCGCTCAATGCTATGCTACCCTTGAGTCCCAAATCAAACACTGATAAAATTCCAAATGGCCCTAACTTCTATACGGTACATCCTACACCTATCAAAGTTTGCAACATACAAATGCTTGTAACTTTTTACTGGAGCGTCATAAAACCTTGAAATTTTGTAACAATAAAGTACTCGAGCCTCTTGTCAATTTAAGTTATCGCTCAAAGCTATGCTACCCTTGAGTCCCAAATCAAACTTTAATAAAACTTCAAATGGCCCTAACTTTTATACCGTACGTCTTACACCTATCAAAGTTTGCAACATACAAGTGCTTGTAAGTTTTTACTGGAGCGTCATAAAACCTTGAAATTTTGTAATACTAAAGTACTCGAGCCTCTTGTCAATTTAAGCTATCGCTCAAAGCTATGCTACCCTTGAGTCACAAATCAAACACTGATAAAACTTGAAATGGCCCTAAATTCTATACGGTGCATCCTACACCTATCAGAGTTTGCAACATACAAATGCTTGGAACTTTTTATTGGAGCGTCATAAAACCTTGAAATTTTGTAACAATAAAGTACTCGAGCCTCTTGTCAATTTAAGCTATCGCTCAAAGCTATGCTACCCTTGAGTCCCAAGTCAAACACTGATAAAACTTCAAATGGCCCTAACTTCTATACGGTACATCCTACACCTATCAAAGTTTGCAACATACAAATGCTTGGAACTTTTTACTGGAGCGTCATAAAACCTTGAAATTTTGAAACAATAAAGTACTCGAGCCTATTGTCAATTTAAGCTATCGCTCAAAGCTATGCTACCCTTGAGTCCCAAAACAAACACTGATAAAACTTCAATTGGCCCTAAATTCTATACGGTGCATCCTACACCTATCAAAGTTTGCAACATACAAAAGCTTGTAACTATTTACTGGAGCGTCATAAAACCTTGAAATTTTGTAACAATAAAGTACTCGAGTCTCTTGTCAATTTAAGTTATCGCTCAAAGCTATGCTACCCTTGAGTCCCAAATCAAACTTTAATAAAACTTCAAATGGCCCTAACTTCTATACGGTACGTCCTACACCTATCAAAGTTTGCAGCATACAAATGCTTGTAACTTTTTACTGAAGCGTCATAAAACCTTGAAATTTTGTAATACTAAAGTACTCGAGCCTCTTGTCAATTTAAGCTATCGCTCAAAGCTATGCTACCCTTGAGTCACAAATCAAACACTGATAAAACTTGAAATGGCCCTAAATTCTATACGGTGCATCCTTCACCTATCAGAGTTTGCAACATACGAATGTTTGTAACTTTTTACTGGAGCGTCATAAAACCTTGAAATTTTGTAACAATAAAGTACTCGAGCCTCTTGTCAATTTAAGCTATCGATCAAAGCTATGCTACCCTTGAGTCCCAAATCAAACACTGATAAAATTCCAAATGGCCCTAACTTCTATACGGTACATCCTACACCTATCAAAGTTTGCAACATACAAATGCTTGTAACTTTTTACTGGAGCGTCATAAAACCTTGAAATTTTGTAACAATAAAGTACTCGAGCCTCTTGTCAATTTAAGTTATCGCTCAAAGCTATGCTACCCTTGAGTCCCAAATCAAACTTTAATAAAACTTCAAGTGGCCCTAACTTCTATACGGTACATCCTACACCTATCAAAGTTTGCAACATACAAATGCTTGTAACTTTTTACTGGAGCGTCATAAAACCTTGAAATTTTGTAATACTAAAGTACTCGAGCCTCTTGTCAATTTAAGCTATCGCTCAAAGCTATGCTACCCTTGAGTCACAAATCAAACACTGATAAAACTTGAAATGGCCCTAAATTCTATACGGTGCATCCTACACCTATCAGTGTTTGCAACATATCAATGCTTGTAACTTTTTATTGGAGCGTCATAAAACCTTGAAATTTTGTAACAATAAAGTACTCGAGCCTCTTGTAAATTTAAGTTATCGCTCAAAGCTATGCTACCCTTGAGTCCCAAATCAAACACTGATAAAATTCCAAATGGCCCTAACTTCTATACGGTACATCCTACACCTATCAAAGTTTGCAACATACAAATGCTTGTAACTTTTTACTGGAGCGTCATAAAACCTTGAAATTTTGAAACAACAAAGTACTCGAGCCTATTGTCAATTTAAGCTATCGCTCAAAGCTATGCTACCCTTGAGTCCCAAATCAAACACTGATAAAACTTCAAATGGCCCAAATTTCTATACGGTACGTCCTACACCTATCAAAGTTTGCAACATACAAATGTTTGTAACTTTTTACTGGAGCGTCATAAAACCTTGAAATTTTGTAACAATAAAGTACTCGAGCCTCTTGTCAATTTAAGCTATCGCTCAAAGCTATGCTACCCTTGAGTCCCAAATCAAACACTGATAAAATTCCAAATGGCCCTAATTTCTATACGGTATATCCTACACCTATCAAAGTTTGCAACATACAAATGGTTGTAACTTTTTATTGGAGCGTCATAAAACCTTGAAATTTTGTAACAATAAAGTACTCGACCCTCTTGTCAATTTAAGTTATCGCTCAAAGCTATGCTACCCTTGAGTCCCAAATCAAACACTGATAAAATTCCAAATGGCCCTAACTTCTATACGGTACATCCTACACCTATCAAAGTTTGCAACATACAAATGCTTGTAACTTTTTACTGGAGCGTCATAAAACCTTGAAATTTTGTAACAATAAAGTACTCGAGCCTCTTGTCAATTTAAGTTATCGCTCAAAGCTATGCTACCCTTGAGTCCCAAATCAAACTTTAATAAAACTTCAAATGGCCCTAACTTTTATACGGTACGTCTTACACCTATCAAAGTTTGCAACATACAAGTTCTTGTAAGTTTTTACTGGAGCGTCATAAAACCTTGAAATTTTGTAATACTAAAGTACTCGAGCCTCTTGTCAATTTAAGCTATCGCTCAAAGCTATGCTACCCTTGAGTCACAAATCAAACACTGATAAAACTTGAAATGGCCCTAAATTCTATACGGTGCATCCTACACCTATCAGAGTTTGCAACATACAAATGCTTGGAACTTTTTATTGGAGCGTCATAAAACCTTGAAATTTTGTAACAATAAAGTACTCGAGCCTCTTGTCAATTTAAGCTATCGCTCAAAGCTATGCTACCCTTGAGTCCCAAGTCAAACACTGATAAAACTTCAAATGGCCCTAACTTCTATACGGTACATCCTACACCTATCAAAGTTTGCAACATACAAATGCTTGGAACTTTTTACTGGAGCGTCATAAAACCTTGAAATTTTGAAACAATAAAGTACTCGAGCCTATTGTCAATTTAAGCTATCGCTCAAAGCTATGCTACCCTTGAGTCCCAAAACAAACACTGATAAAACTTCAATTGGCCCTAAATTCTATACGGTGCATCCTACACCTATCAAAGTTTGCAACATACAAAAGCTTGTAACTATTTACTGGAGCGTCATAAAACCTTGAAATTTTGTAACAATAAAGTACTCGAGTCTCTTGTCAATTTAAGTTATCGCTCAAAGCTATGCTACCCTTGAGTCCCAAATCAAACTTTAATAAAACTTCAAATGGCCCTAACTTCTATACGGTACGTCCTACACCTATCAAAGTTTGCAGCATACAAATGCTTGTAACTTTTTACTGAAGCGTCATAAAACCTTGAAATTTTGTAATACTAAAGTACTCGAGCCTCTTGTCAATTTAAGTTATCGCTCAAAGCTATGCTACCCTTGAGTCACAAATCAAACACTGATAAAACTTGAAATGGCCCTAAATTCTATACGGTGCATCCTTCACCTATCAGAGTTTGCAACATACGAATGTTTGTAACTTTTTACTGGAGCGTCATAAAACCTTGAAATTTTGTAACAATAAAGTACTCGAGCCTCTTGTCAATTTAAGCTATCGATCAAAGCTATGCTACCCTTGAGTCCCAAATCAAACACTGATAAAATTCCAAATGGCCCTAACTTCTATACGGTACATCCTACACCTATCAAAGTTTGCAACATACAAAAGCTTGTAACCTTTTACTGAAGCGTCATAAAACCTTGAAATTTTGTAATACTAAAGTACTCGAGCCTCTTGTCAATTTAAGCTATCGCTCAAAGCTATGCTACCCTTGAGTCACAAATCAAACACTGATAAAACTTGAAATGGCCCTAAATTCTATACGGTATGTCCTACACCTATCAAAGGTTGCAACATACAAATGCTTGTAACTTTTTACTGGAGCGTCATAAAACCTTGAAATTTTTAACAATAAAGTACTCGAGCCTCTTGTCAATTTAAGATATCGCTCAAAGCTATGCTACCCTTGAGTCCCAAATCAAACACTGATAAAATTCCAAATGGCCCTAACTTCTATACGGTACATCCTACACCTATCAAAGTTTGCAACATACAAATGCTTGTAAATTTTTACTGGAGCGTCATAAAACCTTGAAATTTTGAAACAATAAAGTACTCGAGCCTATTGTCAATTTAAGCTATCGCTCAAAGCTATGCTACCTTTGAGTCCCAAATCAAACACTGATACAACTTCAAATGGCCCTAAATTCTATACGGTGCATCCTACACCTATCAATGTTTGCAACATACAAAAGCTTGTAACTTTTTACTGGAGCGTCATAAAACCTTGAAATTTTGTAACAATAAAGTACTCGAGCCTCTTGTCAATTTAAGTTATCGCTCAAAGCTATGCTACCCTTGAGTCCCAAATCAAACTTTAATAAAACTTCAAATGGCCCAAACTTCTATACGGTACGTCCTACACCTATCAAAGTTTGCAACATACAAATGTTTGTAACTTTTTACTGGAGCGTCATAAAACCTTGAAATTTTGTAACAATAAAATATACTCGGGCCTCTTGTCAATTTAAGCTATCGCTCAAAGCTATGCTACCCTTGAGTCCCAAGTCAAAAACTGATAAAACTTCAAATGGCCCTAACTTCTATACGGTACGTCCTACACCTATCAAAGTTTGCAACATACAAAAGCTTATAACCTTTTACTCGAGCGTCATAAAACTTTGAAATTTTGAAACAATAAAGTACTTGAGCCTATTGTCAATTTAAGCTATCGCTCAAAGCTATGCTACCCTTGAGTCCCAAATCAAACACTGATAAAACTTCAAATGGCCCTAAATTCTATACGTTGCATCCTACACCTATCAAAGTTTGCAACATACAAAAGCTTGTAACTTTTTACTGGAGCGTCATAAAACCTTGAAATTTTGTAACAATAAAGTACTCGAACCTCTTGTCAATTTAAGTTATCGCTCAAAGCTATGCTACCCTTGAGTCCCAAATCAAACTTTAATAAAACTGCAAATGGCCCTAACTTCTATACGGTACATCCTACACCTATCAAAGTTTGCAACATACAAATGCTTGTAACTTTTTACTGGAGCGTCATAAAACTTTGAAATTTTGTAATACTAAAGTACTCGAGCCTCTTGTCAATTTAAGCTATCGCTCAAAGCTATGCTACCCTTGAGTCATAAATCAAACACTGATAAAACTTGAAATGGCCCTAAATTTTATACGGTGCATCCTACACCTATCAGTGTTTGCAACATACAAATGCTTGTAACTTTTTATTGGAGCGTCATAAAACCTTGAAATTTTGTAACAATAAAGTACTCGAGCCTCTTGTAAATTTAAGTTATCGCTCAAAGCTATGCTACCCTTGAGTCCCAAATCAAAAACTGATAAAGTTCCAAATGGCCCTAACTTCTATACGGTACATCCTACACCTATCAAAGTTTGCAACATACAAATTCTTGTAACTTTTTACTGGAGCGTCATAAAACCTTGAAATTTTGAAACAATAAAGTACTCGAGCCTATTGTCAATTTAAGCTATCGCTCAAAGCTATGCTACCCTTGAGTCCCAAATCAAACACTGATAAAACTTCAAATGGCCCAAATTTCTATACGGTACGTCCTACACCTATCAAAGTTTGCAACATACAAATGTTTGTAACTTTTTACTGGAGCGTCATAAAACCTTGAAATTTTGTAACAATAAAGTACTCGAGCCTCTTGTCAATTTAAGCTATCGCTCAAAGCTATGCTACCCTTGAGTCCCAAATCAAACACTGATAAAATTCCAAATGGCCCTAATTTCTATACGGTATATCCTACACCTATCAAAGTTTGCAACATACAAATGCTTGTAACTTTTTATTGGAGCGTCATAAAACCTTGAAATTTTGTAACAATAAAGTACTCGAGCCTCTTGTCAATTTAAGTTATCGCTCAAAGCTATGCTACCCTTGAGTCCCAAATCAAACACTGATAAAATTCCAAATGGCCCTAACTTCTATACGGTACATCCTACACCTATCAAAGTTTGCAACATACAAATGCTTGTAACTTTTTACTGGAGCGTCATAAAACCTTGAAATTTTGAAGCAATAAAGTACTCGAGCCTATTGTCAATTTAAGCTATCGCGGAAAGCTATGCTACCCTTGAGTCCCAAATCAAACACTGATAAAACTTCAAATGGCCCTAACTTCTATACGGTACATCTTACACCTATCAAAGTTAGCAACATACAAAAGCTTGTAACCTTTTACTGGAGAGTCATAAAACCTTGAAATTTTGAAACAATAAAGTACTGGAGCCTATTGTCAATTTAAGCTATCGCTCAAAGCTATGCTACCCTTGAGTCCCAAATCAAACACTGGTAAATCTTCAAATGGCCCAAACTTCTATACGGTACGTCCTACACCTATCAAAGTTTGCAACATACAAATGTTTGTAACTTTTTACTGGAGCGTCATAAAACCTTGAAATTTTGTAACAATAAAATATACTCGAGCCTCTTGTCAATTTAAGCTATCGCTCAAAGCTATGCTACCCTTGAGTCCCAAGTCAAAAACTGATAAAACTTCAAATGGCCCTAACTTCTATACGGTACATCCTACACCTATCAAAGTTTGCAACATACAAAAGTTTATAACCTTTTACTGGAGCGTCATAAAACTTTGAAATTTTGAAACAATAAAGTACTTGAGCCTATTGTCAATTTAAGCTATCGCTCAAAGCTATGCTACCCTTGAGTCCCAAATCAAACACTGATAAAACTTCAAATAGCCCTAAATTCTATACGTTGCATCCTACACCTATCAAAGTTTGCAACATACAAAAGCTTGTAACTTTTTACTGGAGCGTCATAAAACCTTGAAATTTTGTAACAATAAAGTACTCGAGCCTCTTGTCAATTTAAGTTATCGCTCAAAGCTATGCTACCCTTGAGTCCCAAATCAAACTTTAATAAAACTTCAAATGGCCCTAACTTCTATACGGTACATCCTACACCTATCAAAGTTTGCAACATACAAATGCTTGTAACTTTTTACTGGAGCGTCATAAAACTTTGAAATTTTGTAATACTGAAGTACTCGAGCCTCTTGTCAATTTAAGCTATCGCTCAAAGCTATGCTACCCTTGAGTCACAAATCAAACACTGATAAAACTTGAAATGGCCCTAAATTCTATACGGTGCATCCTACACCTATCAGTGTTTGCAACATACAAATGCTTGTAACTTTTTATTGGAGCGTCATAAAACCTTGAAATTTTGTAACAATAAAGTACTCGAGCCTCTTGTCAATTTAAGCTATCGCTCAAAGCTATGCTACCCTTGAGTCCCAAATTAAACACTGATAAAATTCCAAATGGCCCTAATTTCTATACGGTATATCCTACACCTATCAAAGTTTGCAACATACAAATGCTTGTAACTTTTTATTGGAGCGTCATAAAACCTTGAAATTTTGTAACAATAAAGTACTCGAGCCTCTTGTCAATTTAAGCTATCGCTCAAAGCTATGCTACCCTTGAGTCCCAAATTAAACACTGATAAAATTCCAAATGGCCCTAATTTCTATACGGTATATCCTACACCTATCAAAGTTTGCAACATACAAATGCTTGTAACTTTTTATTGGAGCGTCATAAAACCTTGAAATTTTGTAACAATAAAGTACTCGAGCCTCTTGTCAATTTAAGTTATCGCTCAAAGCTATGCTACCCTTGAGTCCCAAATCAAACACTGATAAAATTCCAAATGGCCCTAACTTCTATACGGTACATCCTACACCTATCAAAGTTTGCAACATACAAATGCTTGTAACTTTTTACTGGAGCGTCATAAAACCTTGAAATTTTGAAACAATAAAGTACTCGAGCCTATTGTCAATTTAAGCTATCGCGGAAAGCTATGCTACCCTTGAGTCCCAAATCAAACACTGATAAAACTTCAAATGGCCCAAACTTCTATACGGTACGTCCTACACCTATCAAAGTTTGCAACATACAAATGTTTGTAACTTTTTACTGGAGCGTCAGAAAACCTTGAACATACAAATGCTTGTAACTTTTTAGTGAAGCGTCATAAAACCTTGAAATTTTGTAATACTAAAGTACTCGAGCCTCTTGTCAATTTAAGCTATCGCTCAAAGCTATGCTTCCTTTGAGTCACAAATCAAACACTGATAAAACTTGAAATGGCCCTAAATTCTATACGGTATGTCCTACACCTATCAAAGTTTGCAACATACAAATGCTTGTAACTTTTTACTGGAGCGTCATAAAACCTTGAAATTTTTAACAATAAAGTACTCGAGCCTCTTGTCAATTTAAGCTATCGCTCAAAGCTATGCTACCCTTGAGTCTCAAATCAAACACTGATAAAATTCCAAATGGTCCTAACTTCTATACGGTACATCCTACACCTATCAAAGTTTGCAACATACAAAAGCTTGTAGCCTTTTACTGGAGCGTCATAAAACCTTGAAATTTTGAAACAATAAAGTACTTGAGCCTATTGTCAATTTAAGCTATCGCTCAAAGCTATGCTACCCTTGAGTCCCAAATCAAACACTGATAAAATTCCAAATGGCCCTAACTTCTATACGGTACATCCTACACCTATCAAAGTTTGCAACATACAAATGCTTGTAACTTTTTACTGGAGCGTCATAAAACCTTGAAATTTTGTAATACTAAAGTACTCGGGCCTCTTGTCAATTTAAGCTATCGCTCAAAGCTATGCTACCCTTGAGTCTCAAATCAAACACTGATAAAATTCCAAATGGTCCTAACTTCTATACGGTACATCCTACACCTATCAAAGTTTGCAACATACAAAAGCTTGTAGCCTTTTACTGGAGCGTCATAAAACCTTGAAATTTTGAAACAATAAAGTACTTGAGCCTATTGTCAATTTAAGCTATCGCTCAAAGCTATGCTACCCTTGAGTCCCAAATCAAACACTGATAAAATTCCAAATGGCCCTAACTTCTATACGGTACATCCTACACCTATCAAAGTTTGCAACATACAAATGCTTGTAACTTTTTACTGGAGCGTCATAAAACCTTGAAATTTTGAAACAATAAAGTACTCGAGCCTATTGTCAATTTAAACTATCGCTCAAAGCTATGCTACCCTTGAGTCCCAAATCAAACACTGATAAAACTTCAAATGGCCCTAAATTCTATACGGTGCATCCTACACCTATCAAAGTTTGCAACATACAAAAGCTTGTAACTTTTTAATGGAGCGTCATAAAACCTTGAAATTTTGTAACAATAAAGTACTCGAGCCTCTTGTCAATTTAAGTTATCGCTCAAAGCTATGCTACCCTTGAGTCCCAAATCAAACTTTAATAAAACTTCAAATGGCCCTAACCTCTATACGGTACGTCCTACACCTATCAAAGTTTCCAACATACAAATGCTTGTAACTTTTTACTGGAGCGTCATAAAACCTTGAAATTTTGTAATACTAAAGTATTCGAGCCTCTTGTCAATTTAAGCTATCGCTCAAAGCTATGCTACCCTTGAGTCTCAAATCAAACACTGTTAAAATTCCAAATGGACCTAACTTCTATACGGTACATCCTACACCTATCAAAGTTTGCAACATACAAAAGCTTGTAACCTTTTACTGGAGCGTCATAAAACCTTGAAATTTTGAAACAATAAAGTACTTGAGCCTATTGTCAATTTAAGCTATCGCTCGAAGCTATGCTACCCTTGTGTCCCAAATCAAACACTGATAAAACTTCAAATGGCCCAAACTTCTATACGGTACGTCCTACACCTATCAAAGATTGCAACATACAAATGTTTGTAACTTTTTACTGGAGCGTCATAAAACCTTCAAATTTTGTAACAATAAAGTACTCGAGCCTCTTGTCAATTTAAGCTATCGCTCAAAGCTATGCTACCCTTGAGTCCCAAGTCAAACACTGATAAAATTCCAAAGGGCCCTAACTTCTATACGGTACATCTTACACCTATCAAAGTTAGCAACATACAAAAGCTTGTAACCTTTTACTGGAGCGTCATAAAACCTTGAAATTTTGAAACAATAAAGTACTCGAGCCTATTGTCAATTTAAGCTATCGCTCAAAGCTATGCTACCCTTGAGTCCCAAATCAAACACTGGTAAATCTTCAAATGGCCCAAACTTCTATACGGTACGTCCTACACCTATCAAAGTTTGCAACATACAAATGTTTGTAACTTTTTACTGGAGCGTCATAAAACCTTGAAATTTTGTAACAATAAAATATACTCGAGCCTCTTGTCAATTTAAGCTATCGCTCAAAGCTATGCTACCCTTGAGTCCCAAGTCAAAAACTGATAAAACTTCAAATGGCCCTAACTTCTATACGGTACATCCTACACCTATCAAAGTTTGCAACATACAAAAGCTTATAACCTTTTACTGGAGCGTCATAAAACTTTGAAATTTTGAAACAATAAAGTACTTGAGCCTATTGTCAATTTAAGCTATCGCTCAAAGCTATGCTACCCTTGAGTCCCAAATCAAACACTGATAAAACTTCAAATGGCCCTAAATTCTATACGTTGCATCCTACACCTATCAAAGTTTGCAACATACAAAAGCTTGTAACTTTTTACTGGAGCGTCATAAAACCTTGAAATTTTGTAACAATAAAGTACTCGAGCCTCTTGTCAATTTAAGTTATCGCTCAAAGCTATGCTACCCTTGAGTCCCAAATCAAACTTTAATAAAACTTCAAATGGCCCTAACTTCTATACGGTACATCCTACACCTATCAAAGTTTGCAACATACAAATCCTTGTAACTTTTTACTGGAGCGTCATAAAACTTTGAAATTTTGTAATACTAAAGTACTCGAGCCTCTTGTCAATTTAAGCTATCGCTCAAAGCTATGCTACCCTTGAGTCACAAATCAAACACTGATAAAACTTGAAATGGCCCTAAATTCTATACGGTGCATCCTACACCTATCAGTGTTTGCAACATACAAATGCTTGTAACTTTTTATTGGAGCGTCATAAAACCTTGAAATTTTGTAACAATAAAGTACTCGAGCCTCTTGTCAATTTAAGTTATCGCTCAAAGCTATGCTACCCTTGAGTCCCAAATCAAACACTGATAAAATTCCAAATGGCCCTAACTTCTATACGGTACATCCTACACCTATCAAAGTTTGCAACATACAAATGCTTGTAACTTTTTACTGGTGCGTCATAAAACCTTGAAATTTTGAAACAATAAAGTACTCGAGCCTATTGTCAATTTAAGCTATCGCTCAAAGCTATGCTACCCTTGAGTCCCAAATCAAACACTGATAAAGCTTCAAATGGCCCAAATTTCTATACGGTACGTCCTACACCTATCAAAGTTTGCAACATACAAATGTTTGTAACTTTTTACTGGAGCGTCATAAAACCTTGAAATTTTGTAACAATAAAGTACTCGAGCCTCTTGTCAATTTAAGCTATCGCTCAAAGCTATGCTACCCTTGAGTCCCAAATCAAACACTGATAAAATTCCAAATGGCCCTAATTTCTATACGGTATATCCTACACCTATCAAAGTTTGCAACATACAAATGCTTGTAACTTTTTATTGGAGCGTCATAAAACCTTGAAATTTTGTAACAATAAAGTACTCGAGCCTATTGTCAATTTAAGCTATCGCTGAAAGCTATGCTACCCTTGAGTCCCAAATCAAACACTGATAAAACTTCAGATGGCCCAAACTTCTATACGGTACGTCCTACACCTATCAAAGTTTGCAACATACAAATGTTTGTAACTTTTTACTGGAGCGTCATAAAACCTTGAAATTTTGTAACAATAAAGTACTCGAGCCTCTTGTCAATTTAAGCTATCGCTCAAAGCTATGCTACCCTTGAGTCCCAAATCAAACACTGATAAAACTTCAAATGGCCCAAATTTCTATACGGTACGTCCTACACCTATCAAAGTTTGCAACATACAAATGCTTGTAACTTTTTACTGGAGCGTCATAAAACCTTGAAATTTTGAAACAATAAAGTACTCGAGCCTATTGTCAATTTGAGCTATCGCTGAAAGCTATGCTACCCTTGAGTCCCAAATCAAACACTGATAAAACTTCAAATGGCCCAAACTTCTATACGGTACGTCCTACACCTATCAAAGTTTGCAACATACAAATGTTTGTAACTTTTTACTGGAGCGTCATAAAACCTTGAAATTTTGTAACAAGTACTCGAGCCTCTTGTCAATTTAAGCTATCGCTCAAAGCTATGCAACCCTTGAGTCCCAAGTCAAAAACTGATAAAACTTCAAATGGCCCTAACTTTTATACGGTACATCCTACACCTATCAAAGTTTGCAACATACAAATGTTTGTAACTTTTTACTGGAGCGTCATAAAACCTTTAAATTTTGTAACAATAAAGTACTCGAGCCTCTTGTCAATTTAAACTATCGCTCAAAGCTATGCTACCCTTGAGTCCCAAGTCAAACACTGATAAAACTTCAAATGGCCCTAACTTCTATATTGTACATCCTACACCTATCAAAGTTTGCAATATACAAAAGTTTGTAACCTTTTACTGGAGCGTCATAAAACCTTGAAATTTTGTAACAATAAATTACTCGAGCCTCTTGTCAATTTAAGTTATCGCTCAAAGCTATGCTACCCTTGAGTCCCAAATCAAACTTTGATAAAACTTCAAATGGCCCTAACTTCTATACGGTACGTCCTACACCTATCAAAGTTTGCAACATACAAATGCTTGTAACTTTTTACTGAAGCGTCATAAAACCTTGAAATTTTGTAATACTAAAGTACTCGAGCCTCTTGTCAATTTAAGCTATGCTACCCTTGAGTCACAAATCAAACACTGATAAAACTTGAAATGGCCCTAAATTCTATACGGTATGTCCTACACCTATCAAAGCTTGCAACATACAAATGCTTGTAACTTTTTACTGGAGCGTCATAAAACCTTGAAATTTTTAACAATAAAGTACTCGAGCCTCTTGTCAATTTAAGCTATCGATCAAAGCTATGCTACCCTTGAGTCCCAAATCAAACACTGATAAAATTCCAAATGGCCCTAACTTCTATACGGTACATCCTACACCTATCAAAGTTTGCAACATACAAATGCTTGTAACTTTTTACTGGAGCGTCATAAAACCTTGAAATTTTGAAACAATAAAGTACTCGAGCCTATTGTCAATTTAAGCTATCGCTCAAAGCTATGCTACCCTTGAGTCCCAAATCAAACACTGATAAAACTTCAAATGGCCCTAAATTCTATACGGTGCATCACCTATCAAAGTTTGCAACATACAAAAGCTTGTAACTTTTTACTGGAGCGTCATAAAACCTTAAAATTTTGTAACAATAAAGTACTCGAGCCTCTTGTCAATTTAAGTTATCGCTCAAAGCTATGCTACCCTTGAGTCCCAAATCAAACTTTAATAAAACTTCAAATGGCCCTAACTTCTATACGGTACGTCCTACACCTATCAAAGTTTACAACATACAAATGCTTGTAACTTTTTACTGGAGCGTCATAAAACCTTGAAATTTTGTAATACTAAAGTACTCGGGCCTCTTGTCAATTTAAGCTATCGCTCAAAGCTATGCTACCCTTGAGTCTCAAATCAAACACTGATAAAATTCCAAATGGCCCTAACTTCTATACGGTACATCCTACACCTATCAAAGTTTGCAACATACAAAAGCTTGTAGCCTTTTACTGGAGCGTCATAAAACCTTGAAATTTTGAAACAATAAAGTACTTGAGCCTATTGTCAATTTAAGCTATCGCTCAAAGCTATGCTACTCTTGAGTCCCAACTCAAACACTGATAAAATTCCAAATGGCCCTAACTTCTATACGGTACATCCTACACCTATCAAAGTTTGCAACATACAAATGCTTGTAACTTTTTACTGGAGCGTCATAAAACCTTGAAATTTTGAAACAATAAAGTACTCGAGCCTATTGTCAATTTAAGCTATCGCTCAAAGCTATGCTACCCTTGAGTCCCAAATCAAACACTGATAAAACTTCAAATGGCCCTAAATTCTATACGGTGCATTCTACACCTATCAAAGTTTGCAACATACAAAAGCTTGTAACTTTTAAATGGAGCATGTAAAGTACTCGAGCCTCTTGTCAATTTAAGTTATCGCTCAAAGCTATGCTACCCTTGAGTCCCAAATCAAACTTTAATAAAACTTCAAATGGCCCTAACTTCTATACGGTACGTCCTACACCTATCAAAGTTTCCAACATACAAATGCTTGTAACTTTTTACTGGAGCGTCATAAAACCTTGAAATTTTGTAATACTAAAGTATTCGAGCCTCTTGTCAATTTAAGCTATCGCTCAAAGCTATGCTACCCTTGAGTCTCAAATCAAACACTGTTAAAATTCCAAATGGACCTAACTTGAAATATGAAACTTTTGAAATTTTGAAACAATAAAGTACTTGAGCCTATTGTCAATTTAAGCTATCGCTCGAAGCTCTGCTACCCTTGTGTCCCAAATCAAACACTGATAAAACTTCAAATGGCCCAAACTTCTATACGGTACGTCCTACACCTATCAAAGATTGCAACATACAAATGTTTGTAACTTTTTACTGGAGCGTCATAAAACCTTGAAATTTTGTAACAATAAAGTACTCGAGCCCCTTGTCAATTTAAGCTATCGCTCAAAGCTATGCTACCCTTGAATCCCAAGTCAAACACTGATAAAATTCCAAATGGCCCTAACTTCTATACGGTACATCCTACACCTATCAAAGTTTGCAACATACAAAAGCTTATAACCTTTTACTGGAGCGTCATAAAACTTTGAAATTTTGAAACAATAAAGTACTTGAGCCTATTGTCAATTTAAGCTATCGCTCAAAGCTATGCTACCCTTGAGTCCCAAATCAAACACTGATAAAACTTCAAATGGCCCTAAATTCTATACGTTGCATCCTACACCTATCAAAGTTTGCAACATACAAAAGCTTGTAACTTTTTACTGGAGCGTCATAAAACCTTGAAATTTTGTAACAATAAAGTACTCGAGCCTCTTGTCAATTTAAGTTATCGCTCAAAGCTATGCTACCCTTGAGTCCCAAATCAAACTTTAATAACACTTCAAATGGCCCTAACTTCTATACGGTACATCCTACACCTATCAAAGTTTGCAACATACAAATGCTTGTAACTTTTTACTGGAGCGTCATAAAACTTTGAAATTTTGTAATACTAAAGTACTCGAGCCTCTTGTCAATTTAAGCTATCGCTCAAAGCTATGCTACCTTTGAGTCCCAAATCAAACACTGAAAAAACTTCAAATGGCCCAAATTTCTATACGGTACGTCCTACACCTATCAAAGTTTGCAACATACAAATGTTTGTAACTTTTTACTGGAGCGTCATAAAACCTTGAAATTTTGTAACAATAAAGTACTCGAGCCTCTTGTCAATTTAAGCTATCGCTCAAAGCTATGCTACCCTTGAGTCCCAAATCAAACACTGATAAAGTTCCAAATGGCCCTAATTTCTATACGGTATATCCTACACCTATCAAAGTTTGCAACATACAAATGCTTGTAACTTTTTATTGGAGCGTCATAAAACCTTGAAATTTTGTAACAATAAAGTACTCGAGCCTCTTGTCAATTTAAGTTATCGCTCAAAGCAATGCTACCCTTGAGTCCCAAATCAAACACTGATAAAATTCCAAATGGCCCTAACTTCTATACGGTACATCCTACACCTATCAAAGTTTGCAACATACAAATGCTTGTAACTTTTTACTGGAGCGTCATAAAACCTTGAAATTTTTAAACAATAAAGTACTCGAGCCTATTGTCAATTTAAGCTATCGCTGAAAGCTATGCTACCCTTGAGTCCCAAATCAAACACTGATAAAACTTCAAATGGCCCAAACTTCTATACGGTACGTCCTACACCTATCAAAGTTTGCAACATACAAATGTTTGTAACTTTTTACTGGAGCGTCATAAAACCTTGAAATTTTGTAACAATAAAGTACTCGAGCCTCTTGTCAATTTAAGCTATCGCTCAAAGCTATGCTACCCTTGAGTCCCAAGTCAAAAACTGATAAAACTTCAAATGGCCCTAACTTTTATACGGTACATCCTACACCTATCAAAGTTTGCAACATACAAATGCTTGCAACTTTTTACTGGAGCGTCATAAAACCTTGAAATTTTGAAACAATAAAGTACTCGAGCCTATTGTCAATTTAAGCTATCGCTCAAAGCTATGCTACCCTTGAGTCCCAAATCAAAAACTGATAAAACTTCAAATGGCCCTAAATTCTATACGGTGCATCACCTATCAAAGTTTGCAACATACAAAAGCTTGTAACTTTTTACTGGAGCGTCATAAAACCTTAAAATTTTGTAACAATAAAGTACTCGAGCCTCTTGTCAATTTAAGTTATCGCTCAAAGCTATGCTACCCTTGAGTCCCAAATCAAACTTTAATAAAACTTCAAATGGCCCTAACTTCTATACGGTACGTCCTACACCTATCAAAGTTTACAACATACAAATGCTTGTAACTTTTTACTGGAGCGTCATAAAACCTTGAAATTTTGTAATACTAAAGTACTCGGGCCTATTGTCAATTTAAGCTATCGCTCAAAGCTATGCTACCCTTGATTCTCAAATCAAACACTGATATAATTCCAAATGGCCCTAACTTCTATACGGTACATCCTACACCTATCAAAGTTTGCAACATACAAAAGCTTGTAGCCTTTTACTGGAGCGTCATAAAACCTTGAAATTTTGAAACAATAAAGTACTTGAGCCTATTGTCAATTTTAGCTATCGCTCAAAGCTATGCTACCCTTGAGTCCCAAATCAAACACTGATAAAATTCCAAATGGCCCTAACTTCTATACGGTACATCCTACACCTATCAAAGTTTGCAACATACAAATGCTTGTAACTTTTTACTGGAGCGTCATAAAACCTTGAAATTTTGAAACAATAAAGTACTTGAGCCTATTGTCAATTTAAGCTATCGCTCGAAGCTATGCTACCCTTGTGTCCCAAATCAAACACTGATAAAACTTCAAATGGCCCAAACTTCTATACGGTACGTCCTACACCTATCAAAGATTGCAACATACAAATGTTTGTAACTTTTTACTGGAGCGTCATAAAACCTTGAAATTTTGTAACAATAAAGTACTCGAGCCTCTTGTCAATTTAAGCTATCGCTCAAAGCTATGCTACCCTTGAATCCCAAGTCAAACACTGATAAAATTCCAAATGGCCCTAACTTCTATACGGTACATCCTACACCTATCAAAGTTTGCAACATACAAAAGATTATAACCTTTTACTGGAGCGTCATAAAACTTTGAAATTTTGTAACAATAAAGTACTTGAGCCTATTGTCAATTTAAGCTATCGCTCAAAGCTATGCTACCCTTGAGTCCCAAATCAAACACTGATAAAACTTCAAATGGCCCTAAATTCTATACGTTGCATCCTACACCTATCAAAGTTTGCAACATACAAAAGCTTGTAACTTTTTACTGGAGCGTCATAAAACCTTGAAATTTTGTAACAATAAAGTACTCGAGCCTCTTGTCAATTTAAGTTATCGCTCAAAGCTATGCTACCCTTGAGTCCCAAATCAAACTTTAATAACACTTCAAATGGCCCTAACTTCTATACGGTACATCCTACACCTATCAAAGTTTGCAACATACAAATACTTGTAACTTTTTACTGGAGCGTCATAAAACTTTGAAATTTTGTAATACTAAAGTACTCGAGCCTCTTGTCAATTTAAGCTATCGCTCAAAGCTATGCTACCCTTGAGTCACAAATCAAACACTGATAAAACTTGAAATGGCCCTAAATTCTATACGGTGCATCCTACACCTATCAGTGTTTGCAACATACAAATTCTTGTAACGTTTTATTGGAGCGTCATAAAACCTTGAAATTTTGTAACAATAAAGTACTCGAGCCTCTTGTAAATTTAAGTTATCGCTCAAAGCTATGCTACCCTTGAGTCCCAAATCAAACACTGATAATATTCCAAATGGCCCTAACTTCTATACGGTACATCCTACACCTATCAAAGTTTGCAACATACAAATGCTTGTAACTTTTTACTGGAGCGTCATAAAACCTTGAAATTTTGAAACAATAAAGTACTCGAGCCTATTGTCAATTTAAGCTATCGCTCAAAGCTATGCTACCCTTGAGTCCCAAATCAAACACTGAAAAAACTTCAAATGGCCCAAATTTCTATACGGTACGTCCTACACCTATCAAAGTTTGCAACATACAAATGTTTGTAACTTTTTACTGGAGCGTCATAAAACCTTGAAATTTTGTAACAATAAAGTACTCGAGCCTCTTGTCAATTTCAGCTATCGCTCAAAGCTATGCTACCCTTGAGTCCCAAATCAAACACTGATAAAATTCCAAATGGCCCTAATTTCTATACGGTATATCCTACACCTATCAAAGTTTGCAACATACAAATGCTTGTAACTTTTTATTGGAGCGTCATAAAACCTTGAAATTTTGTAACAATAAAGTACTCGAGCCTCTTGTCAATTTAAGTTATCGCTCAAAGCTATGCTACCCTTGAGTCCCAAATCAAACACTGATAAAATTCCAAATGGCCCTAACTTCTATACGGTACATCCTACACCTATCAAAGTTTGCAACATACAAATGCTTGTAACTTTTTACTGGAGCGTCATAAAACCTTGAAATTTTGAAACAATAAAGTACTCGAGCCTATTGTCAATTTAAGCTATCGCTGAAAGCTATGCTACCCTTGAGTCCCAAATCAAACACTGATAAAACTTCAAATGGCCCAAACTTCTATAAGGTACGTCCTACACCTATCAAAGTTTGCAACATACAAATGTTTGTAACTTTTTACTGGAGCGTCATAAAACCTTGAAATTTTGTAACAATAAAGTACTCGAGCCTCTTGTCAATTTAAGCTATCGCTCAAAGCTATGCTACCCTTGTGTCCCAAGTCAAAAACTGATAAAACTTCAAATGGCCCTAACTTTTATACGGTACATCCTACACCTATCAAAGTTTGCAACATACAAATGCTTGCAACTTTTTACTGGAGCGTCATAAAACCTTGAAATTTTGAAACAATAAAGTACTGGACCCTATTGTCAATTTAAGCTATCGCTCAAAGCTATGCTACCCTTGAGTCCCAAATCAAACACTGATAAAACTTCAAATGGCCCTAAATGCTATACGTTGCATCCTACACCTATCAAAGTTTGCAACATACAAAAGCTTGTAACTTTTTACTGGAGCGTCATAAAACCTTGAAATTTTGTAACAATAAAGTATTCGAGCCTCTTGTCAATTTAAGTTATCGCTCAAAGCTATGCTACCCTTGAGTCCCAAATCAAACTTTAATAAAACTTCAAATGGCCCTAACTTTTATACGGTACGTCCTACACCTATCAAAGTTTGCAACATACAAATGCTTGTAACTTTTTACTGGAGCGTCATAAAACCTTGAAATTTTGTAATACTAAAGTACTCGAGCCTCTTGTCAATTTAAGCTATCGCTCAAAGCTATGCTACCCTTGAGTCACAAATCAAACACTGATAAAACTTGAAATGGCCATAAATTCTATACGGTGCATCCTACACCTATCAGTGTTTGCAACATACAAATGCTTGTAACTTTTTATTGGAGCGTCATAAAACCTTGAAATTTTGAAACAATAAAGTACTCGAGCCTATTGTCAATTTAAGCTATCGCTCAAAGCTATGCTACCCTTGAGTCCCAAATCAAACACTGATAAAACTTCAAATGGCCCAAACTTCTATACGGTACGTCCTACACCTATCAAAGATTGCAACATACAAATGTTTGTAACTTTTTACTGGAGCGTCATAAAACCTTGAAATTTTGTAACAATAAAGTACTCGAGCCTCTTGTCAATTTAAGCTATCGCTCAAAGCTATGCTACCCTTGAATCCCAAGTCAAACACTGATAAAATTCCAAATGGCCCTAACTTCTATACGGTACATCCTACACCTATCAAAGTTTGCAACATACAAAAGATTATAACCTTTTACTGGAGCGTCATAAAACTTTGAAATTTTGAAACAATAAAGTACTTGAGCCTATTGTCAATTTAAGCTATCGCTCAAAGCTATGCTACCCTTGAGTCCCAAATCAAACACTGATAAAACTTCAAATGGCCCTAAATTCTATACGTTGCATCCTACACCTATCAAAGTTTGCAACATACAAAAGCTTGTAACTTTTTACTGGAGCGTCATAAAACCTTGAAATTTTGTAACAATAAAGTACTCGAGCCTCTTGTCAATTTAAGTTATCGCTCAAAGCTATGCTACCCTTGAGTCCCAAATCAAACTTTAATAACACTTCAAATGGCCCTAACTTCTATACGGTACATCCTACACCTATCAAAGTTTGCAACATACAAATACTTGTAACTTTTTACTGGAGCGTCATAAAACTTTGAAATTTTGTAATACTAAAGTACTCGAGCCTCTTGTCAATTTAAGCTATCGCTCAAAGCTATGCTACCCTTGAGTCACAAATCAAACACTGATAAAACTTGAAATGGCCCTAAATTCTATACGGTGCATCCTACACCTATCAGTGTTTGCAACATACAAATTCTTGTAACGTTTTATTGGAGCGTCATAAAACCTTGAAATTTTGTAACAATAAAGTACTCGAGCCTCTTGTAAATTTAAGTTATCGCTCAAAGCTATGCTACCCTTGAGTCCCAAATCAAACACTGATAATATTCCAAATGGCCCTAACTTCTATACGGTACATCCTACACCTATCAAAGTTTGCAACATACAAATGCTTGTAACTTTTTACTGGAGCGTCATAAAACCTTGAAATTTTGAAACAATAAAGTACTCGAGCCTATTGTCAATTTAAGCTATCGCTCAAAGCTATGCTACCCTTGAGTCCCAAATCAAACACTGAAAAAACTTCAAATGGCCCAAATTTCTATACGGTACGTCCTACACCTATCAAAGTTTGCAACATACAAATGTTTGTAACTTTTTACTGGAGCGTCATAAAACCTTGAAATTTTGTAACAATAAAGTACTCGAGCCTCTTGTCAATTTCAGCTATCGCTCAAAGCTATGCTACCCTTGAGTCCCAAATCAAACACTGATAAAATTCCAAATGGCCCTAATTTCTATACGGTATATCCTACACCTATCAAAGTTTGCAACATACAAATGCTTGTAACTTTTTATTGGAGCGTCATAAAACCTTGAAATTTTGTAACAATAAAGTACTCGAGCCTCTTGTCAATTTAAGTTATCGCTCAAAGCTATGCTACCCTTGAGTCCCAAATCAAACACTGATAAAATTCCAAATGGCCCTAACTTCTATACGGTATATCCTACACCTATCAAAGTTTGCAACATACAAATGCTTGTAACTTTTTACTGGAGCGTCATAAAACCTTGAAATTTTGAAACAATAAAGTACTCGAGCCTATTGTCAATTTAAGCTATCGCTGAAAGCTATGCTACCCTTGAGTCCCAAATCAAACACTGATAAAACTTCAAATGGCCCAAACTTCTATAAGGTACGTCCTACACCTATCAAAGTTTGCAACATACAAATGTTTGTAACTTTTTACTGGAGCGTCATAAAACCTTGAAATTTTGTAACAATAAAGTACTCGAGCCTCTTGTCAATTTAAGCTATCGCTCAAAGCTATGCTACCCTTGTGTCCCAAGTCAAAAACTGATAAAACTTCAAATGGCCCTAACTTTTATACGGTACATCCTACACCTATCAAAGTTTGCAACATACAAATGCTTGCAACTTTTTACTGGAGCGTCATAAAACCTTGAAATTTTGAAACAATAAAGTACTGGACCCTATTGTCAATTTAAGCTATCGCTCAAAGCTATGCTACCCTTGAGTCCCAAATCAAACACTGATAAAACTTCAAATGGCCCTAAATGCTATACGTTGCATCCTACACCTATCAAAGTTTGCAACATACAAAAGCTTGTAACTTTTTACTGGAGCGTCATAAAACCTTGAAATTTTGTAACAATAAAGTATTCGAGCCTCTTGTCAATTTAAGTTATCGCTCAAAGCTATGCTACCCTTGAGTCCCAAATCAAACTTTAATAAAACTTCAAATGGCCCTAACTTTTATACGGTACGTCCTACACCTATCAAAGTTTGCAACATACAAATGCTTGTAACTTTTTACTGGAGCGTCATAAAACCTTGAAATTTTGTAATACTAAAGTACTCGAGCCTCTTGTCAATTTAAGCTATCGCTCAAAGCTATGCTACCCTTGAGTCACAAATCAAACACTGATAAAACTTGAAATGGCCATAAATTCTATACGGTGCATCCTACACCTATCAGTGTTTGCAACATACAAATGCTTGTAACTTTTTATTGGAGCGTCATAAAACCTTGAAATTTTGAAACAATAAAGTACTCGAGCCTATTGTCAATTTAAGCTATCGCTCAAAGCTATGCTACCCTTGAGTCCCAAATCAAACACTGATAAAATTCCAAATGGCCCTAATTTCTATACGGTACATCCTACACCTATCAAAGTTTGCAACATACAAAAGCTTGTAACCTTTTACTGGAGCGTCATAAAACCTTGAAATTTTGAAACAATAAAGTACGCGAGCCTATTGTCAATTTAAGCTATCGCTCAAAACTATGCTACCCTTGAGTCCCAAATCAAACACTGATAAACCTTCAAATGGCCCAAACTTCTATACGGTACGTCCTACACCTATCAAAGTTTGCAACATACAAATGTTTGTAACTTTTTACTGGAGCGTCATAAAACCTTGAAATTTTGTAACAATAAAGTACTCGAGCCTCTTGTCAATTTAAGCTATCGGTCAAAGCTATGCTACCCTTGAGTCCCAAGTCAAACACTGATAAAACTTCAAATGGCCCTAACTTCTATACGGTACAACCTACACCTATCAAAGTTTGCAACATACGAATGCTTGTAACTTTTTACTGGAGCGTCATAAAACCTTGAAATTTTGAAACAATAAAGTACTCGAGCCTATTGTCAATTTAAGCTATCGCTCAAAGCTATGCTACCCTTGAGTCCCAAATCAAACACTGATAAAACTTCAAATGGCCCTAAATTTTATACGGTGCATCCTACACCTATCAAAGTTTGCAACATACAAAAGCTTGTAACTTTTTACTGGAGCGTCATAAAACCTTGAAATTTTGTAACAATAAAGTACTCGAGCCTCTTCTCAATTTAAGTTATCGCTCAAAGCTATGCTACCCTTGAGTCCCAAATCAAACTTTAATAAAACTTCAAATGGCCCTAACTTCTATACGGTACGTCCTACACCTATCAAAGTTTGCAACATACAAATGCTTGTAACTTTTTACTGGAGCGTCATAAAACCTTGAAATTTTGAAACAATAAAGTACTCGAGCCTATTGTCAATTTAAGCTATCGCTCAAAGCTATGCTATCCTTGAGTCCCAAATCAAACACTGATAAAACTTCAAATGGCCCAAATTTCTATACGGTACGTCCTGCACCTATCAAAGTTTGCAACATACAAAAGCTTGTAACCTTTTACTGGAGCGTCATAAAACCTTGAAATTTTGAAACAATAAAGTACTCGAGCCTCTTGTCAATTTAAGCTATCGCTCAAAGCTATGCTACCCTTGTGTCCCAAATCAAACACTGATAAAACTTGAAATGGCCCTAAATTCTATACGGTGCATCCTACACCTATCAAAGTTGGCAAATTACAAATGCTTGTAACTTTTTATTGGAGCGTCATAAAACCTTGAAATTTTGTAACAATAAAGTACTCAAGCCTCTTGTCAATTTAAGTTATCGCTCAAAGCTATGCTACCCTTGAGTCCCAAATCAAACACTGATAAAATTCCAAATGACCGTAACTTCTATACGGTATATCCTACACCTATCAAAGTTTGCAACATACAAATTCTTGTAACTTTTTACTGGAGCGTCATAAAACCTTGAAATTTTGTAACAATAAAGTACTCGAGCCTATTGTCAATTTAAGCTATCGCTCAAAGCTATGCTACCCTTGAGTCCCAAATCAAACACTGATAAAACTTCAAATGGCCCAAATTTCTATACGGTACGTCCTACACCTATCAAAGTTTGCAACATACAAATGTTTGTAACTTTTTACTGGAGCGTCATAAAACCTTGAAATTTTGTAACAATAAAGTACTCGAGCCTCTTGTCAATTTAAGCTATTGCTCAAAGCTATGCTACTCTTGAGTCCCAAATCAAACACTGATAAAATTCCAAATGGCCCTAACTTCTATACGGTACATCCTGCACCTATCAAAGTTTGCAACATACAAAAGCTTGTAACCTTTTACTGGAGCGTCATAAAACCTTGAAATTTTGAAACAATAAAGTACTCGAGCCTATTGTCAATTTAAGCTATCGCTCAAAACTATGCTACCCTTGAGTCCCAAATCAAACACTGATAAAACTTCAAATGGCCCAAACTTCTATACGGTACGTCCTACACCTATCAAAGTTTGCAACATACAACTGCTTGTAACTTTTTACTGGAGCGTCATAAAACCTTGAAATTTTGAAACAATAAAGTACTCGAGCTTATTGTCAATTTAAGCTATCGCTCAAAGCTATGCTACCCTTGAGTCCCAAATCAAACACTGATAAAACTTCAAATGGCCCTAACTCCTATATGGTACATCCTACACCTATCAAAATTTGCAACATACAAATGCTTGTAACTTTTTACTGGAGCGTCATAAAACCTTGAAATTTTGAAACAATAAAGTACTCGAGCCTCTTGTCAATTTAAGTTATCGCTCAAAGCTATGCTACCCTTGAGTCCCAAATCAAACTTTAATAAAACTTCAAATGGCCCTAACTTCTATACGGTACGTCCTACACCTATCAAAGTTTGCAACATACAAATGCTTGTAACTTTTTACTGGAGCGTCATAAAACCTTGAAATTTTGTAATACTAAAGTACTCGAGCCTCTTGTCAATTTAAGCTATCGCTCAAAGCTATGCTACCCTTGAGTCACAAATCAAACACTGATAAAACTTGAAATGGCCCTAAATTATATACGGTGCATCCTACACCTATCAAAGTTTGCAACATACAAATGCTTGTAACTTTTTATTGGAGCGTCATAAAACCTTGAAATTTTGTGACAATAAAGTACTCGAGCATCTTGTCAATTTAAGTTATCGCTCAAAGCTATGCTACCCTTGAGTCCCAAATCAAACACTGATAAAATTCCAAATGGCCCTAACTTCTATACGGTACATCCTACACCTATCAAAGTTTGCAACATACAAATGCTTGTAACTTTTTACTGGAGCGTCATAAAACCTTGAAATTTTGAAACAATAAAGTACTCGAGCCTATTGTCAATTTAAGTTATCGCTCAAAGCTATGCTACCCTTGAGTCCAAAATCAAACACTGATAAAACTTCAAATGGCCCAAATTTCTATACGGTACGTCCTACACCTATCAAAGTTTGCAACATACAAATGTTTGTAACTTTTTACTAGAGCGTCATAAAACCTTGAAATTTTGTAACAATAAAGTACTCGAGCCTCTTGTCAATTTAAGCTATCGCTCAAAGCTATGTTAGCCTTGAGTCCCAAATGAAACACTGATAAAATTCCAAATGGCCCTAACTTCTAAACGGTACATCCTACACCTATCAAAGTTGGCAACATACAAAAGCTTGTAACCTTTGACTGGAGCGTCATAAAACCTTGAAATTTTGAAACAATAAAGTACTCGAGCCTATTGTCAATTTAAGCTATCGCTCAAAGCTATGCTACGCTTGAGTCCCAAATCAAACACTGATAAAACTTCAAAAGGCCCAAATTTCTATACGGTACGTCCTACACCTATCAAAGTTTGCAACATACAAATGTTTGTAACTTTTTACTGGAGCGTCATAAAACCTTGAAATTTTGTAACAATAAAGTACTCGAGCCTCTTGTCAATTTAAGCTATCGCTCAAAGCTATGCTACCCTTGCATCCGAAGTCAAACACTGATAAAACTTCAAATGGCCCTAACTTCTATACGGTACATCCTACACCTATCAAAGTTTGCAACATACAAATGCTTGTAACTTTTTACTGGAGCGTCATAAAACCTTGAAATTTTGAAACAATAAAGTACTCGAGCCTATTGTCAATTTAAGCTATCGCTCAAAGCTATGCTACCCTTGAGTCATAAATCAAACACTGATAAAACTTCAAATGGCCCTAACTTCTATACGGTACGTCCTACACCTATCAAAGTTTGCAACATACAAATGCTTGTAAGTTTTTACTGGAGCGTCATAAAACCTTGAAATTTTGTAACAATAAAGTACTCGAGCCTCTTGTCAATTTAAGCGATCGCTCAAAGCTATGCTACCCTTCAGTATCAAACACTGATACAACTTCAAATGTCCCTAACTTCTATACGGTATGTCCTACACCTATCAAAGTTTGCGACATACAAATACTTGTAACTTTTTCCTGGAGCGTCATAAAACCTTGAAATTTTTAACAATAAAGAACTCGAGCCTCTTGTCAATTTAAGCTATCGCTCAAAGCTATGCTACCCTTGAGTCCCAAATCAAACACTGATAAAAGTTCAAATAGCTCTAACTTCTATACGGTACATCCTACACCTATCAAAGTTTGCAACATACAAATGCTTGTAACTTTTTTCTGGAGCGTCATAAAACCTTGAAATTTTGTAACAATAAAGTACTCGAGCCTCTTGACAATTTAAGCTATCGCTCAAAGCTATGCTACCCTTGAGTCCCAAATCAAACACTGATAAAACTTCAAATGGCCCTAACTTCTATACGGTACGTCCTACACCTATCAAAGTTTGCAACATACAAATGCTTGTAAGTTTTTACTGGAGCGTCATAAAACCTTGAAATTTTGTAACAATGAAGTACTCGAGCCTCTTGTCAATTTAAGCGATCGCTCAAAGCTATGCTACCCTTCAGTATCAAACACTGATACAACTTCAAATGGCCCTAACTTCTATACGGTATGTCCTACACCTATCAAAGTTTGCAACATACAAATACTTGTAACTTTTTACTGGAGCGTCATAAAACCTTGAAATTTTTAACAATAAAGAACTCGAGCCTCTTGTCAATTTAAGCTATCGCTCAAAGCTATGCTACCCTTGAGTCCCAAATCAAACACTGATAAAACTTCAAATAGCTCTAACTTCTATACGGTACATCCTACACCTATCAAAGTTTGCAACATACAAATGCTTGTAACTTTTTTCTGTAGCGTCATAAAACCTTGAAATTTTGAAACAATAAAGTACTCGAGCCTATTGTCAATTTAAGCTATCGCTCAAAGCTATGCTACCCTTGAGTCCCAAAACTAACTTTAATAAAACTTCAAATGGCCCTAACTTCTATACGGTACGTCCTACACCTATCAAAGTTTGCAACATACAAATGCTTGTGAGTTTTTACTGGAGCGTCATAAAACCTTGAAATTTTGTAACAATAAAGTACTCGAGCCTCTTGTCAATTTAAGCTATCGCTCAAAGCTATGCTACCCTTGAGTCACAAATCAAACACTCATAAAACTTCAAATGGCCCTAAATTCTATACGGTGCATCCTACACCTATCAAAGTTTGCAACATACAAATGCTTGTAACTTTTTATTGGAGCGTCATAAAACCTTGAAATTTTGTAATACTAAAGTACTCGAGCCTCTTGTCAATTTAAGTTATCGCTCAAAGCTATGCTACCCTTGAGTCCCAAATCAAACTTTAATAAAACTTCAAATGGCCCTAACTTCTATACGGTACGTCCTACACCTATCAAAGTTTGCAACATACAAATGCTTGTAACTTTTTACTGGAGCGTCATAAAACCTTGAAATTTTGAAACAATAAAGTTCTCGAGCCTATTGTCAATTTAAGCTATCGCTCAAAACTATGCTACCCTTGAGTCCCAAATCAAACACTGATAAAACTTCAAATGGCCCAAACTTCTATACGGTACGTCCTACACCTATCAAAGTTTGCAACATACAACTGCTTGTAACTTTTTACTGGAGCGTCATAAAACCTTGAAATTTTGAAACAATAAAGTACGCGAGCTTATTGTCAATTTAAGCTATCGCTCAAAGCTATGCTACCCTTGAGTCCCAAATCAAACACTGATAAAACTTCAAATGGCCCTAACTCCTATATGGTACATCCTACACCTATCAAAGTTTGCAACATACAAATGCTTGTAACTTTTTACTGGAGCGTCATAAAACCTTGAAATTTTGAAACAATAAAGTACTCGAGCTTATTGACAATTTAAGCTATCGCTCAAAGCCATGCTACCCTTGAGTCATAAATCAAACACTGATAAACCTTCAAATGGCCCTAAATTCTATACGGCGCATCCTACACCTATCAAAGTTTGCAACATACAAAAGCTTGTAACCTTTTACTGGAGCGTCATAAAACCTTGAAATTTTGTAACAATAAAGTACTCGAGCCTCTTGTCAACTTATGTTATCGCTCAAAGCTATGCTACCCTTGAGTCCCTAATCAAACACTGATAAACCTTCAAATGGTCCTAATTTCTATACGGTATGTCCTACACCTATCAAAGTTTGCAATATACAAATACTTGTACCTTTTTACTGGAGCGTCATAAAACCTTGAAATTTTTAACAATAAAGAACTCGAGCCTCTTGTCCATTTAAGCTATCGCTCAAAGCTATGCTACCCTTGAGTCCCAACTCAAACACTGATAAAACTTCAAATGGCCCAAACTTCTATACGGTACATCCTACACCTATCAAAGTTTGCAACATACAAATGCTTGTAACTTTTTACTGGAGCGTCATAAAACCTTGAAATTTTGTAACAATAAAGTACTCGAGCCTCTTGACAATTTAAGCTATCGCTCAAAGCTATGCTACCCTTGAGTCCCAAATCAAACACTGATAAAACTTCAAATGGCCCTAACTTCTATACGGTACGTCCTACACCTATCAAAGTTTGCAACATACAAATGCTTGTAAGTTTTTACTGGAGCGTCATAAAACCTTGAAATTTTGTAACAATAAAGTACTCGAGCCTCTTGTCAATTTAAGCGATCGCTCAAAGCTATGCTACCCTTCAGTATCAAACACTGATACAACTTCAAATGGCCCTAACTTCTATACGGTATGTCCTACACCTATCAAAGTTTGCAACATACAAATACTTGTAACTTTTTACTGGAGCGTCATAAAACCTTGAAATTTTTAACAATAAAGAACTCGAGCCTCTTGTCAATTTAAGCTATCGCTCAAAGCTATGCTACCCTTGAGTCCCAAATCAAACACTGATAAAACTTCAAATAGCTCTAACTTCTATACGGTACATCCTACACCTATCAAAGTTTGCAACATACAAATGCTTGTAACTTTTTTCTGGAGCGTCATAAAACCTTGAAATTTTGAAACAATAAAGTACTCGAGCCTATTGTCAATTTAAGCTATCGCTCAAAGCTATGCTACCCTTGAGTCCCAAAAATTACACTAATAAAACTTCAAATGGCGATAACTACTATACGGTACGTCCTACACCTATCAAAGTTTGCAACATACAAATGCTTGTGAGTTTTTACTGGAGCGTCATAAAACCTTGAAATTTTGTAACAATAAAGTACTCGAGCCTCTTGTCAATTTAAGCTATCGCTCAAAGCTATGCTACCCTTGAGTCACAAATCAAACACTCATAAAACTTCAAATGGCCCTAAATTCTATACGGTGCATCCTACACCTATCAAAGTTTGCAACATACAAATGCTTGTAACTTTTTATTGGAGCGTCATAAAACCTTGAAATTTTGTAATACTAAAGTACTCGAGCCTCTTGTCAATTTAAGTTATCGCTCAAAGCTATGCTACCCTTGAGTCCCAAATCAAACTTTAATAAAACTTCAAATGGCCCTAACTTCTATACGGTACGTCCTACACCTATCAAAGTTTGCAACATACAAATGCTTGTAACTTTTTACTGGAGCGTCATAAAACCTTGAAATTTTGAAACAATAAAGTACTCGAGCCTATTGTCAATTTAAGCTATCGCTCAAAGCTATGCTACCCTTGAGTCCCAAATCAAACACTGATAAAACTTCAAATGGCCCAAATTTCTATACGGTACGTCCTACACCTATCAAAGTTTGCAACATACAAATGTTTGTAACTTTTTACTGGAGCGTCATAAAACCTTGAAATTTTGTAACAATAAAGTACTCGAGCCTCTTGTAATTTAAGCTATTGCTATGCTATCCTTGAGTCCCAAATCAAACACTGATAAAATTCCAAATGGCCCTAACTTCTATACGGTACATCCTACACCTATCAAAGTTTGCAACATACAAAAGCTTGTAACCTTTTACTGGAGCGTCATAAAACCTTGAAATTTTGAAACAATAAAGTACTTGAGCCTATTGTCAATTTAAGCTATCGCTCAAAACTATGCTACCCTTGAGTCCCAAATCAAACACTGATAAAACTTCAAATGGCCCAAACTTCTATACGGTACGTCCTACACCTATCAAAGTTTGCAACATACAACTGCTTGTAACTTTTTACTGGAGCGTCATAAAACCTTGAAATTTTGAAACAATAAAGTACTCTAGCTTATTGTCAATTTAAGCTATCACTCAAAGCTATGCTACCCTTGAGTCCCAAATCAAACACTGATAAAACTTCAAATGGCCCTAACTCCTATATGGTACATCCTACACCTATCAAAGTTTGCAACATACAAATGCTTGTAACTTTTTACTGGAGCGTCATAAAACCTTGAAATTTTGAAACAATAAAGTACTCGAGCTTATTGACAATTTAAGCTATCGCTCAAAGCTATGCTACCCTTGAGTCCCAAATCAAACACTGATAAAACTTCAAATGGTCCTAACTTCTATACGGTACGTCCTACACCTATCAAAGTTTGCAACATACAAATGCTTGTAAGTTTTTACTGGAGCGTCATAAAACCTTGAAATTTTGTAACAATAAAGTACTCGAGCCTCTTGTCAATTTAAGCGATCGCTCAAAGCTATGCTACCCTTCAGTATCAAACACTGATACAACTTCAAATGGCCCTAACTTCTATACGGTATGTCCTACACCTATCAAAGTTTGCAACATACAAATACTTGTAACTTTTTACTGGAGCGTCATAAAACCTTGAAATTTTTAACAATAAGGAACTCGAGCCTCTTGTCAATTTAAGCTATCGCTCAAAGCTATGCTACCCTTGAGTCCCAAATCAAACACTGATAAAACTTCAAATAGCTCTAACTTCTATACGGTGCATCCTACACCTATCAAAGTTTGCAACATACAAATGCTTGTAACTTTTTTCTGGAGCGTCATAAAACCTTGAAATTTTGAAACAATAAAGTACTCGAGCCTATTGTCAATTTAAGCTATCGCTCAAAGCTATTCTACCCTTGAGTCCCAAAACTAACACTAATAAAACTTCAAATGGCCCTAACTTCTATACGGTACGTCCTACACCTATCAAAGTTTGCAACATACAAATGCTTGTGAGTTTTTACTGGAGCGTCATAAAACCTTGAAATTTTGTAACAATAAAGTACTCGAGCCTCTTGTCAATTTAAGCTATCGCTCAAAGCTATGCTACCCTTGAGTCACAAATCAAACACTCATAAAACTTCAAATGGCCCTAAATTCTATACGGTGCATCCTACACCTATCAAAGTTTGCAACATACAAATGCTTGTAACTTTTTATTGGAGCGTCATAAAACCTTGAAATTTTGTAATACTAAAGTACTCGAGCCTCTTGTCAATTTAAGTTATCGCTCAAATCTATGCTACCCTTGAGTCCCAAATCAAACTTTAATAAAACTTCAAATGGCCCTAACTTCTATACGGTACGTCCTACACCTATCAAAGTTTGCAACATACAAATGCTTGTAACTTTTTACTGGAGCGTCATAAAACCTTGAAATTTTGAAACAATAAAGTACTCGAGCCTATTGTCAATTTAAGCTATCGCTCAAAGCTATGCTACCCTTGAGTCCCAAATCAAACACTGATAAAACTTCAAATGGCCCAAATTTCTATACGGTACGTCCTACACCTATCAAAGTTTGCAACATACAAAAGCTTGTAACCTTTTACTGGAGCGTCATAAAACCTTGAAATTTTGAAACAATAAAGTACTCGAGCCTATTGTCAATTTAAGCTATCGCTCAAAACTATGCTACCCTTGAGTCCCAAATCAAACACTGATAAAACTTCAAATGGCCCAAACTTCTATACGGTACGTCCTACACCTATCAAAGTTTGCAACATACAACTGCTTGTAACTTTTTACTGGAGCGTCATAAAACCTTGAAATTTTGAAACAATAAAGTACTCGAGCTTATTGTCAATTTAAGCTATCGCTCAAAGCTATCCTACGCTTGAGTCCCAAATCAAACACTGATAAAACTTCAAATGGCCCTAACTCCTATATGGTACATCCTACACCTATCAAAGTTTGCAACATACAAATGCTTGTAACTTTTTACTGGAGCGTCATAAAACCTTGAAATTTTGAAACAATAAAGTACTCGAGCTTATTGACAATTTAAGCTATCGCTCAAAGCTATGCTACCCTTGAGTCCCAAATCAAACACTGATAAAACTTCAAATGGCCCTAACTTCTATACGGTACGTCCTACACCTATCAAAGTTTGCAACATACAAATGCTTGTAAGTTTTTACTGGAGCGTCATAAAACCTTGAAATTTTGTAACAATAAAGTACTCGAGCCTCTTGTCAATTTAAGCGATCGCTCAAAGCTATGCTACCCTTCAGTATCAAACACTGATACAACTTCAAATGGCCCTAACTTCTATACGGTATGTCCTACACCTATCAAAGTTTGCAACATACAAATACTTGTAACTTTTTACTGGAGCGTCATAAAACCTTGAAATTTTTAACAATAAGGAACTCGAGCCTCTTGTCAATTTAAGCTATCGCTCAAAGCTATGCTACCCTTGAGTCCCAAATCAAACACTGATAAAACTTCAAATAGCTCTAACTTCTATACGGTGCATCCTACACCTATCAAAGTTTGCAACATACAAATGCTTGTAACTTTTTTCTGGAGCGTCATAAAACCTTGAAATTTTGAAACAATAAAGTACTCGAGCCTATTGTCAATTTAAGCTATCGCTCAAAGCTATGCTACCCTTGAGTCCCAAAACTAACACTAATAAAACTTCAAATGGCCCTAACTTCTATACGGTACGTCCTACACCTATCAAAGTTTGCAACATACAAATGCTTGTGAGTTTTTACTGGAGCGTCATAAAACCTTGAAATTTTGTAACAATAAAGTACTCGAGCCTCTTGTCAATTTAAGCTATCGCTCAAAGCTATGCTACCCTTGAGTCACAAATCAAACACTCATAAAACTTCAAATGGCCCTAAATTCTATACGGTGCATCCTACACCTATCAAAGTTTGCAACATACAAATGCTTGTAACTTTTTATTGGAGCGTCATAAAACCTTGAAATTTTGTAATACTAAAGTACTCGAGCCTCTTGTCAATTTAAGTTATCGCTCAAATCTATGCTACCCTTGAGTCCCAAATCAAACTTTAATAAAACTTCAAATGGCCCTAACTTCTATACGGTACGTCCTACACCTATCAAAGTTTGCAACATACAAATGCTTGTAACTTTTTACTGGAGCGTCATAAAACCTTGAAATTTTGAAACAATAAAGTACTCGAGCCTATTGTCAATTTAAGCTATCGCTCAAAGCTATGCTACCCTTGAGTCCCAAATCAAACACTGATAAAACTTCAAATGGCCCAAATTTCTATACGGTACGTCCTACACCTATCAAAGTTTGCAACATACAAAAGCTTGTAACCTTTTACTGGAGCGTCATAAAACCTTGAAATTTTGAAACAATAAAGTACTCGAGCCTATTGTCAATTTAAGCTATCGCTCAAAACTATGCTACCCTTGAGTCCCAAATCAAACACTGATAAAACTTCAAATGGCCCAAACTTCTATACGGTACGTCCTACACCTATCAAAGTTTGCAACATACAACTGCTTGTAACTTTTTACTGGAGCGTCATAAAACCTTGAAATTTTGAAACAATAAAGTACTCGAGCTTATTGTCAATTTAAGCTATCGCTCAAAGCTATCCTACGCTTGAGTCCCAAATCAAACACTGATAAAACTTCAAATGGCCCTAACTCCTATATGGTACATCCTACACCTATCAAAGTTTGCAACATACAAATGCTTGTAACTTTTTACTGGAGCGTCATAAAACCTTGAAATTTTGAAACAATAAAGTACTCGAGCCTATTGTCAATTTAAGCTATCGCTCAAAGCTATGCTACCCTTGAGTCCCAAATCAAACACTGATAAAATTTCAAATGGCCCTAAATTCTATACGGTGCATCCTACACCTATCAAAGTTTGCAACATATAAAAGCTTGTAACTTTTTACTGGAGCGTCATAAAACCTTGAAATTTTGTAACAATAAAGTACTCGAGCCTCTTGTCAATTTAAGTTATCGCTCAAAGCTATGCTACCCTTGAGTCCAAAATCAAACACTGATAAAACTTCAAATGGCCCAAATTTCTATACGGTACGTCCTACACCTATCAAAGTTTGCAACATACAATTGTTTGTAACTTTTTACTAGAGCGTCATAAAACCTTGAAATTTTGTAACAATAAAGTACTCGGGCCTCTTGTCAATTTAAGCTATCGCTCAAAGCTATGTTACCCTTGAGTCCCAAATGAAACACTGATAAAATTCCAAATGGCCCTAACTTCTAAACGGTACATCCTACACCTATCAAAGTTTGCAACATACAAAAGCTTGTAACCTTTTACTGGAGCGTCATAAAACCTTGAAATTTTGAAACAATAATTTTGAAACAATAAAACTACTCTTGAGTCCCAAATCAAACACTGATAAAACTTCAAATGGTCCTAATTTCTATACGGTATGTCCTACACCTATCAAAGTTTGCAACATACAAATACTTGTACCTTTTTACTGGAGCGTCATAAAACCTTGAAATTTTTAACAATAAAGAACTCGAGCCTCTTGTCCATTTAAGCTATCGCTCAAAGCTATGCTACCCTTGAGTCCCAAATCAAACACTGATAAAACTTCAAATGGCCCAAACTTCTATACGGTACATCCTACACCTATCAAAGTTTGCAACATACAAATGCTTGTAACTTTTTACTGGAGCGTCATAAAACCTTGAAATTTTGTAACAATAAAGTACTCGAGCCTCTTGACAATTTAAGCTATCGCTCAAAGCTATGCTACCCTTGAGTCCCAAATCAAACACTGATAAAACTTCAAATGGCCCTAACTTCTATACGGTACGTCCTCCTACACCTATCAAAGTTTGGAACATACAAATGCTTGTAAGTTTTTACTGGAGCGTCATAAAACCTAGAAATTTTGTAACAATAAAGTACTCGAGCCTCTTGTCAATTTAAGCGATCGCTCAAAGCTATGCTTGCCTTCAGTATCAAACACTGATACAACTTCAAATGGCCCTAACTTCTATACGGTATGTCCTACACCTATTAAAGTTTGCAACATACAAACGCTTGTAACTTTTTACTGGAGCGTCATAAAACCTTGAAATTTTTAACAATAAAGAACTCGAGCCTCTTGTCAATTTAAGCTATCGCTCAAAGCTATGCTACTCTTGAGTCCCAAATCAAACACTGATAAAATTTCAAATAGCTCTAACTTCTATACGGTACATCCTACACCTATCAAAGTTTGCAACATACAAATGCTTGTAACTTTTTTCTGGAGCGTCATAAAACCTTGAAATTTTGAAACAATAAAGTACTCGAGCCTATTGTCAATTTAAGCTATCGCTCAAAGCTATGCTACCATTGAGTCCCAAAACTAACACTAATAAAACTTCAAATGGCCCTAACTTCTATACGGTACGTCCTACACCTATCAAAGTTTGCAACATACAAATGCTTGTGAGTTTTTACTGGACCGTCATAAAACCTTGAAATTTTGTAACAATAAAGTACTCGAGCCTCTTGTCAATTTAAGCTATCGCTCAAAGCTATGCTACCCTTGAGTCACAAATCAAACACTCATAAAACTTCAAATGGCCCTAAATTCTATACGGTGCATCCTACACCTATCAAAGTTTGCAACATACAAATGCTTGTAACTTTTTATTGGAGTGTCATAAAACCTTGAAATTTTGTAATACTAAAGTACTCGAGCCTCTTGTCAATTTAAGTTATCGCTCAAAGCTATGCTACCCTTGAGTCCCAAATCAAACTTTAATAAAACTTCAAATGGCCCTAACTTCTATACGGTACGTCCTACACCTATCAAAGTTTGCAACATACAAATGCTTGTAACTTTTTACTAGAGCGTCATAAAACCTTGAAATTTTGTAATACTAAAGTACTCGAGCCTCTTGTCAATTTAAGCTATCGCTCAAAGCTATGCTACCCTTGAGTCACAAATCAAACACTGATAAAACTTGAACTGGCCCTAAATTCTATACGGTGCATCCTACACCTATCAAAGTTTGCAACATACAAATGCTTGTAACTTTTTATTGGAGCGTCATAAAACCTTGAAATTTTGTAACAATAAAGGACTCGAGCATCTTGTCAATTTAAGTTATCGCTTAAAGCTATGCTACCATTGAGTCCCAAATCAAACACTGATAAAATTCCAAATGGCCCTAACTTCTATACGGTACATCCTACACCTATCAAAGTTTGCAACATACAAATGCTTGTAACTTTTTACTGGAGCGTCATAAAACCTTGAAATTTTGAAACAATAAAGTACTCGAGCCTATTATCAATTTAAGTTATCGCTCAAAGCTATGCTACCCTTGAGTCCGAAATCAAACACTGATAAAACTTCAAATGGCCCAAATTTCTATACGGTACGTCCTACACCTATCAAAGTTTGCAAAATACAAATGTTTGTAACTTTTTACTAGAGCGTCATAAAACCTTGAAATTTTGTAACAATAAAGTACTCGAGCCTCTTGTCAATTTAAGCTATCGCTCAAAGCTATGTTACCCTTGAGTCCCAAATGAAACACTGATAAAATTCCAAATGGGCCTAACTTCTAAACGGTACATCCTACACCTATCAAAGTTTGCAACATACAAAAGCTTGTAACCTTTTACTGGAGCGTCATAAAACCTTGAAATTTTGAAACAATAAAGTACTCGAGCCTATTGTCAATTTAAGCTATCGCTCAAAGCTATGCTACCCTTGAGTCCCAAATCAAACACTGATAAAACTTCAAAAGGCCCAAATTTCTATACGGTACGTCCTACACCTATCAAAGTTTGCAACATACAAATGTTTGTAACTTTTTACTGGAGCGTCATAAAACCTTGAAATTTTGTAACAATAAAGTACTCGAGCCTCTTGTCAATTTAAGCTATCGCTCAAAGCTATGCTACCCTTGAATCCCAAGTCAAACACTGATAAAACTTCAAATGGCCCTAACTTCTATACGGTACATCCTACACCTATCAAAGTTTGCAACATACAAATGCTTGTAACTTTTTACTGGAACGTCATAAAACCTTGAAATTTTGAAACAATAAAGTACTCGAGCCTATTGTCAATTTAAGCTATCGCTCAAAGCTATGCTACCCTTGAGTCATAAATCAAACACTGATAAAACTTCAAATGGCCCTAAATTTTATACGGTGCATCCTACACCTATCAAAGTTTGCAACATACAAAAGCTTGTAACCTTTTACTGGAGCGTCATAAAACCTTGAAATTTTGTAACAATAAAGTACTCGAGCCTCTTGTCAATTTATGTTATCGCTCAAAGCTATTTTGCCCTTGAGTCCCAAATCAAACACTGATAAAACTTCAAATGGTCCTAATTTCTATACGGTATGTCCTACACCTATCAAAGTTTGCAACATACAAATAATTGTACCTTTTTACTGGAGCGTCATAAAACCTTGAAATTTTTAACAATAAAGAACTCGAGCCTCTTGTCCATTTAAGCTATCGCTCAAAGCTATGCTACCCTTGAGTCCCAAATCAAACACTGATAAAACTTCAAATGGCCCAAACTTCTATACGGTACATCCTACACCTATCAAAGTTTGCAACATACAAATGCTTGTAACTTTTTACTGGAGCGTCATAAAACCTTGAAATTTTGTAACAATAAAGTACTCGCGCCTCTTGACAATTTAAGCTATCGCTCAAAGCTATGCTACCCTTGAGTCCCAAATCAAACACTGATAAAACGTCAAATGGCCCTAACTTCTATACGGTACGTCCTACACCTATCAAAGTTTGCAACATACAAATGCTTGTAAGTTTTTACTGGAGCGTCATAAAACCTTTAAATTTTTAACAATAAAGTACTCGAGCCTCTTGTCAATTTAAGCGATCGATCAAAGCTATGCTACCCTTCAGTATCAAACACTGATACAACTTCAAATGGCCCTAACTTCTATACGGTATGTCCTACACCTATCAAAGTTTGCAACATACTAATACTTGTAACTTTTTACTGGAGCGTCATAAAACCTTGAAATTTTTAACAATAAAGAACTCGAGCCTCTTGTCAATTTAAGCTATCGCTCAAAGCTATGCTACCCTTGAGTCCCAAATCAAACACTGATAAAACTTCAAATAGCTCTAACTTCTATACGGTACATCCTACACCTATCAAAGTTTGCAACATACAAATGCTTGTAACTTTTTTCTGGAGCGTCATAAAACCTTGAAATTTTGAAACAATAAAGTACTCGAGCCTCTTGTCAATTTAAGCTATCGCTCAAAGCTATGATACCCTTGAGTCCCAAATCAAACACTGATAAAACTTCAAATGGCCCTAACTTCTATACGGTACGTCCTACACCTATCAAAGTTTGCAACAAATGCTTGTAACTTTTTACTGGAGCGTCATAAAACCTTGAAATTTTGAAACAATAAAGTGCTCGAGCCTATTGTCAATTTAAGCTATCGCTCAAAGCTATGCTACCCTTGAATCGCAAATCAAACATTGATAAAACTTCAAATGGCCCTAACTTCTATACGGTACATCCTACACCTAACAAAGTTTGCAACATACAAATGCTTGTAACTTTTTATTGGAGCGTCATAAAACCTTGAAATTTTGAAACAATAAAGTCCTCGAGCCTATTGTCAATTTAAGCTATCGCTCAAAGCTATGCCTCCCTTGAGTCCCAAATCAAACGCTGATAAAACTTCAAATGGCCCTAAATTCTATACGGTGCATCCTACACCTATCAAAGTTTGCAACATACAAAAGCTTGTAACTTTTTACTGGAGCGTCATAAAACCTTGAAATTTTGTAACAATAAAGTACTCGAGCCTCTTGTCAATTTCAGTTATCGCTCAAAGCACTTGAGTCCCAAATCAAACTTTAATAAAACTTCAAATGGCCCTAACTTCTATACGGTACGTCCTACACCTATCAAAGTTTGCAACATACAAATGCTTGTAACGTTTTACTGGAGCGTCATAAAACCTTGAAATTTTGTAACAATAAAGTACTCGAGCCTCTTGTCAATTTAAGCTATCGCTCAAAGCTATGCTACCCTTGAGTCACAAATCAAACACTGATAAAACTTGAAATGGCCCTAAATTCTATACGGTACATCCTACACCTATCAAAGTTTGCAACATACAAATACTTGTAACTTTTTACTGGAGCGTCATAAAACCTTGAAATTTTGTAACAATAAAGTACTCGAGCCTCTTGTCAATTTAAGCTATCGCTCAAAGCTATGCTACCCTTGAGTCCCAAGTCAAACACTGATAAAACTTAAAATGGCCCTAACTTCTATACGGTACATCCTACACCTATCAAAGTTTGCAACATACAAATGCTTGTAACTTTTTACTGGAGCGTCATAAAACCTTGAAATTTTGAAACAATAAAGTACTCGAGCCTATTGTCAATTTAAGCTATCGCTCAAAGCTATGCTACCTTTGAGTCCCAAATCAAACACTGATACAACTTCAAATGGCCCTAAATTCTATACGGTGCATCCTACACCTATCAATGTTTGCAACATACAAAAGCTTGTAACTTTTTACTGGAGCGTCATAAAACCTTGAAATTTTGTAACAATAAAGTACTCGAGCTTCTTGTCAATTTAAGTTATCGCTCAAAGCTATGCTACCCTTGAGTCCCAAATCAAACACTGATAAAACTTCAAATGGTCCTAATTTCTATACGGTATGTCCTACACCTATCAAAGTTTGCAACATACAAATACTTGTAACTTTTTACTGGAGCGTCATAAAACCTTGAAATTTTTAACAATAAAGAACTCGAGCCTCTTGTCAATTTAAGCTATCGCTCAAAGCTATGCTACCCTTGAGTCCCAAATCAAACACTGATAAAACTTTAAATGGCCCAAACTTCTATACGGTACGTCCTACACCTATCAAAGTTTGCAACATACAAATGCTTGTAACTTTTTACTGGAGCGTCATAATACCTTGAAATTTTGAAACAATAAAGTACTCGAGCCTCTTGTCAATTTAAGTTATCACTCAAAGCTATGCTACCCTTGAGTCCCAAATCAAACTTTAATAAAACTTCAAATGGCCCTAACTTCTATAAGGTACGTCCTACACCTATCAAAGTTTGCAACATACAAATGCTTGTAACTTTTTACTGGAGCGTCATAAAACCTTGAAATTTTGTAATACTAAAGTACTCGAGCATATTGTCAATTTAAGGTATCGCTCAAATCTATGCTACCCTTGAGTCACAAATCAAACACTGATAAAACTTCAAATGGCCCAAACTTCTATACGGTACGTCCTACACCTATCAAAGTTTGTAACATACAAATGCTTGTAACTTTTTATTGGAGCGTCATAAAACCTTGAAATTTTGTACCAATAAAGTACTCGAGCCTCTTGTCAATTTAAGCTATCGCTCAAAGCTATGCTACCCTTGAGTCCCAAGTCAAACACTGATAAAACTTCAAATGGCGATAACTAATATACGGTACGTCCTACACCTATCAAAGTTTGCAACATACAAATGCTTGTAACTTTTTACTGCAGCGTCATAAAAGCTTGAATTTTTGTAACAATAAAGTACTTGAGCCTCTTGTCAATTTAAGTTATCGCTCAAAGCTATGCTACTTTTGAGTCCCAAATCAAACACTGATAAAACTTCAAATGGCCCTAACTTCTATACGGTATATCCTACACCTACCAAAGTTTGCAACATACAAATGCTTGTAACTTTTTATTGGAGCGTCATAAAACCTTGAAATTTTGTAACAATAAAGAACTCGAGTCTCTTGTCAGTTTTAGCTATCGCTCAGAGCTATGCTACCCTTGAGTCCCAAATCAAACACTGATAAAACTTCAAATGGCACAAAATTCTATACGGTACGTCCTACACCTATCAAAGTTTGCAACATACAAATGCTTGTAACTTTTTACTGGAGCGTCATAAAACCTTGAAATTTTGTAACAATAAAGTACTTGAGCCTCTTGTCAATTTAAGCTATCGCTCAAAGCTATGCTACCCTTGAGTCCCAAATCAAACACTGATAAAACTTCAAATGGCCCTAACTTATATACGGTATATCCTACACCTATCAAAGTTTGCAACATACTAATGTTTGTAACTTTTTACTGGAGCGTCATAAAACCTTGAAATTTTGACACAATAAAGTACTCGAGCCTATTGTCAATTTAAGCTATCGCTCAAAGCTATGCTACCCTTGAGTCCCAAATCAAACACTGATAAAACTTCAAATGGCCCTAAATTCTATACGCTGCATCCTACACCTATCAAAGTTTGCAACATACAAAAGCTTGTAACTTTTTACTGGAGCGTCATAAAACCTTGAAATTTTGTAACAATAAAGTACTCGAGCCTCTTGTCAATTTAAGTTATCGCTCAAAGCTATGCTACCCTTGAGTACCAAATCAAACACTGATAAAACTTCAAATGGCCCTAACTTCTATACGGTACGTCCTACACCTATCAAAGTTTGCAACATACAAATGCTTGTAACTTTTTACTGGAGAGTCATGAAACCTTGAAATTTTGTAACAATAAAGTACTCGAGCCTCTTGTCAACTTAAGCTATCGCTCAAAACTATGGTACCCTTGAATTCCAAATCAAACACTGATAAAACTTCAAATAGCCCTAACTTCTATACGGTATGTCCTACACCTATCAAAGTTTGCAACATACAAATGCTTGTAACTTGTTACTGGAGAGTCATAAAACCTTGAAATTTTGTAACAATAAAGTACTCGAGCCTCTTGTCAATTCAAGCTATCGCTCAAAGCTATACTACCCTTGAGTCCCAAATCAAACACTGATAAAAGTTCAAATGGCCCTAAGTTCTATACGGTACGTCCTACACCTATCAAAGTGTGCAACATAGAAATGCTTGTAACTTTTTACTGGAGCGTCATAAAACCTTGAAATTTTGAAACAATAAAGTACTCGAGCCTATTGTCAATTTAAGTTATCGCTCAAAGCTATGCTACCCTTGAGTCCCAAATCAAACAGTGATAAAACTTCAAATAGCCCCAAATTCTATACGGTGCATCCTACACCTATCAAAGTTTGCAACATACAAATACTTGTAACTTTTTACTGGAGCGTCATAAAACCTTGAAATTTTGTAACAATAAAGTACTCGAGCCTCTTGTCAATTTAAGCTATCGCTCAAAGCTATGCTACCCTTGAGTCCCAAGTCAAACACTGATAAAACTTAAAATGGCCCTAACTTCTATACAGTACATCCTACACCTATCAAAGTTTGCAACATACAAATGCTTGTAACTTTTTACTGGAGCGTCATAAAACCTTGAAATTTTGAAACAATAAAGTACTCGAGCCTATTGTCAATTTAAGCTATCGCTCAAAGCTATGCTACCTTTGAGTCCCAAATAGAACACTGATACAACTTCAAATGGCCCTAAATTCTATACGGTGCATCCTACACCTATCAAAGTTTGCAACATACAAAAGCTTGTAACTTTTTACTGGAGCGTCATAAAACCTTGAAATTTTGTAACAATAAAGTACTCGAGCTTCTTGTCAATTTAAGTTATCGCTCAAAGCTATGCTACCCTTGAGTCCCAAATCAAACACTGATAAAACTTCAAATGGTCCTAATTTCTATACGGTATGTCCTACACCTATCAAAGTTTGCAACATACAAATACTTGTAACTTTTTACTGGAGCGTCATAAAACCTTGAAATTTTTAACAATAAAGAACTCGAGCCTCTTGTCAATTTAAGCTATCGCTCAAAGCTATGCTACCCTTGAGTCCCAAATCAAACACTGATAAAACTTTAAATGGCCCAAACTTCTATACGGTACGTCCTACACCTATCAAAGTTTGCAACATACAAATGCTTGTAACTTTTTATTGGAGCGTCATAAAACCTTGAAATTTTGTAACAATAAAGTACTCGAGCCTCTTGTCAATTTAAGCTATCGCTCAAAGCTATGCTACCCTTGAGTCCCAGGTCAAACACTGATAAAACTTCAAATGGCCCTAACTTCTATACGGTACGTCCTACACCTATCAAAGTTTGCAACATACAAATGCTTGTAACTTTTTACTGCAGCGTCATAAAACCTTGAAATTTTGTAACAATAAAGTACTCGAGCCTCTTGTCAATTGAAGCTATCGCTCAAAGCTATGCTACCCTTGAGTCCCAAATCAAACACTGATAAAACTTCAAATGGCCCTAACTTCTATACGGTACGTCCTACACCTATCAAAGTTTGCAATATATAAATGCATGTAACTTCTTACTGGAGCCTCATAAAACCTTGAAATTTTGTAACAGTAAAGAACTCGAGTCTCTTGTCAGTTTAAGCTATCGCTCCAAGCTATGCTACCCTTGAGTCCCAAATCAAACACTGATAAAACTTCAAATGGCCCTAACTTCTATACGGTACGTCCTGCACCTATCAAAGTTTGCAACATACAAACGCTGTAAGTTTTTACTAGAGCGTCATAAAACCATGAAATTTTGTAACAATAAATTACTCGAGCCTCTTGTCAATTTAAGCTATCGCTCAAAGCTATGCTACCTTTGAGTCCCAAATCAAACACTGATAAAACTTCAAATGGCCCTAACTTCTATACCGTATGTCCTACACCTATCAAAGTTTGCAACATACAAATACTTGTATCTTTTTACTGGAGCGTCATAAAACCTTGAAATTTTTAACAATAAAGAACTCGAGTCTCTTGTCAGTTTAAGCTATCGCTCAAAGCTATGCTACCCTTGAGTCCCAAATCAAACACTGATAAAACTTCAAATGGCCCAAAATTCTATACGGTACGTCCTACACCTATCAAAGTTTGCAACATACAAATGCTTGTAACTTTTTACTGGAGCGTCATAAAACCTTGAATTTTTGTAACAATAAAGTACTTGAGCCTCTTGTCAATTTAAGCTATCGCTCAAAGCTATGCTACCCTTGAGTCCCAAATCAAACACTGATAAAACTTCAAACGGCCCTAACTTCTATACGGTATATCCTACACCTACCAAAGTTTGCAACATACAAATGTTTGTAACTTTATACTGGAGCGTCATAAAACCTTGAAATTTTGTAACCATAAAGTACTCGAGCCTCTTGTCAATTTAAGTTATCGCTCAAAGCTATGCTACCCTTGAGTCCCAAATCAAACTTTAATAAAACTTCAAATGGTCCTAACTTCTATAAGGTACGTCCTAAACCTATCAAAGTTTGCAACATACAAATGCTTGTAACTTTTTACTGGAGCGTCATAAAACCTTGAAATTTTGTAATACTAAAGTACTCGAGCCTCTTGTCAATTTAAGCTATCGCTCAAAGCTATGCTACCCTTGAGTCACAAATCAAACACTGATAAAACTTCAAATGGCCCATACTTCTATACGGTACGTCCTACACCTATCAAAGTTTGCAACATACAAATGCTTGTAACTTTTTATTGGAGCGTCATAAAACCTTGAAATTTTGTAACAATAAAGTACTCGAGCCTCTTGTCAATTTAAGCTATCGCTCAAAGCTATGCTACCCTTGAGTCCCAAGTCAAACACTGATAAAACTTCAAATGGCCCTAGCTTCTATACGGTACGTCCTAAACCTATCAAAGTTTGCAACATACAAATGCTTGTAACTTTTTACTGTAGCGTCATAAAACCTTGAAATTTTGTAACAATAAAGTACTCGAGCCTCTTGTCAATTTAAGCTATCGCTCAAAGCTATGCTACCCTTGGGTCCCAAATCAAACACTGATAAAACTTCAAATGGCCCTTACTTCTATACGGTACGTCCTGCACCTATCAAAGTTTGCAACATACAAATGCTTGTAAGTTTTTACTGGAGCGTCATAAAACCTTGAAATTTTGTAACAATAAATTACTCGAGCCTCTTGTCAATTTAAGCTATCGCTCAAAGCTATGCTACCTTTGAGTCCCAAATCAAACACTGATAAAACTTCAAATGGCCCTAACTTCTATACCGTATGTCCTACACCTATCAAAGTTTGCAACATACAAATACTTGTATCTTTTTACTGGAGCGTCATAAAACCTTGAAATTTTGTAACAATAAAGTACTCGAGCCCCTTGTCAATTTAAGTTATCACTCAAAGCTATTCTACCCTTGAGTCCCAAATCACACTTTAATAAAACTTCAAATGGCCCTAACTTCTATAAGGTACGTCCTACACCTATCAAAGTTTGCAACATACAAATGCTTATAACTTTTTACTGGAGCGTCATAAAACCTTGAAATTTTGTAATACTAAAGTACTCGAGCATATTGTCAATTTAAGGTATCGCTCAAAGCTATGCTACCCATGAGTCACAAATCAAACACTGATAAAACTTCAAATGGCCCAAACTTCTATACGGTACGTCCTACACCTATCAAAGTTTGCAACATACAAATGCTTGTAACTTTTTATTGGAGCGTCATAAAACCTTGAAATTTTGTAACAATAAAGTACTCGAGCCTCTTGTCAATTTAAGCTATCGCTCAAAGCTATGCTACCCTTGAGTCCCAAGTCAAACACTGATAAAACTTCAAATGGCCCTAACTTCTATACGGTACGTCCTACACCTATCAAAGTTTGCAACATACAAATGCTTGTAACTTTTTACTGCAGCGTCATAAAACCTTGAAATTTTGTAACAATAAAGTACTCGAGCCTCTTGTCAATTGAAGCTATCGCTCAAACCTATGCTACCCTTGAGTCCCAAATCAAACACTGATAAAACTTCAAATGGCCCTAACTTCTATACGGTACGTCCTACACCTATCAAAGTTTGCAATATATAAATGCATGTAACTTCTTACTGGAGCCTCATAAAACCTTGAAATTTTGTAACAGTAAAGTACTCGAGCCTCTTGTCAATTTAAGCTATCGCTCCAAGCTATGCTACCCTTGAGTCCCAAATCAAACACTGATAAAACTTCAAATGGCCCTAACTTCTATACGGTACGTCCTACACCTATCAAAGTTTGCAACATACAAACGCTGTAAGTTTTTACTAGAGCGTCATAAAACCATGAAATTTTGTAACAATAAATTACTCGAGCCTCTTGTCAATTTAAGCTATCGCTCAAAGCTATGCTACTTTTGAGTCCCAAATCAAACACTGATAAAACTTCAAATGGCCCTAACTTCTATACCGTATGTCCTACACCTATCAAAGTTTGCAACATACAAATACTTGTATCTTTTTACTGGAGCGTCATAAAACCTTGAAATTTTTAACAATAAAGAACTCGAGTCTCTTGTCAGTTTAAGCTATCGCTCAAAGCTATGCTACCCTTGAGTCCCAAATCAAACACTGATAAAACTTCAAATGGCCCAAAATTCTATACGGTACGTCCTACACCTATCAAAGTTTGCAACATACAAATGCTTGTAACTTTTTACTGGAGCGTCATAAAACCTTGAATTTTTGTAACAATAAAGTACTTGAGCCTCTTGTCAATTTAAGCTATCGCTCAAAGCTATGCTACCCTTGAGTCCCAAATCAAACACTGATAAAACTTCAAATGGCCCTAACTTCTATACGGTATATCCTACACCTACCAAAGTTTGCAACATACAAATGTTTGTAACTTTATACTGGAGCGTCATAAAACCTTGAAATTTTGTAACCATAAAGTACTCGAGCCTCTTGTCAATTTAAGTTATCGCTCAAAGCTATGCTACCCTTGAGTCCCAAATCAAACTTTAATAAAACTTCAAATGGTCCTAACTTCTATAAGGTACGTCCTAAACCTATCAAAGTTTGCAACATACAAATGCTTGTAACTTTTTACTGGAGCGTCATAAAACCTTGAAATTTTGTAATACTAAAGTACTCGAGCCTATTGTCAATTTAAGCTATCGCTCAAAGCTATGCTACCCTTGAGTCACAAATCAAACACTGATAAAACTTCAAATGGCCCATACTTCTATACGGTACGTCCTACACCTATCAAAGTTTGCAACATACAAATGCTTGTAACTTTTTATTGGAGCGTCATAAAACCTTGAAATTTTGTAACAATAAAGTACTCGAGCCTCTTGTCAATTTAAGCTATCGCTCAAAGCTATGCTACCCTTGAGTCCCAAGTCAAACACTGATAAAACTTCAAATGGCCCTAGCTTCTATACGGTACGTCCTAAACCTATCAAAGTTTGCAACATACAAATGCTTGTAACTTTTTACTGTAGCGTCATAAAACCTTGAAATTTTGTAACAATAAAGTACTCGAGCCTCTTGTCAATTGAAGCTATCGCTCAAAGCTATGCTACCCTTGGGTCCCAAATCAAACACTGATAAAACTTCAAATGGCCCTTACTTCTATACGGTACGTCCTGCACCTATCAAAGTTTGCAACATCAAATGCTTGTAAGTTTTTACTGGAGCGTCATAAAACCTTGAAATTTTGTAACAATAAATTACTCGAGCCTCTTGTCAATTTAAGCTATCGCTCAAAGCTATGCTACCTTTGAGTCCCAAATCAAACACTGATAAAACTTCAAATGGTCCTAACTTCTATACCGTATGTCCTACACCTATCAAAGTTTGCAACATACAAATACTTGTATCTTTTTACTGGAGCGTCATAAAACCTTGAAATTTTTAACAATAAAGAACTCGAGTCTCTTGTCAGTTTTAGCTATCGCTCAAAGCTATGCTACCCTTGAGTCCCAAATCAAACACTGATAAAACTTCAAATGGCACAAAATTCTATACGGTACGTCCTACACCTATCAAAGTTTGCAACATACAAATGCTTGTAACTTTTTACTGGAGCGTCATAAAACCTTGAAATTTTGTAACAATAAAGTACTCGAGCCTCTTGTCAATTGAAGCTATCGCTCAAAGCTATGCTACCCTTGGGTCCCAAATCAAACACTGATAAAACTTCAAATGGCCCTTACTTCTATACGGTACGTCCTGCACCTATCAAAGTTTGCAACATACAAATGCTTGTAAGTTTTTACTGGAGCGTCATAAAACCTTGAAATTTTGTAACAATAAATTACTCGAGCCTCTTGTCAATTTAAGCTATCGCTCAAAGCTATGCTACCTTTGAGTCCCAAATCAAACACTGATAAAACTTCAAATGGCCCTAACTTCTATACCGTATGTCCTACACCTATCAAAGTTTGCAACATACAAATACTTGTATCTTTTTACTGGAGCGTCATAAAACCTTGAAATTTTTAACAATAAAGAACTCGAGTCTCTTGTCAGTTTAAGCTATCGCTCAAAGCTATGCTACCCTTGAGTCCCAAATCAAACACTGATAAAACTTCAAATGGCCCAAAATTCTATACGGTACGTCCTACACCTATCAAAGTTTGCAACATACAAATGCTTGTAACTTTTTACTGGAGCGTCATAAAACCTTGAATTTTTGTAACAATAAAGTACTTGAGCCTCTTGTCAATTTAAGCTATCGCTCAAAGCTATGCTACCCTTGAGTCCCAAATCAAACACTGATAAAACTTCAAATGGCCCTAACTTCTATACGGTATATCCTACACCTACCAAAGTTTGCAACATACAAATGTTTGTAACTTTATACTGGAGCGTCATAAAACCTTGAAATTTTGTAACCATAAAGTACTCGAGCCTCTTGTCAATTTAAGTTATCGCTCAAAGCTATGCTACCCTTGAGTCCCAAATCAAACTTTAATAAAACTTCAAATGGTCCTAACTTCTATAAGGTACGTCCTAAACCTATCAAAGTTTGCAACATACAAATGCTTGTAACTTTTTACTGGAGCGTCATAAAACCTTGAAATTTTGTAATACTAAAGTACTCGAGCCTATTGTCAATTTAAGCTATCGCTCAAAGCTATGCTACCCTTGAGTCACAAATCAAACACTGATAAAACTTCAAATGGCCCATACTTCTATACGGTACGTCCTACACCTATCAAAGTTTGCAACATACAAATACTTGTATCTTTTTACTGGAGCGTCATAAAACCTTGAAATTTTTAACAATAAAGAACTCGAGTCTCTTGTCAGTTTAAGCTATCGCTCAAAGCTATGCTACCCTTGAGTCCCAAATCAAACACTGATAAAACTTCAAATGGCCCAAAATTCTATACGGTACGTCCTACACCTATCAAAGTTTGCAACATACAAATGCTTGTAACTTTTTACTGGAGCGTCATAAAACCTTGAATTTTTGTAACAATAAAGTACTTGAGCCTCTTGTCAATTTAAGCTATCGCTCAAAGCTATGCTACCCTTGAGTCCCAAATCAAACACTGATAAAACTTCAAATGGCCCTAACTTCTATACGGTATATCCTACACCTACCAAAGTTTGCAACATACAAATGTTTGTAACTTTATACTGGAGCGTCATAAAACCTTGAAATTTTGTAACCATAAAGTACTCGAGCCTCTTGTCAATTTAAGTTATCGCTCAAAGCTATGCTACCCTTGAGTCCCAAATCAAACTTTAATAAAACTTCAAATGGTCCTAACTTCTATAAGGTACGTCCTAAACCTATCAAAGTTTGCAACATACAAATGCTTGTAACTTTTTACTGGAGCGTCATAAAACCTTGAAATTTTGTAATACTAAAGTACTCGAGCCTATTGTCAATTTAAGCTATCGCTCAAAGCTATGCTACCCTTGAGTCACAAATCAAACACTGATAAAACTTCAAATGGCCCATACTTCTATACGGTACGTCCTACACCTATCAAAGTTTGCAACATACAAATGCTTGTAACTTTTTATTGGAGCGTCATAAAACCTTGAAATTTTGTAACAATAAAGTACTCGAGCCTCTTGTCAATTTAAGCTATCGCTCAAAGCTATGCTACCCTTGAGTCCCAAGTCAAACACTGATAAAACTTCAAATGGCCCTAGCTTCTATACGGTACGTCCTAAACCTATCAAAGTTTGCAACATACAAATGCTTGTAACTTTTTACTGTAGCGTCATAAAACCTTGAAATTTTGTAACAATAAAGTACTCGAGCCTCTTGTCAATTGAAGCTATCGCTCAAAGCTATGCTACCCTTGGGTCCCAAATCAAACACTGATAAAACTTCAAATGGCCCTTACTTCTATACGGTACGTCCTGCACCTATCAAAGTTTGCAACATACAAATGCTTGTAACTTTTTACTGGAGCGTCATAAAACCTTGAAATTTTGTAACAATAAATTACTCGAGCCTCTTGTCAATTTAAGCTATCGCTCAAAGCTATGCTACCTTTGAGTCCCAAATCAAACACTGATAAAACTTCAAATGGCCCTAACTTCTATACCGTATGTCCTACACCTATCAAAGTTTGCAACATACAAATACTTGTATCTTTTTACTGGAGCGTCATAAAACCTTGAAATTTTGTAACAATAAAGTACTCGAGCCCCTTGTCAATTTAAGTTATCACTCAAAGCTATTCTACCCTTGAGTCCCAAATCACACTTTAATAAAACTTCAAATGGCCCTAACTTCTATAAGGTACGTCCTACACCTATCAAAGTTTGCAACATACAAATGCTTATAACTTTTTACTGGAGCGTCATAAAACCTTGAAATTTTGTAATACTAAAGTACTCGAGCATATTGTCAATTTAAGGTATCGCTCAAAGCTATGCTACCCATGAGTCACAAATCAAACACTGATAAAACTTCAAATGGCCCAAACTTCTATACGGTACGTCCTACACCTATCAAAGTTTGCAACATACAAATGCTTGTAACTTTTTATTGGAGCGTCATAAAACCTTGAAATTTTGTAACAATAAAGTACTCGAGCCTCTTGTCAATTTAAGCTATCGCTCAAAGCTATGCTACCCTTGAGTCCCAAGTCAAACACTGATAAAACTTCAAATGGCCCTAACTTCTATACGGTACGTCCTACACCTATCAAAGTTTGCAACATACAAATGCTTGTAACTTTTTACTGCAGCGTCATAAAACCTTGAAATTTTGTAACAATAAAGTACTCGAGCCTCTTGTCAATTGAAGCTATCGCTCAAACCTATGCTACCCTTGAGTCCCAAATCAAACACTGATAAAACTTCAAATGGCCCTAACTTCTATACGGTACGTCCTACACCTATCAAAGTTTGCAATATATAAATGCATGTAACTTCTTACTGGAGCCTCATAAAACCTTGAAATTTTGTAACAGTAAAGTACTCGAGCCTCTTGTCAATTTAAGCTATCGCTCCAAGCTATGCTACCCTTGAGTCCCAAATCAAACACTGATAAAACTTCAAATGGCCCTAACTTCTATACGGTACGTCCTACACCTATCAAAGTTTGCAACATACAAACGCTGTAAGTTTTTACTAGAGCGTCATAAAACCATGAAATTTTGTAACAATAAATTACTCGAGCCTCTTGTCAATTTAAGCTATCGCTCAAAGCTATGCTACTTTTGAGTCCCAAATCAAACACTGATAAAACTTCAAATGGCCCTAACTTCTATACCGTATGTCCTACACCTATCAAAGTTTGCAACATACAAATACTTGTATCTTTTTACTGGAGCGTCATAAAACCTTGAAATTTTTAACAATAAAGAACTCGAGTCTCTTGTCAGTTTAAGCTATCGCTCAAAGCTATGCTACCCTTGAGTCCCAAATCAAACACTGATAAAACTTCAAATGGCCCAAAATTCTATACGGTACGTCCTACACCTATCAAAGTTTGCAACATACAAATGCTTGTAACTTTTTACTGGAGCGTCATAAAACCTTGAATTTTTGTAACAATAAAGTACTTGAGCCTCTTGTCAATTTAAGCTATCGCTCAAAGCTATGCTACCCTTGAGTCCCAAATCAAACACTGATAAAACTTCAAATGGCCCTAACTTCTATACGGTATATCCTACACCTACCAAAGTTTGCAACATACAAATGTTTGTAACTTTATACTGGAGCGTCATAAAACCTTGAAATTTTGTAACCATAAAGTACTCGAGCCTCTTGTCAATTTAAGTTATCGCTCAAAGCTATGCTACCCTTGAGTCCCAAATCAAACTTTAATAAAACTTCAAATGGTCCTAACTTCTATAAGGTACGTCCTAAACCTATCAAAGTTTGCAACATACAAATGCTTGTAACTTTTTACTGGAGCGTCATAAAACCTTGAAATTTTGTAATACTAAAGTACTCGAGCCTATTGTCAATTTAAGCTATCGCTCAAAGCTATGCTACCCTTGAGTCACAAATCAAACACTGATAAAACTTCAAATGGCCCATACTTCTATACGGTACGTCCTACACCTATCAAAGTTTGCAACATACAAATGCTTGTAACTTTTTATTGGAGCGTCATAAAACCTTGAAATTTTGTAACAATAAAGTACTCGAGCCTCTTGTCAATTTAAGCTATCGCTCAAAGCTATGCTACCCTTGAGTCCCAAGTCAAACACTGATAAAACTTCAAATGGCCCTAGCTTCTATACGGTACGTCCTAAACCTATCAAAGTTTGCAACATACAAATGCTTGTAACTTTTTACTGTAGCGTCATAAAACCTTGAAATTTTGTAACAATAAAGTACTCGAGCCTCTTGTCAATTGAAGCTATCGCTCAAAGCTATGCTACCCTTGGGTCCCAAATCAAACACTGATAAAACTTCAAATGGCCCTTACTTCTATACGGTACGTCCTGCACCTATCAAAGTTTGCAACATCAAATGCTTGTAAGTTTTTACTGGAGCGTCATAAAACCTTGAAATTTTGTAACAATAAATTACTCGAGCCTCTTGTCAATTTAAGCTATCGCTCAAAGCTATGCTACCTTTGAGTCCCAAATCAAACACTGATAAAACTTCAAATGGTCCTAACTTCTATACCGTATGTCCTACACCTATCAAAGTTTGCAACATACAAATACTTGTATCTTTTTACTGGAGCGTCATAAAACCTTGAAATTTTTAACAATAAAGAACTCGAGTCTCTTGTCAGTTTTAGCTATCGCTCAAAGCTATGCTACCCTTGAGTCCCAAATCAAACACTGATAAAACTTCAAATGGCCCTAACTTCTATACGGTATATCCTACACCTACCAAAGTTTGCAACATACAAATGTTTGTAACTTTATACTGGAGCGTCATAAAACCTTGAAATTTTGTAACCATAAAGTACTCGAGCCTCTTGTCAATTTAAGTTATCGCTCAAAGCTATGCTACCCTTGAGTCCCAAATCAAACTTTAATAAAACTTCAAATGGTCCTAACTTCTATAAGGTACGTCCTAAACCTATCAAAGTTTGCAACATACAAATGCTTGTAACTTTTTACTGGAGCGTCATAAAACCTTGAATTTTTGTAACAATAAAGTACTTGAGCCTCTTGTCAATTTAAGCTATCGCTCAAAGCTATGCTACCCTTGAGTCCCAAATCAAACACTGATAAAACTTCAAATGGCCCTAACTTCTATACGGTATATCCTACACCTACCAAAGTTTGCAACATACAAATGTTTGTAACTTTATACTGGAGCGTCATAAAACCTTGAAATTTTGTAACCATAAAGTACTCGAGCCTCTTGTCAATTTAAGTTATCGCTCAAAGCTATGCTACCCTTGAGTCCCAAATCAAACTTTAATAAAACTTCAAATGGTCCTAACTTCTATAAGGTACGTCCTAAACCTATCAAAGTTTGCAACATACAAATGCTTGTAACTTTTTACTGGAGCGTCATAAAACCTTGAAATTTTGTAATACTAAAGTACTCGAGCCTATTGTCAATTTAAGCTATCGCTCAAAGCTATGCTACCCTTGAGTCACAAATCAAACACTGATAAAACTTCAAATGGCCCATACTTCTATACGGTACGTCCTACACCTATCAAAGTTTGCAACATACAAATGCTTGTAACTTTTTATTGGAGCGTCATAAAACCTTGAAATTTTGTAACAATAAAGTACTCGAGCCTCTTGTCAATTTAAGCTATCGCTCAAAGCTATGCTACCCTTGAGTCCCAAGTCAAACACTGATAAAACTTCAAATGGCCCTAGCTTCTATACGGTACGTCCTAAACCTATCAAAGTTTGCAACATACAAATGCTTGTAACTTTTTACTGTAGCGTCATAAAACCTTGAAATTTTGTAACAATAAAGTACTCGAGCCTCTTGTCAATTGAAGCTATCGCTCAAAGCTATGCTACCCTTGGGTCCCAAATCAAACACTGATAAAACTTCAAATGGCCCTTACTTCTATACGGTACGTCCTGCACCTATCAAAGTTTGCAACATACAAATGCTTGTAAGTTTTTACTGGAGCGTCATAAAACCTTGAAATTTTGTAACAATAAATTACTCGAGCCTCTTGTCAATTTAAGCTATCGCTCAAAGCTATGCTACCTTTGAGTCCCAAATCAAACACTGATAAAACTTCAAATGGCCCTAACTTCTATACCGTATGTCCTACACCTATCAAAGTTTGCAACATACAAATACTTGTATCTTTTTACTGGAGCGTCATAAAACCTTGAAATTTTGTAACAATAAAGTACTCGAGCCCCTTGTCAATTTAAGTTATCACTCAAAGCTATTCTACCCTTGAGTCCCAAATCACACTTTAATAAAACTTCAAATGGCCCTAACTTCTATAAGGTACGTCCTACACCTATCAAAGTTTGCAACATACAAATGCTTATAACTTTTTACTGGAGCGTCATAAAACCTTGAAATTTTGTAATACTAAAGTACTCGAGCATATTGTCAATTTAAGGTATCGCTCAAAGCTATGCTACCCATGAGTCACAAATCAAACACTGATAAAACTTCAAATGGCCCAAACTTCTATACGGTACGTCCTACACCTATCAAAGTTTGCAACATACAAATGCTTGTAACTTTTTATTGGAGCGTCATAAAACCTTGAAATTTTGTAACAATAAAGTACTCGAGCCTCTTGTCAATTTAAGCTATCGCTCAAAGCTATGCTACCCTTGAGTCCCAAGTCAAACACTGATAAAACTTCAAATGGCCCTAACTTCTATACGGTACGTCCTACACCTATCAAAGTTTGCAACATACAAATGCTTGTAACTTTTTACTGCAGCGTCATAAAACCTTGAAATTTTGTAACAATAAAGTACTCGAGCCTCTTGTCAATTGAAGCTATCGCTCAAACCTATGCTACCCTTGAGTCCCAAATCAAACACTGATAAAACTTCAAATGGCCCTAACTTCTATACGGTACGTCCTACACCTATCAAAGTTTGCAATATATAAATGCATGTAACTTCTTACTGGAGCCTCATAAAACCTTGAAATTTTGTAACAGTAAAGTACTCGAGCCTCTTGTCAATTTAAGCTATCGCTCCAAGCTATGCTACCCTTGAGTCCCAAATCAAACACTGATAAAACTTCAAATGGCCCTAACTTCTATACGGTACGTCCTACACCTATCAAAGTTTGCAACATACAAACGCTGTAAGTTTTTACTAGAGCGTCATAAAACCATGAAATTTTGTAACAATAAATTACTCGAGCCTCTTGTCAATTTAAGCTATCGCTCAAAGCTATGCTACTTTTGAGTCCCAAATCAAACACTGATAAAACTTCAAATGGCCCTAACTTCTATACCGTATGTCCTACACCTATCAAAGTTTGCAACATACAAATACTTGTATCTTTTTACTGGAGCGTCATAAAACCTTGAAATTTTTAACAATAAAGAACTCGAGTCTCTTGTCAGTTTAAGCTATCGCTCAAAGCTATGCTACCCTTGAGTCCCAAATCAAACACTGATAAAACTTCAAATGGCCCAAAATTCTATACGGTACGTCCTACACCTATCAAAGTTTGCAACATACAAATGCTTGTAACTTTTTACTGGAGCGTCATAAAACCTTGAATTTTTGTAACAATAAAGTACTTGAGCCTCTTGTCAATTTAAGCTATCGCTCAAAGCTATGCTACCCTTGAGTCCCAAATCAAACACTGATAAAACTTCAAATGGCCCTAACTTCTATACGGTATATCCTACACCTACCAAAGTTTGCAACATACAAATGTTTGTAACTTTATACTGGAGCGTCATAAAACCTTGAAATTTTGTAACCATAAAGTACTCGAGCCTCTTGTCAATTTAAGTTATCGCTCAAAGCTATGCTACCCTTGAGTCCCAAATCAAACTTTAATAAAACTTCAAATGGTCCTAACTTCTATAAGGTACGTCCTAAACCTATCAAAGTTTGCAACATACAAATGCTTGTAACTTTTTACTGGAGCGTCATAAAACCTTGAAATTTTGTAATACTAAAGTACTCGAGCCTATTGTCAATTTAAGCTATCGCTCAAAGCTATGCTACCCTTGAGTCACAAATCAAACACTGATAAAACTTCAAATGGCCCATACTTCTATACGGTACGTCCTACACCTATCAAAGTTTGCAACATACAAATGCTTGTAACTTTTTATTGGAGCGTCATAAAACCTTGAAATTTTGTAACAATAAAGTACTCGAGCCTCTTGTCAATTTAAGCTATCGCTCAAAGCTATGCTACCCTTGAGTCCCAAGTCAAACACTGATAAAACTTCAAATGGCCCTAGCTTCTATACGGTACGTCCTAAACCTATCAAAGTTTGCAACATACAAATGCTTGTAACTTTTTACTGTAGCGTCATAAAACCTTGAAATTTTGTAACAATAAAGTACTCGAGCCTCTTGTCAATTGAAGCTATCGCTCAAAGCTATGCTACCCTTGGGTCCCAAATCAAACACTGATAAAACTTCAAATGGCCCTTACTTCTATACGGTACGTCCTGCACCTATCAAAGTTTGCAACATCAAATGCTTGTAAGTTTTTACTGGAGCGTCATAAAACCTTGAAATTTTGTAACAATAAATTACTCGAGCCTCTTGTCAATTTAAGCTATCGCTCAAAGCTATGCTACCTTTGAGTCCCAAATCAAACACTGATAAAACTTCAAATGGTCCTAACTTCTATACCGTATGTCCTACACCTATCAAAGTTTGCAACATACAAATACTTGTATCTTTTTACTGGAGCGTCATAAAACCTTGAAATTTTTAACAATAAAGAACTCGAGTCTCTTGTCAGTTTTAGCTATCGCTCAAAGCTATGCTACCCTTGAGTCCCAAATCAAACACTGATAAAACTTCAAATGGCACAAAATTCTATACGGTACGTCCTACACCTATCAAAGTTTGCAACATACAAATGCTTGTAACTTTTTACTGGAGCGTCATAAAACCTTGAAATTTTGTAACAATAAAGTACTTGAGCCTCTTGTCAATTTAAGCTATCGCTCAAAGCTATGCTACCCTTGAGTCCCAAATCAAACACTGATAAAACTTCAAATGGCCCTAACTTCTATACGGTATATCCTACACCTATCAAAGTTTGCAACATACTAATGTTTGTAACTATTTACTGGAGCGTCATAAAACCTTGAAATTTTGAAACAATAAAGTACTCGAGCCTATTGTCAATTTAAGCTATCGCTCAAAGCTATGCTACCCTTGAGTCCCAAATCAAACACTGATAAAACTTCAAATGGCCCTAAATTCTATACGCTGCATCCTACACCTATCAAAGTTTGCAACATACAAAAGCTTGTAACTTTTTACTGGAGCGTCATAAAACCTTGAAATTTTGTAACAATAAAGTACTCGAGCCTCTTGTCAATTTAAGTTATCGCTCAAAGCTATGCTACCCTTGAGTACCAAATCAAACACTGATAAAACTTCAAATGGCCCTAACTTCTATACGGTACGTCCTACACCTATCAAAGTTTGCAACATACAAATGCTTGTAACTTTTTACTGGAGAGTCATGAAACCTTGCAATTTTGTAACAATAAAGTACTCGAGCCTCTTGTCAACTTAAGCTATCGCTCAAAACTATGCTACCCTTGAATTCCAAATCAAACACTGATAAAACTTCAAATAGCCCTAACTTCTATACGGTATGTCCTACACCTATCAAAGTTTGCAACATACAAATGCTTGTAACTTGTTACTGGAGAGTCATAAAACCTTCAAATTTTGTAACAATAAAGTACTCGAGCCTCTTGTCAATTCAAGCTATCGCTCAAAGCTATACTACCCTTGAGTCCCAAATCAAACACTGATAAAAGTTCAAATGGCCCTAAATTCTATACGGTACGTCCTACACCTATCAAAGTTTGCAACATAGAAATGCTTGTAACTTTTTACTGGAGCGTCATAAGACCTTGAAATTTTGTAACAATAAAGTACTCGAGCCTCTTGTCAATTTAAGTTATCGCTCAAAGCTATGCTACCCTTGAGTCCCAAATCAAACACTGATAAAACTTCAAATGGCCCTAACTTCTATACGGTAAGTCCTACACCTATCAAAATTTGCAACATACAAATGCTTGTAACTTTTTACTGGAGCGTCATAAAACCTTGAAATTTTTAACAATAAAGAACTCGAGCCTCTTGTCAATTTAAGCTATCGCTCAAAGCTATGCTATTCTTGAGTCCCAAATCAAACACTGATAAAAGTTCAAATGGCCCTAACTTCTATACGGTACGTCCTACACCTATCAAAGTTTGCAACATACAAATGCTTGTAACTTTGCTGGAGCGTCATAAAACCTTGAAATTTTGTAACAATAAAGTTCTCGAGCCTCTTGTCAATTTAAGTTATCGCTCAAAGCTATGAGTCCCAAATCAAACACTGATAAAACTTCAAATGGCCCTAACTTCTATACGGTACGTCCTACACCTATCAAAGTTTGCAACATACAAATGTTTGTAACTTTTTACTGGAGCGTCATAGAATATTGAAATTTTGTAACAATAAAGTATTCGAGCCTCTTGTCAATTTAAGCTTTCGCTCAAGGCTATGCTACCCTTGAGTCCCAAATCAAACACTGATAAAACTTCAAATGGCCCTAACTTCTATACGGTAAGTCCTACACCTATCAAAATTTGCAACATACAAATGCTTGTATCTTTTTACTGGAGCGTCATAAAACCTTGAAATTTTTAACAATAAAAAACTCGAGTCTCTTGTCAGTTTTAGCTATCGCTCAAAGCAATGCTACCCTTGAGTCCCAAATCAAACACTGATAAAACTTCAAATGGCCCTAACTTCTATACGGTAAGTCCTACACCTATCAAAATTTGCAACATACAAATGCTTGTAACTTTTTACTGGAGCGTCATAAAACCTTGAAATTTTGTAACAATAAAATACTCGAGCCTCTTGTCAATTTAAGCTATCGCTCAAAGCTATGCTACCTTTGAGTCCCAAATCAAACACTGATAAAACTTCAAATGGCCCTAACTTCTATACCGTATGTCCTACACCTATCAAAGTTTGCAACATACAAATACTTGTATCTTTTTACTGGAGCGTCATAAAACCTTGAAATTTTTAACAATAAAAAACTCGAGTCTCTTGTCAGTTTTAGCTATCGCTCAAAGCTATGCTACCCTTGAGTCCCAAATCAAACACTGATAAAACTTCAAATGGCACAAAATTCTATACGGTACGTCCTACACCTATCAAAGTTTGCAACATACATATGGTTGTAACGTTTTACTGGAGCGTCATAAAACCTTGAAACAATAAAGTACTCGAGCCTCTTGTCAACTTAAGCTATCGCTCAAAGCTATGCTACCCTTGAATTCCAAATCAAACACTGACAAAACTTCAAATTGCCCTAACTTCTATACGGTACGTCCTACACCAATCAAAGTTTGCAACATACAAATGCTTGTAACTTGTTACTGGAGAGTCATAAAACCTTGAAATTTTGTGACAATAAAGTACTCGAACCTCTTGTCAATTCAAGCTATCGCTCAAAGCTATGTTACCCTTGAGTCCCAAATCAAACACTGATAAAACTTCAAATGGCCCTAAGTTCTATACGGTACGTCCTACACCTATCAAAGTTTGCAACATAGAAATGCTTGTAACTTTTTACTGGACCGTCATAAAACCTTGAAATTTTGTAACAATAAAGTACTCGAGCCTCTTGTCAATTTAAGTTATCGCTCAAAGCTATGCTACCCTTGAGTCCCAAATCAAACACTGATAAAACTTCGAATGGCCCTAACTTCTATACGGTACGTCCTACACCTATCAAATTTTGCCATATACAAATGCTTGTAACTTTTTACTGGAGCGTCATAAAACCTTGAAATTTTGTAACAATAAAGTACTCGACCTTTTTGTCAATTCAAGCTATCGCTCAAAGCTATGCTACCCTTGAGTCCCAAATCAAACACTGATAAAAGTTCAAATGGCCCTAACTTCTATACGGTACGTCCTACACCTATCAAAGTTTGCAACATACAAATGCTTGTAACTTTGCTGGAGCGTCATAAAACCTTGAAATTTTCTAACAATAAAGTTCTCGAGCCTCTTGTCAATTTAAGTTATCGCTCAAAGCTATGAGTCCCAAATCAAACACTGATAAAGCTTCAAATGGCCCTAACTTCTATACGGTACGTCCTAAACCTATCAAAGTTTGCAACATACAAATGGTTGTAACATTTTACGGGAGCGTCATAAAACATTGAAATTTTGTAACAATAAAGTACTCGAGCCTCTTGTCAATTTAAGTTATCGCTCAAAGCTACGCTACCCTTGAGTCCCACATCAAACACTGATAAAACTTCAAATAGCCCTAACTTCTATACGGTACATCCTACACCTATCAAAGTTTGCAACATACAAATGCTTGTAACTTTTTGCTGGAGCGTCATAAAACCTTGAAATTTTGTAACAATAAAGTACGCGAGCCTCTTGTCAATTTAAGCTATCGCTTAAAGCTATGCTACCCTTGAGTCCCAAATCAAACACTGATAAAACTTCAAATGGCCCTAACTTCTATACGGTATGTCCTACACCTATCAAAGTTTGCAACATACAAATACTTGTAACTTTTTACTGGAGGGTCATAAAACCTTGAAATTTTTAACAATAAAGAACTCGAGCCTCTTGTCAATTTAAGCTATCGCTCAAAGCTATGCTACCCTTGAGTCCAAATCAAACGCTGATAAAACTTCAAATGGCCCAAACTTTTATACGGTACGACCTACACCTATGAAAGTTTGCAGCATACAAATGCTTGTAACTTTTTACTGGAGCGTCATAAAACCTTGAAATTTTGTAACAATAAAGTACTGGAGCCTCTTGTCAATTCAAGCTATCGCTCAAAGCTATGCTACCCTTGAGTCCCAAATCAAACACTGATAAAAGTTCAAATGGCCCTAACTTCTATACGGTACGTCCTACACCTATCAAAGTTTGCAACATACAAATGCTTGTAACTTTGCTGGAGCGTCATAAAACCTTGAAATTTTGTAACAATAAAGTTCTCGAGCCTCTTGTCAATTTAAGTTATCGCTCAAAGCTATGAATCCCAAATCAAACACAGATAAAACTTCAAATGGCCCTAACTTCTATACGGTACGTCCTACACCTATCCAAGTTTGCAACATACAAATGGTTGTAACATTTTACTGGAGCGTCATAAAACCTTGAAATTTTGTAACAATAAAGTACTCGAGCCTCTTGTCAATTTAAGCTATCGCTCAAAGCTATGCTACCCTTGAGTCCTAAATCAAACACTGATAAAACTGCAAATGGCCCTAACTTCTATACGGTATGTCCTACACCTATCAAAGTTTGCAACATACAAATACTTGTAACTTTTTACTGGAGCGTCATAAAACCTTGAAATTTTTAACAATAAAGAGCTCGAGCCTCTTGTCAATTTAAGCTATCGCTCAAAGCAATGCTACCCTTGAGTCCCAAATCAAACACTGATAAAACTTCAAATGGCCCAAACTTCTATACGGTACGTCCTACACCTATCAAAGTTTGCAACATACAAATGCTTGTAACTTTTTACTGGAGCGTCATAAAACCTTGAAATTTTGAAACAATAAAGTACTCGAGTCTATTGTCAATTTAAGCTATCGCTCAAAGCTATGCTACCCTTGAGTCCCAAATCAAACACTGATAAAACTTCAAATGGCCCTAACTTCTATACGGTACATCCTACACCTATCAAAGTTTGCAACATACAAATGCTTGTAACTTTTTACTGGAGCGTCATAAAACCTTGAAATTTTGAAACAATAAAGTACTCGAGTCTATTGTCAATTTAAGCTATCGCTCAAAGCTATGCTACCCTTGACTCCCAAATCAAAGACTGATAAAACTTCAAATGGCCCTAAATTCTATACGGTGCATCCTACACCTATCAAAGTTTGCAACATACAAAAGCTTGTAACTTTTTACTGGAGCGTCATAAAACCTTGAAATTTTGTAACAATAAAGTACTCGAGCCTCTTGTCAATTTAAGTTATCGCTCAAAGCTGCCCTCGAGTCCCAAGTCAAACACTGATAAAACTTCAAATGGCCCTAACTGCTATACTGTACGTCCTACACCTATCAAAGTTTGCAACATACAAATGCTTGTAACTTGTTACTAAAGAGTCATAAAACCTTGAAATTTTGTAACAATAAAGTACTCGAGCCTCTTGTCAATTCAAGCTATCGCTCAAAGCTATGCTACCCTTGAGTCCCAAATCAAACACTAATAAAAGTTCAAATTGCCCTAAGTTCTATACGGAGCATCCTACACCTATCAAAGTTTGCAACATACAAAAGCTTGTAACTTTTTACTGGAGCGTCATAAAACCTTGAAATTTTGTAAGAATAAAGTACTCGAGCCTCTTGTCAATTTAAGCTATCGCTCAAAGCTATGCTACCCTTGAGTCTCAAATCAAACACTGATAAAACTTCAAATGGCCCTAACTTCTATACGGTACGTCCTACACCTATCAAAGTTTGCAACATACAAATGCTTGTAAGTTTTTACTGGAGCGTCATAAAACCTTGAAATTTTGTAACAATAAAGTTCTCGAGCCTCTTGTCAATTTAAGTTATCGCTCAAAGCTATGAGTCCCAAATCAAACACTGATAAAACTTCAAATGGCCCTAACTTCTATACGGTACGTCCTACACCTATCAAAGTTTGCAACATACAAATGTTTGTAACTTTTTACTGGAGCGTCATAGAATATTGAAATTTTGTAACAATAAAGTATTCGAGCCTCTTGTCAATTTAAGCTTTCGCTCAAGGCTATACTACCCTTGAGTCCCAAATCAAACACTGATAAAACTTCAAATGGCCCTAACTTCTATACGGTAAGTCCTACACCTATCAAAATTTGCAACATACAAATGCTTGTAACTTTTTACTGGAGCGTCATAAAACCTTGAAATTTTGTAACAATAAAGGACTCGAGCCTCTTGTCAATTTAAGCTATCGCTCAAAGCTATGCTACCTTTGAGTCCCAAATCAAACACTGATAAAACTTCAAATGGCCCTAACTTCTATACCGTATGTCCTACACCTATCAAAGTTTGCAACATACAAATACTTGTATCTTTTTACTGGAGCGTCATAAAACCTTGAAATTTTTAACAATAAAAAACTCGAGTCTCTTGTCAGTTTTAGCTATCGCTCAAAGCTATGCTACCCTTGAGTCCCAAATCAAACACTGATAAAACTTCAAATGGCACAAAATTCTATACGGTACGTCCTACACCTATCAAAGTTTGCAACATACATATGGTTGTAACATTTTACTGGAGCGTCATAAAACCTTGAAACAATAAAGTACTCGAGCCTCTTGTCAACTTAAGCTATCGCTCAAAGCTATGCTACCCTTGAATTCCAAATCAAACACTGACAAAACTTCAAATAGCCCTAACTTCTATACGGTACGTCCTACACCAATCAAAGTTTGCAACATACAAATGCTTGTAACTTGTTACTGGAGAGTCATAAAACCTTGAAATTTTGTGACAATAAAGTACTCGAACCTCTTGTCAATTCAAGCTATCGCTCAAAGCTATGTTACCCTTGAGTCCCAAATCAAACACTGATAAAACTTCAAATGGCCCTAAGTTCTATACGGTACGTCCTACACCTATCAAAGTTTGCAACATAGAAATGCTTGTAACTTTTTACTGGACCGTCATAAAACCTTGAAATTTTGTAACAATAAAGTACTCGAGCCTCTTGTCAATTTAAGTTATCGCTCAAAGCTATGCTACCCTTGAGTCCCAAATCAAACACTGATAAAACTTCGAATGGCCCTAACTTCTATACGGTACGTCCTACACCTATCAAATTTTGCCATATACAAATGCTTGTAACTTTTTACTGGAGCGTCATAAAACCTTGAAATTTTGTAACAATAAAGTACTCGACCTTTTTGTCAATTCAAGCTATCGCTCAAAGCTATGCTACCCTTGAGTCCCAAATCAAACACTGATAAAAGTTCAAATGGCCCTAACTTCTATACGGTACGTCCTACACCTATCAAAGTTTGCAACATACAAATGCTTGTAACTTTGCTGGAGCGTCATAAAACCTTGAAATTTTTTAACAATAAAGTTCTCGAGCCTCTTGTCAATTTAAGTTATCGCTCAAAGCTATGAGTCCCAAATCAAACACTGATAAAGCTTCAAATGGCCCTAACTTCTATACGGTACGTCCTAAACCTATCAAAGTTTGCAACATACAAATGGTTGTAACATTTTACGGGAGCGTCATAAAACATTGAAATTTTGTAACAATAAAGTACTCGAGCCTCTTGTCAATTTAAGTTATCGCTCAAAGCTACGCTACCCTTGAGTCCCACATCAAACACTGATAAAACTTCAAATAGCCCTAACTTCTATACGGTACATCCTACACCTATCAAAGTTTGCAACATACAAATGCTTGTAACTTTTTGCTGGAGCGTCATAAAACCTTGAAATTTTGTAACAATAAAGTACGCGAGCCTCTTGTCAATTTAAGCTATCGCTTAAAGCTATGCTACCCTTGAGTCCCAAATCAAACACTGATAAAACTTCAAATGGCCCTAACTTCTATACGGTATGTCCTACACCTATCAAAGTTTGCAACATACAAATACTTGTAACTTTTTACTGGAGGGTCATAAAACCTTGAAATTTTTAACAATAAAGAACTCGAGCCTCTTGTCAATTTAAGCTATCGCTCAAAGCTATGCTACCCTTGAGTCCAAATCAAACGCTGATAAAACTTCAAATGGCCCAAACTTTTATACGGTACGACCTACACCTATGAAAGTTTGCAGCATACAAATGCTTGTAACTTTTTACTGGAGCGTCATAAAACCTTGAAATTTTGTAACAATAAAGTACTCGAGCTTCTTGTCAATTTAAGCCATCGCTCAAAGCTATGCTACCCTTGAGTCCCAAATCAAACACTGATAAAACTTCAAATGGCCTTAACTTCTATACGTTACGTCCTACACCTATCAAAGTTTGCAACATACAAATGCTTGTAACTTTTTACTGGAGCGTCATAAAACCTTGAAATTTTGTAACAATAAAGTACTGGAGCCTCTTGTCAATTCAAGCTATCGCTCAAAGCTATGCTACCCTTGAGTCCCAAATCAAACACTGATAAAAGTTCAAATGGCCCTAACTTCTATACGGTACGTCCTACACCTATCAAAGTTTGCAACATACAAATGCTTGTAACTTTGCTGGAGCGTCATAAAACCTTGAAATTTTGTAACAATAAAGTTCTCGAGCCTCTTGTCAATTTAAGTTATCGCTAAAAGCTATGAATCCCAAATCAAACACAGATAAAACTTCAAATGGCCCTAACTTCTATACGGTACGTCCTACACCTATCCAAGTTTGCAACATACAAATGGTTGTAACATTTTACTGGAGCGTCATAAAACCTTGAAATTTTGTAACAATAAAGTACTCGAGCCTCTTGTCAATTTAAGCTATCGCTCAAAGCTATGCTACCCTTGAGTCCTAAATCAAACACTGATAAAACTGCAAATGGCCCTAACTTCTATACGGTATGTCCTACACCTATCAAAGTTTGCAACATACAAATACTTGTAACTTTTTACTGGAGCGTCATAAAACCTTGAAATTTTTAACAATAAAGAGCTCGAGCCTCTTGTCAATTTAAGCTATCGCTCAAAGCAATGCTACCCTTGAGTCCCAAATCAAACACTGATAAAACTTCAAATGGCCCAAACTTCTATACTGTACGTCCTACACCTATCAAAGTTTGCAACATACAAATGCTTGTAACTTTTTACTGGAGCGTCATAAAACCTTGAAATTTTGAAACAATAAAGTACTCGAGTCTATTGTCAATTTAAGCTATCGCTCAAAGCTATGCTACCCTTGAGTCCCAAATCAAACACTGATAAAACTTCAAATGGCCCTAACTTCTATACGGTACATCCTACACCTATCAAAGTTTGCAACATACAAATGCTTGTAACTTTTTACTGGAGCGTCATAAAACCTTGAAATTTTGAAACAATAAAGTACTCGAGTCTATTGTCAATTTAAGCTATCGCTCAAAGCTATGCTACCCTTGAGTTCCAAATCAAAGACTGATAAAACTTCAAATGGCCCTAAATTCTATACGGTGCATCCTACACCTATCAAAGTTTGCAACATACAAAAGCTTGTAACTTTTTACTGGAGCGTCATAAAACCTTGAAATTTTGTAACAATAAAGTACTCGAGCCTCTTGTCAATTTAAGCTATCGCTCAAAGCTGCCCTCGAGTCCCAAGTCAAACACTGATAAAACTTCAAATGGCCCTAACTTCTATACTGTACGTCCTACACCTATCAAAGTTTGCAACATACAAATGCTTGTAACTTGTTACAGGAGAGTCATAAAACCTTGAAATTTTGTAACAATAAAGTACTCGAGCCTCTTGTCAATTCAAGCTATCGCTCAAAGCTATGCTACCCTTGAGTCCCAAATCAAACACTAATAAAAGTTCAAATGGCCCTAAGTTCTATACGGAGCATCCTACACCTATCAAAGTTTGCAACATACAAAAGCTTGTAACTTTTTACTGGAGCGTCATAAAACCTTGAAATTTTGTAAGAATAAAGTACTCGAGCCTCTTGTCAATTTAAGCTATCGCTCAAAGCTATGCTACCCTTGAGTCTCAAATCAAACACTGATAAAACTTCAAATGGCCCTAACTTCTATACGGTACGTCCTACACCTATCAAAGTTTGCAACATACAAATGCTTGTAAGTTTTTACTGGAGCGTCATAAAACCTTGAAATTTTGTAACAATAAAGTTCTCGAGCCTCTTGTCAATTTAAGTTATCGCTCAAAGCTATGAGTCCCAAATCAAACACTGATAAAACTTCAAATGGCCCTAACTTCTATACGGTACGTCCTACACCTATCAAAGTTTGCAACATACAAATGTTTGTAACTTTTTACTGGAGCGTCATAGAATATTGAAATTTTGTAACAATAAAGTATTCGAGCCTCTTGTCAATTTAAGCTATCGCTCAAAGCTATGCTACCTTTGAGTCCCAAATCAAACACTGATAAAACTTCAAATGGCCCTAACTTCTATACGGTATATCCTACACCTATCAAAGTTTGCAACATACAAATGTTTGTAACTTTTTACTGGAGCGTCATAAAACCTTGAAATTTTGAAACAATAAAGTACTCGAGCCTATTGTCAATTTAAGCTATCGCTCAAAGCTATGCTACCCTTGAGTCCCAAATCAAACACTGATAAAACTTCAAATGGCCCTAAATTCTATACGCTGCATCCTACACCTATCAAAGTTTGCAACATACAAAAGCTTGTAACTTTTTACTGGAGCGTCATAAAACCTTGAAATTTTGTAACAATAAAGTACTCGAGCCTCTTGTCAATTTAAGTTATCGCTCAAAGCTATGCTACCCTTGAGTCCCAAATCAAACACTGATAAAACTTCAAATGGCCCTAACTGCTATACGGTACGTCCTACACCTATCAAAGTTTGCAACATACAAATGCTTGTAACTTTTTACTGGAGAGTCATGAAACCTTGAAATTTTGTAACAATAAAGTACTCGAGCCTCTTGTCAACTTAAGCTATCGCTCAAAACTATGCTACCCTTGAATTCCAAATCAAACACTGATAAAACTTCAAATAGCCCTAACTTCTATACGGTACGTCCTACACCTATCAAAGTTTGCAACATACAAATCCTTGTAACTTGTTACTGGAGAGTCATAAAACCTTGAAATTTTGTAACAATAAAGTACTCGAGCATCTTGTCAATTCAAGCTATCGCTCAAAGCTATACTACCCTTGAGTCCCAAATCAAACACTGATAAAAGTTCAAATGGCCCTAAGTTATATACGGTACGTCCTACACCTATCAAAGTTTGCAGCATAGAAATGCTTGTAACTTTTTACTGTAGCGTCATAAAACCTTGAAATTTTGTAACAATAAAGTACTCGAGCCTCTTGTCAATTTAAGCTATCGCTCAAAGCTATGCTACCCTTGAGTCCCAAATCAAACACTGATAAAACTTCAAATGGCCCTAACTTCTATACGGTAAGTCCTACACCTATCAAAATTTGCAACATACAAATGCTTGTAACTTTTTACTGGAGCGTCATAAAACCTTGAAATTTTTAACAATAAAGAAGTCGAGCCTCTTGTCAATTTAAGCTATCGCTCAAAGCTATGCTATTCTTGAGTCCCAAATCAAACACTGATAAAAGTTCAAATGGCCCTAACTTCTATACGGTACATCCTACACCTATCAAAGTTTGCAACATACAAATGCTTGTAACTTTGCTGGAGCGTCATAAAACCTTGAAATTTTGTAACAATAAAGTTCTCGAGCCTCTTGTCAATTTAAGTTATCGCTCAAAGCTATGAGTCCCAAATCAAACACTGATAAAACTTCAAATGGCCCTAACTTCTATACGGTACGTCCTACACCTATCAAAGTTTGCAACATACAAATGCTTGTAACTTTTTACTGGAGCGTCATAGAATATTGAAATTTTGTAACAATAAAGTATTCGAGCCTCTTGTCAATTTAAGCTTTCGCTCAAGGCTATGCTACCCTTGAGTCCCAAATCAAACACTGATAAAACTTCAAATGGCCCTAACTTCTATACGGTACGTCCTACACCTATCAAAGTGTGCAACATACAAATGCTTGTAACTTTGCTGGAGCGTCATAAAACCTTGAAATTTTGTAACAATAAAGTCCTCGCGCCTCTTGTCAATTTAAGTTATCGCTCAAAGCTATGCTACCCTTGAGTCCCAAATCAAACACTGATAAAACTTCAAATGGCTCTAACTTCTATACGGTACGTCCTACACCTATCAAAGTTTGCAACATACATATGGTTGTAACATTTTACTGGAGCGTCATAAAACCTTGAAACAATAAAGTACTCGAGCCTCTTGTCAACTTAAGCTATCGCTCAAAGCTATGCTACCCTTGAGTCCCAAATCAAACACTGATAAAACTTCAAATGGCCCTAAGTTCTATACGGTACGTCCTACACCTATCAAAGTTTGCAACATACAAATGCTTGTAACTTTGCTGGAGCGTCATAAAACCTTGAAATTTTGTAACAATAAAGTCCTCGCGCCTCTTGTCAATTTAAATTATCGCTCAAAGCTATGCTACCCTTGAATTCCAAATCAAACACTGACAAAACTTCAAATAGCCCTAACTTCTATACGGTACGTCCTACACCAATCAAAGTTTGCAACATACAAATGCTTGTAATTTTGCTGGAGCGTCATAAAACCTTGAAATTTTGTAACAATAAAGTTCTCGAGCCTCTTGTCAATTTAAGTTATCGCTCAAAGCTATGAGTCCCAAATCAAACACTGATAAAACTTCAAATGGCCCTAACTTCTATACGGTACGTCCTACACCTATCAAAGTTTGCAACATACAAATGCTTGTAACTTTTTACTGGAGCGTCATAGAATATTGAAATTTTGTAACAATAAAGTATTCGAGCCTCTTGTCAATTTAAGCTTTCGCTCAAGGCTATGCTACCCTTGAGTCCCAAATCAAACACTGATAAAACTTCAAATGGCCCTAACTTCTAGACGGTACGTCCTACACCTATCAAAGCTTGCAAAATACAAATGCTTGTAACTTTGCTGGAGCGTCATAAAACCTTGAAATTTTGTAACAATAAAGTCCTCGCGCCTCTTGTCAATTTAAGTTATCGCTCAAAGCTATGCTACCCTTGAGTCCCAAATCAAACACTGATAAAACTTCAAATGGCTCTAACTTCTATACGGTACGTCCTACACCTATCAAAGTTTGCAACATACATATGGTTGTAACATTTTACTGGAGCGTCATAAAACCTTGAAACAATAAAGTACTCGAGCCTCTTGTCAACTTAAGCTATCGCTCAAAGCTATGCTACCCTTGAGTCCCAAATCAAACACTGATAAAACTTCAAATGGCCCTAAGTTCTATACGGTACGTCCTACACCTATCAAAGTTTGCAACATACAAATGCTTGTAACTTTGCTGGAGCGTCATAAAACCTTGAAATTTTGTAACAATAAAGTCCTCGCGCCTCTTGTCAATTTAAGTTATCGCTCAAAGCTACGCTACCCTTGAATTCCAAATCAAACACTGACAAAACTTCAAATAGCCCTAACTTCTATACGGTACGTCCTACACCAATCAAAGTTTGCAACATACAAATGCTTGTAACTTGTTACTGGAGAGTCATAAAACCTTGAAATTTTGTGACAATAAAGTACTCGAACCTCTTGTCAATTCAAGCTATCGCTCAAATCTATGTTACCCTTGAGTCCCAAATCAAACACTGATAAAACTTCAAATGGCCCTAAGTTCTATACGGTACGTCCTACACCTATCAAAGTTTGCAACATAGAAATGCTTGTAACTTTTTACTGGACCGTCATAAAACCTTGAAATTTTGTAACAATAAAGTACTCGAGCCTCTTGTCAATTTAAGTTATCGCTCAAAGCTACGCTACCCTTGAGTCCCAAATCAAACACTGATAAAACTTCGAATGGCCCTAACTTCTATACGGTGCGTCCTACACCTATCAAATTTTGCAATATACAAATGGTTGTAACATTTTACGGGAGCGTCATAAAACATTGAAATTTTGTAACAATAAAGTACTCGAGCCTCTTGTCAATTTAAGTTATCGCTCAAAGCTACGCTACCCTTGAGTCCCACATCAAACACTGATAAAACTTCAAATAGCCCTAACTTCTATACGGTACATCCTACACCTATCAAAGTTTGCAACATACAAATGCTTGTAACTTTTTGCTGGAGCGTCATAAAACCTTGAAATTTTGTAACAATAAAGTACGCGAGCCTCTTGTCAATTTAAGCTATCGCTTAAAGCTATGCTACCCTTGAGTCCCAAATCAAACACTGATAAAACTTCAAATGGCCCTAACTTCTATACGGTATGTCCTACACCTATCAAAGTTTGCAACATACAAATACTTGTAACTTTTTACTGGAGGGTCATAAAACCTTGAAATTTTTAACAATAAAGAACTCGAGCCTCTTGTCAATTTAAGCTATCGCTCAAAGCTATGCTACCCTTGAGTCCAAATCAAACGCTGATAAAACTTCAAATGGCCCAAACTTTTATACGGTACGACCTACACCTATGAAAGTTTGCAGCATACAAATGCTTGTAACTTTTTACTGGAGCGTCATAAAACCTTGAAATTTTGTAACAATAAAGTACTCGAGCTTCTTGTCAATTTAAGCTATCGCTCAAAGCTATGCTACCCTTGAGTCCCAAATCAAACACTGATAAAACTTCAAATAGCCTTAACTTCTATACGTTACGTCCTACACCTATCAAAGTTTGCAACATACAAATGCTTGTAACTTTTTACTGGAGCGTCATAAAACCTTGAAATTTTGTAACAATAAAGTACTGGAGCCTCTTGTCAATTCAAGCTATCGCTCAAAGCTATGCTACCCTTGAGTCCCAAATCAAACACTGATAAAAGTTCAAATGGCCCTAACTTCTATACGGTACGTCCTACACCTATAAAAGTTTGCAACATACAAATGCTTGTAACTTTGCTGGAGCGTCATAAAACCTTGAAATTTTGTAACAATAAAGTTCTCGAGCCTCTTGTCAATTTAAGTTATCGCTCAAAGCTATGAATCCCAAATCAAACACAGATAAAACTTCAAATGGCCCTAACTTCTATACGGTACGTCCTACACCTATCCAAGTTTGCAACATACAATTGGTTGTAACATTTTACTGGAGCGTCATAAAACCTTGAAATTTTGTAACAATAAAGTACTCGAGCCTCTTGTCAATTTAAGCTATCGCTCAAAGCTATGCTACCCTTGAGTCCTAAATCAAACACTGATAAAACTGCAAATGGCCCTAACTTCTATACGGTATGTCCTACACCTATCAAAGTTTGCAACATACAAATACTTGTAACTTTTTACTGGAGCGTCATAAAACCTTGAAATTTTTAACAATAAAGAGCTCGAGCCTCTTGTCAATTTAAGCTATCGCTTAAAGCAATGCTACCCTTGAGTCCCAAATCAAACACTGATAAAACTTCAAATGGCCCAAACTTCTATACGGTACGTCCTACACCTATCAAAGTTTGCAACATACAAATGCTTGTAACTTTTTACTGGAGCGTTATAAAACCTTGAAATTTTGAAACAATAAAGTACTCGAGTCTATTGTCAATTTAAGCTATCGCTCAAAGCTATGCTACCCTTGAGTCCCAAATAAAACACTGATAAAACTTCAAATGGCCCTAACTTCTATACGGTACATCCTACACCTATCAAAGTTTGCAACATACAAATGCTTGTAACTTTTTACTGGAGCGTCATAAAATCTTGAAATTTTGAAACAATAAAGTACTCGAGTCTATTGTCAATTTAAGCTATCGCTCAAAGCTATGCTACCCTTGAGTCCCAAATCAAAGACTGATAAAACTTCAAATGGCCCTAAATTCTATACGGTGCATCCTACACCTATCAAAGTTTGCAACATACAAAAGCTTGTAACTTTTTACTGGAGCGTCATAAAACCTTGAAATTTTGTAACAATAAAGTACTCGAGCCTCTTGTCAATTTAAGCTATCGCTCAAAGCTGCCCTCGAGTCCCAAGTCAAACACTGATAAAACTTCAAATGGCCCTAACTTCTATACTGTACGTCCTACACCTATCAAAGTTTGCAACATACAAATGCTTGTAACTTGTTACTGGAGAGTCATAAAACCTTGAAATTTTGTAACAATAAAGTACTCGAGCCTCTTGTCAATTCAAGCTAGCGCTCAAAGCTATGCTACCCTTGAGTCCCAAATCAAACACTAATAAAAGTTCAAATGGCCCTAAGTTCTATACGGAGCATCCTACACCTATCAAAGTTTGCAACATACAAAAGCTTGTAACTTTTTACTGGAGCGTCATAAAACCTTGAAATTTTGTAAGAATAAAGTACTCGAGCCTCTTGTCAATTTAAGCTATCGCTCAAAGCTATGCTACCCTTGAGTCTCAAATCAAACACTGATAAAACTTCAAATGGCCCTAACTTCTATACGGTACGTCCTACACCTATCAAAGTTTGCAACATACAAATGCTTGTAAGTTTTTACTGGAGCGTCATAAAACCTTGAAATTTTGTAACAATAAAGTACTCGAGCCTCTTGTCAATTTAAGCTATCGCTCAAAGCTATGCTACCCTTGAGTCCCAAATCAAAAACTGATAAAACTTCAAATGGCCCTATCTTCTATACGGTATGTCCTACACCTATCAAAGTTTGCAACATATAAATACTTGTAACTTTTTACTGGAGCGTCATAAAACCTTGAAATTTTTAACAATAAAGAACTCGAGCCTCTGGTCAATTTAAGCTATCGCTCAAAGCTATGCTACCCTTGAGTCTCAAATCAAACACTGATAAAACTTCAAATGGCTCAAACTTCTATACGGTACGTCCTACACCTATCAAAGTTTTCAACATACAAATGCTTGTATCTTTTTACTGGAGTGTCATAAAATTTTGAAATTTTGTAACAATAAAGTACTCGAGCCTCTTGTCAATTTAAGCTATCGCTCAAAGCTATGCTACCCTTGAGTCCCAAATCAGACACTGATAAAACTTCAAATGGCCCTAAGTTCTATACGGTGCATCCTACACCTATCAAAGTTTGCAACATACAAATGCTTGTAACTTTTTACTGGAGCGTCATGAAACCTTGAAATTTTGAAACAATAAAGCACTCGAGCCTCTTGTCAATTTAAGCTATCGCTCAAAGCTATGCTACCCTCGAGTCCCAAGTCAAACACTGATAAAACTTCAAATGGCCCTAACTTCTATACTGTACGTCCTACAACTATCAAAGTTTGCAACATACAAATGCTTGTAACTTTTTATTGGAGGGTCATAAAACCTTGAAATTTTGTAACAATAAAGTACTCGAGCCTCTTGTCAATTTAAGCTATCGCTCAAAGCTATGCTACCCTTGAGTCCGAAATCAAACACTGATAAAACTTCAAATGGCCCTAACTTCTATACGGTACGTCCTACACCTATCAAAGTTTGCAACATACAAATGGTTGTAACATTTTACTGGAGCGTCATAAAACCTTGAAATTTTGTAACAATAAAGTACTCGAGCCTCTTGTCAATTTAAGCTATCGCTCAAAGCTATGCTACCATTCAATTCCAAATCAAACACTGATAAAACTTCAAATAGCCCTAACTTCTATACGGTACGTCCTACACTATCAAAGTTTGCAACATACAAATGCTTGTAACTTGTTACTGGAGAGTCATAAAACCTTGAAATTTTTTAACAATAAAGTACTCGAGCCTCTTGTCAATTCAAGCTATCGCTCAAAGCTATGCTACCCTTGAGTCCCAAATCAAACACTGATAAAAGTTCAAATGGCCCTAAGTTCTATACGGTACGTCCTACACCTATCAAAGTTTGCAACATAGAAATGCTTGTAACTTTTTAATGGAGTGTCATAAAACCTTGAAATTTTGTAACAATAAAGTACTCGAGCCTCTTGTCAATTTAAGCTATCGCTCAAAGCTATGCTACCCTTGAGTCCTAAATCAAACACTGATAAAACTGCAAATGGCCCTAACTTCTATACGGTATGTCCTACACCTATCAAAGTTTGCAACATACAAATACTTGTAACTTTTTACTGGAGCGTCATAAAACCTTGAAATTTTTAACAATAAAGAACTCGAGCCTCTTGTCAATTTAAGCTATCGCTCAAAGCAATGCTACCCTTGAGTCCCAAATCAAACACTGATAAAACTTCAAATGGCCCAAACTTCTATACGGTACGTCCTACACCTATCAAAGTTTGCAATACAAATGCTTGTAACTTTTTACTGGAGCGTCATAAAACCTTGAAATTTTGAAACAATAAAGTACTCGAGTCTATTGTCAATTTAAGCTATCGCTCAAAGCTATGTTACCCTTGAGTCCCAAATCAAACACTGATAAAACTTCAAATGGCCCTAACTTCTATACGGTACATCCTACACCTATCAAAGTTTGCAACATACAAATGCTTGTAACTTTTTACTGGAGCGTCATAAAACCTTGAAATTTTGAAACAATAAAGTACTCGAGTCTATTGTCAATTTAAGCTATCGCTCAAAGCTATGCTACCCTTGAGTCCCAAATCAAAGACTGATAAAACTTCAAATGGCCCTAAATTCTATACGGTGCATCCTACACCTATCAAAGTTTGCAACATACAAAAGCTTGTAACTTTTTACTGGAGCGTCATAAAACCTTAAAATTTTGTAACAATAAAGTACTCGAGCCTCTTGTCAATTTAAGCTATCGCTCAAAGCTATGCTACCCTCGAGTCCCAAGTCAAACACTGATAAAACTTCAAATGGCCCTAACTTCTATACTGTACGTCCTACACCTATCAAAGTTTGCAACATACAAATGCTTGTAACTTGTTACTGGAGAGTCATAAAACCTTGAAATTTTGTAACAATAAAGTACTCGAGCCTCTTGTCAATTCAAGCTATCGCTCAAAGCTATGCTACCCTTGAGTCCCAAATCAAACACTAATAAAAGTTCAAATGGCCCTAATTCTATACGGTGCATCCTACACCTATCAAAGTTTGCAACATACAAATGCTTGTAACTTTTTACTGGAGCGTCATGAAACCTTGAAATTTTGAAACAATAAAGTACTCGAGCCTCTTGTCAATTTAAGCTATCGCTCAAAGCTATGCTACCCTCGAGTCCCAAGTCAAACACTGATAAAACTTCAAATGGCCCTAACTTCTATACTGTACGTCCTACACCTATCAAAGTTTGCAACATACAAATGCTTGTAACTTTTTATTGGAGGGTCATAAAACCTTGAAATTTTGTAACAATAAAGTGCTCGAGCCTCTTGTCAATTTAAGCTATCGCTCAAAGCTATGCTACCCTCGAGTCCCAAGTCAAACACTGATAAAACTTCAAATGGCCCTAACTTCTATACTGTACGTCCTACACCTATCAAAGTTTGCAACATACAAATGCTTGTAAATTTTTATTGGAGTGTCATAAAACCTTGAAATTTTGTAACAATAAAGTACTCGAGCCTCTTGTCAATTTAAGCTATCGCTCAAAGCTATGCTACCATTGAGTCCCAAATCAAACACTGATAAAACTTCAAATGGCCCTAACTTCTATACGGTACGTCCTACACCTATCAAAGTTTGCAACATACAAATGGTTGTAACATTTTACTGGAGCGTCATAAAACCTTGAAATTTTGTAACAATAAAGTACTCGAGCCTCTTGTCAATTTAAGCTATCGCTCAAAGCTATGCTACCCTTGAGTCCTAAATCAAACACTGATAAAACTGCAAATGGCCCTAACTTCTATACGGTATGTCCTACACCTATCAAAGTTTGCAACATACAAATACTTGTAACTTTTTACTGGAGCGTCATAAAACCTTGAAATTTTTAACAATAAAGAACTCGAGCCTCTTGTCAATTTAAGCTATCGCTCAAAGCAATGCTACCCTTGAGTCCCAAATCAAACACTGATAAAACTTCAAATGGCCCAAACTTCTATAGGGTACGTCCTACACCTATCAAAGTTTGCAACATACAAAAGCTTGTAACTTTTTACTGGAGCGTCATAAAACCTTGAAATTTTGTAACAATAAAGTACTCGAGCCTCTTGTCAATTTAAGCTATCGCTCAAAGCTATGCTACCCTCGAGTCCCAAGTCAAACACTTATAAAATTTCAAATGGCCCTAACTTCTATACTGTACGTCCTACACCTATCAAAGTTTGCAACATACAAATGCTTGTAACTTGTTACTGGAGAGTCAAAAAACCTTGAAATTTTGTAACAATAAAGTACTCGAGCCTCTTGTCAATTCAAGCTATCGCTCAAAGCTATGCTACCCTTGAGTCCCAAATCAAACACTAATAAAAGTTCAAATGGCCCTAAGTTCTATACGGTATGTCCTACATCTATCAAAGTTTGCAACATACAAATGCTTGTAACTTTTTACTGGAGCGTCATAAAACCTTGAAATTTTGAAACAATAAAGTACTCGAGTCTATTGTCAATTTAAGCTATCGCTCAAAGCTATGCTACCCTTGAGTCCCAAATCAAAGACTGATAAAACTTCAAATGGCCCTAAATTCTATACGGTGCATCCTACACCTATCAAAGTTTGCAACATACAAAAGCTTGTAACTTTTTACTGGAGCGTCATAAAACCTTGAAATTTTGTAACAATAAAGTACTCGAGCCTCTTGTCAATTTAAGCTATCGCTCAAAGCTATGCTACCCTCGAGTCCCAAGTCAAACACTGATAAAACTTCAAATGGCCCTAACTTCTATACTGTACGTCCTACACCTATCAAAGTTTGCAACATACAAATGCTTGTAACTTGTTACTGGAGAGTCATAAAACCTTGAAATTTTGTAACAATAAAGTACTCGAGCCTCTTGTCAATTCAAGCTATCGCTCAAAGCTATGCTACCCTTGAGTCCCAAATCAAACACTAATAAAAGTTCAAATGGCCCTAATTCTATACGGTGCATCCTACACCTATCAAAGTTTGCAACATACAAATGCTTGTAACTTTTTACTGGAGCGTCATGAAACCTTGAAATTTTGAAACAATAAAGTACTCGAGCCTCTTGTCAATTTAAGCTATCGCTCAAAGCTATGCTACCCTCGAGTCCCAAGTCAAACACTGATAAAACTTCAAATGGCCCTAACTTCTATACTGTACGTCCTACACCTATCAAAGTTTGCAACATACAAATGCTTGTAACTTTTTATTGGAGGGTCATAAAACCTTGAAATTTTGTAACAATAAAGTGCTCGAGCCTCTTGTCAATTTAAGCTATCGCTCAAAGCTATGCTACCCTCGAGTCCCAAGTCAAACACTGATAAAACTTCAAATGGCCCTAACTTCTATACTGTACGTCCTACACCTATCAAAGTTTGCAACATACAAATGCTTGTAAATTTTTATTGGAGTGTCATAAAACCTTGAAATTTTGTAACAATAAAGTACTCGAGCCTCTTGTCAATTTAAGCTATCGCTCAAAGCTATGCTACCATTGAGTCCCAAATCAAACACTGATAAAACTTCAAATGGCCCTAACTTCTATACGGTACGTCCTACACCTATCAAAGTTTGCAACATACAAATGGTTGTAACATTTTACTGGAGCGTCATAAAACCTTGAAATTTTGTAACAATAAAGTACTCGAGCCTCTTGTCAATTTAAGCTATCGCTCAAAGCTATGCTACCCTTGAGTCCTAAATCAAACACTGATAAAACTGCAAATGGCCCTAACTTCTATACGGTATGTCCTACACCTATCAAAGTTTGCAACATACAAATACTTGTAACTTTTTACTGGAGCGTCATAAAACCTTGAAATTTTTAACAATAAAGAACTCGAGCCTCTTGTCAATTTAAGCTATCGCTCAAAGCAATGCTACCCTTGAGTCCCAAATCAAACACTGATAAAACTTCAAATGGCCCAAACTTCTATAGGGTACGTCCTACACCTATCAAAGTTTGCAACATACAAAAGCTTGTAACTTTTTACTGGAGCGTCATAAAACCTTGAAATTTTGTAACAATAAAGTACTCGAGCCTCTTGTCAATTTAAGCTATCGCTCAAAGCTATGCTACCCTCGAGTCCCAAGTCAAACACTTATAAAATTTCAAATGGCCCTAACTTCTATACTGTACGTCCTACACCTATCAAAGTTTGCAACATACAAATGCTTGTAACTTGTTACTGGAGAGTCAAAAAACCTTGAAATTTTGTAACAATAAAGTACTCGAGCCTCTTGTCAATTCAAGCTATCGCTCAAAGCTATGCTACCCTTGAGTCCCAAATCAAACACTAATAAAAGTTCAAATGGCCCTAAGTTCTATACGGTATGTCCTACATCTATCAAAGTTTGCAACATACAAATACTTGTAACTTTTTACTGGAGCGTCATAAAACCTTGAAATTTTGTAACAATAAAGTACTCGAGCCTCTTGTCAATTTAAGCTATCGCTCAAAGCTGTGCTACCCTTGAGTCCCAAATCAAACACTGATAAAACTTCAAATGGCCCTAAGTTCTATACGGTGCATCCTACACCTATCAAAGTTTGCAACATACAAATGCTTGTAACTTTTTACTGGAGCGTCATGAAACCTTGAAATTTTGAAACAATAGAGTACTCGAGCCTCTTGTCAATTTAAGCTATCGCTCAAAGCTATGCTACCCTCGAGTCCCAAGTCAAACACTGATAAAACTTCAAATGGCCCTAACTTTTATACTGTACGTCCTACACCTATCAAAGTTTGCAACATACAAATGCTTGTAACTTTTTATTGGAGCGTCATAAAACCTTGAAATTTTGTAACAATAAAGTACTCGAGCCTCTTGTCAATTTAAGCTATGGCTCAAAGCTATGCTCCCCTTGAGTCCCAAATCAAACACTGATAAAACTTCAAATGGCCCTAACTTCTATACGGTACGTCCTACACCTATCAAAGTTTGCAACATACAAATGGTTGTAACATTTTACTGGAGCGTTATAAAACCTTGAAATTTTGTAACAATAAAGTACTCGAGCCTCTTGTCAATTTAAGCTATCGCTCAAAGCTATGCTACCCTTGAATTCCAAATCAAACACTGATAAAAGTTCAAATGGCCCTAAGTTTTATACGGTACGTCCTACATCTATCAAAGTTTGCAACATACAAATACTTGTAACTTTTTACTGGAGCGTCATAAAACCTTGAAATTTTTAACAATAAAGAACTCGAGCCTCTTGTCAATTTAAGCTATCGCTCAAAGCTATGCTACCCTTGAGTCCCAAATCAAACACTGATAAAAGTTCAAATGGCCATAAGTTCTATACGGTATGTCCTACATCTATCAAAGTTTGCAACATACAAATACTTGTAACTTTTTACTGGAGCGTCATAAAACCTTGAAATTTTGTAACAATAAAGTACTCGAGCCTCTTGTCAATTTAAGCTATCGCTCAAAGCTATGCTACCCTTGAGTCCTAAATCAAACACTGATAAAACTGCAAATGGCCCTAACTTCTATACGGTATGTCCTACATCTATCAAAGTTTGCAACATACAAATACTTGTAACTTTTTACTGGAGCGTCATAAAACCTTGAAATTTTTAACAATAAAGAACTCGAGCCCCTTGTCAATTTAAGCTATCGCTCAAAGCAATGCTACCCTTGAGTCCCAAATCAAACACTGATAAAACTTCAAATGGCCCTAACTTCTATACGGTACATCCTACACCTATCAAAGTTTGCAACATACAAATGCTTGTAACTTTTTACTGGAGCGTCATAAAACCTTGAAATTTTGAAACAATAAAGTACTCGAGTCTATTGTCAATTTAAGCTATCGCTCAAAGCTATGCTACCGTTGAGTCCCAAATCAAACACTGATAAAACTTCAAATGGCCCTAACTTCTATACGGTATGTCCTACACCTTTCAAAGTTTGCAACATACAAATGCTTGTAACTTGTTACTGGAGAGTCATAAAACCTTGAAATTTTGTAACAATAAAGTACTCGAGCCTCTTGTCAATTCAAGCTATCGCTCAAAGCTATGCTACCCTTGAGTCCCAAATCAAACACTGATAAAACTTCAAATGGCCCAAACTTCTATACGGTACGTCCTACACCTATCAAAGTTTTCAACATACAAATGCTTGTAACTTTTTACTGGAGTGTCATAAAACCTTGAAATTTTGTAACAATAAAGTACTCGAGCCTCTTGTCAATTTAAGCTATCGCTCAAAGCTGTGCTACCCTTGAGTCCCAAATCAAACACTGATAAAACTTCAAATGGCCCTAAGTTCTATACGGTGCATCCTACACCTATCAAAGTTTGCAACATACAAATGCTTGTAACTTTTTACTGGAGCGTCATGAAACCTTGAAATTTTGAAACAATAGAGTACTCGAGCCTCTTGTCAATTTAAGCTATCGCTCAAAGCTATGCTACCCTCGAGTCCCAAGTCAAACACTGATAAAACTTCAAATGGCCCTAACTTTTATACTGTACGTCCTACACCTATCAAAGTTTGCAACATACAAATGCTTGTAACTTTTTATTGGAGCGTCATAAAACCTTGAAATTTTGTAACAATAAAGTACTCGAGCCTCTTGTCAATTTAAGCTATCGCTCAAAGCTATGCTCCCCTTGAGTCCCAAATCAAACACTGATAAAACTTCAAATGGCCCTAACTTCTATACGGTACGTCCTACACCTATCAAAGTTTGCAACATACAAATGGTTGTAACATTTTACTGGAGCGTTATAAAACCTTGAAATTTTGTAACAATAAAGTACTCGAGCCTCTTGTCAATTTAAGCTATCGCTCAAAGCTATGCTACCCTTGAATTCCAAATCAAACACTGATAAAAGTTCAAATGGCCCTAAGTTCTATACGGTACGTCCTACATCTATCAAAGTTTGCAACATACAAATACTTGTAACTTTTTACTGGAGCGTCATAAAACCTTGAAATTTTTAACAATAAAGAACTCGAGCCTCTTGTCAATTTAAGCTATCGCTCAAAGCTATGCTACCCTTGAGTCCCAAATCAAACACTGATAAAAGTTCAAATGGCCCTAAGTTCTATACGGTATGTCCTACATCTATCAAAGTTTGCAACATACAAATACTTGTAACTTTTTACTGGAGCGTCATAAAACCTTGAAATTTTGTAACAATAAAGTACTCGAGCCTCTTGTCAATTTAAGCTATCGCTCAAAGCTATGCTACCCTTGAGTCCTAAATCAAACACTGATAAAACTGCAAATGGCCCTAACTTCTATACGGTATGTCCTACATCTATCAAAGTTTGCAACATACAAATACTTGTAACTTTTTACTGGAGCGTCATAAAACCTTGAAATTTTTAACAATAAAGAACTCGAGCCCCTTGTCAATTTAAGCTATCGCTCAAAGCAATGCTACCCTTGAGTCCCAAATCAAACACTGATAAAACTTCAAATGGCCCTAACTTCTATACGGTACATCCTACACCTATCAAAGTTTGCAACATACAAATGCTTGTAACTTTTTACTGGAGCGTCATAAAACCTTGAAATTTTGAAACAATAAAGTACTCGAGTCTATTGTCAATTTAAGCTATCGCTCAAAGCTATGCTACCGTTGAGTCCCAAATCAAACACTGATAAAACTTCTAATGGCCCTAACTTCTATACGGTATGTCCTACACCTTTCAAAGTTTGCAACATACAAATGCTTGTAACTTGTTACTGGAGAGTCATAAAACCTTGAAATTTTGTAACAATAAAGTACTCGAGCCTCTTGTCAATTCAAGCTATCGCTCAAAGCTATGCTACCCTTGAGTCCCAAATCAAACACTAATAAAAGTTCAAATGGCCCTAAGTTCTATACGGTGCATCCTACACCTATCAAAGTTTGCAACATACAAAAGCTTGTAACTTTTTACTGGAGCGTCATAAAACCTTGAAATTTTGTAACAATAAAGTACTCGAGCCTCTTGTCAATTTAAGCTATCGCTCAAAGCTATGCTACCCTTGAGTCCCAAATCAAACACTGATAAAACTTCAAATGGCCCTAACTTCTATACGGTACGTCCTACACCTATCAAAGTTTGCAACATACAAATGCTTGTAAGTTTTTACTGGAGCGTCATAAAACCTTGAAATTTTGTAACAATAAAGTACTCGAGCCTCTTGTCAATTTAAGCTATCGCTCAAAGCTATGCTACCGTTGAGTCCCAAATCAAACACTGATAAAACTTCCAATGGCCCTAACTTCTATACGGTATGTCCTACACCTTTCAAAGTTTGCAACATACAAATACTTGTAACTTTTTACTGGAGTGTCATAAAACCTTGAAATTTTGTAACAATAAAGTACTCGAGCCTCTTGTCAATTTAAGCTATCGCTCAAAGCTATGCTACCCTTGAGTCCCAAATCAAACACTGATAGAACTTCAAATGGCCCTAAGTTCTATACGGTGCATCCTACACCTATCAAAGTTTGCAACATACAAATGCTTGTAACTTTTTACTGGAGCGTCATAAAACCTTGAAATTTTGAAACAATAAAGTACTCGAGCCTATTGTCAATTTAAGCTATCGCTCAAAGCTATGCTACCCTTGAGTCCCAAATCAAACACTGATAAAATTTCAAATGGCCCTAAATTCTATACAGTGCATCCTACGCCTATCAAAGTTTGCAACATACAAAAGCTTGTAACTTTTTACTGGAGCGTCATAAAACCTTGAAAATTTGTAACAATAAAGTACTCGAGCCTCTTGTCAATTTAAGTTATCGCTCAAAGCTATGCTACCCTTGAGTCCCAAATCAAACACTGATAAAACTTCAAATGGCCCTAACTTCTATACGGTACGTCCTACACCTATCAAAGTTTGCAACATACAAATGCTTGTAACTTTTTACTGGAGCGTCATGAAACCTTGAAATTTTGTAACAATAAAGTACTCGAGCCTCTTGTCAATTCAAGCTATCGCTCAAAGCTATGCTACCCTTGAGTCCCAAATCAAACACTGATAAAAGTTCAAATGGCCCTAACTTCTATACGGTACGTCCTACACCTATCAAAGTTTGCAACATACAAATGCTTGTAACTTTGCTGGAGCGTCATAAAACCTTGAAATTTTGTAACAATAAAGTACTCGAGCCTCTTGTCAATTCAAGCTATCGCTCAAAGCTATGCTACCCTTGAGTCCCAAATCAAACACTGATAAAAGTTCGAATGGCCCTAAGTTCTATACGGTACGTCCTACACCTATCAAAGTTTGCAACATAGAAATGCTTGTAACTTTTTAATGGAGCGTCATAAAACCTTGAAAGTTTGTAACAATAAAGTACTCGAGCCTCTTGTCAATTTAAGCTATCGCTCAAAGCTATGCTACCCTTGAGTCCTAAATCAAACACTGATAAAACTGCAAATGGCCCTAACTTCTATACGGTATGTCCTACACCTATCAAAGTTTGCAACATACAAATACTTGTAACTTGTTACTGGAGAGTCATAAAACCTTGAAATTTTGTAACAATAAAGTACTCGAGCCTCTTGTCAATTCAAGCTATCGCTCAAAGCTATGCTACAGTTGAGTCCCAAATCAAACACTGATAAAAGTTCGAATGGCCCTAAGTTCTATACGGTACGTCCTACACCTATCAAAGTTTGCAACATAGAAATGCTTGTAACTTTTTAATGGAGCGTCATAAAACCTTAAAATTTTGTAACAATAAAGTACTCGAGCCTCTTGTCAATTCAAGCTATCGCTCAAAGCTATGCTACCCTCGAGTCCCAAGTCAAACACTGATAAAACTTCAAATGGCCCTAACTTCTATACTGTACGTCCTACACCTACCAAAGTTTGCAACATACAAATGCTTGTAACTTGTTACTGGAGAGTCATAAAACCTTGAAATTTTGTAACAATAAAGTACTCGAGCCTCTTGTCAATTCAAGCTATCGCTCAAAGCTATGCTACCCTTGAGTCCCAAATCAAACACTAATAAAAGTTCAAATGGCCCTAATTCTATACGGTGCATCCTACACCTATCAAAGTTTGCAACATACAAAAGCTTGTAACTTTTTACTGGAGCGTCATAAAACCTTGAAATTTTGTAACAATAAAGTACTCGAGCCTCTTGTCAATTTAAGCTATCGCTCAAAGCTATGCTACCCTTGAGTCCCAAATCAAACACTGATAAAACTTCAAATGGCCCTAACTTCTATACGGTACGTCCTACACCTATCAAAGTTTGCAACATACAAATGCTTGTAAGTTTTTACTGGAGCGTCATAAAACCTTGAAATTTTGTAACAATAAAGTACTTGAGCCTCTTGTCAATTTAAGCTATCGCTCAAAGCTATGCTACCCTTGAGTCCCAAATCAAACACTGATAAAACTTCAAATGGCCCTAACTTCTGTACGGTATGTCCTACACCTATCAAAGTTTGCAACATACAAATACTTGTAACTTTTTACTGGAGCGTCATAAAACCTTGAAATTTTTAACAATAAAGAACTCGAGCCTCTGATCAATTTAAGCTATCGCTCAAAGCTATGCTACCCTTGAGTCCCAAATCAAACACTGATAAAACTTCAAATGGCCCAAACTTCTATACGGTACGTCCTACACCTATCAAAGTTTTCAACATACAAATGCTTGTAACTTTTTACCGGAGTGTCATAAAACCTTGAAATTTTGTAACAATAAAGTACTCGAGCCTCTTATCAATTTAAGCTATCGCTCAAAGCTATGCTACCCTTGAGTCCCAAATCAAACACTGATAAAACTTCAAATGGCCCTAAGTTCTATACGGTGCATCCTACACCTATCAAAGTTTGCAACATACAAATGCTTGGAACTTTTTACTGGAGCGTCATGAAACCTTGAAATTTTGAAACAATAAAGTACTCGAGCCTCTTGTCAATTTAAGCTATCGCTCAAAGCTATGCTACCCTCGATTCCCAAGTCAAACACTGATAAAACTTCAAATGGCCCTAACTTCTATACTGTACGTCCTACACATATCAAAGTTTGCAACATACAAATGCTTGTAACTTTTTATTGGAGGGTCATAAAACCTTGAAATTTTGTAACAATAAAGTATTCGAGCCTCTTGTCAATTTAAGCTATCGCTCAAAGTTATGCTACCCTTGAGTCCGAAATCAAACACTGATAAAACTTCAAATGGCCCTAACTTCTATACGGTACATCCTACACCTATCAAAGTTTGCAACATACAAATGGTTGTAACATTTTACTGGAGCGTCATAAAACCTTGAAATTTTGTAACAATAAAGTACTCGAGCCTCTTGTCAATTTAAGCTATCGCTCAAAGCTATGCGACCATTGAATTCCAAATCAAACACTGATAAAACTTCAAATAGCCCTAACTTCTATACGGTACGTCCTACACTATCAAAGTTTGCAACATACAAATGCTTGTAACTTGTTACTGGAGAGTCATAAAACCTTGAAATTTTTTAACAATAAAGTACTCGAGCCTCTTGTCAATTCAAGCTATCGCTCAAAGCTATGCTACCCTTGAGTCCCAAATCAAACACTGATAAAAGTTCAAATGGCCCTAAGTTCTATACGGTACGTCCTACACCTATCAAAGTTTGCAACATAGAAATGCTTGTAACTTTTTAATGGAGCGTCATAAAACCTTGAAATTTTTTAACAATAAAGTACTCGAGCCTCTTGTCAATTTAAGCTATCGCTCAAAGCTATGCTACCCTTGAGTCCTAAATCAAACACTGATAAAACTGCAAATGGCCCTAACTTCTATACGGTATGTCCTACATCTATCAAAGTTTGCAACATACAAATACTTGTAACTTTTTACTGGAGCGTCATAAAACCTTGAAATTTTTAACAATAAAGAACTCGAGCCTCTTGTCAATTTAAGCTATCGCTCAAAGCAATGCTACCCTTGAGTCCCAAATCAAACACTGATAAAAGTTCAAATGGCCCTAAGTTCTATACGGTACGTCCAACACCTATCTAAGTTTGCAACATAGAAATGCTTGTAACTTTTTAATGGAGCGACATAAAACCTTGAAATTTTGTAACAATAAAGTACTCGAGCCTCTTGTCAATTTAAGCTATCGCTCAAAGCTATGCTACCCTTGAGTCCTAAATCAAACACTGATAAAACTGCAAATGGCCCTAACTTCTATACGGTATGTCCTACATCTATCAAAGTTTGCAACATACAAATGCTTGTAACTTTTTACTGGAGCGTCATGAAACCTTGAAATTTTGAAACAATAAAGTACTCGAGCCTCTTGTCAATTTAAGCTATCGCTCAAAGCTATGCTACCCTCGAGTCCCAAGTCAAACACTGATAAAACTTCAAATGGCCCTAACTTCTATACTGTACGTCCTACACCTATCAAAGTTTGCAACATACAAATGCTTGTAACTTTTTATTGGAGCGTCATAAAACCTTGAAATTTTGTAACAATAAAGTACTCGAGCCTCTTGTCAATTTAAGCTATCGCTCAAAGCTATGCTACCCTTGAGTCCCAAATCAAACACTGATAAAACTTCAAATGGCCCTAACTTCTATACGGTACGTCCTACACCTATCAAAGTTTGCAACATACAAATGGTTGTAACATTTTACTGGAGCGTCATAAAACCTTGAAATTTTGTAACAATAAATTACTCGAGCCTCTTGTCAATTTAAGCTATCGCTCAAAGCTATGCTACCCTTGAATTCCAAATCAAAAACTGATAAAACTTCAAATAGCCCTAACTTCTATACGGTACGTCCTACACTATCAAAGTTTGCAACATACAAATGCTTGTAACTTGTTACTGGAGAGTCATAAAACCTTGAAATTTTTTAACAATAAAGTACTTGAGCCTCTTGTCAATTCAAGCTATCGCTCAAAGCTATGCTACCCTTGAGTCCCAAATCAAACACTGATAAAAGTTCGAATGGCCCTAAGTTCTATACGGTACGTCCTAAACCTATCAAAGTTTGCAACATAGAAATGCTTGTAACTTTTTAATGGAGCGTCATAAAACCTTGAAATTTTGTAACAATAAAGTACTCGAGCCTCTTGTCAATTTAAGCTATCGCTCAAAGCTATGCTACCCTTGAGTCCTAAATCAAACACTGATAAAAGTTCGAATGGCCCTAACTTCTATACGGTATGTCCTACACCTATCAAAGTTTGCAACATACAAATACTTGTAACTTTTTACTGGAGCGTCATAAAACCTTGAAATTTTTAACAATAAAGAACTCGAGCCTCTTGTCAATTTAAGCTATCGCTCAAAGCAATGCTACGCTTGAGTCCCAAATCAAACACTGATAAAACTTCAAATGGCCCAAACTTCTATACGGTACGTCCTACACCTATCAAAGTTTGCAACATACAAATGCTTGTAACTTTTTACTGGAGCGTCATAAAACCTTGAAATTTTGAAACAATAAAGTACTCGAGTCTATTGTCAATTTAAGCTATCGCTCAAAGCTATGCTACCCTTGAATTCCAAATCAAACACTGATAAAACTTCAAATAGCCCTAACTTCTATACGGTACGTCCTACACTATCAAAGTTTGCAACATACAAATGCTTGTAACTTGTTACTGGAGAGTCATAAAACCTTGAAATTTTTTAACAATAAAGAACTCGAGCCTCTTGTCAATTCAAGCTATCGCTCAAAGCTATGCTACCCTTGAGTCCCAAGTCAAACACTGATAAAAGTTCAAATGGCCCTAAGTTCTATACGGTACGTCCTACACCTATCAAAGTTTGCAACATAGAAATGCTTGTAACTTTTTAATGGAGCGTCATAAAACCTTGAAATTTTGTAACAATAAAGTACTCGAGCCTCTTGTCAATTTAAGCTATCGCTCAAAGCTATGCTACCCTTGAGTCCTAAATCAAACACTGATAAAATTCCAAATGGCCCTAACTTCTATACGGTATGTCCTACATCTATCAAAGTTTGCAACATACAAATACTTGTAACTTTTTACTGGAGCGTCATAAAACCTTGAAATTTTTAACAATAAAGAACTCGAGCCTCTTGTCAATTTAAGCTATCGCTCAAAGCAATGCTACCCTTGAGTCCCAAATCAAACACTGATAAAAGTTCAAATGGCCCTAAGTTCTATACGGTACGTCAACACCTATCTAAGTTTGCAACATATAAATGCTTGTAACTTTTTAATGGAGCGTCATAAAACCTTGAAATTTTGTAACAATAAAGTACTCGAGCCTCTTGTCAATTTAAGCTATCGCTCAAAGCTATGCTACCCTTGAGTCCTAAATCAAACACTGATAAAACTGCAAATGGCCCTAACTTCTATACGGTATGTCCTACACCTATCAAAGTTTGCAACATACAAATGCTTGTAACTTTTTACTGGAGCGTCATGAAACCTTGAAATTTTGAAACAATAAAGTACTCGAGCCTCTTGTCAATTTAAGCTATCGCTCAAAGCTATGCTACCCTCGAGTCCCAAGTCAAACACTGATAAAACTTCAAATGGCCCTAACTTCTATACTGTAGGTCCTACACCTATCAAAGTTTGCAACATACAAATGCTTGTACCTTTTTATTGGAGCGTCATAAAACCTTGAAATTTTGTAACAATAAAGTACTCGAGCCTCTTGTCAATTTAAGCTATCGCTCAAAGCTATGCTACCCTTGAGTCCTAAATCAAACACTGATAAAACTTAAAATGGCCCTAACTTCTATACGGTACGTCCTACACCTATCAAAGTTTGCAACATACAAATGGTTGTAACATTTTACTGGAGCGTCATAAAACCTTGAAATTTTGTAACAATAAATTACTCGAGCCTCTTGTCAATTTAAGCTATCGCTCAAAGCTATGCTACCCTTGAATTCCAAATCAAAAACTGATAAAACTTCAAATAGCCCTAACTTCTATACGGTACGTCCTACACTATCAAAGTTTGCAACATACAAATGCTTGTAACTTGTTACTGGAGAGTCATAAAACCTTGAAATTTTTTAACAATAAAGTACTCGAGCCTCTTGTCAATTCAAGCTATCGCTCAAAGCTATGCTACCCTTGAGTCCCAAATCAAACACTGATAAAAGTTCGAATGGCCCTAAGTTCTATACAGTACGTCCTAAACCTATCAAAGTTTGCAACATAGAAATGCTTGTAACTTTTTAATGGAGCGTCATAAAACCTTGAAATTTTGTAACAATAAAGTACTCGAGCCTCTTGTCAATTTAAGCTATCGCTCAAAGCTATGCTACCCTTGAGTCCTAAATCAAACACTGATAAAAGTTCAAATGGCCCTAACTTCTATACGGTATGTCTTACACCTATCAAAGTTTGCAACATACAAATACTTGTAACTTTTTACTGGAGCGTCATAAAACCTTGAAATTTTTAACAATAAAGAACTCGAGCCTCTTGTCAATTTAAGCTATCGCTCAAAGCAATGCTACGCTTGAGTCCCAAATCAAACACTGATAAAACTTCAAATGGCCCAAACTTCTATACGGTACGTCCTACACCTATCAAAGTTTGCAACATACAAATGCTTGTAACTTTTTACTGGAGCGTCATAAAACCTTGAAATTTTGAAACAATAAAGTACTCGAGTCTATTGTCAATTTAAGCTATCGCTCAAAGCTATGCTACCCTTGAATTCCAAATCAAACACTGATAAAACTTCAAATAGCCCTAACTTCTATACGGTACGTCCTACACTATCAAAGTTTGCAACATACAAATGCTCGTAGCTTGTTACTGGAGAGTCATAAAACCTTGAAATTTTTTAACAATAAAGAACTCGAGCCTCTTTTCAATTCAAGCTATCGCTCAAAGCTATGCTACCCTTGAGTCCCAAATCAAACACTGATAAAAGTTCAAATGGCCCTAAGTTCTATACGGTACGTCCTACACCTATCAAAGTTTGCAACATAGAAATGCTTGTAACTTTTTAATGGAGCGTCATAAAACCTTGAAATTTTGTAACAATAAAGTACTCGAGCCTCTTGTCAATTTAAGCTATCGCTGAAAGCTATGCTACCCTTGAGTCCTAAATCAAACACTGATAAAACTGCAAATGGCCCCAAGTTCTATACGGTATGTCCTACATCTATCAAAGTTTGCAACATACAAATACTTGTAACTTTTTACTGGAGCGTCATAAAACCTTGAAATTTTTAACAATAAAGAACTCGAGCCTCTTGTCAATTTAAGCTATCGCTCAAAGCAATGCTACCCTTGAGTCCCAAATCAAACACTGATAAAAGTTCAAATGGCCCTAAGTTCTATACGGTACGTCAACACCTATCTAAGTTTGCAACATATAAATGCTTGTAACTTTTTAATGGAGCGTCATAAAACCTTGAAATTTTGTAACAATAAAGTACTCGAGCCTCTTGTCAATTTAAGCTATCGCTCAAAGCTATGCTACCCTTGAGTCCTAAATCAAACACTGATAAAACTGCAAATGGCCCTAACTTCTATACGGTATGTCCTACACCTATCAAAGTTTGCAACATACAAATGCTTGTAACTTTTTACTGGAGCGTCATGAAACCTTGAAATTTTGAAACAATAAAGTACTCGAGCCTCTTGTCAATTTAAGCTATCGCTCAAAGCTATGCTACCCTCGAGTCCCAAGTCAAACACTGATAAAACTTCAAATGGCCCTAACTTCTATACTGTAGGTCCTACACCTATCAAAGTTTGCAACATACAAATGCTTGTAACTTTTTATTGGAGCGTCATAAAACCTTGAAATTTTGTAACAATAAAGTACTCCAGCCTCTTGTCAATTTAAGCTATCGCTCAAAGCTATGCTACCCTTGAGTCCCAAATCAAACACTGATAAAACTTCAAATGGCCCTAACTTCTATACGGTACGTCCTACACCTATTAAAGTTTGCAACATACAAATGCTTGTAACTTTTTACTGGAGCGTCATAAAACCTTGAAATTTTGTAACAATAAAGTACTCGAGCCTCTTGTCAATTTAAGCTATCGCTCAAAGCTATGCTACCCTTGAATTCCAAATCAAACACTGATAAAACTTCAAATAGCCCTAACTTCTATACGGTACGTCCTACACTATCAAAGTTTGCAACATACAAATGCTTGTAACTTGTTACTGGAGAGTCATAAAACCTTGAAATTTTGAAACAATAAAGTACTCGAGTCTATTGTCAATTTAAGCTATCGCTCAAAGCTATGCTACCCTTGAGTCCCAAATCAAAGACTGATAAAACTTCAAATGGCCCTAAATTCTATATGGTGCTTCCTACACCTATCAAAGTTTGCAACATACAAAAGCTTGTAACTTTTTACTGGAGCGTCATAAAACCTTGAAATTTTGTAACAATAAAGTACTCGAGCCTCTTGTCAATTTAAGCTATCGCTCAAAGCTATGCTACCCTCGAGACCCAAGTCAAACACTGATAAAATTTCAAATGGCCCTAACTTCTATACTGTACGTCCTACACCTATCAAAGTTTGCAACATACAAATGCTTGTAACTTGTTACTGGAGAGTCATAAAACCTTGAAATTTTGTAACAATAAAGTACTCGATCCTCTTGTCAATTCAAGCTATCGCTCAAAGCTATGCTACCCTTGAGTCCCAAATCAAACACTAATAAAAGTTCAAATGGCCCTAATTCTATACGGTGCATCCTACACCTATCAAAGTTTGCAACATACAAATACTTGTAACTTTTTACTGGAGCGTCATAAAACCTTGAAATTTTTAACAATAAAGAACTCGAGCCTCTGGTCAATTTAAGCTATCGCTCAAAGCTATCCTACCCTTGAGTCCCAAATCAAACACTGATAAAACTTCAAATGGCCCAAACTTCTATACGGTACGTCCTACACCTATCGAAGTTTTCAACATACAAATGCTTGTAACTTTTTACTGGAGTGTCATAAAACCTTGAAATTTTGTAACAATAAAGTACTCGAGCCTCTTGTCAATTTAAGCTATCGCTCAAAGCTATGCTACCCTTGAGTCCCAAATCAAACACTGATAAAACTTCAAATGGCCCTAAGTTCTATACGGTGCATCCTACACCTATCAAAGTTTGCAACATACAAATGCTTGTAACTTTTTACTGGAGCGTCATGAAACCTTGAAATTTTGAAACAATAAAGTACTCGAGCCTCTTGTCAATTTAAGCTATCGCTCAAAGCTATGCTACCCTCGAGTCCCAAGTCAAACACTGATAAAACTTCAAATGGCCCTAACTTTTATACTGTACGTCCTACACTTATCAAAGTTTGCAACATACAAATGCTTGTAACTTTTTATTGGAGCGTCATAAAACCTTGAAATTTTGTAACAATAAAGTACTCGAGCCTCTTGTCAATTTAAGCTATCGCTCAAAGCTATGCTCCCCTTTAGTCCCAAATCAAACACTGATAAAACTTCAAATGGCCCTAACTTCTATACGGTATGTCCTACACCTATCAAAGTTTGCAACATACAAATGGTTGTAACATTTTACTGGAGCGTTATAAAACCTTGAAATTTTGTAACAATAAAGTACTCGAGCCTCTTGTCAATTTAAGCTATCGCTCAAAGCTATGCTACCCTTGAATTCCAAATCAAACACTGATAAAAGTTCAAATGGCCCTAAGTTCTATACGGTACGTCCTACATCTATCAAAGTTTGCAACATACAAATGCTTGTAACTTTTTACTGGAGCGTCATAAAACCTTGAAATTTTGAAACAATAAAGTACTCGAGTCTATTGTCAATTTAAGCTATCGCTCAAAGCTATGCTACCCTTGAATTCCAAATCAAACACTGATAAAACTTCAAATAGCCCTAACTTCTATACGGTACGTCCTACACTATCAAAGTTTGCAACATACAAATGCTTGTAACTTGTTACTGGAGAGTCATAAAACCTTGAAATTTTTTAACAATAAAGAACTCGAGCCTCTTGTCAATTCAAGCTATCGCTCAAAGCTATGCTACCCTTGAGTCCCAAATCAAACACTGATAAAAGTTCAAATGGCCCTAAGTTCTATACGGTACGTCCTACACCTATCAAAGTTTGCAACATAGAAATGCTTGTAACTTTTTAATGGAGCGTCATAAAACCTTGAAATTTTGTAACAATAAAGTACTCGAGCCTCTTGTCAATTTAAGCTATCGCTCAAAGCTATGCTACCCTTGAGTCCTAAATCAAACACTGATAAAACTGCAAATGGCCCCAAGTTCTATACGGTATGTCCTACATCTATCAAAGTTTACAACATACAAATACTTGTAACTTTTTACTGGAGCGTCATAAAACCTTGAAATTTTTAACAATAAAGAACTCGAGCCTCTTGTCAATTTAAGCTATCGCTCAAAGCAATGCTACCCTTGAGTCCCAAATCAAACACTGATAAAAGTTCAAATGGCCCTAAGTTCTATACGGTACGTCAACACCTATCTAAGTTTGCAACATAGAAATGCTTGTAACTTTTTAATGGAGCGTCATAAAACCTTGAAATTTTGTAACAATAAAGTACTCGAGCCTCTTGTCAATTTAAGCTATCGCTCAAAGCTATGCTACCCTTGAGTCCTAAATCAAACACTGATAAAACTGCAAATGGCCCTAACTTCTATACGGTATGTCCTACACCTATCAAAGTTTGCAACATACAAATGCTTGTAACTTTTTACTGGAGCGTCATGAAACCTTGAAATTTTGAAACAATTAAGTACTCGAGCCTCTTGTCAATTTAAGCTATCGCTCAAAGCTATGCTACCCTCGAGTCCCAAGTCAAACACTGATAAAACTTCAAATGGCCCTAACTTCTATACTGTAGGTCCTACACCTATCAAAGTTTGCAACATACAAATGCTTGTAACTTTTTATTGGAGCGTCATAAAACCTTGAAATTTTGTAACAATAAAGTACTCGAGCTTCTTGTCAATTTAAGCTATCGCTCAAAGCTATGCTACCCTTGAGTCCCAAATCAAACACTGATAAAACTTCAAATGGCCCTAACTTCTATACGGTACGTCCTAAACCTATCAAAGTTTGCAACATACAAATGGTTGTAACATTTTACTGGAGCGTCATAAAACCTTGAAATTTTGTAACAATAAAGTACTCGAGCCTCTTGTCAATTTAAGCTATCGCTCAAAGCTATGCTACCCTTGAATTCCAAATCAAACACTGATAAAACTTCAAATAGCCCTAACTTCAATACGGCACGTCCTACACTATCAAAGTTTGCAACATACAAATGCTTGTAACTTGTTACTGGAGCGTCATAAAACCTTGAAATTTTTTAACAATAAAGTACTCGAGCCTCTTGTCAATTCAAGCTATCGCTCAAAGCTATGCTACCCTTGAGTCCCAAATCAAACACTGATAAAAGTTCGAATGGCCCTAAGTTATATACGGTACGTCCTAAACCTATCAAAGTTTGCAACATAGAAATGCTTGTAACTTTTTAATGGAGCGTCATAAAACCTTGAAATTTTGTAACAATAAAGTACTCGAGCCTCTTGTCAATTTAAGCTATCGCTCAAAGCTATGCTCCCCTTTAGTCCCAAATCAAACACTGATAAAACTTCAAATGGCCCTAACTTCTATACGGTATGTCCTACACCTATCAAAGTTTGCAACATACAAATGGTTGTAACATTTTACTGGAGCGTTATAAAACCTTGAAATTTTGTAACAATAAAGTACTCGAGCCTCTTGTCAATTTAAGCTATCGCTCAAAGCTATGCTACCCTTGAATTCCAAATCAAACACTGATAAAAGTTCAAATGGCCCTAAGTTCTATACGGTACGTCCTACATCTATCAAAGTTTGCAACATACAAATGCTTGTAACTTTTTACTGGAGCGTCATAAAACCTTGAAATTTTGAAACAATAAAGTACTCGAGTCTATTGTCAATTTAAGCTATCGCTCAAAGCTATGCTACCCTTGAATTCCAAATCAAACACTGATAAAACTTCAAATAGCCCTAACTTCTATACGGTACGTCCTACACTATCAAAGTTTGCAACATACAAATGCTTGTAACTTTTTAATGGAGCGTCATAAAACCTTGAAATTTTGTAACAATAAAGTACTCGAGCCTCTTGTCAATTTAAGCTATCGCTCAAAGCTATGCTACCCTTGAGTCCTAAATCAAACACTGATAAAACTGCAAATGGCCCCAAGTTCTATACGGTATGTCCTACATCTATCAAAGTTTACAACATACAAATACTTGTAACTTTTTACTGGAGCGTCATAAAACCTTGAAATTTTTAACAATAAAGAACTCGAGCCTCTTGTCAATTTAAGCTATCGCTCAAAGCAATGCTACCCTTGAGTCCCAAATCAAACACTGATAAAAGTTCAAATGGCCCTAAGTTCTATACGGTACGTCAACACCTATCTAAGTTTGCAACATAGAAATGCTTGTAACTTTTTAATGGAGCGTCATAAAACCTTGAAATTTTGTAACAATAAAGTACTCGAGCCTCTTGTCAATTTAAGCTATCGCTCAAAGCTATGCTACCCTTGAGTCCTAAATCAAACACTGATAAAACTGCAAATGGCCCTAACTTCTATACGGTATGTCCTACACCTATCAAAGTTTGCAACATACAAATGCTTGTAACTTTTTACTGGAGCGTCATGAAACCTTGAAATTTTGAAACAATAAAGTACTCGAGCCTCTTGTCAATTTAAGCTATCGCTCAAAGCTATGCTACCCTCGAGTCCCAAGTCAAACACTGATAAAACTTCAAATGGCCCTAACTTCTATACTGTAGGTCCTACACCTATCAAAGTTTGCAACATACAAATGCTTGTAACTTTTTATTGGAGCGTCATAAAACCTTGAAATTTTGTAACAATAAAGTACTCGAGCTTCTTGTCAATTTAAGCTATCGCTCAAAGCTATGCTACCCTTGAGTCCCAAATCAAACACTGATAAAACTTCAAATGGCCCTAACTTCTATACGGTACGTCCTAAACCTATCAAAGTTTGCAACATACAAATGGTTGTAACATTTTACTGGAGCGTCATAAAACCTTGAAATTTTGTAACAATAAAGTACTCGAGCCTCTTGTCAATTTAAGCTATCGCTCAAAGCTATGCTACCCTTGAATTCCAAATCAAACACTGATAAAACTTCAAATAGCCCTAACTTCAATACGGCACGTCCTACACTATCAAAGTTTGCAACATACAAATGCTTGTAACTTGTTACTGGAGAGTCATAAAACCTTGAAATTTTTTAACAATAAAGTACTCGAGCCTCTTGTCAATTCAAGCTATCGCTCAAAGCTATGCTACCCTTGAGTCCCAAATCAAACACTGATAAAAGTTCGAATGGCCCTAAGTTCTATACGGTACGTCCTAAACCTATCAAAGTTTGCAACATAGAAATGCTTGTAACTTTTTAATGGAGCGTCATAAAACCTTGAAATTTTGTAACAATAAAGTACTCGAGCCTCTTGTCAATTTAAGCTATCGCTCAAAGCTATGCTACCCTTGAGTCCTAAATCAAACACTGATAAAACTGCAAATGGCCCTAACTTCTATACGGTATGTCCTACACCTATAAAAGTTTGCAACATACAAATACTTGTAACTTTTTACTGGAGCGTCATAAAACCTTGAAATTTTTAACAATAAAGAACTCAAGCCACTTGTTAATTTAAGCTATCGCTCAAAGCAATGCTACCCTTGAGTCCCAAATCAAACACTGATAAAACTTCAAATGGCCGAAACTTCTATACGGTACGTCCTACACCTATCAAAGTTTGCAACATACAAATGCTTGTCACTTTTTACTGGAGCGTCATAAAACCTTGAAATTTTGAAACAATAAAGTACTCGAGTCTATTGTCAATTTAAGCTATCGCTCAAAGCTATGCTACCCTTGAGTCCTAAATCAAACACTGATAAAACTGCAAATGGCCCTAACTTCTATACGGTATGTCCTACACCTATAAAAGTTGGCAACATACAAATACTTGTAACTTTTTACTGGAGCGTCATGAAACCTTGAAATTTTGAAACAATAAAGTACTCGAGCCTCTTGTCAATTTAAGCTATCGCTCAAAGCTATGCTACCCTCGAGTCCCAAGTCAAACACTGATAAAACTTCAAATGGCCCTAACTTCTATACTGTAGGTCCTACACCTATCAAAGTTTGCAACATACAAATGCTTGTAACTTTTTATTGGAGCGTCATAAAACCTTGAAATTTTGTAACAATAAAGTACTCGAGCCTCTTGTCAATTTAAGCTATCGATCAAAGCTATGCTACCCTTGAGTCCCAAATCAAACACTGATAAAACTTCAAATGGCCCAAACTTCTATACGGTACGTCCTACACCTATCAAAGTTTGCAACATACAAATGGTTGTAACATTTTACTGGAGCGTCATAAAACCTTGAAATTTTGTAACAATAAAGTACTCGAGCCTCTTGTCAATTTAAGCTATCGCTCAAAGCTATGCTACCCTTGAATTCCAAATCAAACACTGATAAAACTTCAAATAGCCCTAACTTCTATACGGTACGTCCTACACTATCAAAGTTTGCAACATACAAATGCTTGTAACTTGTTACTGGAGAGTCATAAAACCTTGAAATTTTTTAACAATAAAGTACTCGAGCCTCTTGTCAATTCAAGCTATCGCTCAAAGCTATGCTACCCTTGAGTCCCAAATCAAACACTGATAAAAGTTCGAATGGCCCTAAGTTCTATACGGTACGTCCTAAACCTATCAAAGTTTGCAATATAGAAATGCTTGTAACTTTTTAATGGAGCGTCATAAAACCTTGAAATTTTGTAACAATAAAGTACTCGAGCCTCTTGTCAATTTAAGCTATCGCTCAAAGCTATGCTACCCTTGAGTCCTAAATCAAACACTGAGAAAACTGCAAATGGCCCTAACTTCTATACGGTATGTCCTACACCTATCAAAGTTTGCAACATACAAATACTTGTAACTTTTTACTGGAGCGTCATAAAACCTTGAAATTTTTAACAATAAAGAACTCGAGCCTCTTGTTAATTTAAGCTATCGCTCAAAGCAATGCTACCCTTGAGTCCCAAATCAAACACTGATAAAACTTCAAATGGCCCAAACTTCTATACGGTACGTCCTACACCTATCAAAGTTTGCAACATACAAATGCTTGTAACTTTTTACTGGAGCGTCATAAAACCTTGAAATTTTGAAACAATAAAGTACTCGAGTCTATTGTCAATTTAAGCTATCGCTCAAAGCTATGCTACCCTTGAGTCCCAAATCAAACACTGATAAAACTTCAAATGGCCCTAACTTCTATACGGTACATCCTACACCTATCAAAGTTTGCAACATAGAAATGCTTGTAACTTTTTACTGGAGCGTCATAAAACCTTGAAATTTTGAAACAATAAAGTACTCGAGTCTATTGTCAATTTAAGCTATCGCTCAAAGCTATGCTACCCTTGAGTCCCAAATCAAAGACTGATAAAACTTCAAATGGCCCTAAATTCTATACGGTGCATCCTACACCTATCAAAGTTTGCAACATACAAAAGCTTGTAACTTTTTACTGGAGCGTCATAAAACCTTGAAATTTTGTAACAATAAAGTACTCGAGCCTCTTGTCAATTTAAGCTATCGCTCAAAGCTATGCTACCCTCGAGACCCAAGTCAAACACTGATAAAATTTCAAATGGCCCTAACTTCTATACTGTACGTCCTATACCTATCAAAGTTTGCAACATACAAATGCTTGTAACTTGTTACTGGAGAGTCATAAAACCTTGAAATTTTGTAACAATAAAGTACTCGAGCCTCTTGTCAATTCAAGCTATCGCTCAAAGCTATGCTACCCTTGAGTCCCAAATCAAACACTAATAAAAGTTCAAATGGCCCTAATTCTATACGGTGCATCCTACACCTATCAAAGTTTGCAACATACAAATACTTGTAACTTTTTACTGGAGCGTCATAAAACCTTGAAATTTTTAACAATAAAGAAGTCGAGCCTCTGGTCAATTTAAGCTATCGCTCAAAGCTATGCTACCCTTGAGTCCCAAATCAAACACTGATAAAACTTCAAATGGCCCAAACTTCTATACGGTACGTCCTACACCTATCAAAGTTTTCAACATACAAATGCTTGTAACTTTTTACTGGAGTGTCATAAAACCTTGAAATTTTGTAACAATAAAGTACTCGAGCCTCTTGTCAATTTAAGCTATCGCTCAAAGCTATGCTACCCTTGAGTCCCAAATCAAACACTGATAAAACTTCAAATGGCCCTAAGTTCTATACGGTGCATCCTACACCTATCAAAGTTTACAACATACAAATGCTTGTAACTTTTTACTGGAGCGTCATGAAACCTTGAAATTTTGAAACAATAAAGTACTCGAGCCTCTTGTCAATTTAAGCTATCGCTCAAAGCTATGCTACCCTCGAGTCCCAAGTCAAACACTGATAAAACTTCAAATGGCCCTAACTTTTATACTGTACGTCCTACACTTATCAAAGTTTGCAACATACAAATGCTTGTAACTTTTTATTGGAGCGTCATAAAACCTTGAAATTTTGTAACAATAAAGTACTCGAGCCTCTTGTCAATTTAAGCTATCGCTCAAAGCTATGCTCCCCTTTAGTCCCAAATCAAACACTGATAAAACTTCAAATGGCCCTAACTTCTATACGGTACGTCCTACACCTATCAAAGTTTGCAACATACAAATGGTTGTAACATTTTACTGGAGCGTTATAAAACCTTGAAATTTTGTAACAATAAAGTACTCGAGCCTCTTGTCAATTTAAGCTATCGCTCAAAGCTATGCTACCCTTGAATTCCAAATCAAACACTGATAAAAGTTCAAATGGCCCTAAGTTCTATACGGTATGTCCTACATCTATCAAAGTTTGCAACATACAAATACTTGTAACTTTTTACTGGAGCGTCATAAAACCTTGAAATTTTGTAACAATAAAGTACTCGAGCCTCTTGTCAATTTAAGCTATCGCTCAAAGCTATGCTACCCTTGAGTCCTAAACCAAACACTGATAAAACTGCAAATGGCCCTAACTTCTATACGGTATGTCCTACATCTATCAAAGTTTGCAACATACTAATTCTTGTAACTTTTTACTGGAGCGTCATAAAACCTTGAAATTTTTAACAATAAAGAACTCGAGCCTCTTGTCAATTTAAGCTATCGCTCAAAGCAATGCTACCCTTGAGTCCCAAATCAAACACTGATAAAACTTCAAATGGCCCAAACTTCTATACGGTACGTCCTACACCTATCAAAGTTTGCAACATACAAATGCTTGTAACTTTTTACTGGAGCGTCATAAAACCTTGAAATTTTTAACAATAAAGAACTCAAGCCACTTGTTAATTTAAGCTATCGCTCAAAGCAATGCTACCCTTGAGTCCCAAATCAAACACTGATAAAACTTCAAATGGCCGAAACTTCTATACGGTACGTCCTACACCTATCAAAGTTTGCAACATACAAATGCTTGTAACTTTTTACTGGAGCGTCATAAAACCTTGAAATTTTGAAACAATAAAGTACTCGAGTCTATTGTCAATTTAAGCTATCGCTCAAAGCTATGCTACCCTTGAGTCCCAAATCAAAGACTGATAAAACTTCAAATGGCCCTAAATTCTATACGGTGCATCCTACACCTATCAAAGTTTGCAACATACAAAAGCTTGTAACTTTTTACTGGAGCGTCATAAAACCTTGAAATTTTGTAACAATAAAGTACTCGAGCCTCTTGTCAATTTAAGCTATCGCTCAAAGCTATGCTATCCTCGAGTCCCAAGTCAAACACTGATAAAACTTCAAATGGCCCTAACTTCTATACTGTACGTCCTACACCTATCAAAGTTTGCAACATACTAATGCTTGTAACTTGTTACTGGAGAGTCATAAAACCTTGAAATTTTGTAACAATAAAGTACTCGAGCCTCTTGTCAAATCAAGCTATCGCTCAAAGCTATGCTACCCTTGAGTCCCAAATCAAACACTAATAAAAGTTCAAATGGCCCTAAGTTCTATACGGTGCATCCTACACCTATCAAAGTTTGCAACATACAAAAGCTTGTAACTTTTTACTGGAGCGTCATAAAACCTTGAAATTTTGTAACAATAAAGTACTCGAGCCTCTTGTCAATTTAAGCTATCGCTCAAAGCTATGCTACCCTTGAGTCCCAAATCAAACACTGATAAAACTTCAAATGGCCCTAACTTCTATACGGTACGTCCTACACCTATCAAAGTTTGCAATATAGAAATGCTTGTAACTTTTTAATGGAGCGTCATAAAACCTTGAAATTTTGTAACAATAAAGTACTCGAGCCTCTTGTCAATTTACGCTATCGCTCAAAGCTATGCTACCGTTGAGTCCCAAATCAAACACTGATAAAACTTCAAATGGCCCTAACTTCTATACGGTATGTCCTACACCTATCAAAGTTTGCAACATACAAATACTTGTAACTTTTTACTGGAGCGTCATAAAACCTTGAAATTTTTAACAATAAAGAACTCGAGCCTCTGGTCAATTTAAGCTATCGCTCAAAGCTATGCTACCCTTGAGTCCCAAATCAAACACTGATAAAACTTCAATTGGCCCAAACTTCTATACGGTACGTCCTACACCTATCAAAGTTTTCAGCATACAAATGCTTGTAACGTTTTACTGGAGTGTCATAAAACCTTGAAATTTTGTAACAATAAAGTACTCGAGCCTCTTGTCAATTTAAGCTATCGCTCAAAGCTATGCTACCCTTGAGTCCCAAATCAAACACTGATAGAACTTCAAATGGCCCTAAGTTCTATACGGTGCATCCTACACCTATCAAAGTTTGCAACATACAAATGCTTGTAACTTTTTACTGGAGCGTCATAAAACCTTGAAATTTTGAAACAATAAAGTACTCGAGCCTATTGTCAATTTAAGCTATCGCTCAAAGCTATGCTACCCTTGTGTCCCAAATCAAACACTAATAAAAGTTCAAATGGCCCTAATTCTATACGGTGCATCCTACACCTATCAAAGTTTGCAACATACAAATACTTGTAACTTTTTACTGGAGCGTCATAAAACCTTGAAATTTTTAACAATAAAGAACTCGAGCCTCTGGTCAATTTAAGCTATCGCTCAAAGCTATGCTTCCCTTTAGTCCCAAATCAAACACTGATAAAACTTCAAATGGCCCAAACTTCTATACGGTACGTCCTACACCTATCAAAGATTTCAACATACAAATGCTTTTAGCTTTTTACTGGAGCGTCATAAAACCTTGAAATTTTGTAACAATAAAGTACTCGAGCCTCTTGTCAATTTTAGCTATCGCTCAAAGCTATGCTACCCTTGAGTCCCAAATCAAACACTGATAAAACTTCAAATGGCCCTAAGTTCTATACGGTGCATCCTACACCTATCAAAGTTTGCAACATACAAATGCTTGTAACTTTTTATTGGAGCGTCATAAAACCTTGAAATTTTGTAACAATAAAGTACTCGAGCCTCTTGTCAATTTAAGCTATCGCTCAAAGCTATGCTCCCTTTGAGTCCCAAATCAAACACTGATAAAACTTCAAATGGCCCTAACTTCTATACGGTACGTCCTACACCTATCAAAGTTTGCAACATACAAATGGTTGTAACATTTTACTGGAGCGTTATAAAACCTTGAAATTTTGTAACAATAATGTACTCGAGCCTCTTGTCAATTTAAGCTATCGCTCAAAGCTATGCTACCCTTGAATTCCAAATCAAACACTGATAAAAGTTCAAATGGCCCTAAGTTCTATACGGTATGTCCTACATCTATCAAAGTTTGCAACATACAAATACTTGTAACTTTTTACTGGAGCGTCATAAAACCTTGAAATTTTGTAACAATAAAGTACTCGAGCCTCTTGTCAATTTAAGCTATCGCTCAAAGCTATGCTACCCTTGAGTCCTAAACCAAACACTGATAAAACTGCAAATGGCCCTAACTTCTATACGGTATGTCCTACATCTATCAAAGTTTGCAACATACTAATTCTTGTAACTTTTTACTGGAGCGTCATAAAACCTTGAAATTTTTAACAATAAAGAACTCGAGCCTCTTGTCAATTTAAGCTATCGCTCAAAGCAATGCTACCCTTGAGTCCCAAATCAAACACTGATAAAACTTCAAATGGCCCTAACTTCTATACGGTACGTCCTACACCTATCAAAGTTTGCAACATACAAATGCTTGTAACTTTTTACTGGAGCGTCATAAAACCTTGAAATTTTTAACAATAAAGAACTCAAGCCACTTGTTAATTTAAGCTATCGCTCAAAGCAATGCTACCCTTGAGTCCCAAATCAAACACTGATAAAACTTCAAATGGCCGAAACTTCTATACGGTACGTCCTACACCTATCAAAGTTTGCAACATACAAATGCTTGTAACTTTTTACTGGAGCGTCATAAAACCTTGAAATTTTGAAACAATAAAGTACTCGAGTCTATTGTCAATTTAAGCTATCGCTCAAAGCTATGCTACCCTTGAGTCCCAAATCAAAGACTGATAAAACTTCAAATGGCCCTAAATTCTATACGGTGCATCCTACACCTTTCAAAGTTTGCAACATACAAAAGCTTGTAACTTTTTACTGGAGCGTCATAAAACCTTGAAATTTTGTAACAATAAAGTACTCGAGCCTCTTGTCAATTTAAGCTATCGCTCAAAGCTATGCTATCCTCGAGTCCCAAGTCAAACACTGATAAAACTTCAAATGGCCCTAACTTCTATACTGTACGTCCTACACCTATCAAAGTTTGCAACATACTAATGCTTGTAACTTGTTACTGGAGAGTCATAAAACCTTGAAATTTTGTAACAATAAAGTACTCGAGCCTCTTGTCAAATCAAGCTATCGCTCAAAGCTATGCTACCCTTGAGTCCCAAATCAAACACTAATAAAAGTTCAAATGGCCCTAAGTTCTATACGGTGCATCCTACACCTATCAAAGTTTGCAACATACAAAAGCTTGTAACTTTTTACTGGAGCGTCATAAAACCTTGAAATTTTGTAACAATAAAGTACTCGAGCCTCTTGTCAATTTAAGCTATCGCTCAAAGCTATGCTACCCTTGAGTCCCAAATCAAACACTGATAAAACTTCAAATGGCCCTAACTTCTATACGGTACGTCCTACACCTATCAAAGTTTGCAACATACAAATGCTTGTAAGTTTTTACTGGAGCGTCATAAAACCTTGAAATTTTGTAACAATAAAGTACTCGAGCCTCTTGTCAATTTACGCTATCGCTCAAAGCTATGCTACCGTTGAGTCCCAAATCAAACACTGATAAAACTTCAAATGGCCCTAACTTCTATACGGTATGTCCTACACCTATCAAAGTTTGCAACATACAAATACTTGTAACTTTTTACTGGAGCGTCATAAAACCTTGAAATTTTTAACAATAAAGAACTCGAGCCTCTGGTCAATTTAAGCTATCGCTCAAAGCTATGCTACCCTTGAGTCCCAAATCAAACACTGATAAAACTTCAATTGGCCCAAACTTCTATACGGTACGTCCTACACCTATCAAAGTTTTCAGCATACAAATGCTTGTAACGTTTTACTGGAGTGTCATAAAACCTTGAAATTTTGTAACAATAAAGTACTCGAGCCTCTTGTCAATTTAAGCTATCGCTCAAAGCTATGCTACCCTTGAGTCCCAAATCAAACACTGATAGAACTTCAAATGGCCCTAAGTTCTATACGGTGCATCCTACACCTATCAAAGTTTGCAACATACAAATGCTTGTAACTTTTTACTGGAGCGTCATAAAACCTTGAAATTTTGAAACAATAAAGTACTCGAGCCTATTGTCAATTTAAGCTATCGCTCAAAGCTATGCTACCCTTGAGTCCCAAATCAAACACTAATAAAAGTTCAAATGGCCCTAATTCTATACGGTGCATCCTACACCTATCAAAGTTTGCAACATACAAATACTTGTAACTTTTTACTGGAGCGTCATAAAACCTTGAAATTTTTAACAATAAAGAACTCGAGCCTCTGGTCAATTTAAGCTATCGCTCAAAGCTATGCTACCCTTTAGTCCCAAATCAAACACTGATAAAACTTCAAATGGCCCAAACTTCTATACGGTACGTCTTACACCTATCAAAGATTTCAACATACAAATGCTTGTAGCTTTTTACTGGAGCGTCATAAAACCTTGAAATTTTGTAACAATAAAGTACTCGAGCCTCTTGTCAATTTAAGCTATCGCTCAAAGCTATGCTACCCTTGAGTCCCAAATCAAACACTGATAAAACTTCAAATGGCCCTAAGTTCTATACGGTGCATCCTACACCTATCAAAGTTTGCAACATACAAATGCTTGTAACTTTTTATTGGAGCGTCATAAAACCTTGAAATTTTGTAACAATAAAGTACTCGAGCCTCTTGTCAATTTAAGCTATCGCTCAAAGCTATGCTCCCTTTGAGTCCCAAATCAAACACTGATAAAACTTCAAATGGCCCTAACTTCTATACGGTACGTCCTACACCTATCAAAGTTTGCAACATACAAATGGTTGTAACATTTTACTGGAGCGTTATAAAACCTTGAAATTTTGTAACAATAAAGTACTCGAGCCTCTTGTCAATTTAAGCTATCGCTCAAAGCTATGCTACCCTTGAATTCCAAATCAAACACTGATAAAAGTTCAAATGGCCCTAAGTTCTATACGGTACGTCCCACATCTATCAAAGTTTGCAACATACAAATACTTGTAACTTTTTACTGGAGCGTCATAAAACCTTGAAATTTTTAACAATAAAGAACTCGAGCCTCTTGTCAATTTAAGCTATCGCTCAAAGCTATGCTACCCTTGGGTCCCAAATCAAACACTGATAAAAGTTCAAATGGCCCTAATTTCTATACGGTATGTCCTACATCTATCAAAGTTTGCAACATACAAATACTTGTAACTTTTTACTGGAGCGTCATAAAACCTTGAAATTTTGTAACAATAAAGTACTCGAGCCTCTTGTCAATTTAAGCTATCGCTCAAAACTATGCTACCCTTGAGTCCTAAATCAAACACTGATAAAACTGCAAATGGCGCTAACTTCTATACGGTATGTCCTACATCTATCAAAGTTTGCAACATACAATTACTTGTAACTTTTTACTGGAGCGTCATAAAACCTTGAAATTTTTAACAATAAAGAACTCGAGCCTCTTGTCAATTTAAGCTATCGCTCAAAGCAATGCTACCCTTGAGTCCCAAATCAAACACTGATAAAACTTCAAATGGCCCAAACTTTTATACGGTACGTCCTACACCTATCAAAGTTTGCAACATACAAATGCTTGTAACTTTTTACTGGAGCGTCATAAAACCTTGAAATTTTGAAACAATAAAGTACTCGAGTGTATTGTCAATTTAAGCTATCGCTCAAAGCTATGCTACCCTTGAGTCCCAAATCAAACACTGATAAAACTTCAAATGGCCCTAACTTCTATACGCTACATCCTACACCTATCAAAGTTTGCAACATACAAATGCTTGTAACTTGTTACTGGAGCGTCATAAAACCTTGAAATTTTGAAACAATAAAGTACTCGAGTCTATTGTCAATTTAAGCTATCGCTCAAAGCTATGCTACCCTTGAGTCCCAAATCAAACACTGATAAAAATTCAAATGGCCCTAAATTCTATACGGTGCATCCTACACCTATCAAAGTTTGCAACATACAAAAGCTTGTAACTTTTTACTGGAGCGTCATAAAACCTTGAAATTTTGTAACAATAAAGTACTCGAGCCTCTTGTCAATTTAAGCTATCGCTCAAAGCTATGCTACCCTCGAGTCCCAAGTCAAACACTGATAAAACTTCAAATGGCCCTAACTTCTATACTGTACGTCCTACACCTATCAAAGTTTGCAACATACAAATGCTTGTAACTTGTTACTGGAGAGTCATAAAACCTTGAAATTTTGTAACAATAAAGTACTCGAGCCTCTTGTCAATTCAAGCTATCGCTCAAAGCTATGCTACCCTTGAGTCCCAAATCAAACACTAATAAAAGTTCAAATGGCCCTAAGTTCTATACGGTGCATCCTACACCTATCAAAGTTTGCAACATACAAAAGCTTGTAACTTTTTACTGGAGCGTCATAAAACCTTGAAATTTTGTAACAATAAAGTACTCGAGCCTCTTGTCAATTTAAGCTATCGCTCAAAGCTATGCTACCCTTGAGTCCCAAATCAAACACTGATAAAACTTCAAATGGCCCTAACTTCTATACGGTACGTCCTACACCTATCAAAGTTTGCAACATACAAATGCTTGTAAGTTTTTACTGGAGCGTCATAAAACCTTGAAATTTTGTAACAATAAAGTACTCGAGCCTCTTGTCAATTTAAGCTATCGCTCAAAGCTATGCTACCGTTGAGTCCCAAATCAAACACTGATAAAACTTCAAAAGGCCCTAACTTCTATACGGTATGTCCTACACCTATCAAAGTTTGCAACATACAAATACTTGTAACTTTTTACTGGAGCGTCATAAAACCTTGAAATTTTTAACAATAAAGAACTCGAGCCTCTGGTCAATTTAAGCTATCGCTCAAAGCTATGCTACCCTTGAGTCCCAAATCAAACACTGATAAAACTTCAATTGGCCCAAACTTCTATACGGTACGTCCTACACCTATCAAAGTTTTCAGCATACAAATGCTTGTAACTTTTTACTGGAGTGTCATAAAACCTTGAAATTTTGTAACAATAAAGTACTCGAGCCTCTTGTCAATTCAAGCTATCGCTCAAAGCTATGCTACCCTTGAGTCCCAAATCAAACACTGATAAAAGTTCAAATGGCCCTAACTTCTATACGGTACGTCCTACACCTATCAAAGTTTGCAACATACAAATGCTTGTAACTTTGCTGGAGCGTCATAAAACCTTGAAATTTTGTAACAATAAAGTACTCGAGCCTCTTGTCAATTCAAGCTATCGCTCAAAGCTATGCTACCCTTGAGTCCCAAATCAAACACTGATAAAAGTTCAAATGGCCCTAACTTCCATACGGTACGTCCTACACCTATCAAAGTTTGCAACATACAAATGCTTGTAACTTTTTACTGGAGCGTCATAAAACCTTGAAAGTTTGTAACAATAAAGTACTCGAGCCTCTTGTCAATTCAAGCTATCGCTCAAAGATATGCTACCCTTGAGTCCCAAATCAAACACTGATAAAAGTTCAAATGGCCCTAACTTCTATACGGTACGTCCTACAAATATCAAAGTTTGCAACATACAAATGCTTGTAACTTTTTACTGGAGCGTCATAAAGCCTTGAAATTTTGTAACAATAAAGTACTCGAGCCTCTTGTCAATTGAAGCTATCGCTCAAAGCTATGCTACCCTTGAGTCCCAAATCAAACACTGATAAAACTTCAAATGGCTCCAACTTCTATACGGTACATCCTACACCTATCAAAGTTTGCAGCATACAAATGCTTGTAACTTTTTACTGGAGCGTCATAAAAACTTGAAATTTCGAAACAATAAAGTACTCGAGCCTCTTGTCAATTTAAGCTATCGCTCAAAGCTATGCTACCCTTGAGCCCCAAATCAAACACTGATAAAACTTCAAATGGCCCTAACTTCTATACGGTACGTCCTACAGCTATCAAAGTTTGCAACATACAAATGCTTGTAACTTTTAACTGGAGCGTCATAAAACCTTGAAATTTTGTAACAATAAAGTACTCGAGCCTCTTGTCAATTTAAGCTATCGCTCAAAGCTATGCAACCCTTGAGTCCCAAATGAAACACTGATAAAACTTCAAATGGCCCCAACTTCTATACGGTACGTCCTACACCTATCAAACTTTGCAACATACAAATGCTTGTAACTTTTTACTGGAGCGTCACAAAACCTTGAAATTTTGTAACAATAAAGTACGCGAACCTCTTGTCAATTTAAGTTATCGCTCAAAGCTATGCTACCCTTGAGTCCCAAATCAAACACTGATAAAAATTCAAATGGCCCTAACTTCTATACGGTACGTCCTACACCATCAAAGTTTGCAACATACAAATGCTTGTAACTTTTTACTGGAGCGTCATGAAACCCTGAAATTTTGTAACAATAAAGTACTCGAGCCTCTTGTCAATTCAAGCTATCGCTCAAAGCTATGCTACCCCTGAGTCCCAAATCAAACACTGATAAAAGTTCAAATGGCCCTAACTTCTATACGGTACGTCCTACACCTATCAAAGTTTGCAACATACAAATGCTTGTAACTTTTTACTGGAGCGTCATGAAACCTTGAAATTTTGTAACAATAAAGTACTCGAGCCTCTTGTCAATTCAAGCTATCGCTGAATGCTATGCTACCCTTGAGTCCCAAATCAAACACTGATAAAAGTTCAAATGGCCCTAACTTCTATATGGTACGTCCTACACCTATCAAAGTTTGCAACATACAAATGCTTGTAACTTTTTACTGGAGCGTCATAAAACCTTGAAATTTTGAAACAATAAAGTACTCGAGCCTATTGTCAATTTAAGCTATCGCTCAAAGCTATGCTACCCTTGAGTCCCAAATCAAACACTGATAAAATTTCAAATGGCCCTAAATTCTATACAGTGCATCCTACGCCTATCAAAGTTTGCAACATACAAAAGCTTGTAACTTTTTACTGGAGCGTCATAAAACCTTGAAAATTTGTAACAATAAAGTACTCGAGCCTCTTGTCAATTTAAGCTATCGCTCAAAGCTATGCTACCCTTGAGTCCCAAATGAAACACTGATAAAACTTCAAATGGCCCCAACTTCTATACGGTACGTCCTACACCTATCAAACTTTGCAACATACAAATGCTTGTAACTTTTTACTGGAGCGTCATGAAACCCTGAAATTTTGTAACAATAAAGTACTCGAGCCTCTTGTCAATTTAAGCTATCGCTCAAAGCTATGCTACCCTTCAGTCCCAAATGAAAGACTGATAAAACTTCAAATGGCCCTAACTTCTATACGGTACGTCCTACACCTATCAAAGTTTGCAACATAGAAATGCTTGTAACTTTTTACAGGAGCGTCATAAAACCTTGAAATTTTGTAACAATAAAGTACTCGAGCCTCTTGTCAATTCAAGCTATCGCTCAAAGCTATGCTACCCCTGAGTCCCAAATCAAACACTGATAAAAGTTCGAATGGCCCTAACTTCTATACGGTACGTCCTACACCTATCAAAGTTTTCAACATACAAATGCTTGTAACTTTTTACTGGAGTGTCATAAAACCTTGAACTTTTGTAACAATAAAGTACTCGAGCCTCTTGTCAATTTAAGCTATCGCTCGAAGCTATGCTACCCTTGAGTCCCAAATCAAACACTGATAGAACTTCAAATGGCCATAAGTTCTATACGGTGCATCCTACACCTATCAAAGTTTGCAACATACAAATGCTTGTAACTTTTTACTGGAGCGTCATAAAACCTTGAAATTTTGAAACAATAAAGTACTCGAGCCTATTGTCAATTTAAGCTATCGCTCAAAGCTATGCTACCCTTGAGTCCCAAATCAAACACTGATAAAATTTCAAATGGCCCTAAATTCTATACAGTGCATCCTACGCCTATCAAAATTTGCAACATACAAATGCTTGTAACTTTTTACTGGAGCGTCACAAAACCTTGAAATTTTGTAACAATAAATTACTCGAGCCTCTTGTCAATTTAAGTTATCGCTCAAAGCTATGCTACCCTTGAGTCCCAAATCAAACACTGATAAAAATTCAAATGGCCCTAACTTCTATACGGTACGTCCTACACCTATCAAAGTTTGCAACATACAAATGCTTGTAACTTTTTACTGGAGCGTCATGAAACCCTGAAATTTTGTAACAATAAAGTACTCGAGCCTCTTGTCAATTTAAGCTATCGCTCAAAGCTATGCTACCCTTCAGTCCCAAATGAAACACTGATAAAACTTCAAATGGCCCTAACTTCTATACGGTACGTCCTACACCTATTAAAGTTTGCAACATAGAAATGCTTGTAACTTTTTACAGGAGCGTCATAAAACCTTGAAATTTTGTAACAATAAAGTACTCGAGCCTCTTGTCAATTCAAGCTATCGCTCAAAGCTATGCTACCCCTGAGTCCCAAATCAAACACTGATAAAAGTTCAAATGGCCCTAACTTCTATACGGTACGTCCTACACCTATCAAAGTTTGCAACATACAAATACTTGTAACTTTTTACTGGAGCGTCATGAAACCTTGAAATTTTGTAACAATAAAGTACTCGAGCCTCTTGTCAATTCAAGCTATCGCTGAATGCTATGCTACCCTTGAGTCCCAAATCAAACACTGATAAAAGTTCAAATGGCCCTAACTTCTATATGGTACGTCCTACACCTATCAAAGTTTGCAACATAGAAATGCTTGTATCTTTTTACTGGAGCTTCATAAAACCTTGAAATTTTGTAACAATAGAGTACTCGAGCCTCTTGTCAATTTAAGTTATCGCTCAAAGCTATGCTACCCTTGAGTCCCAAATCAAACACTGATAAAACTTCAAATGGCCCTAACTTCTATACGGTACGTCCTACACCTATCAAAGTTTGCAATATACAAATGGTTGTAACTTTTTACTAGAGCGTCATAAAACCTTGAAATTTTGTAACAATAAAGTACTCGACCATCTTGTCAATTCAAGCTATCGCTCAAAGCTATGCTACCCTTGAGTCCCAAATCAAACACTGATAAAAGTTCAAATGGCCCTAACTTCTATACGGTACGTCCTACAACTATCAACGTTTGTAACATACAAATGCTTGTATCTTTTTACTGGAGCGTCATAAAACCTTGAAATTTTGTTACAATAAAGTACTCGAGACTCTTGTCAATTTAAGCTATCGCTCAAAGCTATGCTACCCTTGAGTCCCAAATCAAACACTGATAAAACTTCAAATGGCCCTAACTTCTATACGGTACGTCCTACACCTATCAAAGTTTGCAACATACAAATACTTGTAACTTTTTACTGGAGCGTCATAAAACCTTGAAATTTTGTAACAATAATGTACTCGAGCCTCTTGTCAATTTAAGCTATCGCTCAAAGCTATGCTACCCTTGAGTCCCAAATCAAACACTGATAAAGCTTCAAATGGCCCTAACTTCTATACGGTACAACCTACACCTATCAAAGTTTGCAACATACAAATGCTTGTAACTTTTTACTGTAGCGTCATAAAACCTTGAAATTTTGTAACAATAAAGTACTCGAGCCTCTTGTCAATTTAAGTTATCGCTCAAAGCTATGCTACCCTTGAGTCCCAAATCAAACACTGATAAAACTTCAAATGGTCCTAACTTCTATACGGTACGTCTCACACCTATCAAAGTTTGCTACATACAAATGCTTGTAACTTTTTACTGGAGCGTCATAAAACCTTGAAATGTTGTAACAATAAAGTACTCGAGCCTCTTGTCAATTCAAGCTATCGCTCAAAGCTATGCTATTCTTGAGTCCCAAATCAAACACTGATAAAAGTTCAAATGGCCCTAACTTCTATACGGTACGTCCTACATCTATCAAAGTTTGCAACATACAAATGCTTGTAACATTTTACTGGAGCGTCATAAAACCTTGAAATTTTATAACAATATAGTACTCGAGCCTCTTGTCAATTTAAGTTATCGTTCAAAGCTATGCTACCCTTGAGTCCCAAATCAAACACTGATAAAACTTCAAATGGCCCTAACTTCTATACGGTACGTCCTACACCTATCAAAGTTTGCAATATATAAATGCGTGTAACTTTTTACTGGAGCGTCATAAAACCTTGAAATTTTGTAACAATAAAGTACTCGAGCCTCTTCTCAATTTAAGCTATCGCTCAAAGCTATGTTACCCTTAATTCCCAAATCAAACACTGATGAAACTTCAAATGGCCTGACCTTCTATGCGGAACGTCCTACACCTATCAAAGTTTGCAACATACAAATGCTTGTAACCTTTATTAATGTTAAATCTCATTCAATTTTATTAAATATAGCTTAGTTAGCTTTAAAAATAACGGAATTTAAATGCCACCCCAACCTGCTCGTTGATGCATGTGTGGCATCTTACCAAAAAGTTATTCATTACTGCTTGGACAGTTGAGACAGGAATAGCCGCAATTGTTTCTCGAATGGATTGCTTTAGTTCGTTCAAATTTGTTGCTTTTGCTTTGTAGACTTCCTGTTTGCAATAACCCCACAAGAAAAAGTCAGGTGCATTAAGGTCCGGCGACCTGGGGGGCCAACGGAATGTGGAGTTTCTGGATATCAGCTTATTGGGAAATTTTCGTCGCAATTCTGTCATAACAGGCCGGGCTATGTGGGGAGTTCCACCATCTTGCTGAAACCACACTGAGTTGGAAGCAATTCTCATTCGGCGTAATTGTGGATAGAAAAAGTCTCTCAACATGGCCAAGTAACCGTCTCCAGTAACCGTAACGGTGTGACCGTTTAATTCGAAGAAGAATGCAGCGTGATGAAACTGCACACCATACTGTAACACGAAGTGGATGTAGTTCCGTCTCATGGAGTATCTGTTGGTTGGAAGCACTCCATATTCGACAATTTTGTTTATTTATGTTGCCGTTTAAATCGAAATGGGCCTCGTCAGACATAAAAAGACAGTTGATCATGTTTCCGTCCTCTTCCACCATTTGAAGCATCTTCTGGCAAAATTTCAAGCGAATCGGGAAGTCTACTGCGTTCAATTTGTTGGCCTTTTGAATTTTATATGGGAATAAGTCCAAATCTTTATGCATAATTGACTGCAATGACTGTCTGCTTATACCCATTTGAGCAGATAAGCTTCTTGTCGAAACTCTTGGATTATTTTGTATGGCAGCAGCTACTGCAGCGATTGTTTCCTCCGTCCGAACGGAAGGGTTTCGATGGTAAGGTCTTCTGTTGACTGTCCCATGCTCGGCAAAATTGTTTACAAGTCTCATTATGGTCCACCTGCTCGGTAGATTCCCGCCAAACGTGCGCCTATACTCCCTTTGAACCGCAACTACGGACTCCAGTGCGTGATAGCGGCGGACAATCCAAATTCTTGTTTCAGTGTTCCAGTTATCCATTTTTGATAAATCTAACAATCAATCTGCAAAATTAAAAAAAAACCAGATTCATTAAATAGAAAAAAAGTTATTACATTTTTTGTTTGGTAGCGGCTTTCATCAGCCACCCTGTATATTACGCACAGTATAGAATTAAGTGAATTTTGAAGTTTCATCAGTGTTTCATTTTTTACTCAAGGGTAGCACTGTTACACCGTAGACAAAGTGAAAATAGTACTTTATTCTCACAAAATTTCAATGTTTATGGCGCTCCACTAAAAAGTTACAGCATTTCAATGTTGCAAACTTTGATAGGTATATTACGCACAGTATAAAATTAACTGAAATTTGAAGTTTCATCAGAATTTCATTTTTTACTCAAGGGTAGCTCTGTTATACCGATATCTCAAATTGATAATAGTACTTTATGGTCCCAAAATTTCAAGATTATATGACGCTCAAACAAAAGATTACAGCATTTCAATCTTGCAAACTTTGATAGGTATATTACGCGCAGTATAAAATTAAGTGAAATTTGAAGTTTCATCAGTGTTTCATTTTTTACTCAAGGGTTGCACTGTTATACTGTTATCTCAAACCGACAATAGTACTTTATTGTCACAAAATTTCAAGGTCTTATGACGCTCTAGCAAAAAGTTACAGCATTTCAATGTTGCAATCTTTGATAGGTATATTACGCACAGTATAAAATTAAGTGAATTTTGAAGTTTCATCAGTGTTTCATTTTTTACTCAAGGGAAGCACTGTTATACCGATATCTAAAATTGACAATGGTCCTTTATTGTCACAAAATTTCAAGGTCTTATAATTCTCAAACAAAAGGCTATAGCATTTCAATATTCACAGTATAAAAGTTAGTGAATTGTGAAGTTTCATCAGTGTTTAATTTTTTACTCAAGGGTGCACTGTTACACCGATATCGCAAAGTGACAATAATACTTTATTCCCACAAATTTTCAATGTTTATGACGCTCCACTAAAAAGTTACAGCATTTCAATGTTGCAAACTTTGATAGGTATATTACGCACAGTATAAAATTAACTGAAATTTGAAATTTCATCAGAGTTTCATTTTTTACTCAAGGGTAGCTCTGTTATACTGATATCTCAAATTGATAATAGTACTTTATGGTCCCAAAATTTCAGGGTCTTATGACGCTCAAACAAAAGGTTACAGTATTTCAATGTTGCAAACTTTGATAGGTATATTACGCACAGTATAGAATTAAGTGAATTTTTCATCAGTGTTTCATCAGTGTTATTCAAGGATAGCACTGTTGTACCGCCATCTCAAATTAACAATAGTACTTTATTGTCACAAACTTTCAAGGTCTTATGACGCTGGAGCAAAAAGTTACAGCATTTCAATGTTGCAAACTTTGATAGGTATATTACGCACAGTATACAATTAAGTGAAATTTGAAGTTTCAAAGTTTAATCAGTGTTTCATTTTTTACTCCAGGGTAGCACCGTTATACCGATATCTCAAATTGACAATAGTACTTTATTATCGCAAAATTTCAAGATTTTAAGACGCTCCAGTAGAAAGTTACGGCATTTCAATGTTGCAAACTTTGATAGGTATATAACGCACAATATAAAAGTTTGTGAATTGTGAAGTTTCATTAGTGTTTAATTTTAACTCAAAGGTAACACTGTTATATCGATATCTCTAATTGACAATAGTTCTTTATTATCAAAAATTCACAAGTTCTTAGGACGCTCTAGCAAAAAATTACAGCATTTCAATGTTGCGAATTTTGATACGTATATTACGCACAGTATAAAATTAAGTGAATTTTGAAGTTTCATCAGTGTTTCATTTTTCACTCAAGGGTAGCCCTGTTATACCGATATCTCAAATTGAAAATAGTATTTCATTGTCACAAATTTTCAAGGTTTTGAGATGCTCCAGTAGAAACTTACAGCATTTCAATGGTCCTAACTTTGATAGGTATATAACTCACAATATAAAAGTTTGTGAATTGTGAAGTTTCATCAGTGTTTAATTTTTTACTCAATGGTGTCAGTATGTCCAGAGTATTAATAGACAAATCCAGTTAATATTTTAAGTTTTACTTTATTACTATTCATTCGCGGTGGTGCAGTTGCACATGTTTTCCCTTCTATCGTTATTCAACAACTTCACAAACGAATATATTATAAAAAGTGACTGACCACCAGCGTCGTCGAATGAGCTCAAAGCAAAATGTCAAAAGAAAATGAGTTAAAAGGAATTCAGTGGCATTGCCAGATTATAAATTACATGAAAGAATGGTAAAGTGTGAATAAAGACAAATACTCAGTGCTAAATTTACGATGACAACTCGGCCCTTCCTGACTTTACTCGTCCCGAGTTACTCTGGTTCACAATTATCGTCCTCATCAACGTCATATTCATCGTCGACCTCTGGATATAATTCGCACCACGGTGTTAGTTTGTCGCTGCTGGCTACTGTGCTATATCGTCGTTGTTTTAGTTGCGCTCCTTCAATGTCTTCGACCACGTAGCGATCGAACCGTAATGTTTTAGTAATTACATACGGTCCACGATATTTGACTTCTAGCTTACGTGACTCACCTGTGCTTGGAGGGGGACTTTCAATAAGCACCAAGTCACCTTCATTGTATTGGTGTGGTTTTTTATGTTTCGCATCGAACCTTGTCTTCCACACTTTGCGTGCTGATTCGATATTCTTGATGGCCTCTTCTCGTTTCTTGCTCGTCGGCTCGACATCCAGTTCAATGTCATCATCATGTAATATTACTATTACTTTATTACCTCCGATGTCACGCACAGGAAAATCAAACACAAGGGCCATCGGAGAGTACTTTGTGGTTGAGTTGACACGCGTGTTGATGGTCCATTGTAACCTACGAAGCTCCAAGTCCCAATCTTTAGCACTTGATGTAGAGGCTTTAAGAAAAGATAAAATCGACTTGTTGACTCTCTCGGCCAGACCATTTGACCTTGGTGTTCTAACAGCCACCTTGACATGTTGAATATTATTTTCGGTGCAATACTCTGCAAAGGATGATGAGGTAAACGACGTTCCATGATCGGTAATAACTATCCTTGGCATTCCAAAATATAGTGTTAGCTGGTTCAGCGCGTCAATGACAGGTCTTGTTTTTGTTGATTTCACAGCGAATATGATGGAATATCTTGTTAACGCGTCGACAATTACTAATATGTGCTCGTTTCCTCGCCGACTCCTAATAAATGGTCCCAAATGATCCATGTGTAGGACCTCAAATGGAACTTTCGGAATTTCCATTCCATACAGTTGGCATTCCTTCTGCATCGGCTCGCGACTATAACAGCATTCAATACATGACTTGATGTAGTTTTTTACAAAATTACGACATCGCGGGAACCAAAAATGTTGCTGAATTCGTCGAATGGTTCCTTCTACCGCTGGATGACCTGCATCATCGTGACTTAGTTTAACGATTCTCCACCTCATACCACGCGGAACAACCAACATCAACTTCGCGTTTTCGTTTCTTTTATATAGTCGCTTCTTCCTGAGCAGAAACTCATTTTTGACCTTTTTAGACTGACTTGCCGTAGTCTTGTCAGTTAATATATCCATTATCTCTTGCAGTTTCGAATCACTTTTCTGCATATTAACTAACCAATCGTCAATTGGCACAGTGATGGCGAGAACGCATGACCCTATGTCTTCTGGTTCGATAGGCCTCTCGACAGGAGCGCGACTCATCGCGTCGACATGACTCATAGCTGTTTCTGGTCGGTGCTGAGCGTTCTAGTCATACTCGAGTAAACGCAAAAACCAACGCGCTATGCGTGGTATCAATGGCTTTGACGATTTCAAGCTGGAAATAGCTGAGCAGTCGGTGACGATGGTGAACTGTTTTCCCAACAAGTACATCCTGAAGCGTTGACAAGATTCAACCACAGCCAGCACCTCCAACTCGTAACTGTGATAATTCTGCTCTGCGTTGCTGCACATACGACTAAAGTATGCAATAGGTTTCAGCATACCGTTTTCCTCACACTGGAGCAGAATTCCTGCGATGCCAACACTACTGGCATCAGTGTGCAGTTCATGTTTCTTTTCTACGTCATATATGCCCAAGACTGGTTCACTTATAAGAAGGCTAACTAAACAGCGATATGCGCTGTCACATTCTGCAGTCCATTCAAAAGCGGCGTTTTTCTTTGTTAGTCTGGTTAATGGAGCGGCAATGTGGGCGTAGTTTGCTATACATTTCCGAAAGAACCCGGTAAGACCTCGGAAGCGCCTGATGTCATTCGCAGCAACCGGAAGCGGAAACTCTTTAATAGCAATCGTTTTAATTCGACCCGGCTTCAACCCATTTTCATACAGTTCATGCCCCAGAAACGATACACAACTTTTCATAAAAGCACATTTTGAGAGACGCAACGTCAAACCTTCTTTCTGTATAATACGTAAGAATTTCTCTAGATTGTGAAGCCCCTCCTCGAACGTGTCCGACGCAATGATGACTTCATCAACGTAGCTAACCACCTTGTCTTTTATAGGTTCAATTATCTGCAGCATCATTTTCTGGAATGTACACGGAGCATTACGCAATCCAAATGGCATTCGATTAAATTCGAAATGTCCATTGTGCGTGACGAATGCAGTGTACTGCTTCGATTCTTCAGCTATTTCTATCTGGTAATAGCCTGACATCATATCTAAGGTAGTAAAATTTTTCTTACCTTTCAGTGTGGACAGAGCACACTCCACGGTTGGCATTGCCCAAGGTTGCTTTTCAGTGATGGAGTTCAATTCACGGTAATCTACGCAGAGGCGGTCTTCTCCGTTTTGTTTGCGCACCAGTTCAATTGGCGACGCGTAATGTGATGTTGACTTACGAATTATTTCAGCTTGCATTAATTCGGATATGATTCGTTCAACTGTTTTCTGTTTAGGAATTGGAATCATATACGGTTTCTTTACTACCGGCTTTGTCGAAGTTAGCGTCATTTCCATTTTTACCGTACCGCACTTTCCGAGGTGACCCAAATTTTCACCGAAACACCCGATGTATGAATTCAACAGCACTTTTAGGTCAGTCTTTTCGGTTTCAGTAAGATTTTCACCGACATTTAACTTTTCACATTCCAATGCATCTAACTTAAAGTCACCATTTTTTATTATTACCCGTCCTTTAGTTAAAATGTCCATACCGATCAACGCGTCATAATTTAAAATGTTGTTCTCAACAACCAAGAAGTCACACTGATATTTATGTTCATCAATTGTTACCGAAGCATTAACCTTTTCGTTACACTGATATTCGCCACCTGCAAAACCGTGTAAAGTTTCTACGCACTGATCTATTTCACTACCGCACTTTTCAACCATGCTACGTTTTACTAAAGATTTGGAACTTCCAGAGTCAATGAGCGCATCACACTTAATGCCGTTTATTAAGACACTTTTTGTAATTTCAGATTTTGTGTGTAAGTGCGCACCATTTTCGATTTGATTTATTGATATTTTTCCACGATTAGCGTTATCTGAACTTTGGTATTGCACTTTTCTTTTAGGCTGCGGACAATTCCTGGACATATGCCGACGATCACGACAATTAAAGCAAATTGGTCCCGATTTAACATTATCTTTTCTTTCCGCGGTAGCGTGTGTTTCTTTTACCTCCCCAAAACTAGCTCTGTGCGACTGCACTTGTGAACCAGACACGAATGGAAGAGACATTTTTTTACCACTTGCAACGATACTATTAAGTGTTTTCAACAAATCCGCACACCGTGAAAAGTTCATAGCTGCTAAGGTTCTGCGTAACCCGTCATCATTTAACCCGTTTATAATGTACCGAATTATGGCATTATCATCTAGGTTACCGCGCCGTCCTAGTGCCAACAATTTGTAATAAAATAAAACAACAGGTTCATTTTTAGCAATACGCGCATGCATCATCTGTATGTGAATGTCCGCAACATTTACCTCACATGGAAAGTCTGATAAAAATTCAGACACAAAATTTGACCATAAATGAAAAACTGGGTGTGCATCTATCCACAACTTGGCAGCACCGTTTAGCTTACATTGTGTGGCAAAAAGCACTAAATTTTCGGACCACCCATACACATTTTTCAATTGTTCTACGCGATTCACAAACTGTACCGAGGTTACTTCATCGCGGCACGGGTCAAATTCTGGCAATATACTGATTATGTCTCGAATGTTTGTCTGTTGATTGACAACACTGACACTGACAACACTTGGTGCATCCGCGTTATTATTTCGATGCAAAATATTTGCACTATTCGACGCGAACGAAACTAACGGCAACTCGAAATTTCTCGACGCTGTTGTGTACGTTGGTGCTCTAATTGCAAACCCTTCACCATTTGACAACACGTTTGAATTCTGCGAATTGAAAATATCATGCTGCAAGCTCGGCTGCATAGAAACGTTTCTAGGTGAGAGCTGCGACGAACTTTCCGACACCATACTCGGTCGATTTGCTGTAGTCGTCAGCAATGACGCGACAGGCATCAGCGAGTAGGCGACGCTTGTTGCTACTCGTTTGTTCTGAAAACCGCCGGTTGCTGTCGAATTTTCTGGAATTACTTCTATAACCTTGGCGCTCGAATTTTCACGAACAACTTCTGTGGCTTCGGCGTTCCTAAACTGTGTCGAGGTGTCCTGCCTCGCCGGCGTCGACAAATTTACAACTGTCTGAAGTTGTTGACTCAGCATTTCCATTGTCTTCTGAAGACTGCTAACGTCATCCTGCAACTTCTTCATGGCAGAGTCACCATTCGTTGCTGACCTGGCATAGGCGTCCTCAACGTTCTCCTCAGTGGCGGCGGAAGATGACTCTGCATTTTGGCCAAGAGTTTTCAACAGCTCGCTATCGCACTGTTCTAAACGCGCCACAAGCTCCGATTTGCTTCCCATGGTTTTCTCACCCACCAGGCGAAGCATATCTTTAAGCTCCACGAGCGTGTATTTGGTCAGATCCATTATCCCACTTCTGACTTTGTCAGTATGTCCAGAGTATTAATAGACAAATCCAGTTAATATTTTAAGTTTTACTTTATTACTATTCATTCGCGGTGGTGCAGTTGCACATGTTTTCCCTTCTATCGTTATTCAACAACTTCACAAACGAATATATTATAAAAAGTGACTTACCACCAGCGCCGTCGAATGAGCTCAAAGCAAAATGTCAAAAGAAAATGAGTTAAAAGGAATTCAGTGGCATTGCCAGATTATAAATTACATGAAAGAATGGTAAAGTGTGAATAAAGACAAATACTCGGTGCTAAATTTACGATGACAATGGTTATAACGATATCGCAAATTGACAATAGTACTTTATTGTCACAAAATTTCAAGGTTTTATGACGCTCAAACAAAAGGTTACAACATTTCAACGTTGCAAACTTTGATAGGTATATTACGCACTGTATAGAATTAAGGGAATTTTGAAATTTCACCAGTGATCCATCAGTGTTACTCAAGGGTAGCACTGTTATACCGATATGTCACATTGTCAATAGTACTTTATTTTCACAAAATTTCAAGATCTTATGACGCTCAAACAAAAGGTTACAGCATTTCAATGTTCACAGTATACATGTTAGTGAAATGTGAAGTTTCATCAGTGTTTAATTTTTTACTCAAGGGTAGCACTGTTACACCGATATCGCAAATTGACAATAGTACATTATTGTCACAAAATTCCAAGGTTTTATGACGCCCCACTAAAAAGTTACAGCATTTTAATGTTGCGAACTTTGATAGGTATATTACGCACAGTATAAAAGTAGGTGAAATTTGAAGTTTCATCAGAGTTTCATTTTTTACTCAAGGGTAGCTCTGTTATACCGATATCTCAAATTGACAATAGTACTTTATTGAAACGAAATTTCAAGGTTTTATGACGCGCTAGCAAAAAGTTACGGCATTTCAATACTGCAGGTAGGTATATTACGGAATGTATAAAAGTTAGTGAATTTTTAAGTTTCATCAGTGTTTAATTTTTTACTCAATGGTAGCACTGTTATACCGATATCTCAACGTGACAATAGTATTTTCTGTCACAAAATTTCAAGGCTTTATGACGTTCTAGTAAAAAGTTACAGCATTTTAATGTTGCAAACTTTTAAATGTATATTACGCACACAATAAAATTAAGTGAATTTTGAAGTTTCATCAGTGTTTCATTTTTTACTCAAGGGTAGCACGGTTATACCGATATCTCAAATTGACAATGGTTCTTTATTGTCACAAAATTTATAGCAAAAAGTTACAGCATTTCAATGTTGCAAACTTTGATAGGTATATTACGCACAGTATAAAATTAAGTGAAATTTGAAGTTTCATCAGTGTGTCATTTTTTATTCAAGGGTAGCACTGTTATACCGATACCTCAAATTGGCAATAGTACTTTATTGTCACAAAAATTTCAAGGTCTTATGACGCTCTAGCAAAAAGTTACATCAATGTTGCAAACTTTAAACTAAATTTATCAGCTGAATTTCAACAACGGTTCTTGTACCGAGTTGATGATTATGTTGATACCAGGCACGTAAACCTTTGTGTCGTTAAAGAAAGAGCTAATGTCAACAGCGGTGCTTGTACTGAGTTGATGGTGGGTTTGACAACAGGCACATAAACCTTTGTATCGGAGAAGGAGAATCAATCAATGCTAAGTTAAAATGAATCTCTTACAGTTAACTCTTACTGATTGACTGACTTCTGGCTGCGCCAATCGTGGGTATTTATTCATTTTTCTTTATACATAAATTACATATAATTTGTCTTTACATATATTAGGTGCTATTGAATTTAAAGCATAACTATGAAATGTGTATACTTGACAAATTTGCAAGCTGGCCTTGACTTGGGTTCTTCAGGGTATTGCATTTGATATCATGTTTCATCCAGTGCAATGCCTTCGCTGATGTAGTATATATTGGAGTTTTTGTCAACAATGCATATTTCATCGTTAAGCTGGCAAGGTTTGCTTAACAAAAGCCTATTTGTATGCAAAATAAGATGTTATGCATTAAACGTTGGAATGTTAAATGCCTCCCAATGAGGTTTGCACATCAACTGTTAATGCAATTAACATTTCTCCTGAGATTCTCTAGGCGAGGGCGAGGCTGAGGCTGAGGCTGAGGCACCGTACCTGCTGACGTTTTGATTTCTGGTACATTGACGCCACGTTGAATTCGTATTTTTCATATGAGCCCAGTAATTAAAAGTATCATGGACAGGAACAGTGCGGTATAACTGACCGAATGGTGGTAATAGTCTGGTGGTTTTTTTTTTTTTTTTTAATCGAGGGGGAAAGCTTTAAGCCAATTAGTCAGTGTGGGACATCAACCCACTAAAACCTCCTCACTGTCGTGGCGGGGAACCCTCCCGGGACCGCATAATGTGATTACGTCGGGAGGCCGTCATGAGCATTATTGCTCAATCGTCTGTAATTGTCAGTCTAAAACCAGTCCGCTGCTGGTTGTCGCTGTCGTTCCCGCTCCTCCTTGCGTAGCGCCACCATTACTTGTTCAGCGAAGGTCGATACCGCGTTCCATTTAGCGGGTGACTCCAGCATTGCAGCCACTATATTTGCTGTGGTCGGTGGTCTGCCCAAGGCAGATCCCAGCTCCTCTCTCCAGGTCCTGAAGCGTGAGCAGTAAAGCATCACGTGCCTAGCGCTCTCGAATTCGCCCGTGCATTTGGACAATAGGGGTCTTCTGTTATTTTGAAGCGGTAGAAATATGCATTGAAGCATCCATGACCGCTGAGTAACTGCGTCATGTAGTAGTTTCGACTACCATGCTTCCTGTTCACCCATTGGGACACCCTGGGAATGAGCTGGAATGTCCATCGTCCCTTCTCCGACTGCTCCCATCTTTTTTGCCACTCTTCGGTGCATCGCCGTCGCTCCTCTAGCCTTCGTTCGGCTGTAGGCCTTACGCCCTGTCGGTCGTACAGTCGCTGCAGCTCCAACGCTCGTAAGTCCAGGGGCATTTTTGCAGCAAGGACGGAAATTGCGTCGTCGGAGACCGTTCGGTAGGCGCAGGTGAGTCTAAGCGCACTTAATCGTTGCGTTGCGCAAGCCTCTCTGAGATGCGTAATTTTTGCTCCTGCCCAGATGGGTGCTGCATAGAGCATCACGGAATCCGTTACCGTCGCCAGAAGTTGTCTTCTTCCCTCACGTGGGCCTCCAATGTTTGGCAGAATCCGCGCAAGGGCGCCTTGAATTTTAGAGCCTTTTTTGCTGACCGCTACCAGGTGCTCCTTAAATGACAGTCTTGCGTCAATGTTAACTCCAAGATATTTAATGCTTGGTTGCGACATAATACGGTGATTACCGATGTCCACCACCATCTCCTCTCGCTTTTTCCGCGTGCTTATCAGTACAATCTCAGTTTTTTGAGCAGCCAGTTCCAGGTGCGCTGATTGGAGCCACCTACGCACCCTTGCGATCGCATCATTACACACCACCTGCAAGTGCTCAATATGTTTGGCCACCACTACCAATGCGATATCATCAGCATAACCAATAATATTAACGTTTTCCGGCATACTCAGCTCCAGGATGCCGTTGTACATAGCGTTCCACAGCATGGGCCCTAGTACCGATCCTTGAGGAACCCCGCCGGTTATTTGGTATGCTTTTACGCCCTCCTCTGTCTCGTACAGTAGCACCCTGTTGTCGAGGTAGCTACCTATTATACGCCGCAAATATGTTGGTACTCCAAAAATCTCGAGAGCCTGCATTATATGTCCCCAATTCGCAGAATTGAAGGCATTCTTGATATCTAGAGTGACCACCGCGCAGTACATTTTGGCGCCACCCTGCCATCTAATGCCACTCGTCGCATCTCGAGCAATGTCTACTACCGCTCTGATCGCGTCGACTGTAGACCTCCCTTTCCGAAAACCGAATTGTCGGTCGGAGAGCCCTCCTGGACTCTCGAATGTCTCCTGCAGTCTATCACAAACGATACGCTCTAGGATCTTTCCCACTGTATCCAGCATACAAAGTGGACGATAGGAGGATGCCTGATCCGGTGGCTTTCCGGGTTTTAGCAACAGCACAAGCCTCTGCCGTTTCCACGCGTCTGGAAAAATGCCTTCGCTCAGACAGGCGTCATACAGTTTTGCGAACAGTTCTGGTCTCGCTCTTACCGCTGCCTTGAATGCCACATTTGGGACTCCATCCAAACCCGAAGACTTGTTGTCGTCGACCCGTGATATACTCGACAATACCTCATCGACAGTGACTATAGGTCCCCTCTGTACGTCTGGAGTCACGACGGCTCTCGTTTCGCTCTGTGGGGGGAAGAGCGTTACCACTATACGCTGCATCAGCTCTGGGCATGTAGGCTGAGGCGCTCTGGGTCCCTTTACTTTGCGCATGACCGTTTTGTATGCTAGACCCCACGGGTCTTGGTCCGCACTCTCCTGCAACTCTCTGAAGCACTTGTTTTTGCTCTCTGTTATAGCTGCTTTCAGAGTTCTTCTGCGTACCTTGTATACTGCTTGATGTTCCTCGAAATTCGGTGTCGATCGAGATCTTTGCGCCTTACGTCGTGCTTGATGGCAGCTCTTCCGAATCGCAGCAATTTCATCGGTCCACCAGTAAACGGGAGTCCTCGATGTATTGTTGGACCTTCGCGGCATCGCTGCATCACATGCTTCCTTAATGTACTTAGCGATTTCAGCAGCCATGGTGCTTGCAGTTTCGCCTACAATAGACGCTGACTTCCAGATGACTTCAAACGACTCCACGTCGAACGCCCCCTTTCGCCAGCCAATTTTGTGCGCCTTACGCGTGTACTGCTTTGTTCTACGCTCCATGTCTATTATAATGGCGTTGTGATCGCTGCCCGTGTATATATCACTGACTTTCCAGCTAATTCGACTGGCAGTTGTGTCGTCCGCAAAGGCTAGATCTATGATGGACCTGCCTCTTCCATTGTCGAATGTGTAGTGACCTGGCGCATTCAACAGTACTAATTCAAGAAGCGCGAAGCATTCTTCAACTAAGCGTCCTCTAGCATTTGTGTGGCTACTGCCCCAAGTCCGAGACCACGCGTTGAAGTCGCCTGCAATAATTATTGGGTGTTTGCCTTTCGCTTCTTCCATCAGCGATGTCATCATTTCCCCGAACTGTCTCAGTGTCCAACTTGGAGGAGCGTAGCAGCTGAAGAGGTAAATGTTCTCCAGTTTCACCCAGGTATAACCGCTCTCTCTGGTTTCCATCTTGCTCTGAGGAGTGGTCTCCCCAATGGACCAGATGGCTGCTCTGCCTGTTTCATCCGCGGCCCAGTTTGGGGAATCTTTCCTTGCATATGGTTCCGAAAGTAGCGCCACATCTGCCTTCACTTCATTTTTATATTGCATCAGAAGATCCTGTGCAGCTTCACAATGATTTAGGTTGAGCTGAAGTACTCTCATACCTTCTTCTTTTCCAATGCCTCCTGGTGTCGTGGACATTTCATGCTGCCCGCTGGATGCGCCCCCTTGCACAAAGCGCACTTTGCTTCATTTTGGCAATTCGCAGCCATGTGGCCAGTCTCGCCACACTTTCGGCAGAGTCCAGTTCGATCCGGCTCTTTGCATCCAGCCGCCTTGTGCCCATAGCCCCAGCACTTATAGCAGCGTTGTGGCGTTACGACTTCTGTTAGTCGGCAGCTCGCCCATCCTACCCGCAGATGTTTCAATCCCAGTGCCTTCTTGGCATCCTCCGCCGGTAGGCTTAAAAAGGCCGTCTGTGCACCACCATAGCCTCTTATCAAGCTTTTAATTGCTTCCACATCTGGGCGCCGTATGTTCGCCTGGTCTCGCAGTGCATCGCAGATCTCTTCTTTCGAAGAGATATCCGCGACGAGTCCCTTACACTGTAGCGTCACCATGTGCGTGCGTACGTTCACTGTGGCTGCGTCCTTTACCACGCTTTCAATGGCCGTCTGGTATGTGGCCGCGTTCACTTCTTTGGCTCTCTTCAGCTCTATGAGCAGTTCCCCTTTTTGCGTTCGGCGGATCGTCTTCACAGCGTCATTCAGTGACTTCAGCTGCTCACATTCCTTTACGCTCCGTAAGATGTTGGCGTATGACATCGCTTCATTTTTCGCACTTATAATTATCGCATCTGTTTTTGGTCTAATGGTCCTAGCCGTAGACTGCAATTTCTTCTGCGATTTCTGCACCTTTATCCACTCTGCACTAGTGCTGGGTCGAGGCACTGCCGTAGCCAGTTGCCACTGCCTCTCTGCTTTCTTGTACAGATCTTGTAACGTTTCGACCAGGCTCCTCATAGGCTGGTGAATGGATCTGCGGGGCGGGTTGCCACCCATCATCGAAGCCAGCTTTTCAAGATTCTGGCCCAATAAGGTGAACGGATCGCCCGTGCTCGCCTTACTCATCGTTGGTACATGCTCCATGCATGGGGGTGACGAGCTTGAACGCTCTTGCCCCGCGTCAGGCACCAATCTCTCCGGTGAGCGAGCCATTCTGGAGTTCTTTCCGAATGGGTCTTCGAGAACTGTCTGCTTTTCAAGTACTTTCGTACCTACCTCCTGATTTTTTTGCCCCGAATCAGGCGAACGCTGGACACTCATAATCCGTTCGTTATTATGAGATAAATCCAGAATTTTGCAATTTCTTTTAAACGTTGTTTCCACTCTGTAAATTGCTAAAAGGAGAAAAAAAAAAAAAAAAAAAAGGGGGGGGGGGGGGGGGGAAAGGGAAAAAAGGGGGAAAAGGGAAAAAGGAGGGAAAAAAAAGTAAAAAGTAAAACACACTAAAAGCGATACTTATCTGTGTTTGGCGCGTTGGCAACACTTTTTTTTTTAAATATTTTGGAGTCTCTCTCTCTTTCTGCTTTTCGGCTTTAGTGCACCACACACACACACCAAGTGCACAATTTCCAGCGCTCTCTCAAATTTCGGATAATCCGATTGAGAGGCGGGAAATTGCAGAAACTGCTTAGCGACGCGAAGGCAAATTTAATAAGTTTAAATAAATAAACTTATATTTGCCTAGGCACAAAACTCGCCGTATCTGCAGTGTTCCACCTGCCTAAGCTTCGCCGTTCAGGGGTCTGGTACTTTCGGACCAAGCCACTGCTCAACTGGGCGCTATGCAGGCAGAGATCGCTGCTGTTTTCGCTCTGCCGTGCGGATAAACCGACGCAGAACCAAAACTGCCGCAAATCACTAGCAGAAACAGACAATTAAAATGCCTTATTTTCCTCGAACGCGTCCACAATTTCACTTCACACTTTCACCGGACCGGGGTATGCTCTTTAGCTACCCTTTCCACGATTTCCGCACTGATTTAAAGTCTACCTTAGTAGATTTTTAAAAATATTTCGGACCGAAAAGTTTAAAGCTCCTCTTCGATTCGACAATCTCTCTCCGTAGTCTGGTGGTTGAATTTTATGCACTGTCATCAGTTTTTCCTTGGCCAGAGCAGTGTGTAATTCTGGGAGATACTTCAGTTGTGTTGTGTAAGTGATCGCGTTGATTTTCTGCAATAGTGGGGTTATTTTTTCACTATTTGATAATTCAGTAATTTTCCCTAGGCTTGTGCGTGATGCTGTTAACGAACTGGATACGGATTCTTGTCCTTGTAGTGAGTTTGCATTGTGTTTTAGCACGCATTCTGGTTGAAGTGTCAGTAGTCCTGAGCCTTTCAGTGTGAACAGGATGATTTCTTTTCCGCAGACTGCAGTTGCTCGTGAAGTTGACGGAATTGCATAAATCCATAAATTTTTTTTCTTCAATGGTAGCCACGTAATGTTATTGGCCACAGGTTTCAGCTTACAATTTGGTTGAGTATTGTTGTTAAACACATTGATTTCGCAGGAACAGATCTCAGCCTCATAGCTATACCGGATTGGCACATTTGAACATACGTATTCATTTTGATTGATTCGCTCACTTGATGCAAAGTCGTCGGAGGTAATTCTCAGGTATTGATCGCGAGCAGCATTTATGGCAAGAAAGGTGGTGTATATATCAATTGCCACCATATGAAATGAGCAGAAAGAGTTCGAATCGGTCTTGTTACACCAGAGGTAATGTAATCTTAAAAACAACATGGTCCTGGTCATTATCCTACAGGTAGTTCTAATGATGATGACAGGTGGAGTTTAATTTTGTCAACTTCGGTGTGTTAACAATAGCGGATTGAATTTACCATGGTGAGTTTCTGTTTGAGTTTCATCCAGTATAGCTGACTGTGTACGTTGTAACTCGGTTGCGATTAGAGTTAGTTGAATTGAGCGTTGAATAGTTCCAGCAATTTCGATTGTTGCTACTCTTCGTCTTCTTTCTGCAATTGATTCAAAATTTGATTTACTTGTTGGTCAAATTCATCCAATTTTGTCTTATCCGCTATCTGATCCTGCTTTATGATATTTACGGTGGAATCAATGAGGGATGTTTGGTTCTTCAGCAGATGTAGCAGATTGGACTCATTTTCTTTGAAGTTTAATATTGTTCTTGACATCTTTTTGGAATACTCTGAATTTAATACGCCAAATATTGAATGTGCAAGGTTTCCAACGCGGATTTATTGCACCTCTCCTGTTGCGACTGCTTCTTAATAGATTATTATCTACACGCAATTCTCCTTCAAGTCGATCGAAGTTGTCGGTTAGATGACTACAAGTGTAGTTTTGTTTAATCTTTCTGCAAAGTTCACGTAGGGTGCTGGTACCGTTGAATAACGTTGATGCTTCTGTCCAATAGAGTTTCAGATCGTAGTATAGGAGAAGTTCCATTCCGTAGATGAAATAGCAACTGATCCTATATTTTCGAAGTGGATGCCACGTTTTGAAAAAAAACGATTAACTTGCTGGAGATCCCAAAATTATTAGTAAGATCATTATTGTTAGTAGCAATGCCAAACCATTGGTGATTGCTGGTATTATTCTTCTCCTTTTTGGCACTGGTTGCTCTTCTGGATCTACATCGATGTCGTCATCATGTTCCGAGAATAATGGTGCCAGTCTTTGAATTGCTCTTTTAAATATGCCTCTTTGTGTTTATATTTCGCACACTCTTACTAAGCCATCGTCACCCTTGTATACCTTAGCAATTCGCCCTAGAGGCCATCTTCTTTGACGATTACCATAATATTTGACTCTATAGTGCTGGTTGCACCCTTCCATTTGTGTCATTGCTGAAGTTGGTGAAGGTACTCGTGGGACCAACTTTTCCAGAACTCGTATTTAAGGTGTGTCACCAATTTCCATCTAGTTTGTAGGGATACCTTGGATTCTGACATGTTCCTATCTATCTGTGAAGTTAACGGTTAAAGAAGTGTCCCGGCGTTAACGCTGTTAGGTCATCTGGATCTCTTGACATTGGGATCAGCGGTCGAGTATTAAAAATTCCCTCGATCTTCACGACGATGGTTTCGAGTTCTTCGTAGGTCAGCGATGCAGTCGATACAATTCGTAGTAGCAAATGCATGGCGGATATAACCGCTGCTTCCCATAAGCCTCCAAAATGTGGAGCTCTAGGAGGAATAAATTTGAAGTTGCGAAACAGGAAAAGACTGCGATGTAAGCCTTGCGTGGCTTCTTTCCACGAATTTTATAGTGCACCCAAAATGGTCCGCAATTATCCACTCTACTATGGACAAACGGTCGAGCTAGAGTGAATCTGGTTCCTGGCAAATTCTCCATCACTTGATTGAATAACTTAGGCTTGGATCTGGTGCAGCGCACGCATTTTTGCAAAACGTTTCGGGCCATTATTTTTCCTTTTATTATCCAAAATCGTTGCCTTGACGCTTATAGCAAACCTTGTGGACCACAATGCAAGTTATTCTCATGCATCATGACGAGAATCATTCTGGAAATAGGATCGTTGTATCGCAGCAGCATGGGATGTTTTCCGTCATAGCTCAAGTTAAATGCTTCTAAACATCATTAGGATACTTTGGTCATCAATAAACGGTGACAAATTAGTGTCATTGACAGTTGAGTGACGCTCTAAGCTTTTAATGTCATCGTAAAAGGCTCTTCTTTGGATACCCTTGACAATCAATGGAAATGATGCCTCCATTTCTTCGGCTGTTGGTGCTATTGTTGGGTGGGACACCTTGTTTCTTAATCCTTTCACATAACGAATGACAGTCGCTACAATTCTTTGCAGGCTTCGAAATGAGATCCTGTGATTGATTTCTTCCCAGAAAGTTGTTGACTCTTTAGAACTGAGTGTTAGAGCTGCAGTCGTCTGCCGCCTGAGTTCCAAAGCACATTGTTCTCGCGGAGGTTGAAGTGGCCAAGTTGTCATAGATCCGTGAAGGAACTTAGGTCCATATAGCCACAACAGGTTATCTCCCAATTTAGCTGTTGGCACGCCTCTTGATACCAGGTCTGCTGGATTGTCCTAGGACGGCCGCCATTGTTGTGGATTAGTTGCTTGTGAATAGCCGAAATTCGGTTGGCTATGAATGTGTGGTAGTGTGCTGATTCTGCATTATCCATCCCAGAACCGCTGAGGAATCAGACCAAAAATGCGTTGTAACGCCTTTGAAGAATGGACTTTCATGGAGCTTCTGCATCAATTCCACGGCGACCTTAGCAACGCACAACTCCAGTCTTAGTAATGTTACCTACTTTGTTCGCGCTACTAGTGATTTCGCACATAGAAAGCGAACGATTATCTGGTTTTGGCAATCTTGTGTTCGCAAGTATGCTACCGCTCCATAGGCACGCTCTGATGCGTCAGCGAAAATGTGTACTTGAGGGTCTTTGGGTACTGTGCGACCGAAGACGTGGCGTGGCACGCCGATGGTTTCTAACTTCTGCAAGTCCTTTTTAAAGGTTACCCATGTTTTGTGAAGTGGTGTTTGAAGGTTTGTATCCAATCTATTTTAAGTTTCCATAGGCGTTGAAGGAATACTTTTGCCTTGGTCGTAACTGGCGCGACGAAACCAAGGGGATAAGAAATACGGAAATATCTGCTAAGGTTTAACGCTTTGTTATCCTACCGAATTCTACTTCACCAACCTTGACCTTAAAGTCATCATTAGAAGGGCTCCAGATCAAACCCATTGTTTTGAAATTGTCGTCCGGTATGTCACGGAATTCCATATTTACCTCACGGTCCGTGACTGGAATTTCTTCTAGTAACCTTGGGTGATTCGAGCACCATTTCCGTAAATTGAATCCCGCGGAACTTAGCATGAGTCGAAATTGCCGCTGTATTTCACATGCTGTGGAGAGATGATCAGATCCGCTCAACACATCATCGACATAAAAATTGGATTTTACGACTTCTGCTCCTAGTTGGTATTTGTTGGCTTGATCGTCAGCCAGAGCCTGAAGTGTACGGATAGCCAAATACGGTGCAGACGTTGTACCGTAGGTGACGGTCGTGAACTGATAACACTTCATGGGTTGTGAGGGATCCTCTCTCCACCAGATAAGTTGGTACTTTTGATCGTCTTTATCTACCCGCACTTGTCGATACATCTTTTCAATGTCAGCTGTAAAGATAAATCGTGGGATCCGGAATCGCAAAAGAATAGTGAACACATCTTCCTGGATAGTTGGTCCTGTTGCCAGAAGATTGTTTAAAGAAACATTGGTTGATGTTTTGGCTGAAGCATCGAATACAACTCCTAGCTTTTGTCGTTGAGCTGTCTGGCTTCCAAACAGCATGATGTGGAAGAAAGTAGTGGGAACTCTTGATACCAGTTATCTCAATCTCTTCCTTATGAACAAGCTTCTCGTATTCTAGCATGAAGGCTACATATTGGGCCTTGAATTCAGGAATTTGTATCATTTTTCGTTCAATTGTCATAAACCGTTGCAGAGCTAACTTCCGTGATTCTCCCAGTTCGTTTGGAGTAGTTTGGAACGGCAATTTCACTATGAAGGGCCTGTTGTTATCACACTGATAATTTTGCAAAAAATGTTCTTCACAGCGACCCTCGGCGGTTGTAAATTTACAGCTAGGTGTGTCACATCCTTCAAGTTGCCAGAATGTCGTTGCGGGAAATATTCTCTAGACCAGTGTGGACTGCACATGTTGCTGTCTTTGTTTCGCTTTGGCCAATTTTTCCACTTGTCTCGTTGAATGACTCATCTTTGGTGCAGATGCCACAAGTGGTTGCTCGGTGAATCTTGTTTGGTGTATTCACCCCCAAGTCGAAAAGGGTATTTTGCAGCACAGGTCGTCCAACTCCTAGTGATCTTTGTCCAATGCACAATGTCGATTAGAAGAGCCCTGCTGCAAGGAGTAAATCGATGCCTCTGGATTCACAGAAATTGGTGTCAGCTAATTGAAGTTTGCTCGGGATTTTCCAATTGCATATGTTGATGCTGCTTGATGGTTGCTTGGAAACAATCTCTGGGAAAATGTGAGCTTCAATTCTCTCGGTGAAGTCAGTCCAATCAAGCGATTGGAGCTGCAAGTTGACCCATTCAGCGATGCGGCTCTGTGTTTGACCGATGCCTTCTATATCGATGATGCACTGATTCTTTTTTACTCCGATTTTATTCGCAAGCCGCTTTGTTATGAAGTTAGCTAGTAAAAGTGCTCGGCAATGAATTTGTTGTCCCCACATATCAATTATGGTCACGCATATCTTGCTGAGCAATACTATGGTTGATTGTATTGGCCGATTTCGAACAGCCGTAAGTGATACCGGGGCATTTTCCGTTGTTTTAGGAGACTGATTGAAGCTGTGTGATACCTCCGTCGATTGTGATCCCCTAAAATGAAGCAATGTGTTATGTTTTTTATGGAACTTTGTGCAGTTGCCTGACATGCAAGATTTGGCATTAAGCCCACCTTTCAGGCAGTTTACACGGTATTTTGCTTTATGGACTGTGTTTAACCGCTGACTGGGTGTCATCTTGAGAAAATCTCGACATTGAAATAGCGCATGATGTTAGTTGCATGTGATGCATGTTGGACCTGTTGGCACTGAGACACTTAACGCCTGGTACGTCCTTGGTCGCCCTTGTTCTGCCGCATCCATACTGAGTCTTCCTCATATAGCTTCCAATGAATGGAATCTAAGTTCAAATAATATCAGAAATTCGGTTAGAGTTGGTATCTCCATCGGTTGTTTTAAGGATTGCTCCCATAATGCGTGAGTGGTTTTGTGTAGGTTTTGGGTTAATATGTACAGCAGAATGGAACCTTGTAGAGTCATGATCGTATGAGGCTCATCAGATAACCAGATCCTTTGGTGCAGGTCCTGGGCAGATTTCCAATGCATTTATATACGAGTATATGCAAAAGAATATGTTATGCATTAAACTTTTGAACTGGTAATGCAATTAACAGATAGGAATATTACACACAGTATAAAAATTAGTGAAATTTGAAGTTTCTTCAGTGTTTCATTTTTTACTCAAGAGTATCCCTGTTATACCGATATCTCAAATTGACAATAGTACTTTATTGTCACCAAATTTCAAGCTTTTATGACGCTCCAGTAAAAAGTTACAGCATTTCAGTGTTGCAAACTTTGATAGGTATATTACGCACAGTATCAAACTTAGTGAAATTTAAAGTTTCATCAGTGTTTCATTTCTTACTTAAAGGTAGCATTATTATAATGACATCTCAAATTGACAATAGTACTTTATTGTCACAAAATTTAAAGGATTTATAACGCTCCAGCAAAAAGTTACAGCCTTTGAATGTTGCAAACTTTGATAGTTATACTACGTACAGTATAAAAGTTTGAGCCATTTGAAGTTTTATAAGTGTTTCATTTTTCACTCAAGGGTATCACTGTTATTCCGATATCTCAAATTGACAATAGTAATTTCTTGTCACAAAATTTCAAGGTTTTATAACGCTTCAGAAAAAAGTTACAGTTTTTGAATGTTGCAAACTTTGATAGGTATATAACGCACAGTATAAAATTAAGTGAATTTTGAAGTTTCATCAGTGTTACTCAAGGGTAGCACTGTTATACCGCTATCTCAAATCGACAATAGTACTTTATTGTCACAAAATATCAAGGTTTTATAACGTTTCAGCAAAAAGGTTCAGTATTTGAATGTTGCAAACTTTGATAGGTATATTACGCACAGTATAAAAGTTAGTGAATTTTGAAGTTTCATGAGTCTTCACTTTTTAACTCAAGGGATGCATTTTTATACCTATATCCCAAATTGACAATAGTACTTTATTGTCGCAAAATTTCAAGGGTTTATGACGCTCCAGTAAAAAGTCACAGCATTTGAATGCTACAAACTTTGATAGGTGTATTAGGTACAATATAAAAGTTAGAGCCTTTTGAAGTATCATCAGTGTTTCATTTTTGCTTGTGGACATAGTTTTTTAAAATATTTGTCAAATTAATAAGCTATGGTTAATATGATTATAACTAAAAAGGTAACTAAATATATATGCTTCTGGGATTGATGGATAAGTTATTTCCGTGGCGACTTGGTTGTTGTTTATTATCGCCTCTTGTTGCTGTAGCTTGCTTTGGCTTTTTCCCATTGTGTAGATCGTCTTTCATTCGTATTGTTTCGTCTCTATTGTTGTTGTTGTCGTCTATGCCCGATCTTCTAATAATGCGCCAGGTTATTCGCATGCATTAAATTTTAGTGCTTTCGTCCCTTCTTGATTTACAGTTTGAGCATGTCGATTTCCTCCTAGATGAGTTTTATTCATAGCTATATTCTGGCACGTATTCTTCCATGAGTTGTGAGTAGAGCATACTTCAGAATAGCGACTTCTAGCGATGTACAGTTTTGTTTGTTGGAACGTATGTGGTCGTCTTGGTAGTTATTGGCTTCTTTTGGGGTCCAGATCGGTTGCAGGACCGCCATGTAGTAGGTATGTCGGATCATATGGTGTTATATGATGTTTGCAGTTCCATACTGAGTATGAATGGAAAAATGATTGCTGTAATTCAAAGAAATGTCTAATGCAAAGCGGAATATCGCCCGCAGAAAAGTTTTTAACCGGCAGTGTGTGCCGTTGGCCAAAATATAGTTGTGCTGTTTTAAGATTTTCCTGACTTACAGCATGGAGAGAAAACTGATAGTCTAATGCAGTATTGCAGGTTTAGATTTCAGAATAGCTCTGGTTTATTTAGTAGCTCGCTGGCTCTTTTATATCATTTAAAATATGTTTCTATCTTATTTTATCTAAAATAAAATATACCTATCTTATTTCTACTAGTTACAAATCATATTTCCACAATTATCTCAAATATCGAATTAGCGATATTATTCATTGACTAATCATGCTGCAATATAGACAACGCATGTCAATGCAACACCAGATGTGCTTATCTAGCGTATTTGGGAATTGAGTCAAGCACCCTAGCATAGGTGAATTACTAGGGTGCTTGTGACGATGTGTGGTCGTCAGAGTACACTACACCCTCACCCTTAAGAAAAAAGAAATTAGCGGTATTAGCGAATAATTTTTCTGGAAATATGGTTTATCTGTTATAAATTATTATGGAAGTGTTTATCAATTACATTATTTTCTTATTTTCTAATAGTTGTGTTTAAGTATATAGGTATAATTACAAATTATATTGTTTTGATTACATTTTGTGGTTTTTTAATTATATAGTTATAATTACAAATTATATTGTTTAAATTACATTGTATGGTTTTAATTGATTATTATGTAATTTCTTAGGTGTACCATTATATTCTATTAGTGAATTAATTCTCACTTATCTAGTATCTTATATGGTCCTTTGTATGGATTAGTGCTTTTTTTCCATTTTCTACCTTTAATAAAACTAAGTCTCCTATTTCTACTTTAAGAGTATTTGTACTACTTTTTTTATCTGTTTGTACACGTTTTTCTGTTTCTTTTCGTGGGCATGTCGTAATCTAGATCATAACTCGTTGGAGTATTTTTCAAAGTTGTATAAATTTTCGTTATTTTCTATTACTTCTTTGGGTAAACCTGGGAGTTTCCCATATATTAATTCGTGAGGCGTGTAGCCCGTGTCAATATGTGGCATTGTGTTGTAAGCAAAAGTTAAGGAATCCGCTTATTCCATTCGTCGTCGTTTGTCGATGTTAGTAGAATTTCGTTCAGAACTCTGTGGTTACGTTCTAATGAGCTTATTGTTTCGTGATGGTACGGTGTCGAAAATGTTTGTTGTATTTTGAGCAGTGCATATATGTTTGCCATTACCTCGTTTGTAAATTCTGTCCCGTTGACAGAGTACTTTAAACTGTCCGTATCTGAATATGAATGGTTCAACTAGTGTTTTGGCTGTTATGTGGGCGTCTTTTGCTGTCATTGGTTGTGCGATTACAAATTTTGTCAGCTCACTCTGCAGGGTCAGGATGTAGCGGTATTAGTTTGAGATATTTAATGGTCCTACGGTGTCAATCGATATGACATCGAAACTGGTACTAGGTGTGTCTGTTAAGGTCTGTGGTTATTTGATGTGTCTTGTTTATTTGCACTTCCCGCATGTGTCACAGTTCGATTTGAATTTCTTTACCATTTGGTTCATATTCTTCCAAATGAATCTCTGTTTTAATTTAAGTAGAAGTTTTCTTACTCCGGGATATCCTGTTTTGTGACATTCATATATTAATTTTTATTTTATTATATCTTCTGTTATTCGATTAGCTGAGAACTTTTGTTATTAGTTTTTATTTTTGCGTACGCTTCTTTAAATTCTTCTTTTGAATATATTTATTTTAAATACTTCATTATTATTTGTAATTGCTAATTCTTTAATGTTTTCTTTCTTTGTTTTGGATAACAATTTCCTCAGAATTGAGTCTAGTCTCGCTGATTTATCATTGATTCCTGGATGCTTTATATTTTCATCTATATTTTTATTTCTAGGTCGGAGCTTCTTCAGAGTCGAATCTTGGTTCGCTGAATTATCGCTTTCGCCCATGTGCACAATATCATTTTTAATATATACGAGTATATTCATATTTATTATATTTTTCTATGCCAGCCCTCTCGTGATTACTAGGGTTCTTTAGGCTTTAACGTCTATTTTTTTCGGTATCATTTCTTTTAGAATGTCCGAGTCAATTTTTATTCTTAATAATGCATCTGCATTTGAGTTCATTTTTCCTGTTTTATATTATGTTGAAGTCATACTCGCTGAGGTCTAGTCTAATCTAGTCGTTTTAGAAGAGGGGATTTTATGAGAAAATAGAAATATCAAGGGTCGATGGTGTGTTACTACTATAAATTTTTGGCCATATAGACTGGGTTTGAAAAAGTTAATACCCCAGTGTATTGTTGTAACTCTTTTTCTATTACTGGCTTGTAAAAATCGTGTCTTTGTAGGGATTTGCCAACATATGAAATGGGTAAGTCTTCACCTATTTCTCCTTGCGATAGTACGGCACCTAGTGCATAATTTGATTCGTCTGTAGTTAGTATGAAGGGTTTATCAAAATTTGGGTATTGCAGTAATGGTGGGTTTATTAATTGTTCTTTTAGAGTCTCAAAAAGCTGTTTGGTACTCTAAAACAATAATCTATCCACACAAATTTTACTGATTTCTTTAGTAAGGAGTACAAACATTTTGCAATATCTGCAAATTCTGGTAGGCATTTTCTATAGTAATTGCAGTATGCAACGAATCTTCTTATTTCGTCTTCGTTTTTCGGTTGTGGGTAATTTTTAACAGTCTCATTTTATGCTGGGGCAGTTTTAACTCCGTCTTGTGTAATCAATTGTCTTAAATATACAACTTCTGGTCTTAGAAAGTTGCATTTTGCTGCGTTTAATTTTAATTTATGTTGTTTTAGTCTGTCTAGTACCTTGATCAGATTTTTGTTATGGTGGCTTAGACAGCACCCATAGATGATTATGTCATCTTCATAAAGGAAACCTTCTGAATCAAGTCCTGAGAGTGCTATTGTTAGCATTCTCTGTAAACTGTTGGATGAAATTTTAAGTCCGAAAGGTAGTCTTTTAAATTGGTAGTATCCGTTTCATTTGGAAAAGGCTGTTAATGGTCGTGATTTTTTGTCTAGTTTTATTTAATGGAGTGAACTGGTCATGTCTAAGGTTGAAAAACATTTCGCTCTGCCTAAGTTGTCTAGAATGTCTTCTAGTCGAGTTAGCGGGAATTTATGATTTACTATTTTATCGTTCAGTTTTCTAAAGTCCACTACAAGTTTCCATTTTTTTTTTGTCATTAGAGTTCTTTTTAGGAACCAAAAGGAGTGGAGCATTGTATGGGCTGACTGAAGGTTCAATGCTATTCTCTTGTAGCATTTTCTGTACTTGTTCATTCACAATTTCAGTTTGTGTGTGTGGGAGTCTGTAGTTTTTAATATAAACGGGTGTGTTGTCATGGGTTGTTATATTTTGTGTGTAAAAAATGTTTGTCGATAGGGGTTCATCTTCAAGATGAAAAACTTCTTGGTATTGTCTTAGGATGTTTATGAGTTGGGTGTTTGTCATTTCGTCTATGCAGTTAAAGTTTAAGGTTTCAATGATTTTCTGTAGTTTGGTTTCGTTGTAGTTATGCTGCGTTCTGTACTTTAGTATGTAATAATTTTTTAATGAGTCAGTTTCGAATTGTATGCAGTCTAGAATTACCTCTTTGTTTGTTGTGTTTAGTATTTTTCTTTGGGTAATGCAACTTTTGGGTGCTATGGAATTGCTCATAAATATGCTTTCTTTTAGTTCTTTATTTAGAATTGTCTTATCTTCGTTTATGTTCAGTTTTAAAGCTTGTATTATTTCTGTTCTTGGTAATATTTTATTTTTTGTGTATTATGGGATTTAGTTTTCATGGGTATAATTATTGTTTGTTTGCTTACGTACGCGGAAATTGTGTTTCATAGTCTATAGAATAATTTGTTTTTTAGTTGGAAAGAGTGGTTACAAATTCCCTCTCCTATTTCTATGTTTAGCTCTAGTTGTCCTTCAGAATATACCTCCTGGTTCGTTATGCCTGTTAGTCTACATTTGTCACTTATTTTGCACAGTGAAACGTCTGCGACTGTATCTATAATGAAGGTCATTGGCTTGTGTTGTATCTCGTTACGAAACTGGCGCGGCGTGCACGGCAGTTGTCCGATGGTTCCTGGACCTGTAAATTCACCACTGATTCTACTGCTATTAAAATTATGCCGAACTTCGGCGCAAAAACAAGACTCTACCGTTTCGCTTTCAGAAATTCAATTCCTCTATTAAGTTATAAACACTTATATTTATAAATTTACATTTACGCTATACAGTGTAATCTAGGTCATGCACTGCTTACCTTACCAGTTCATTAACTGGCCTGATTTTATTTGCGTGCTGATCATGCACTTTGATCCGCAGCTGCAGGTACCAAGTCACCGTGAAAGCTTGCATTGGTTAACACTGTATGGGAAGTCATGTCGTGAGTCGACTCCTCGTAGGTAGCCGTATTTTGACTCACAACATCCCTCCCCTCCTTCTGGAGAAGGTAATGCAATTTCCTACTGATCTTATACATTATTTCTTAATCTACTGTTACGAATAGTTGCTTTGTACTCTGCGCTTGCCTATTACACATTGCGCTTCTTCTATTACATTTTTCTTGCCGTTGGTCCTTTCTTTATGTTTTGTTTTTTTAAATTAATTTTTTTCATACTTTTGTTTTTTTTTTGTTTTTTAAATATATATTTCCTTTCAAGTTTTTCTTTTTTATTCATTCTCTCTTAAATGGACTCTTTTTATATCGGCGATTATATAGTATTGTATAACGGACAACTTGCAGTTTACTATTTATGTTAGGTGTATTATACTATCTTCCTAAGCTTTTGCTGTTGCTGTTGGCCCTGCTGATGCCCGTCCCACGGCGTTCCATGTTCTCTGCTCGTTGGTTCCCGTCACCGGCCTATACTCGTCCGCGCCCACAGTGACGGTTTGTGATGCGGTAGTACAGGTGGAGTATCTCTCGGTAGTATTGATGGAACTGAAGGTTTGCCACACTTATCCCAGACAAAGGGTCCGGAGATGCGGACCCTTTCGAGCCCTGCTGTGTCACCCAGCTTCTTCACTTCGGTTGGCTTCGCCCAGCATCCACACCCAGCAGCGCCTCAGAGAAAATATTACCACCGTAATGGCCACCAGTGTGGCGACCGTTGTGACGACCGTAGTGGTTAACTCCCAGAAACTGCGTTGCCCCTGGTGGGATAAAGTCTCTCTGTTACTCGCGTCCAGACAACCTTTCAGCTCGTCAAAGCTCCGCCGACCTTTGAGTAATTGTTGCCGTAGTCCGGAGTGTCGAGCTTTGCTTACCCTCTCCATTCCGTTGTCTTCAGTGTCATTATTTACACGGGCCACCACTTACTTGTCAGTGCTTCTAGGAACTCTGTGTGGTTAGACTGGCGGAATTTAAATTCAAACCGCGAACTTGGCGTATTCTCGAATTGCACCACAACTTCCTCGTTTCTCAGCCAGCAATAGTTTTTTAGGGACAACAAGCCAAACCCGACTTGTGTCACGGGGTCCGAAACGTCTTCGGATGCTAAATCAAACAGCGAGGCTTTGAGGAATCGGAATAACCACCTATTGGCCTTTTCTGTCTTCATCAACAGCTCTGTTGTAGCTGGCACCACCGATTGAGTGCAGCCACGAGTGACCGCAGGCTTTATAACAGCTGAACCTCACAATTTCCGTTCCGGTTGGTCAACACCTGTGCTGGTTGCTTACACAGCAAAGCGCCCTCGTTCTTCGCATTGCCTCGACCTCCAAGCTGCAAACATTTGTACTTGTCGATCGCAGATAGACCCAGATACTTGAGCCTATCCTCGGACTCTGCTATGTACACAAACTCGAGCTCCGACACCACATCCCATCCCCCTTTCACTGTGTTGGGGATCGGGTAAGCTTTGAACATGGAATAACTCGTCCGCTCCGGCAATGGAATCTTTAAGACTACTCCCAATACATTTTCTGACGGTAATGCTCTCACGCCCTGTGTACGTTGAAGGTCCTGGCTAGGAACCAGGTTGGTCCCCCTCCACAGTTAATTTGCCCATCATTTCTTCCAGCTGTTCTTCACTAATGATGAATGGATGCAGCACTCCCAGTAGATCGTTTAATATTGCAACCTCCTTCCCTTGCTGTGCCTGGATTTCGAGTAAACTAGTGTTTATTAGAACCTGTAACTCCAATAGTCGCAACATTGTCTTTCCATTTCCGTCTTGGGCCCCCACCTTTTGAACGATCTCCAACAGTAGCTCAGCTAGCTTCTCGTAATTACTAGCCATCACTGTGACCTGATGCTTCATTACTTCGTAGGTCTGAGTCTCTCTCCGGTCTATGGCGTCAAAGTGACTCTGCACTTCCGATGCATTTAGGTGATCCGAATGCTCAATGGAACATTTCCCCAATGAAGTTGGCCGCTCTCTTGGCCCTCTTGCTCCTGAACATTGCCCACAATAATTGCTCATTATTTTCAAGCATCCCTATAGCAGCTGCAGTTTCGACCAGTGGCACACTACACGAAGCAACCATTGCCGATGATAATTTTCGTCTCGCGACTTCACACACCGAGCTTGCGTGCGTAAGAACTTCCTGGTGCTTTCAGGAAATCGCTCAAGTTCGTTAGGATTGTCCATGCCTCCGTATAAAACCATGCCTGTCCAACATCTTCGAAGAATACTGCGTTGTCATTTATCTGCTGTACTTCTACCTCTGCATCTGTAATTACCACCGCTAAGGCCAGCGCGCAAAACATGAACCAAAATCTAGAATTTTCGAACATTTATTGATAAAAATACCTACATAGAATAATTATCCATCGGCACATTTTACATGAATAAAAATTTAATCCGATATTTTCAAGAAATTCAATTTCCAAAAAAATTGTACTAAATCATACTGATTATATAATATCTGAATTCAATAATTACCCACCTAACTCCTAAAATGCGCCTGTGACCTACCTAACGCGCATATTCCCCCGAACTAATAAAAGTTGCTGAATGAATATTCTTACTTTAATCTATTACTCCTCTGATTCATGTTTACTGTCCACCTCGCTACCATACCTGCACACTAACTGCACTAGTACACCAAAATTACATATTTACGTGGCTACTTACTTGCTAAATTATTTCCGCAATTATGATCTTTAGTTACTCTCCTAAGATCCTTATACTCCATATGCCTATCATATGACTACTTGCATGGTGCATGCTCGCCACAGCCTATGCAAGGCACTTACTTATCTTATCTTCTACCCTAGTATCCCATGCAATTATGCTCAACTATATTCTCTACTAGATTTATTAACCTTATACGAAAGTATGTATCTATGTAAGTGAGTTTTTATCTAAATGTATCTAAATATCAATATAGAACAAACATGCACTCGCGCGAGGATCTCGCCACTAAGACTATCAATTGTTTACTTTATTCTGTTTTTGCAACATTCTGCTTTGTTTTTTCCCACCCAAGGCCTCACAGAGTATCCGTATACATGTGCATTCCGAAAGTGTTCCTATACAAATGAACCTATCCACTTAAATATATACTCTGCACATCTAAATGTGCTATGCCGAACATACATACATTCCCGTACGTTTGTACATTGCACTAGCACACGCTAAAGAAACAACCAAAAACAAAAAGAAAAATCGTAGTGGTGTCAAATGTTCGTAATCCATAAGCACAGTCGATCAATGCACAGTCGTACAATCATATATATACAACATTATTGCGATTATTCACTTTGCAATTTCATTAAAAGAAATTGGCGAGAACCAGCAATAAAATGAAACAAAATTTGTGTATAAAGAATAATTTTTTGCTTATAAAACATTACTTTATCGCCACCTTTTTCACGCGACGTTGCCCTTGAATTTGTTTTATTCAACAATATTATTTAATATTAAGTTTTGACCTAATTCCACAGCCGCTGTTTTGATGTTCTTGACTTGCGGTAGGTCTACATGTTAACACATGTATGTTAGTTTTGCATTGCCATGGAACTCGAGCATTAACACAGAAAAATCGGGTTTCTTTATGCTAAGGCAATAGTGTATGCGCACAAACTATCTACCTGGGGGTTCCTGAGTGGAAAATCTTTAAAAGATTATTGTGCAGCTTCCTTGGTTTACCTTTTATCGTTACCACAGTTGTAACCGGGCTGCGGAACTCTTCCACTGCATATGGACCAATCCCAACGGGTGAGAATTTATTTTTCCTAGTCTGGTTCTTCAAAAGTACTCTGTCTCCTACGTTAAACACGGTTGGAATTAGAGTCTTGTTGTAGGCTTTTCTGGCCACTTTCTTTGCCTTCTCCTGTTTCTTCCTGGCCAGTTCATGTGCTCCTTGAAGCTGATACTTACGTACTTTATTCGGATCTTCAGCGTTGTAAACCGGTGCGCACTTTCGCTTCAGGTTGCTGGGCATGTCAAAGTCAAATCTGTAAAGCGTCTTAAACGGTGTTTGCTTCGTTGAGACGTGGACCGTGTTGTTATGCACGTGCATAGCTGTAGTCAGCCATTGGTCCCAATTTGATCCGTCCTCCTTGGCGAAGCTACGCAAATACTCGTCCAGAGGCCGGTGACTTCGTTCCAACGACCCATTGGCTTGTGGGTGGTATGGAGTAATATGCAATTTTCTAATTCCTAATAGTTTGCATGTCTCCGAAAACAACTTAGACACGAAGTTTGATCCGTTATCGGTTATCAGAACCTTCGGTATATTGTACCGCGCATCGATTTCATCGAAAAATGCTTTGGCTATAGTGCCCGCTTCAGCGTCGTATGGCCACGCATGCCAAATACTTAGAAAAATCATCCTGGAACGTAAGGATGTATTTATTGCCAGATACCGTCTATGCCCACGATATCCATCTATACCTTGTCGAATGGTCGAGCTGGTGTGTCAGTCAACACCATTGTTATTTTCGTCAATTTAGAACTCTTATTTGCCTGACATTTAGGGCAGCATCTTACATAACTTTCAATGTCTCCGAACAACCCTTTCCAAACGTAATCCCGTTTTACCCGTTTGTACGTCTTCCATGACTCTTGGTGCCCGCCCAAAGTTGAATCATGGTAGCTCTTTAGTACCTTCAGTATATCTTTTTGGCTTCCTAGCCATTCAACTTCCCCAGTTGGTAGTTCAACCATCTCCCTTTGGTTTGTGTCGTTCTCCTCGGGTTCTTCGCCTATACCAAGATTTACTTACTTTTACCAAGATTTACTTCTTCCTCTATCCTGGCCTTCGTCTTGGCTCTCGTTTGAACCATGGACAACTTATGCCTGAACCGGGCCAACCGAGAAGTTTGATCCTTCAATTTTGCGATTCCACGCAACGGTTGGAGACCAGTGTAGATCTTAAATGGCCTACCCAGCAGGTATGCCCGGAAGTTTTTCGTTGCACAAACTATGGCCAAGAACTCCTCCTTCTCTATTGACGAATACCGCTTTTCCGTATCGCTAAGCGCTCTACTTGCAAACGCAATCGGTCGGTCGCTTCCGACTTCACCTTGTGACAACACCGCTCCTAACGCTTCATTACTTTCGTCGGTGGTCAGCAAAAAGGTTTGCGTAAAAACCAGATACGCTGGAACCGGTGGTGAGCTAATTATTTCTTTCCGTTTTCAAATGCCCTCTGGCAACTGTTCGTCCATTCAAACTTTGCTTCTTTTCGCAAAATTTTTTTTTTTGTCGGCAGCGCTATTCCAGCTAGACCCTCCACGAACTTCCTATAGTAGTTCACTAGCCCTAGGAACGCTTGCACTTCTTTTATGTTCTTCGGAATGACTAAATTCCCTACACATTCCACTTTTAGCGGGCCCGGCAATGCTCCTGACTCTGAACAACGGTGTCCCAAGTCGACCACCTCTCTCCGCAAAATTTGACACTTCTTGTTCAATTTCAAATTGTGTTGTCTTAATTTTTGGAAAACTTTGCAAAAACGTTGCGAATGTTGCTGCAAATTCTTTCCATAAATTACTATGTCGTCGAGATACACAAAAGATTCTAACCCCTGTAAGCCTGTCAGCACATGGTTCATTAGCCGTTGGAAGGTAGCTGGTGCTCCTGTTAATCCAAACGGCCTGTTGAACTCATAGTGCCTTAGACCGGTACTAACCGCGGTCTTCTGCCAACACCTGGTGGTAGCCACTCGCTAAATAAAGCGTAGAATAATATCTACTGTGTCCCAACTGGTCCAGGATTTCTTCTATCCGTGGAATTGGGAAAACCTGCTTGATAGTGGCGTCGTTCAATTTTCTAAAAGCAACGACCATTCTCCAATTCTTCTTCTCCGGAGTACCCCCTTCTTCGGAAGCTTCTTGCTTCCAGTTCCAAGGCGAGGTACTCGGCGATATAATATCGTCGTGTAGCATTCCCTGTACCTCCCTGTTCAACTCATCCTTGTGAGCTTGAGGCAGTCGGTACTGCTTCTGGTTTATCGGCCGCTGATTGGCCACCGTGGATATTTCGTACGTAATATCCGGTGTATTCGTCAGCTGGTCTCCTTCCAGCAAAAGTATGTCATAAAAGGAGGCGCAGGCTGACTCTATTGAGGCTTTCTCCTCCAAGTTAATGTTCGGATCCAACTGGAGTGACGCCAGCACCCTCTCCATCCAATCTTTCACGTTCGATTATCTTATCTGGGTAACTGAACCCGATTTCGGCACCCTGAAGCTGTCAAAACTGGTGAACTTGGGCCTGAACTCTTGATCTATGACATACTACTGGTCATAGTGGCATTCAACACACAAGCGTATACCCTGCCCTTGTTCACATATGTCACAGTTTCTCCAAAGTAAACTCCGTCTGCCAGCTGTTGCTTGTGCAGAATTACTGTCGTGAGTTTCGAACGCACCTGGAGGATGACAATTCTTGTGGACCTGGCACTAATCCCATTCATGGTTCCTCCCTGCCAGGACTTGAGGTGGAAAGTACAACTTCTTTGGTTATGCTTATCGAAGAGAACTTACTCTTTTCTCATTGTGTCTAGGATGGTGCGATTCCAGAGGTTATATCTACCAATTATCCCGTCAGCCGGAAGCACTTCCTTGTCCAGCTCTACTACATGCATCCTTAATCTTACACCTTCGACCTTGCAGTGGTTCATAATTACCGAGCCCATAGTCCCGATGCTTCCTCCGAATACACCGTTCAAATTTTTCACGTCCATCTGGTGGATGACCAGTCCTCTAAGTAAAACACTAGATTTCACCAAACTAACAGCAGCATTAGCTTTCCCCTAGCTGCCTCCCTGCAGGATATCTCAACGAACGCATCGCCCATGCTGCTAGTAACGTAACAATTCCCTGTTTCACCAAACACGGAAGCATATCTATATACTTTCCAAACTTGCTGACTTTATTCCTCACATCGTTCGGAAAACCCGCTGATCCAAACTCTCCTTTTGCTGTTTCCACGGAACTTTTTTGGGTAGCCTCCTGCTCCTCTCGGGTAGCCTCGTGCGGCTCCCGTTCTGCTGCTCCCAAGGAACAGTCTCGTGGAGCCTCTTGCTACAGCCACAGGAACGTCCTGCCTATGAAATACGGCATTTCCTTCACTGGAACTAGGTTGACTTCTTTCCAGCAGAAACTGCGCCCTGATGGCTCCTCTACCAACACTTCCAGAGTCCCGGTCCGAATACCCTGCATGTGCACCCTTATCGCAGGCTCCCTCAGTCCCACTACAAAAGCTGTCAGTACCAACTTGTCAACTTCATATAGCAGCGCCTTGTCATCCCCATCGTTGTACTTGCCACGAACGATTTCCGTCGCAAACCCTTGCAATGTGCTCTATCGCCTAGCAAAGACTCATATCTCTTCGCCTGCCAACTGCCGTGCCCCTGCACTTTGATCCGCAGCTGCATGTACCGAGTCACCCTGAAAGCTTGCATTGGTTAACACTGTATGGGAAGTCATGTCGAGAGTCGACCACTCGTAGGTACCCGTTGACTCACAACACTTGTTTCTATATATTAGTGTTATGTTGTTAGTGTTGTTGTCTGATACTTTAAATACTTTTAATTTTGACTGTCCAGAAAGGTAATGCATTCTGGGCTTTGGCTTGTTTCTGTATGTTAGTGTTATGTAGTTAGTGTTCTTGTCTGATACTTTAAATACATTTAATTTTGGCTGCCCAGAATTGTAATGCATACCTTGGCCTTGTTCGTTTCCCTCGTTGCATATCATATTCACGCGACGGTTTCTGTATTGTATGAGTTTTCGTAGCGCGTGCCGAAATGTTGTTGTTAAGAAATCACTTTGTATATTGATATTTTAGTTATCTGGCAACCCAATGCCATTCTCATTACTTTTGACATTTCTTTCATTCTTGCACTTTACACGTTCCTTCCTTCTTACTGTTTACGCTTTAAGCACAAGTTACGTTTTCTGAGTTCTGTTCTTCAACTAATTTTATACGACTTTATTATTTACATCATAACTAATTATATTCACGTTTACAATCATTTGTTATTCGTTTTCTTTTCTTTGACTGCTGGATAATTGCGCCTTCGATTTGTAAGACTATTTTAGAATCCGTCTTGTATTAAAAGTTTGCTTGTGTTGTTTGTGTACTGTGGAGAATGATTGAATGAATTATATTTGCGTGGAGCGCTTAAATTGGACCTTTGACTGTGTGAGTTGAATGAATTATGCCTTACTTGCATCAGCTATTAAATTACACACAATACCCTACACTTAGTAGTATGAGTGTTATCTGTTCCCCCAAAGGGGGTGCCGAAAATGTTAACCCACAAGCGGAAACAATCACCAAAAATACTGATTGTGATCAGTGCAGTACCGTAGAACCAGGAAAAAATAAAAGCGAAGGGAATCGAGGTGAAAACATCACTTGTATGGTGGCTTCAACGAGCCTTAAACTCCCACAAATGGGCGTGGAGGCATCTGGAATATGGCAGAAAGTACCAAACTCGAAGAGGAATAGATCTAGCCCAGGCGCAACATCGCGTCCCACTCCAAAACAATCCAAATTGGATAACTACTGGCTCGCAATACCTTCCTTAAATAGCTCGAATAGATTCCTGCTCTAGACAAAGAAGAGGCACATCAAGATGCAACTACTGACGTCCGGAGAGAACCAAAACCTCCACCTATTTTTGTTTCAGGCGTGAGTAATATAATTCCCCTAAAAGAATTACTTGAAGTAATTGCTAAGAAAGAATATGAACTCAGAGTTATAAACGGAGACGTTGTCAAAATACAACCAAAGTCCGCTGAAAAATACTCAGCCATTACAAAGGTACTAGCCAAAAAGAACACTGAGTTTCATACTTTTAAATTGCAGCAGGAAAGAGACTTTAATGTAGTCCTAAGGGGTATGCACTGTTCAACCCAAATCGACGAAATACGAGAAGCAATTGAGGAGTTCGGTTATACAGTTGTTAACGATTGCAATATTAGGCAAAGAACTACAAAAAATCCGCTTTCTATGTTTTACAACAGTCTGAAGTAATGCAGCAATAACAAAGACATATACGAATGCAATACACTTTTAAACACACGAATTAAAATTGAGCCACCTAGGAAGAAACGTGAAATTCCCCAATGTGGCAGATGCCAACGTTACGGACACACCAAGCGATACTGTAACCGTAGCCCACGATGCGTTAAATGTACAGGAGACCACCTTACTTCTGAATGTTCCCGCAAACTCGTCGCACAAGACGTTCGATGTCTGCTCTGCGAAGGCAATCATCCCGCTAATTATGAAGGTTGCGCTGTCTATAAGGAGTTGCAACAAAAGTCTTTCGCAGTACTCAGAAACAAAGAAGCGATGAACAGTGACCAGAAAGCGCCTCAAAAATCCGCTCCATGAACAACATCGTCGTATGCAAATATAGTACGAAAGAATACTCCGGTAGAAACCAATACGAACCTAACCATTCCGCTCAACAATCCAAATACTCAACTCAATGAGGATATGACCGAGCTAAAAAGCATGCTTAAAATATTGATGGGTCAAGTGAGTACATTACTTAATCTACTAACAACAGTCTTAGCAAATATATCGAAATGAATAAATCATTAAAAATCGTAGTCTGGAATGCCAATAGGCTCAGTCGTCATATCCATGAAATATCAGCTTTCTTAGCAGACAAAAATATTGACATTATGTTGATATCTGAAACCCATTTCACTAAAAAAAGTTACTCAAAAATTCCGCAATATGACCTATACTCCACAAACCACCCAGCTGGCACTGCGCGTGGGGGAACTGCTGTAATTATTCGTAACAGTATTGCACACGTGGAGCACCAATGTTAGAAATAAATACAATCAACGGTTATAACAATTGATGATTATAAAGGCCCCATAACAATTGCAGCTGCATATTGCCCTCCCAACCATCCAGTTAACTGCGAACAGTTCCAAGAATTTTATAACTCCCTAGGATAAAGATTCATCCCTGGAGGTGATTATAATGTCAAGCATCCACAATGGGGGTCTAGAATCACAACTCCTAGAGGCCGTAAACTATATAAACCTATGCAACAAAAAAACCTGTCCCTCCTATCAGCGGATGAGCCAACATACTGGGCAACGGACTGTAACAAGCTTCCAGACGCTATCGACTTTTTTGTATCCAAAGGTGTACCAAAAATAAACACTTCCATGGATTTGTGCCTGGAGATGTCATCAGATCTCTCACCGTTAGTTCTAACAATTAGCTGTAAGGTTCAGATCAGAGCAAGAACAATCTGTCTACACGACAAAAGCACAAATTGGGAGTTGTTTAGACAAAGCATTATCGAGACTCTAGTCACCAATATTCCTGGAAAGAACAAAACCAATATAGATGATGCAGTAGAACTTTTGAACTCAACCATAAGCCAAGTTGTAAAGGAGCAACTAAAAGAAAAGCGGAGACGGCGTCGAATTTGGCAAATGACCAGAAGCCGCTATGACAAAAACCGGTTAAATTGCGCTACAAAGCAACTCAAAAACGCCCTACGGTCAGCAAAAAATTCAGAAATGCAAAGCTATCTCAGCAGCTTGTCACCTTCACATGCTTCAGGTTATTCTATATGGAAAGCTACAAAAAAACTAAATCAACCAACATCACATGTGCCACCTATCAAAACGGAAGATTGCGGAAGGGCCAGATCGGACAAGGAAAAAGCACAATCATTTGCTCTTCATTTATTAGAAGTATTTGCGCCGTTCCCAAGCAAATATCCACAAGAAGACATAAGAATAGCTGAATTACTAGATGCCCCATACCAAATGAATATTCCGATCCAGCATCTTAAAATAAAAGAAATTAGAGGAATTATCAAGAATACCCTAAAAGACAAAAAATCGGCGGGATATGACCTTATTACGAGCAGAATCCTAAAGGAGCTACCAGATTGCGGCTATAAATTCATTGCCCAATTATTCAATGCGATTATCCGATGTGACCACTTCCCAAGCCAATGGAAAGTGGCTCAAATTATCCTTGTTCCCAAACCTGGGAAACCGGCAGAAATGGTCACCTTACATAGCCAACACCAATACACCAATAAGCTTGCTTCCGATACTTTCTAAAGTGTTTGAGAAACTTCTTTTGAAGCGACTCCTCCCAATTATCGAGTTAAAACAACTTATACCTTCCCATCAATTTGGATTCCGAAAGCATCACTCTACGATGGAACAAATAAATCGAGTATATGCATTTGCACGGAATGCACTAGAAAATAGAGAATATTGTTCAGCCGCATTCCTGGATATCACCCAAGTATTCGACAAGGTGTTGCACCAAGGGCTACTGTACAAATTGAAAGTGCATTTACCCTATCACTACTTTGCCATATTAAAGTCCTACTTAGAAAGCAGATTCTTCATGGTTAAAGTTAACAGCGACGTAACTTCCCTCTATCCAATCAAAGGTGGTGTTCCACAAGGGAGCGTTTTGGGACATGTGCTCTACACACTATTCACGGCTGACCTGCCTCTGACTAATACCACATATACCGTAACTTTTGCAGATGATACTGTTGTAATGGCCAGCAACAAAAACCCCGTGCTAGCCCTGAAGCATTTGAAGGAGAACCTGAATGAAATTATCTTATGGCTAGACAAAAGCAAATGCAATAAAATCAGTGCAAACGACTTTTACCCTACGTGTAGGTTCTTGCCCTCCAGTGACAATAACTGCCAATTGCCACAAGCAGACCATGCAAAATACCTTGGGGTGCCCCTCGATCGCCGGCTTACGTGACCCTGTCACATATTTTCCAAACGGAAACAACTTGGAATAACACTTCGGTCATTGTGGTGGCTACTTGGACGAAGGTCAGCCCTAACACTTGGAAATAAAGTACTGATATACAAGGTAATACTGAAGCCCATATGGACTTATGGTCTTCAAATTTCGGGATCAGCATCCAAGTCAAACCTGGACATCCTTCAATGATTCCAATCAAAAGTCATACGACTGTGTTCTAATGCACCTAGGAATCAGCAACGACATCATTCATCGCTATCTAAACATCCCAAAAGTAAATGATGAAATCATGAAATATAGCCACTCATATCGCAAATGTCTTAGAGTCCATCCTAACAACCTGGCGGAAGAATTGATAACCAGCGATACCAGCGCGCGAATACTAAAAAAATATAAACCATCGGACTTACCATTCAGATTTACCCCCTAAGATTAAATTAGAATTAAAAATTAAAAAATAAGATTAAATTAAACAAAAAAAAAATAATAATAATAATAATAAGGAATGAATGAAATAAATATATATTTGAAATCTAACTTTGTTAAATTAATGTACTTCATGTATTTAACGCTAGTGAAATTTCATACACATGTTTATAACCAAATATAATAAAAGTAGTACTGAAGGTCCAGCTGGACAAATTGTAGTTAAATAAATAGAGATATAAAAAAAAATTAAAATAAAAAAGAAAAATTAAATGCAGCTGTGATGTGTTGGGCATTGTTCTGGTTTCGACTCGAGTTCAAGTGTCAATTCTGTTCCTTCTTCTAGATCTTTTTGTCTCTAAGTCATGTATGCTTAATCTGTTTAGGCTTTCTGGCGTTTATGCCTGAATGCTTTTGTTGTAGATTGCCTAATCTAGCTTGCAGTTGCGGTATTGTTGTCGCGTCTCTGTATCTTTGTTGTAAGAGTGTAATGAGTGTATATAGGTTTTCGGGCTTTGTGTAGCTCCCTATTGCGGTTCTTACATTTGCGGTTAGCTTGGCATGGTAAATGCATTGTAAAAAGTCATTTTTGCATGATTCGTTAAGTGATTTATTTATCAGCTCAGCGGTTGCAGTGAAATTGTCTAAATCTCTATAGTTGCTTATGAAAATCAGAAGAGATTTGGAGGCTGTTTCTAAACTAAAGGATGCCATGTTGTCTGTCAGTTCGTTCTCTTCTATGAGTTGTTTCATTAAAAGGTTTTTTATAGTGGAATAAGTATTGGCGATTGATTTTCATTCCAGTGAGATTTTTATTGTAGTTGTCGGTCTCTAGTATGTTGTAAAATTCGTCTCTTATAATGTCTATCTGTCTAAGCTTTGTGATTATAGTTTTATTCGTGTATTAGGATTTTTCCTCAGTATAGGAAGTATGTCTTTTAGAGGATTGAATTTTGTGTCCATTTAGGATCAGAGTATGAAATTTGTTTTAAAATATTTATTCTTATATATTTAAGATATTAAATTTCTTAGTGTAGTAAACATTTCATTTGACATTTTATTTTCTTTAATAAGTGTACACGTTTAAGATATATATATATATATATATATATATATATATATATATATATATATATATATATATATATATATATATATATATATATATATATATATATATTTATATATATATATATATATATATATATATATATATATATTTATATATATATATATATATATATATATATATATATATATATATAAATATATATATATATATTTATATATATTAATGTTATGTTTCTTAACAAAAGATAATTATTTTATTTTAAAAATATAGTTAATTTCAGTTAAATTCATTAAGTAGATTATAGTTAATTAAATAGAATACAACTCGGATAAAAATACAACTTGCTTCCGCGTGGTAATCAGAGAGAGAATGCCCAGCTGAGATCGATTGCAATACCGGTTAGCTGTTTTTGTATAGTGTTGCTGTTACCTACGTTGGTTATCGGTTATGCATACAAAAGGAACGAGTAACACCTTCCCTTTTGAGTAAATTGCATTAAGATGGTGTAAATTTGTTCACTGGCCAACGTTTGCAGGTTGATTTGCGAAGAGCCAGTGGTACTTCTATCGTTGAGTTTCCATTATGAGAAGTAGTAGGTGCTGTTGGTTCGTTGTCACTGTTGTTTATGTCATTTTCCAGGTTATCATCTGTATCTGCAACTTCAGTTGGTGACGAATCGAAAATTTCAAGAGCTGCAGCCCATGGTTTATTATGATCTTCGGAAACGTCTTTTATTGCAGTACGTTGACGAATTTGATTTATGTGAGATCTTATAATTTTGCCATTTGTGAGTCGCACATTGTACATGACAGCGCCTCTCTGCTCAATGATTTCTCCAGGTACCCAATTAAAGTGGTTTACGCCGTCTGGTACTCTCACAAATACCTTGTCGAATTTTTGAAATTCTCTCGAAATAACGCCGTGTTTCCTGTCGAATTGCTGTTTCATCTTCGTTGAGGCTGCTGACATTTGCTGATCGCTGTGTGTTAGTGGTTTCAGTTGATCTAATGTGGTACGCATTGGTCTGCCAAGCATTATCTCTGCTGGTGACTTTTTGTCTGGTACATTTGGGTTTAAAGTTGAACGATACAATTGTAGAAATTTGTGCATGTTTTCTATGACCGTCCCCTCTCCTTCCATCTTTTTGAGTGCTCTCTTGAATGAGTCTACAAATCGCTCGGCTTGTCCATTTGACATTGGATGGTATGGGCTAGTGCATTTATGATCAATACAATTCTTCTCCATGAACTCCTCAAAAAATGCGCTTTTGAATTGCGTACCGTTGTCTGATACGACTGTTGATGATAGACCAAAACGAGAAAAAATGTCGCTTAACATCTTAACTGTTTGCTGCGATGAAATTGATTTTGTTTCTATAATCTCTGGCCATTTAGAAAAAGCATCGACGACCAGTAAAAAATAATACCCGTCGATTGGTCCAGCATAATCGATGTGCAGTCGGTCCCAAACTTTGGCTGGTGTGGGCCATGGTTGTAGTGGCGCTTTAAACGACATTTTCGCTGCTGAGGCGCAGTTGCTGCAACAGTTTCATTTTGATGTCATCATCAATACGTGGCCAGTAGACATAGCTTCGTGCTATAGCTTTTGTTCGTTCTATTCCTGGATGTCCATGATGAATTTGTTTTAATATACGCTTGCGATATGTGTGTGGGACGACAAGTCGGTCACCATACATAATACATCCGTCTGTGTGCAATAAATTGTCTTTTCTGTGGAAGAACAGCTTAAGCTCATCGTTTTGATTTATCTCTGAAGGCCATCCACTTTGGATGTAATTTAAAACAGTAGACAAAGTTTTATCCTTTGCTGTTTCGTACTGTATCATTTTGAAAGTTACCGGCATTGACTTTATGACGTCATTGACAATCGTTTTGACAGCGTTTTCAATTTTTATTGATGCTATAACGAAATCTTCCGGAACATTGTTTTCTTTGTTTATAAGACGTGACAATACATCCGCGTATCCGAAACTATTGGTGTTCACAAAACTAATTTCGAAGTCGTACGTTAGAAGTTGAATTGCCCACCTCTGCAAACGATTTGCCTGGGGTACTGCTACTCCAGTTTTGCGTCCAAAAATTGTTAATAACGGTTTGTGGTCGGTATGAAGCTTGAATCGTCGCCCATATATCATTTTGTGAAACTTTGTTACCGCAAAAATAAGTGCGAGCGCTTCCTTTTCCACTTGACTGTACCCTTGTTCAGCAGGAGTTAGTGAGCGTGCTGCATGAGAAACTGCTTTGATGGTGCCGTCCGCATATTCGTGTAAAATGCATTCACCAAGTCCGTATCCGGATGCATCTGCTGCAACTATGATGTTCTGCTGAGGGTCATAATGTGCCAATGTGAGGTCTGATAATAAAATGTTCTTTAATTCTTGGAACGATCGCTTATGTTTTGTTGTCCATGTCCATGTAACATTGGATTTCAAAAGTTCGTCTAACGGCCCTCTATGTTGACGCATGTTGCTCACAAATTTGCCGTAGAAATTAATTGCACCGAGAAATGATCTCAGTTCTGTAATATTGGTTGGCTCAGGCATGTTCTGATATGCCTGCCAGCATCTGATCCATAGTTTGTTGAAAAATGGCTGGGAACGTTTTAACGCCAAATACCATTCTGTTATAACCAAACAGTCCGATGTGCGTGTTGATGGTTAATAAATGCTTTGATGCGTCATCAACTTCAATTTGTAAAAAGGCATCTGATAAGTCAAGATGACTGATATATTTGGCATTTGCCAGTTTTGAAAAAATGTCTTCCGGCAGGGGAAGTGGATACTGATGTGATTCGAGGCGCTCGTTCAGTCCAGTTGAAAAATCACCGCACACTCGTATTCCGCCAGCTGCTTTTTTAATGACCACGATGGGTGCTGCCCAATCGGAGTAGTTCACAGGTGATAAAATGTTGCAGTCCTGTAGACGTTTTAGCTCTGTCTCTACTAGCTGCTGCATGGCGTAAGCAACGGGGCGTTTTGGTCTGAAAACTGGTTGAACATGGGTGTTCGTCTGCAATACGGCCTTTGTCTTGTTGCAGAGTCCCATTTTGCCATCGAACACATCTGAAAAAGATAATTTTAAGTGAGCAATTTTGTTTTGAATCGATGTTTGATCAACACTCCCCTGATTATTCTGTATTTGATTGCACACAAAATTTATGGTCTGGTCTTTCAGTTGTAAAGCGTCCATCCAATCTAATCCCATGACATTGAGATCGTGAATTGATGTAACTCGGCAAATTAAAGATTTTTCTTTCCCTTGAAATTTGACTTTGCATTTGAACTGCGACGTGAGGGGTAGCTCGCCGGTTGCGCTACGTGCTGATTGGTCAACTTCCTCAATATCTTGAACGTCCAGTTTGTTGAAGTTCTCCTCTGATATAATAGTTATATCTGTGTCAAATTGAAGTCTTACATGTGAATCATTAATATGTACGTCCACGTATTTTCGTAAGCTTTGTACTTGATTTGTCACAAAAATTCCGTTTGACTGCACGAAATTTGTATTTGTATGCTGCTTTCTGTGACTTTTGTGTGAAGCATTTGAGTTGTATTTATGTTGTTGTTTTTGTTGCGAGTCATTTGCTCGGTTGTTTTTGTAGTTTTTGTTATTGCCTGTGCAATAACCTTCTTTGTGCCCAGTGTGTGAACAATCACCACATTTATGGTTTTTATATGAACAGAAACGTGCGTAATGAAGATCACCACAATACCAACATGGACTTTTCGGTACTTTTTCCTCCTTTGTGTTTATGGATTGTGACCTTGTTTTGATCTTGTTTATATGTGCCGCTGTCTTCTGGTTTTCAATGAGCGCAGTATCAGTTTTTAAGTTCACCAAACGTTGACATTCCCGTGACAATGTGTCCAGTGTAATGGCGCTTTCGTCATCTCTTTTTTCGTCTAGTTTGTTAAGCAATTTTGTACGCAATTCAAAATCTGATGGCGATTTTAGACCCTTAACAAAAATCAAGCATTTAAACTGATCGATTGTCAATTTTTTTAAGTCGAAAAGTTCACACTGTTTATTTACGTCACCTGCGTACGTGATAAAATCTACACTTGGGTCTTTTTTAAGTTGCAGGCAATTGTATCGGATGTTGAATTGTAATGCTTGTATTCCGAAAAGTTGCTTGAGTAATGACACTGCCTCTTTAAAGGTTTTGTCCCTTGGATGGTTTGGTAGTATGTAGTTTACATATTTGTGATGCACCTGTGAGTTCAACTTCCTAAGCAGTAGCCTTGTTTTTGCCGCATCGTCCAATTTTCCTGCATCGTGCTGAAAAAGGTCTTCATATCGCGCAAACCATGTGTCGAAGGTGATGTTATGGTCGACATCGTAGCAAAATTCGGTAATGTTCGATGCAAGTGCCTCAATGATAAATTCTGGATTTCCACCGAATTTCACTTCATTCTTGGAGTCACTTGCTGGAATTATTTTCGCAAGAATATTTTGCACTATCTCTGTGTTGCTGTTCTTGCATTCGTACAAGCAATTGCGCTAATGTCTCTTCTATTGTAGACATTTCAGTTAATTTTTTTCTACTGCGAATAAAAAAAATCCTCGTCGCCACTTTTTGTTATGTTTCTTAACAAAGGATAATTATTTTATTTTAAAAATATAGTTAATTTCAGTTAAATTCATTAAGTAGATTATAGTTAATTAAATAGAATACAACTCGGATAAAAATACAACTTGCTTCCGCGTGGTAATCAGAGAGAGAATGCCCAGCTGAGATCGATTGCAATACCGGTTAGCTGTTTTTGTATAGTGTTGCTGTTACCTACGTTGGTTATCGGTTATGCATACAAAAGGAACGAGTATGCGTAACATTCAGATATTAAATTTCTTAGTGTAGTAAACATTTAATTTGACATTTTATTTTCTTTAATAAGTGCTTGTACCAAAATGGCTGCTGAATTGTTATATGGTGCTTGTACCATTATAACTTAGGTTAATTACAAATTGATTAGTTAGGTTGCTATTTCGGTGCTTGTATCAATATAGCTGCTGCGATAGTTATATGACGCATGAACCAGTATATCTTAGAAAGAACACAAATTCGTGTGGTTGATGGAGTCAATTGCTAAAACTGACTGATTTATTTCATACAGGTATGAACTTATATACTAATTGATACACAAATAAGTACAATAACAATTAAGGAATTTAACTAATGCTTACGTACAAAAAAAACGGAAATATCATGTTACATAAAATTAAAGAAATTGGAAATAAATTTTCACACACATGCTAGCTTGCAAAATTGTGCGTACGTATGTGCAAATATAACTAACTGCAATTTAATATGCATATTCGTTCGTGGAGCAGTGGGATCGCTACGCTCAATAAGTTAATACGGACGAAGCAAAGAAAAAACATCTACCTGGCCACGGAGGTGGCTAAATTTACGGACGAGCCAAGTGTATCCAACCTGACGAACCAGAATTTATGTTACCGCACCACTAGAATGATGCAGTGTGGTGGTCGCGGCTGGCTCACAGCAATGGTCGTGGTTCTTAACCCGCCACATTGCATCGGGTGGAGCAACACTACAAAAAAAAAACTCCAACTCACCATTTTGCCGGTTCTCAGCCGGGCATCCTCCGCCTTGACGACAAGCGAGCCCGCGCCATAATTGCCGCCTTAGCCTAACATTTTAAACATAAATTTAAACATAACTAAACATGCTACTTTTCTTAATAATTTAAATAAATAACATACCTACTTAATAACTTAAATAAATACCATATATTCTAGGGGGCGGGCGGCAGCCTCCTTTCTTACGTCTATGTACTTACGTCTATGTAAGCTGTGCCAACAATACAAACCTAGCCAGCAACAACCGGCTGGAGAAATGCTAATGCAGATACCCCAAGAACCGTATTATGTGCTGACTTTGTTTGACCCTTCCTCGCTCAAAGCACGGAAACACCATGATGGTAGTCTTCCATGACAAATTCTCCAAATGGACAGAAATGGGTGCCCTCCGAAAGGCCACCACCGAGACCCTACAACGGGCCTTTCGGGAGCGCATTTCAGTCCGTTTTGGAGTCCCAAAGATCTTAGTGACAGACAATGGTTCTCAATTCACGAGCACGTCATTCAAGCGTTTTGTCTAGGACTACGGTATCAAACATCAGTTCACGCCACAAGAAAATACCGCCGAGCATGCCAACCGCACTATAAAGACAATGGTCGCCCAATTTGGAGGAAAAGAGCAACAGAAGTGGGAAGAACTATTGCCTGAATTAACTTTTGCCATCAACACCAGCGTGTGAGAAAGTACGGGTTATAGCCCCGCATTCTTGATACAAGGGCAGGAACCACGCCGACCAGAGCAGTGTACGATCAAACCACCCCTGGAACGGGACAACAGAAGCAAACGCCAAACGAGAGAGCCGAAAGACTTAAAGAAGCATATACTCGTAAGTTGGTTAAAAGAAATCTGGAACGAGCGGCCCAGGACCAACTATGATTTTACAACCTGCGGCGTAGACCCTGGAAGCCTGAAGTTGGATAGTGGGTGTTAGCTAAACAGCAGCATTTATCCAAGGCTGTGGATCACTTCGCCGCTAAATTAGCCCCACGCTATGATGGTCCATACCAAATAGATACTTTCATCTCACCAGTCATAGTCAAGATGAAACAAGAAGGGGATAACGGGACGAGGGCAGCGCATAACTGCGAATTAAAACCATTATACGCGGCTGACCACAAAGAGAGGTCCCAAGAAACCAAAGAAAACTATGACATCACCAAAGGAAATTCACTGGCCCACCATCACGTTCGAAGACATATCGGAACTAAGCGGACCGAAAGCAGTCGTCCTACTACCAGAACTAATCCAAGAGCTGCTCGAGAAGGCACCCACAAAGCAGGCTCGAATCCGGTTCTACCGGAAACCATACAAAATCACCCTCTGCCAGGGTAGGATAATTATCGTCTATCATCCGCGAATTGGGGAGGAAATGTAAGGAGCAAAATCTACGCATAAATTTTGCTCCAACATAATTCTTCTGTCGCACCATCATTTTTTCAAACGAAGCCACGGATCTCACACGACGTCGATTGTTCTAGAAAAAGGTAATTTATTGCACTATCAGAAGCAATCGGCAAAACCCACCCCTAATAAACAGTATGATCGACGCGCATGACATCATCAACAATAACAACAGAGCGTGCAACAACAAATAATGCCATGTGCTTGACAACAATCCATCGAGGAAGACACACAGACGCACAGATCTTTAGGAAGACACATCGACGCACCAAGACTTTTGACTCCAGCATTTGAAGCCACTGTACTGACACCATTCTGATTTAGTGGATTATATGGTTTGTAATTGGTACTCCTCTAATGCTCAGAATTACAAACGCTTACTGGATTAGTGGACTATATGGTTTGTAATCGGTACTTCACTAATTTCCAGGTTTACCCACATGCAGTTAATTATATTTGCACATACGTATGCACAATTTTGCAAGCTAGCATTTTTATGTGTGTGAAAATTTATTCTCAATTTCTTTAATTTTAAGTAACATGATATTTCCGTTTTATTTTGTACGTAAGCATTAGCTAAATTCCTTAATTGTTGCATTAATTATATGTGTATCAATTAGTATATAAGTTCACACCTGTATGAAATAAATCAGTCAGTTTTAACAATTGACTCCATCAACCACACGAATTAGTGTTCTTTTTAAGTTATACTGGTTCATGCGCCATATAACAATCGTAATAGCTATATTGGTAAAAGCACCGAAATAGCAACTTAACTAATCAATTTGTGATTAACCTACGTTATACTGGTACATGCACCATATAACAATTCAGCAGCCATTTTGGTACAAGCACCGAACTGGCAACCATTTAAGGAAAAAGATCCTTAAACATTCTTGGAGACCCCGACGTGATCAACAGGACACGGCACATCTACCATTCCTGAGGACATCACCTGAATGACCCATACTTTGCGAAGGACATACAAGCAATCGTGGGTGCCAAAATTACAAGCTTCGCGAGGAAATGCAAGGCACTATCAATACGCTGAAGGCATCAAAGATACTCCCGAAGACAACAATACTAGTGCCAAGAGCACAATCACCTGGACTAGTACGGCTACAACCACTAACTCAGGAAGGTGGGGCTATGCAACAACAGTCCCGTTCGCAACTCGTTCTGTCGCATGTTCAACGACAAGGACAACTCATCACTAACATCTTTAAGACGATTGATCAATTGCTTGTATTACCCAGGCGAAAGAAAAGGGTTTATTACAATATATATATATATATATATATATATATATATATATATATATATATATATATATATATATATATATATATATATACATATATATATATATATATATATATATATATATATATATGTATATATATATATATATATCATCAAAAAATAACCGTTATTTTCAAATTTCGTGAGTTACGTATGTTCGATGTTCGCATTTTTGGATTGTCAGTTTGTTTTTGACAGATAAAAAGGTTAGTCGTGTTTTGGTGTGCTCTTCGATTTTGTACTATTCGGAAAAAAAGGATCAAAGAAACTGTATTCAGTTTTGTGTAAAAAATGAAATTAATGCGCAAGGACATTTGAAATGTTGACTGTGGCCTTTGGCGAGTCTACTATGAGCAGAACACAAGTTCAATTGTGGTATAACTGGTTTAAGGAAGGCCGATAAGATGTCAATGACGATGCTCGTCCTGGTCGCCCGAGCACGTCAACAACCGATGAAAACATTGGCGCAGTGAAAATAAATGAGTTTGGATAAGCGTCGAATCACTATCAAAGAGGTTGCTGATGATGTTGGCATATCGTTCGGCTCATGCCAAGCAATTTTTTCGGATGTTTTAGGCATGAAATGTGCGGCAGCGAAGATTGTTCCAAAATTGCTAAATTTTGAGCAAAAACAACGTCGCATGGACATCGCTCAGGAGCTGTGGAAGATCGTCAACGACGAACCAGATTTCCTCAAAAAGATCATAACTGGTGACGAATGTATGGCTATGACATTGAACCCAAACCCCAATCATCCCAATGGAAACGTCCAGATGAGCCAAGACCGAAAAAAGCACGTCAAGTCCGGTCGAACGTAAAGGTTTTGCTGACAGTTTTCTTTGATTGCAATGGCGTGGTGCATTATGAATTCTTGCCACAAGGTCGTACGGTCAACAAAGAATACTACCTTGAAGTTATGCGCCGTTTGCGAGAAGCAATTCGTCAGAAACGCCCAGAATTGTAGAAAAACCAATCATGGATTTTGCACCATGATAACGCTCCAGCTCACACATCGATGCTTGTGCGTAATTTTTTGGCCAAAAACAAAACCGTTATCATGCCTCAACCACCGTATTCACCGGACTTGGCCCCCGCTGACTTTTTCCTCTTTCCAAAACTGAAGACACCGATGAAAGGAAATCGTTTTGCTACGATTGAGGAGATAAAAGAAAAATCTAAACAGGAGCTGTTGGCCATATCAAAAAAAGGCATACCAGAAGTGTTTCGAGGATTGGAAAAAACGCTGGCATAAGTGTATTATATCTGAGGGGAATTACTTTTAAGAACCAGATAGTTGTTGATGAATAAATAAATACTTTTTGAACAAATTGAAAATAACGGTTATTTTTTGATCAAACCTCGTATATATATATATATATATATATATATATATATATATATATATATATATATATATATATATATATATATATATATATATATATATATATATATATATATATATATATATATATATATATACATATATATATATATATATATATATATATATATATATATATATATATATATCGGGTTTTTCAATAAGAGCGCTACAAAAGTTATTTTAAATAAAACAAAACCGGTTTTAGATATCAATGAAATTATTTATTCCTGTGAAAGTACGTTCGATGCCATTATGTATGGAACTCGATTTCTTTTGCATGGCCACCGCGGGCACGCTTGCAGAAGTCCAGACGCTGAACCCAGTTTTCAACGGTTTTCAAGTATAAGTCGGCCGATACTGCTGCAATTTCACGTTCGATATTCGTACGAAGTTCATCAATCGTCGCTGGCTTGTTGGCATAGACCATAGACTTGACGTAGCCCCACAGGAAATAATCTAACGGTGTCAAATCGCACGTCCGAGGCGGCCAATCGAGTGGGCCATTTCGTGAGATAACACGTTCACCAAACTTGGTTTGCAGTAAATTGATTGTGGCATTCGCTGTGTGGCTTGTGTCGCCGTCCTGTTGGAACCACATGTCCTCCAAGTCCATATTATCCATTTGGGGCCAAAAATATTCGGTTAACATTGAACGGTAGCGATTCGCATTCACAGTAATATGCCGGTCTTGATCATCACGGAAGAAGTACGGCCCAATGACGCCGCCGGCCCATAAACCGCACCAAACCGTAATTTTTTCGGGATGCAATGATGACTCATGGAGTAAGTGTGGATTGCTGTCTAACCAATAACGCATATTTTTCTTATTGACGAAGCCATTCAGCCAGAAATGAGCCCTTCATAAATTGGACGTAGCGCTCTTAAAGTTGAGGCGACTGACTCCGAATTTCGGTAGCAAATTTTAATAAATTCGACTCGATGTTGGCTCGTATATCTTTGCTCGATGAAATGGCAAACCTTACTGAAGAGAAATATCAAAAGAGCGGGAAAAAATATGGCGTCGTATATACATATATATATATATATATATATATATATATATATATATATATATACAGGGTTTTTCAAAAGAAACGCTACAAAAGTACTGACCTCAAACGACGCCATATTTTTTCCCGCTCTTTTGATATTTCTCTTCAGTAAGGTTTGCCATTTCATCGTGCAAAGATATACGAGCCAACATCGAGTCGAATTTATTAAAATTTACAATTCGGAGTCAGTCGCCTCAACTTTAAGAGCGCTACGTCCAATTTATGAAGGGCTCATTTCTGGCTGAATGGCTTCGTCAATAAGAAAACTATGCGTTATTGGTTAGACAGCAATCCACACTTACTCCATGAATATATATATATATATATATATATATATATATATATATATATATATATATATATATATATATATATATATCTTAAACATGTACACTTATTAAAGAAAATAAAATGTCAAATTAAATGTTTACTACACTTAGAAATTTAATGTCTTAATTATATAAGAATAAATATTTTAAAACAAATTTCATACTCTGATCCTAAATGGACACAAAATTCAATTATTATTATTTTTTTTTAAATTTAATCTTATTTTTTAATTTTTAATTCTAATTTAATCTTAGGGGTAAATCTGAATGGTAAGTCCGATGGTTTATATTTTTTTAGTATTCGAGCGCTGGTACCGCTGGTTATCAATTCTACCGCCAGGTTGTTAGGATGGACTCTAAGACATTTGCGATATGAGTGGCTATATTTCATGATATCATCATTTACTTTTGGGATGTTTAGATAGCGATGAATTATGTCGTTGCTGACATTCCTAGGTGCATTAGCACACAGTCGTATGACTTTTGATTGGAATCGTTGAAGGATGTCCAGGTTTGACTTGGATGCTTATCCCGAAATTTGAAGACCATAAGTCCATATGGGCTTCAGTATTACCTTATATATCAGTACTTTATTTCCAAGTGTTAGGGCTGACCTTCGTCCAAGTAGCCACCACAATGACCGAAGTGTTATTCCAAGTTGTTTCCGTTTGGAAAATATGTGACAGGGTCACGTAAGCCGCCCATCCAGGTGCACCCCAAGGTATTTTGCATGGTCTGCTTGTGGCAATTGGCAGTTATTGTCACTGGAGGGCAAGAACCTACACGTAGGGTAAAAGTCGTTTGCACTGATTTTATTGCATTTGCTTTTATTCGCCACTTGTCTAGCCTTAAGACAATTTGATTCAGGTTCTCCTGCAAATGCTTCAGGGCTAGCACGGGGTTTTTGTTGTTGGCCATTACAACAGTATCATCTGCAAAAATTACGGTATATGTGGTATCAGTCAGAGGCAGGTCAGCCGTGAATAGTGTGTAGAGCACATGTCCCAAAACGCTCCCTTGTGGAACACCACCTTTGATTGGATAGAGGGAAGTTACGTCGCTGTTAACTTTAACCATGAAGAATCTGCTTTCTAACTAGGACTTTAATATGGCAAAGTAGTGATAGGGTAAATGCACTTTCAATTTGTACAGTAGCCCTTGGTGCAACACCTTGTCGAATACTTGGGTGATATCCAGGAATGCGGCTGAACAATATTCTCTATTTTCTAGTGCATTCCGTGCAAATGCATATACTCGATTTATTTGTTCTTTCGTAGCGTGATGCTTTCGGACTCCAAATTGATGGGAAGGTATAAGTTGTTTTAACTCGATAATTGGGAGGAGTCGCTTCAAAAGAAGTTTCTCAAACACTTTAGAAAGTATCGGAAGCAAGCTTATTGGTCTATATAAGGTGACCACTTCTGGTAGCTCCTTTAGGATTCTGCTCGTAATAAGGTCATATCCCGCCGATTTTTTGTCTTTTAGGGTATTCTTGATAATTCCTCTAATTTCTTTTATTTTAAGATGCTGGATCGGAATATCCATTTGGTATGGGGCATCTAGTAATTCAGCTATTCTTATGTCTTCTTGTAGATATTTGCTTGGGAACGGCGCAAATACTTATAATAAATGAAGAGCAAATGACTGTGCTTTTTCCTTGTCCGATCTGGCCCATCCGCAATCTTTCGTTTTGATAGGTGGCACATGTGATATTGGTTGATTTAGTTTTTTTGTAGCATTCCATATAGAATAACCTGAAGCATGTGAAGATGACAAGCTGCTGAGATAGCTTTGTATTTCTGAATTTTTTGTTGACCGTAGGGCGTTTTTGAGTTGCTTTGTAACGCAATTGAACCGGTTTTTGTCATAGGGGCTTCTGGTCATTTGCCAAATTCAACGCAGTCTCCGCTTTTCTTTTAGTTGCTCCTTTACAACCTGGCTTATGGTTGAGTTCAAAAGTTCTACTGCACCATCTATATTGGTTTTGTTCTTTCCAGGAATATTGGTGACTAGAGTCTCGATAATGCTTTGTCTAAACAACTCCCAATTTGTGCTTTTGTCGTGTAGACAGATTGTTCTTGCTCTGATCTGAACCTCACAGCTAATTGTTAGAACTAACGGTGAGTGATCTGATGACATGTCCAGGCACGAATCCATGGAAGTGTTTGTTTTTGGTACACCTTTGGATACTAAAAAGTCGATAACGTCTGGAAGCTTCTTACTGTCCGTTGGCCAGTAGGTTGGCTCATCCGTTGATAGGACGGACAGGTTTTTTTGTTGCATAGGTGTATATAGGTTACGGCCTCTAGGAGTTGTTATTCTAGACCCCCATTGCGGATGCTTGACATTATAATCACCTCCAGCGATGAATCTTGATCCTAGGGAGTTATAAAATTCTTGGAACCGTTCGCAGTTAACTGGATGGTTGGGAGGGCAATATGCAGCTGCAATTGTTATGGGGCCTTTATAATCATCAATTGTTATAACCGTGGATTGTATGTATTTCTTTTTATAACATTCGTGCTCCACGTGTGCAATACTGTTACGAATAATTACAGCAGTTCCCCCACGTGCAGTGGTTTGTGGAGTATAGGTCATATTGCGGAATTGTAACTTTTTTCAGTGAAATGGGTTTCAGATATCAACATAATGTCAATATTTTTGTCTGCTAAGAAAGCTGATATTTCATGGATATGACGACTGAGCCTATTGGCATTCCAGACTACGATTTTTAATGATTTATTCATTTCGACATATTTGCTAAGACTGTGGTTAGTAGATTAAGTAATGTACTCACTTGACCCATCAATGTTTTAAGCATGCTTTTTAACTCGGTCATATCCTCATTGAGTTGAGTATTTGGATTGTTGAGCGGAATGGTTAGGTTCGTATTGGTTTCTACCGGAGTATTCTTTCGTACTATATTTGCATACGACGATGTTGTTCGTGGAGCGGATCTTTGAGGCGCTTTCTGGTCAGTGTTCATCGCTTCTCTGTTTCTCAGTGCTGGGAACGACTTTTATTGCAGCTCCTTATAGACAGCGCAACCTTTATTATTAGCGGGATGATTGCCTTCGCAGAGAAGACATCGAACGTCTTGTGCGACGAGTTTGCGGAACATTCGGAAGTAAGGTGGTCTCCTGTACATTTAACGCATCGTGGGCTACGGTTGCAGTATCGCTTGGTGTGTCCGTAACGTTGGCATCTGACACATTGGGGAATTTCTCGTTTCTTGCTAGGTGGCTCAATTTTAATTCGTGTGTTTAAAAGTGTATTGCATTCGTATATGTCGTTGTTATTGCTGCATTGCTTCAGACTGATGTAAAACATAGAAAGCGGCTTTTTTTGTAGTTCTTTGCCTAATATTGTAATCGTTAACAACTATATAACCGAACTCCTCAATTGCATCTCGTATTTCGTCGATTTGGGTTGAACAGTACATACCCCTTAGTACTACATTAAAGTCTCTTTCCTGCTGCAATTTAAAAGTATGAAACTCAGTGTTCTTTTTGGTTAGTACCTCTGTAATGGCTGAGTATTTTTCAGCGGACTTTGGTTGTATTTTGAGAACGTCTCCGTTTATAACTCTGAGTTTATATTCTTTCTTAGCAATTACTTCAAGTAATTCTTTTAGGGGAATTATATTACTCACGCCTGAAACAAAAATAGGTGGAGGTTTTGGTTCTCTCCGGACGTCAGTAGTTGCATCTTGATGTGCCTCTTCTTGGTCTAGAGCAGCGAATCTATTCGAGTTATTTAAGGAAGGTATTGCGAGCCAGTAGTTATCCAATTTGGATTGTTTTGGAGTGGGACGCGATGTTGCGCCTGGGCTAGATCTATTCCTCTTCGAGTTTGGTACTTTCTGCCATATTCCAGATGCCTACACACCCAATTGTTCGAGTTTAAGGCTCGTTGAAGCCACCATACCAGTGATGTTTTCACCTCGATTCCCTTCGCTTTTATTTTTTCCTGGTTCTACGGTACTGCACTTCTTTCCGCTTGTCGGTTAACATTTTTGGCACACATTTTGTTGATTGTGATCGAATCATTGCCGCATATAAGTCCGTCGTCAACGTACAATAGCAAATATATACTCGATCGTCTTCGGTGAATCCATTTGGTTGTTCCATGTATATGATTTCATCCAAATTTCCATGTAAAAATGCTGTTTCAACATCAAATTGCAAGATGTTCATGCCCCGAGCAGCTGATATAGCCAGAACTGCTCTTATGGATTCGTACCTGGCGACAGGTGGATAGATTTCATTGTAATCGACTCCTTGCGCTTGAGAGTAACATCTCACGACTAATCGCGCCTTATATTTGTCGATTGCTCTATTAGCTTTGAATTTCTTTTTAAATATCCATCGGTTTGTAAGAACATGCATGTCGTTTGTTCGTGGAACTAAAATCCATGTTTCATTCTTAAGAAATGATTGAATTTCTTCGTTGATAGCTTTCATCCATACTTGACATTCTTCACTAGCCATTGCTTCCTCCAGTGAAAAAGTTTCAACACTTGCAACACACAATTCAGCAATAGCTTCTTCAGTGCGTTTGCCTTTTGATGTAGATAGTCGTCCTTAAGTAGCAAAAAATAATTGAATCCGCCAATCGATATACTACTCATTTTTCCGCATAAATCCATATGAAATGTTTCCCCTGGTTTATTAGCTCGTGTAGCTCCGGATTTTGGAAATGGAGCACCCGTTTGTTTATTTGATCGAAAACTCTATACGCTTTGCTTTGCTCATTATAACCAACGAAAATTCCTTTGATGGAAATCCTATCCCATTTAGAACGTTGCTCCTTCGGAATGTGGATTTATGCATCGCTGCCAAAAATACGAAGATGTTCTAGTGACGGTTTCCTGCTAAACCTTTTTTCATACGGTGTGTAGCCACCAATGACATCAGATGCCATTCTATTTTTGAGATACACTGCCGTATGTGTCGCATCAGCCCATAAATAAAGTGGTAACTGTCTATTGTGGAGCATCGCTTTAGCACTTTCAACAACTGTTCGATTCTGGCGTTCAATAAACCTATTTTGTTCAGGAGCTCTTGGTGTCGTCACTTCATGCTTGATTTTATTGTTGAGTAGTAGCTCAAAAACTTCCTTGTTGCAAAATTCACGACCACCATCAGATCTTATGCATTTAATTTCATGTCTGTCCGCTTTCACTTCAGTCATGAACTCAAGTAGCCTTTTAAGAACATCTGTTTTGTCCTTCAAAAAATAAACAAAACAATTCCGTGAATAGTCGTCCTTAAGTAGCAAAACTACTCATTTTGCCGCATAAATCCATATGAAATGTTTCCCCTGGTTTATTAGCTCGTGTAGCTCCGGATTTTGGAAATGGAGTTCTATGCTACTTGCCATATGCACAGCCTTCACAAAATGGTCGTTCGTTTGGTATATCCGCAGCATTCAAATTGTTCCACATTTTGTTTGCACACATTTCTCTGAGTACTTTGAAGTTTGGATGTCCAAGTCGTTCATGCCATGTCATTGCAGATTCATATGTCAAAACGTTTAATGAATGCATTGATGTTGGCTTTAAATTCATTCGATAGAACCTGCTTTCATTTTTGCCTCCTGCTAAAGTTTCATTGTGTTTCATAAAGTATACGTGTTTTCCTCCTGCTTCGAAAATCACTGTGACACCTCTCTCGGTTGCTCTTGAAATGGAAACAAAATTTTTATCAAGATCTGGAACTAAAAGTACATCTTTAATAATATGTAACGTGTCTGATTTCCCAAAAACCTTTCCAAATACTTGCAAGCGTCGCCTGTCTCCAACTTTCACATATGCTGCTTCATTTGATGATGCTTTGCAATTCGTAAAAATGTCTCTCTGGAAGGACATGTGATCTGTTGCGCCTGAATCTGCGTAGAAAATATTTTCTATTTTATTTGAGTTCGTCGACGTGTTCAGATTAAATAAAAATGAGCGATCAGCTATTTTTGCGTTTTGACGTTTATTTTGTGATGCTTCTTCTTCTCGTTTGATGTCTTTCACTTCTCTTTGAAACGAAAGGGAATGAGCTTCACTTTTTCTGCTTTCATTACTCTTCTGATCTCTTTGACGCTTACGACATTCTCTTGCCCAAAGACAAGGCTTTCCACACTAGTTGCACTTACCATTTCGTTTTGGATTGGTTTTGTTGTTGGCTTTGCCATTCGTCAGAGAGTAAACTGCAGTTGTGTTATTTCCATTAAGTTCACTATGAGATCGGGACGTCATGAGAGTTTCTTCATTGACAAGGTGCTGTGTTAAGCGTTCAATATTTTGCTTGTCTCTCGGTACTGCGTACCAAGCTGGACGAACATGGTCAACCTTTGTGGTAAACTGCTTAAGATTTTGGCGATGATCATAGGCTGCTTTTGTTCTAAATCCATGTCTTTGAGTCTTTGCGATATGGATGTTATGTTTGCTTCAAAATCAACAACTGGTTCATTATCTACCATTTTTATGCTCATGATTTTTTCTAAGAGAACAGTGTGCAACAAGTTTTCTGGTGTTCTTCCTAACGTGCCCAAAATGTACGCTTTGAGCTTGTTTTCGGCCATATAGATTTCCATCTGACGTCGCCATAGGTGGTAGTTCTGCCCATTAAATCGATGTATGTGGTAATTTCTTGATTCACTCATGCTTGTTTCAGTACTGTCCTGAAGCTCAGCTGGATTCTCGGAATTATTAAAACAAATGATATCGATGAGGTTCTCGATGAAATCTGCGACGATCGCGGAGTCAAATGAATGATCTCCTGAGATTAGGTTGCTGTTTCCCATATGATGCAGAAAACTTTTCGTACGATAACCGCTGCGTGGCACTCTGGGCCCATAACCTTTTAATATAAGACGGATTCCAAAATGGTCTTACAAATCGAATGCGCAATTATCCAGCAGTCAAAGAAAAGAAAACACAAATGATTGTAAACGTGAATATAATTACTTATGATGTAAATAATAAAGTCTTATAAAGTTAGTTGAAGAACAGAACTCAGAAAACGTAACTTGTGCTGAAGGCGGAAACAGTAAGAAGGAAGGAACGTGTAAAGTGCAAGAATGAAAGAAAAGTAATGAGAAAAAGTAAAGTAATGAGAATGGCATTGGATTGCCAGATAACTAAAATATCAATATAGAAAGTGATTTCTTAACAACAACATTTCGGTACGCGCTACGTAAACTCATACAATACAAACAGAAACAACTACAACAACACTCACGTTTCAAATAACAAAAACAACAATACCGTAACAACAACAATTACCGAAACAGCAATTACCGAAACAGCAGCTACAACTCACCAGGCAGACAGCAGAACAACAACAACAGTTGTAACTCAAACAGAAACCGTCGCGTGAATCTGATACGCAACGAGGGAAACAAACAAGGCCCTGAATGCATTACAATTCTGGACAGCCAAAATTAAAAGTATTTAAAGTATCAGACAACAACACTAACTACATAACACTAACATACAGAAACAAGCCAAGGCCCAGAATGCATTACCATTCTGGCCAGTCAAAATTAAAAGTATTTAAAGTATCAAACAACAACACTAACTACATAACACTAACATATAGAAACAAGTGTTGTGAGTCAAGATACGGCTACCTACGAGTAGTCGATTCACGACATGACTTCCCATACAGTGTTAACCAATGCAAGCTTTCAGGGTGACTCGGTACATGCACCTGCGGTTCAAAGTGCATGATCAGGACGCAAATGAAATCAGGCCAGTTAATGAACTGGTAAGGTAAGCAGTACATGACCTAGTTGCCACGAAAGATGAATAGGCGAAAGTAGTTTACACTGTATAGCGTAAATGTAAGTTTATAAACTTAACAAAGGAATTGTATTTCTGAAAGCGAAACGGTAGTGTCTTGTTTTTGCGCCGCAGTTCGGCATAATTTTAATAGTAGTAGAATCAGTGGTGAATTTACAGGTCCAGGAACCATCGGACAACTGCCGTCCGCGCCGCGCCAGTTTCGCAAGGAGATACATTTTGGGGCAGCCGGTTCAAGGAACCACAACGCGGGAAGAAGGAAGAATTACGACAAATTCGCTAGAGGCGAGGGTATCAAAAAAGGACGGAAGGATGGGTATCGAGGATATCTCCAAGACCGTGTCCAGGCTAGTACCAGTATTTACTGGTGCTGAGTCGGTGGATTTAAGATCGGAGGGTCATCAATTTATCCAGTGGTGTGAACTAGCAAAGAGGAGTATTCGTCCTGACGAATTGCAAGACTTTTTCGATTATGTGAAACAGAGGTTTTTCGGAGATGCGCACAATCTTGTTTTGCCAAAAAGCTAAGTGGGGGCATACACGAGATGAGTGTATCGTCAGGAAGAATACTCCATACTGTGGGGAGTGCAGGTCATATGGGCATGAGGCAGATGGAATGTGCGGAGAAAGTCCAACACCAGCAAGGGCTGAGAGGTCTTCGAGAACAAGACAGTCAGGGTTGCTAACGCGATGTCCTGACAGTAGCAGTCCTGGGCACGCAGGCCTCAGAAATTCAGGATCCAGGTTGTCGGGTCCTATTAATTGGGATGGTAATGTCCACCCGCAGCTGGGGTCTCGTCCACAGGTCGTTGTGAAGGAAAACAGACCTAGACAAGGCATGAGGTGCTTTTCGTGCGGCCAAATCGGTCATAGAGCGGCGGAATGCAGGAGCAGACGGGGAGCAGCAGAACGGGAGCCGCACGAGGCTACCCGAGAGGAGCAGGAGGCTACCCAAAAAATTTCCGTGGAAACAGCAAAAGGAGAGTTTGGATCAGCGGGTTTACGGAACGATGTGAGGAATAAAGTCAGCAAGTTAATAGATATGCCTCCGACTTTGGTGAAAGAGGGAATTGTTAAGTTACTAGCAGCATAGGCGATGCGTTCGTTGAGATATCCTGCAGGGAGGCAGCTAGGGGAAAGCTAATGTTGCTGTTAGTTTGGTGAAATCTAGTGTTTTACTTAGAGGACTGGTCATCCACCAGATGGACGTGAAAAATTTGAACGGTGCATTCGGAGGAAGCATCGGGACTATGGGCTCGGTAATGGTGAACCACAGCAAGGTCGATGGTGTAAGATTTAGAATGCATGTAGTAGAGCTGGACAAGGAAGTGGTTCCGGCCGACGGGATCATTGGTAGATATAACCTCTGGAATCGCACCATCCTAGACACAATGAGAAAAGAGTTAATTCTCTTCAATAAGCACAACCAAAGAAGTTGTACTTTCCACCTCAAGTCCTGGCAGGGAGGAACCATGAATGGGATTAGTGCCAGGTCCACAAGAATTGTCATCCTCCAGGTGCTTTCGAAACTCCCGACAGTAATTCTGCACAAGCAACAGCTTGCAGACGGAGTTTACTTGGGAGAAACTGTGACATATGTCAACAAGGGCAGGGTATACGCTTGTGTGTTGAATGCCACTGACCAATAGTATGTCATAGATCAAGAGTTCAGGCCCAAGTTCACCAGTTTTAACAGCTTTAGGGTGCCGAAATCGGGTTCAGTTACCCAGATAAGATAATCGAACGTGAAAGATTGGATGGAGAGGGTGCTGGCGTCACTCCAGTTGGATCCGAACATTAACTTGGAGGAGAAAGCCTCAATAGAGTCAGCCTGCGCCTCCTTTTATGACATACTTTTGCTGGAAGGAGACCAGCTGACGAATACACCGGATATTACGTACGAAATATCCACGGTGGCCAATCAGCGGCCGATAAACCAGAAGCAGTACCGACTGCCTCAAGCTCACAAGGATGAGTTGAACAGGGAGGTACAGGGAATGCTACACGACGATATTATATCGCCGAGTACCTCGCCTTGGAACTCACCTTCTTGCTTCCGAAGAAGGGGGTACTCCGGAGAAGAAGAATTGGAGAATGGTCGTTGCTTTTAGAAAATTGAACGACGCCACTATCAAGCAGGTTTTCCCAATTCCACGGATAGAAGAAATCCTGGACCAGTTGGGACACAGTAGATATTATTCTACGCTTTATTTAGCGAGTGGCTACCACCAGGTGTTGGCAGAAGACCGCGGTTAGTACCGGTCTAAGGCACTATGAGTTCAACAGGCCGTTTGGATTAACAGGAGCACCAGCTACCTTCCAACGGCTAATGAACCATGTGCTGACAGGCTTACAGGGGTTAGAATCTTTTGTGTATCTCGACGACATAGTAATTTATGGAAAGAATTTGCAGCAACATTCGCAACGTTTTTGCAAAGTTTTCCAAAAATTAAGACAACACAATTTGAAATTGAACAAGAAGTGTCAAATTTTGCGGAGAGAGGTGGTCGACTTGGGACACCGTTGTTCAGAGTCAGGAGCATTGCCGGGCCCGCTAAAAGTGGAATGTGTAGGGAATTTAGTCATTCCGAAGAACATAAAAGAAGTGCAAGCGTTCCTAGGGCTAGTGAACTACTATAGGAAGTTCGTGGAGGGTCTAGCTGGAATAGCGCTGCCGACAAAAAAAAAAATTTTGCGAAAAGAAGCAAAGTTTGAATGGACGAACAGTTGCCAGAGGGCATTTGAAAACGGAAAGAAATAATTAGCTCACCACCGGTTCCAGCGTATCTGGTTTTTACGCAAACCTTTTTGCTGACCACCGACGAAAGTAATGAAGCGTTAGGAGCGGTGTTGTCACAAGGTGAAGTCGGAAGCGACCGACCGATTGCGTTTGCAAGTCGAGCGCTTAGCGATACGGAAAATCGGTATTCGACAATAGAGAAGGAGTTCTTGGCCATAGTTTGGGCAACGAAAAACTTCGGGGCATACCTTCTGGGTAGGCCATTTAAGATCTACACTGATCTCCAACCGTTGCGTGGAATCCCAAAATTGAAGGATCAAACTTCTCGGTTGGCCCGGTTCAGGCATAAGTTGTCCATGGTTCAAACGAGGGCCAAGACGAAGGCCAGGATAGAGGAAGAAGTAAATCTTGGTAAAAGTAAGTAAATCTTGGTAGAGGCGAAGAACCCGAGGAAAACGACACAAACCAAAGGGAAATGCTTGAACTACCAACTGGGGAAGTTGAATGGCTAGGAAGCCAAAAAGATATACTGAAGGTACTAAAGAGTTACCATGATTCAACTTTGGGCGGGCACCAAGAGTCATGGAAGACGTACAAACGGGTAAAACCTGAAGCGAAAGTGCGCACCGGTTTACAATGCTGAAGATCCGAATAAAGTACGTAAGTATCAGCTCCAGAGAGCACATGAACTGGCCAGGGAGAATCAGGAGAAGGCAAAGAAAGTGGCCAAAAAATCCTACAACAATGTTGTATATATATGTTTGAACGAAGTTGCACTGATCGACCGTGCTTATGGATTACGAACACTAATAATTTGACACCACTGCGATTTTTCTTTTTGTTTTTGGTTGTTTCTTTAGCGTGTGCTAGTGCAATGTACAAACGTACGGGAATGTATGTATGTTCGGCATAGCACATTTAGATATGCAGAGTATATATTTAAGTGGATAGGTACATTTGTATATGAACACTTTCGGAATGCACATGTATACGGATACCCTGTGAGGGCTTGGGTGGGAAAAAACAAAGCAGAATGTTGCAAAAACAGAATAAAGTAAACAATTCATAGTCTTAGTGGCGAGATCCTTGTGCGAGTGCATGTTTGTTCTATGTTGATATTTAGATACATTTAGATAAAAACTCACTTACATAGATACATACTTTCGTATAAGGTTAATAAATGTAGTAGAGAATATAGTTGAACATAATTTCATGGAATACTAGGTTAGAAGATAAGATAAGTAAGTGCCTTGCATAGGCTGTGGCGAGCATGCACCATGCAAGTAGGCATATGATAGGCATATGGAGTATAAGCATCTTAGGAAAGTAACTAAAGATCATAATTGCGGAAATAATTTAGCAAGTAGGTAGCCACGTAAATATGTAATTTTGGTGTACTAGTGCAGTTAGTGTACAGGTATGGTAGCGAGGTGGACAGTAAACATGAATCAGAGGAGTAATAGATTAAAGTAAGAATATTCATTCAGCTACTTTTATTAGTTGGGGGGAATATGCGCGTTAGGTAGGTCACAGGCGCATTTTAGGAGTTAGGTGGGTAATTATTTAATTCAAATATTATATAATGATGATGATTTTATAAATATGATTTAGTACATTTTTTTTTGAAATTCAAATTGTTGAAAATATCGGATTAAATTTTTAATTCATGTAAAATGTGCCGTTGGATAATTATTCTATGTAGGTATTTTTATCAATAAATATACGAAAATTCTAGTTTTTGTTTGCTGTTTGGCGTGCTGGCCTTAGCGGTGGTAATTACAGATGCAGATAAATGTCAACGCGGTATTCTTCGAAGATGTTGGACAGGTATGGTTTTTTACGGAGGAATGGACAATCCTAACAAAGTTCAGGCCAATGAACTTGAGCGATTTCCTGAAAAGCACAAGGAAGTTCTTGCGCTCGCAAGCTCGGTGTGTGAAGTTGCGAGGCGAAAATTTTAATCGGCAATGATTGCTTCGGTCGAAACTGCAGCTGCTATAGGGACGCTTGAAAATAATGAGCAATTATTGTTGGCAATGTTCAGGAGCAAGAGGGCCAGGAAGCCGCCAACTGCATTGGGGAAATGTTGGGGTGATAGATCACCAAGATGCATCGGAATTGCAGAGTCACTTCGACGCCATAGATCGGAGAGAGACCCAGACCTACGAATTAATGAATCATCATGTCACAGTGATGGCTAGCAATTACGAGAAGCTAGCTGAGCCATTGTTGGAGATCGTTCAAGAGGTGGAGGCCCTACAGACGGCCCTTGCTTCCACGGTCAAGACAGAAAAGGAAGTGTTAAAGACAATGTTGCGACTATTGGAGTTACAGGTTCTAATAACCACTAGTTTACTCGAAATCCAGGCACAGCAAGGGAAGGAGGCTGCAATATTAAGCGATTTAGTTCTGGGAGTGCTGCATCCATTCATCATTAGTGAAGAGTGGCTGGAAGAAATGATGGGCAAATTGACTGTGGAGGCGAGACCAACCTGGTTCCTAGCCAGGACCTACAACGTACACAGGGCGGCCAGCGTGAGAGCGTTACCGTCAGAAAAGGTATTGGGAGTTAAGATTCCATTGCCGGAGCGGACGAGTTACTCCGTGTTCAAAGCTTACCCGATCCACAACACAGTGAAAGGGGGATGTGATGTGATGTCGGAGCTCGAGATTACATACATAGCAGAGTCCAAGGATAGGCTTAAGTATCTTTTTCAAGAAAGTTTTGAACAGTGCAGACGTGTTTAAGCTCGCTCCGCAAAAATTAATTCTTCAATACAAATTTATTAAGTTAAAGTAACGTAAGTTGTAAAGAAAAAGTGCAATAGTGCAGTGATCGACTAGAACGAATCTACTGGTCACTTACTGGGACACATCTTTTAAAATAGAATAAAAGAAGAACAAATCACAAATTTATAATGAGTGTGGCTGACACACTTAAACAAAAAACAGCAACAAAAATATATGCATATTTTTCTTTCATCTCAAACGAAAACAACGGCAACTCCAAATTGCCGGTCGAAGTGACAGAGAGCAGAGCACGATCTTGCTCTCCCGCTCTACTAGGTGCCAGCAATTCCATACCTTGGAGTGTCCAATGCGCGACTCCCACTATGTAGTTTTATCCACCAGTTTCTACTTCAGCAACCACAATAACAACTCAAAGCTCCTCTACCACAACTGTAACACCGGTGACTGCGACGGTAACGATTAGCTGCAACTCACCAATAATGGCAATCGGAACAACACCAATTTTATCAGCAACAACAAACACGCAAGTACAAAATATAAATATTAAAACCAGTAATAAAATTACCGAAAATAAAAACACAAAACTAAACCTCGAAAAACAATCGCTAGACAAGTTAAATGAACAAAATACTAGTAACAAAAGACCGAAAAATAAGATGTTCAACACAACACAAACATCACTCCAAAAATATTGGCTGAGCAAGCCTATCACTCCAAACACAACAAACTGATTCGAACTGCTAGCAGTAAATGACAAAACGGACTCTCAAGACAACAGTGAAGAACAAAACAACAGAGGGACATTAATATACAAAAACCAATTACGCAACGTTTACAAAAACCGCCACCTATATATGTACAGAATGTTGAAAATATAAAAGCCTTATCTGAAGCACTAAATTCCATGCCAAATATATTGTACGAAATGAAAATTCTAAGCAAGAACGAAATAAAAATTCAACCAAAAGAATCCACACACTACACAAAAGTAATTGAATTATTAAAGCAAAAAATCAGGTTCACACGTTCCTGTCGTTGTAACCAACTTGTCCCGTGCAAGCACTCGTCTCTTATGTCTGATCGTCAGTTTTTCGTGTATGCAGTAAGACTCTGGAACTCACTTCCTGTACGGCTGCGAAGTATTGGCAACACTGTACAGTTCAGGAATGAACTTGAGGGCTACTTTCGGGCGCGGTGAATTTCTGGGCAATCTGTATTGCTTTGTTCATAAATTGTGATCTGTATTTATCTTATTGTTTATTCTTTTGTTGTTATATTTCTTAATTTAATATTTAAAGAACGGAGAGTACGTTTAACAATATTTAATTTTAATTGTTTAAATCATCCACTTATATAATTTTATAATTTTAAAACTTTATAATTTTATTTGTGTAAATCAATTTCTTTTATAATTTATATTTCATTTTACCTTGGAATGAATTGTTCCAGTTAAGTTAATTATTGAAAATATATATATACTTCATGTCGTTAGGACATCTTAAAAAGGTTATTACCTTAATGTCCTAAGATCAATTTGTAGAGATAAATAAATAAATAAATAAATAAAAGGGACAAAGTATTACACATTTCGGGCAAAAGATGAGCGAGGCTTTAGAGTGGTATTACGAAATATGCACCACTCAACCGACACAGAAGACATTAAAAACGAATTAGCCGAACTAGGCCATGAAGTGACAAATATCCATAACATCCAAATAGCCAAAATAAAACAACCACTTTCACTATTTTCAATTGAATTGAAAATAAAAGATAACAATAAAGGCATATACGACATTACTCACCTCCTACACTGCAAAATTAGCTTTGAGCCACCCCGACAAAAGATAACTATTCCCCAAAGCACAAATTGCCAAAAGTACGGCCACACAAAAAACTACTGCCAGATAGACCCGGTGTGTGTCAAATGTGCTGGAAAACACAAGACAAACATGTGCACAATTAAATGCGTTCATTGCGGTGAAAACCACACGGCAAACTACAGAGGATGTGCGATATATAAAGCTCTACAAGTCCAGAGATACCCTACACTTCGCAAGAAAGAAACAAATGAACAAATCAATATTTAAACAAACCAAAACAATCACAGTACAAAAATAAATGGCCAGAAAATCATCTCTGGTATTTCATACGCTCAAGCTGCACAAATGGAAACAATATCACAGGAGCCAAATCAAATAAAAAGCAACAGCACATATGAAATAATATCAAACAATGATGATCTATCCGAATTAAAAATAATGATGAAACAACTAATAAATCAAATGACCAGTATGATGAACATAGTAACTATGCTTGTATGCAAAATAGATGAACGCAGTAAATAAAATAAATTTGGCAATATGGAATGCAAATGGACTGTCGCGTCATGAACTAGAACTAAAGCCTTTCCTAATAAATAATTCAATAGATGTGATGTTAATCTCGGAAACACATGCTACAGACAAAACATATCTTAAATTTCCTAACTTTGACATCCATTACACAAATCATCCTGACAACAAATCTCACGGTGGAACGGCGATCATTATAAAAAAAAATATGAATTACATTGAACTTGACGCATATAAAAAAGAAAACCTTCAAGCAACCACAATAGCACTAAATGACTCGAAAGGACAAATCGTAGTATCTGCTGTCTATTGTCCACCAAAATATAACAACACAAAAGAACAATATGTAGACTATTTAAAAAAACTGGGGAATCGCTATTTAGCCGGAGGTGACTATAACGCTAAAAATGTTTTATGGGGATCAAGGTTGACAAACGCAAAAGGACGCGAGTTGCTTAAAGCTATATGATATAGTAATGGTCGATTCATTAGCACTGGTGATACAAAAAACAGATACACAAAAACAACCAGATTTAATAGACTTCTGCATCACAAAAAATATTCTTCATAAATTGCTGACTATTAAATCATGTTTAGAATTATCCTCAGACCACTCCCCAATCCTAATGACATTACTAGGATCAATAACGACAAGACTTTTCTCAGGCATCTATAACAATAAAACTGACTGGAATAATTTTCGTCTAGCACTGGAAAAACAACTAAAAATAGATATACGATTAAAAACAAAAAATGAAATCGATTCCGCAATCGCATACTTCAATGATAGCGTCATCGAAGCAATCACAGCTTCAATACCGAAGCTAACGTTAGCAAATACACTAAACAAGGGAAAAATTAAATGGAAAAGGAAGCTCCGGAAAACATGGCAAATCACTAGGAATCCGGAAGATAAACGTAACCTAAACAAGGCAACAAATGAATTAAAAATTTTACTTCAGAAAAACAGACAAAAGGAACTAGAAAAACATATGCTGAACTTGGGAACGACCACATCAATAAATTACTCTCTTTGGAAGGCTACAAAAAAACTCACTGGTGCAATAATACACAAACTTCCTATCAAAACACAAACCAGTACATGGGCGAAAACAAGTAAAGACAAAGCCAACACACTGGCCAAACATTTCCTTGAAATATTTACAAGCGAAATGGACAATCAAACCACTCATCTTGACAATGTAATAAATATACCGCAATCTAAAACAAAAAAGACAAAAGTGGCAGAAGTCAAAAACAAAATTAAAAAATTAAAAGATAAACAGGCGCCAGGAATGATCTGATAAGCGGGAAAATGCTAAAAGAAATGCCTGATATAGCTATAATATATCCGAAATATATTTAACTGCATGCTAGAAATTAAGTATTTCTCTCGCTTATGGAAAGTTGCACAGATAAAAGCCATCAGCAAGCCAGGAAAAGATGCCACCAAAACAACTTCTTACCGACCTATCAGTCTATTGCCAATACTATCGAAATTATTTGAAAGGATACTACAGGACAGATTAGAGCCAATCTTAACAACAAACAATTTAATACCCAGCCATCAGTTTGGATTTAGAAGACAGCACTCAACTGTGCAATAGGTCCACAGGGTTGCAAACAAAATCCTTGAAAGTATAGACAACAAAAAATACTGTGTAGCTGTATACTTGGACATTGCAAAAGCATTCGACAAGGTGTGGCACAAAGGACTTCTATATAAACTTAAGCGAATATTTCCACAAAATTATTATGACATTTTCAAGAGCATAAGCGAACGACAATTGTACATAAAATATGACGAAGATTGCTCAGACATCCTACCAATGACAGCTGGAGTACCACAAGGCAGCGTATTAGGACCTCTACTATACTTAATATTCACAGCAGATATACCAATTCCAACGAAAAGCAATGCGAGATAGCAACATTCGCATACGACACAGTTTTAATGGCATTACACAATGACGAAAAAAAGGCAACAAATGCAATCCAACACATATTAGACAATGTAGTAGCATGGTGTGACTTATGGGGAATAGAGATAAATAAAGACAAAACTGTACAAGTTGTATATACAAACAGAAAATCGACAAAATACAGCCTTGCTATAAAGGGCAAAAAAATAAAAACTCACTCTGCTGCAAAATATATTGGAATAACCATAGACGAAAAATTGACTTGGAAGCAGCACATCATTAACAAGCAAAACGATGCAAAAAATAAGTACTGACAGTAAGCTGGCTACTTTTTTTTTGGCGTAGAATACGTCTTACCTTACGGTATAGGCAGTCATGTCAGATTGTTATTGTTGTAATCTTTATTTCATTGATTATGAGGAAACGGCGAGATACCTTTTTTTAAATATTTTTTTGTAGGTAAATGAAGATGTTATCTTTCGTTTGATATAAATTTTATATTGGTTGATATCTTCCTAATATTTAAAGTTCTCAAATGAACATTTTTTAAACACATACACTCAAACATATGTGTGGTGTTTGGTTGAGTGTTTGAGTTTGTAGCGTGAACACAAACTATGCTGCTGTTTAAGTGTGGACACAAACCTTCGGCTGTTGTTTTGATTGATGAAATATTGAAATTTCGTATATTTACTTATGTATTTAAGTGAAACAAAATGTTAAATGTGAATTTGAATTTAACATGGATATATAATTATAAAAAATATATGAAAAAATTAATTCATACATTTTTATGTTAAATGAAAGTGCTGCCAAGTAAGCAAAATAACAAATGCTTGATGCTGTTTGACAGCAGCTGACAGTTGACGTTTAGTAAATTAAAATAAAAACTACTAATCAAAATGGCACCTACACGAAATACAAGAAAGCAACGAGTGGTTGTTATGCAGAGAAATAAATACTCAGGTAAGTTTTGTGTTCCCTTGTTTATATATATTTTTATTAAAAATGTTAATTAATTTGTAGGCGCAACATCAACAACAAATATGCAACAAATCGCAACAGCAGCGGCAGCACCCAATATCAGTCAAATAGGTAAGTTTTATACATATATGTACATATTCATATGTACATATATATATGTACATATTCATATGTACATATGTATATATTAATATGAATAATCTTAAGAATTGATTTAATTTACAGTTCCTATAGCGGCAACAACAACAACAACAAATATAGTGGCATCAACATCAAATATGCAACAAATCGCAACAGCAGCGGCATCACCCAATATCAATCAAATAGGTAAGTTTTATACCTACATACATAACCATATGTACATATGTATATATTAATATAATGTATAAATTCCTAATAATGAATTTCATTTACAGCTCCTATAGTGGCAATATCAACAAGAATGATACGTTCAAGAGCAGCGCGAGAAATAGCAGCAATTCCATTGACTTAGTTTTTGCGAGAAATTTGAATGTTAATTTAAAAACATATTTATCCTATTTTTCCTATCATAAGCCCATATTATCAAAAGTAACTTTCAAATAATCAAATTGATTTGTGTCTGTTATTTATCATTTATCCTCACTCTTTTAATTTAAAAACATATTTATTCTATTTTTCCTACCATAAGCTTATGTATATTATCAAAAGTAACTATAAAATAAATAAATTCTTTTGGTTATATTATTTATCATTTATTGTTATATATGTTTTCTGTCTTATGGGATGAGGTATTCTACGTTAAACTTAATGGCCGTGTCTCTGACACAGCCTGCAGGGACTGTCTGTTTTTTTGTTGTCGGAACAATCTAGTAAGCGCAGCACTCAGACAAAGTATATATCCATTGAACTGCACTTAAGGTTCCCTTTTACTCGGTTTTAAATCTACCCGACCTCCGAAGAAGTAGAAGTAGATCATGTGGTGCCAAGGAGCCAAGTTGGTTACTCCTCAGCACATCAGTGCCAAAAATCCCAAACCTGATTCGATCAAAGGCAGGGCAGACGCATTGAAAATGGTCTGCCGTCTCGTCTTCCTCTCCACAGGCTGGGCACAGCGCACTGTCTGATATGCCAATCCTTTCATTGTGCCGAGCCCATAGAAAGTGCCCTGTCATCACGCCAACCAACAGCCTGCAGTCCCTCCTACCTAAAGATAGAAGGAACCGCGACCATCGGTCAGAGATAGCAGGTAGCATAATTTTCGTCCATCCGCAGCCTCTCTCAGCCCGCCATGCTCGCTTGTGGGTCGAAACAACGCACTTGTTTGCAGTGGCTTTGATGGCAGCGGAAGGGAGTGGCAGAACAGGCTCAGGGCCAATAAAAACAGCCTCGGAGCCCATCCTGGCCAAGGAGTCAGAAGTCTCGCTACCCGCAATGCCAGCGTGTCCCGGGACCTAAGTCAGCGTCAGACTATTATGTTTTCCAACACAATTTAGCCTGTATTTGTAAGAACTGACTATCGTGGAAGTGGTGGTCGGACTATCCAAGGCCATGAGCACAGCTTGGACTGCAGACACAAATAGATTTGCCTTTCCACCTGTTTTCCACAACAAAGTCCATCGCCTCAAGTATCGCATACACCTCCGCCTGAAACACAGATGCGTGCAGACCAAGGGCAAAGAACCGACGGATCCCACAAGATTCCACGAAGCCACCAGAACCTTCTGCAGTCCTGGAGCCATCAGCGAAAATACGGCAGCAGTGTTTGCCGGGCTCGTTCTCGGGATCTAACCATAAACGAGCCTCTGGCAGCAACACATTGTACCGCTTTTCTAGTATGACGGTTGACGACATGGAGTCCGGGGGCATAGAGAGGATTGCAGAATCGATCAGTGCCTGCGCCGTCGTCCAACATCGATCACACCCCATACCAGTGACCACTATGTTTCACTCTGCAGATGGCCTTAACGGCCTCTCCGCGGATGAAGACATCTAGTGGCGGGAGATCCACCAAAGCATCAAGTGCCGGGCCGGAGTAGTCGGAAATGCTCCGGTACAACATATGGCCAGAGCACGTTGTAGTTTTGATAGAGCTTTTTTGACCCCTACAAGAGAGAGTCTGCTCATCCAAACTATCGATGCATAGGTGATAATAGGTCTTACCATAGCTGTATATATCCATAGGACCTTACTAGGGGAAAGACCCCATGTCTTACCGAAAACACCCTTACACTGCCAGAAAACCGACAGTGCTTTGGATGTCTTCAGTTCGACATGTGTTTTCCAAAGAAGTTTGTTATCAAGGATGACTCCAAGATATTTGATTTCCTTGGATAGCTGGATAGACACTCCTTTTAGTGTAAGCAGAATAAGTCCATCAAGCTTTCTCCTTCTGGTAAAGAGGGCAATACCAGTCTTGACAAGATTAGCCGGTAGCCCATTCGCACTGCACCAATTGTCAATCATATCCAGAGTTCTCTGCACCCTTCTGCAGACAATCATAAGGGATGGACCTGTCACAAGACAACCAACATCATCCGCATATGCCTGAGCGTATACCCCCGAGTCATTAATGGCGTTAAGCAGGGGATCGATTACCATGCACCAGAGCAATGGAGACAGTACACCACCTTGGGGACAGCCTCTATTAACCCCAGACGACACCAGCAAATCTTCCTCCGCCCGCACCGTTATGATTCTCTGGGCCAGCATTGAACGTATCCAATTTACTAGGACCCGGTCTACGCCATGCCGCCTAGCAGAGCCGCATATACTGTCGAAGGTAGCATTATCAAACGCACCCTCTATGTCCACAAAGATGCCTATTGCGTATTCTTTCCTGTCGATGGCTCGCTCTATCCTTCCAACAAGGTTTTGCAGAGCCGTCTCGCAGGATTTTCCGCTTTGATAGGCATGCTGAAATGGAGAGAGTGGATGCGTCTTCAGAGACTCCCTACGCATGCGAAGCTCCACCTGCCGTTCTAAACTTTTTAGCATGAACGATGTCATACTAATAGGTCTGAAGATCTTGGGATTGGTGTAGTCGTTTCTTCCAACCTTAGGAATGAAAGCAACCCTCACCATCCTCCAAGAGCGTGGTACATAGGCCAGTGCGAGACATGCAGTGAAGATCTTCTTCAGTGCTGCCATCACTAACTCAATGCCTTCCTTCAACACAATCGGATATATGCCATCCAGTCCGGGCGACTTGAAGCTGTCAAAGGATTTGATAGCAAATCTAATAGCAGCCTCATTCGCCACAGTTCTGGCGACATACCAATCATGTCGAGAGGGCGCAGCTGCCCTGACAACAGTTCCGACCAAAGGTGGTTGTTGACGGGCTATGCTTACCTGATTTCCTGGAAAGTGTGACTCCAACAGCAAGCTGAGTGTCTCACTTTACCTCTCCGTATAGGAGCCATCAGGTTTCCTGAGCGACCCCAGCTTAGCGGTTTGGTGCTTTTTCAGGACTTTCACCAGTTTTGCCGTGTCACTCAGGGATTCGATATCACTGCAGAAGTCTCTAAAAAAAAGTCCTTTTCGAGTCCCGAATCAGCTTCTTGTAGTCCCTCTGATCACGTCGATATCGTTCCCAGTCCCCATCAAGCTACGTCTTGAGGGCCCGGTTGAGGAGTTTTCTAGACTCACGCCTCAGCACCTGAAGCTCTCGGTTCCACCATGGAACAGGAGTCCGGCTAAGAGGAGGTCTAGTTGGACAGGCTAGCTCGAAGCTGTTTGTTAGAGCGGTGTTGAGATGTTCAACAGCCGCCTCAATGTTCTGCTCCTTGCAAAGTTTCAGTGGCGTCACGTGATTGCTACGCAGTGCCTCCCTGAACTTTGGCCAGTCTGTTTTTCTTCGGTTTCTGGTGGGCAATGGCATCTGCGCCCGCTCGCCACACAGAAACTCAATGTATCTGTAGTCCGAGCACGAGTCTTCGGTGAGGACCCTCCAGTTGTTGATCGACCACCCCAGTCTTGGATTTGACAGGGTGACATCAAGTACCTCCTGCCTTCTCGTAGTCACAAAAGTAGGCTGCCTGCCGCGAAATGGACAATCAAACCACTCATCTGTTACATTGTGGATGTTCAGGCTGGAGGAGGCAATATACTCGAAAAGTCGAGATCCCCGCTCATTGCACTTGCTGCTGCCCCAGATCGTATGCTGGGCATTAGCATCGCAACAAAGAACCAGACCAAGACCGCGCCGCTCACAGAACCCTACGAGAGTAGCGACCTTCCCAGGTGGTGGCGCCTCCAAAGCATCATTAGGAAAGAAAGCAGATGCAATCACAAACCTCGATCATCCGTGCATACTCTTAAAACTAATCTCTGCCGCAACCAGTTCCTGACAACAGAATGCGTCAAGGCAGGTCGCTGCAAGATGGGATGATATTATAAGACCGGCTCTAGGTCTTATCGAGTTTCTGTCATATAATATCGTGGCCCCTTTCTACGAGCCAAGGCCACAGAGGCGACCCCTAAAGACCCAGGGCTCTTGTACTGTTGTTATGTGGAGTGATGTGTGCAGCTGGGTGAGTCGTCTACTTAGGAGTACAGTAGCGGCTTTAGAATGCTGCAAGTTGATCTGCGTTACCGTCAAAGGCCGATAGCTACGAGAATCGTCCGAGCCATTCATCTGGGAAAGACATGAAAGGTTACAGTCCCAAAGAAGAGATTCAGACGGCTCCGGTACCGAGAAACCATGACATCAACAGTGGCCTCATCCACTCGCGCCACAAGACTAGCACCTTCTTTACCATCCCGGTTGCTACCCCTGGTGTGCGAAAGAACTCTCCAAAGCCTCGTGTTGATGCCAGGGTTCTAAGCACGCAGACAACAAAGGACATCTGTGGTCGTCAGATCGGGATCCGGAATCCAGCAGATGGCCTTCCTGAGGGACACGCCTGCTTCGCTATACACCGCGAAGCGAGTGGTCCCCATGGGGGGCACGTCATTGTTTGCACCCCTGAGCCAATCAAAGTTGGTCTGAGACGCGCACGACACCTGTAGAGTGCCGTCCTTTGTTGTTTTTTTTCTTCTCTTTTTTTTTTGTTTCGCCTTGTTTTCGTTATTAATTGTCTTCTATTACATTTTTCTTGCCAATGGTCCTTTCAGTATTTTTTGTTTTTTTTTAATTCTTTTTTTTCACACTTTTATTCTTTTTTGGGTTTTTGTTTTTTAAATATATATTTTCCTTTCAAGTATTTCTTTTTTATTCATTCTCTCTTAAATGGACTCTTTTTATATCGGCGATTACATAGTATTGTATAACGGACAACTTGCAGTTAGTATTTATGTTTGGTGTATTATACTATACATATATGGTGTATTATACTATATATTAACTTTACCTTCCTAAGCTTCTGCTGTTGTTGTTGGCCCTAGTGATGCCCGTCCCACGGCGTTCCATGTTCTCTGCTCGTTGGTTCCCGTCACCGCCCTATGCTCGTCCGCGCCCACAGTGACGGTGTTGTGCTGCGGTAGTACCGGTGGAGAATCTTTCGGTAGTATTGATCGAACTGAAGGTTTGCCACACTTATCCCAGACAAGGGGCCCGGAGATGTGGACCCTTTAGAGCCCTGCTGTGTCACACAGCTTCTTCACTTCGGTTGGCTTCGCCCAGCATCCACAAAGACCCCAGCAGCACCTCAGAGAAAATATTACCACCGTTATGGCCACCAGTGCGGCGACCGTTGTGACGACCGTAGTGGTTAACTCCCAGAAACTGCGCTGCCCCTGGTGGGATATAGTCTCTCTGTTACTCGCGTCCAGACAACCTTTCAGCTCGTCAAAGCTCCGCCGACCTTTGAGTAATTGTTGCCGTAGTCCGGAGTGTCGAGCTTTGCTTACCCTCGCCGTCCCGTTGTCTTCATTATTTATCAAGGGCCACCACTTACTTGTCAGTGCTTCTAGGAACTCTGTGTGGTTGGACTGGCGGAATTTAAATTCAAAACGCGAACTTGGCGTATTCTCAAATTGCACCACAACTTCCTCGTTTCTCGGCCAGCAATAATTTTTTAGGGACAACAATCCAAACCCGACTAGTGTCACGGGGTCCGAAACGTCTTCGCATGCTAAATCAAACTGCGTGGCTTTGTGGAATCGGAATAACCACCTATTGGCCTTTTCTGACTTCATCAACAGCTCTGTTGTAGCTGGTACCGCCGATTGAGTGCACCCACGAGTGACCGCAGGCTGTCTTTGTAACAGCTGAACCTCACAATTTCCGTTTCGGTTGGTCAACACCTGTGCTGGTTGCTTTCACAGTAAAGTGCCCTCGTTCTTCACATTGCCTCGAACCCCAAGCTGCAAACATTTGTCCTTGTCGATCGCAGATAGACCCAGATACTTAAGCCTATCCTTGGACTCTCCTATGTACGCAAACTCGAAACTCGCTCCAACACCACATCACATTGTAACGACTCTTCTTTTTGCCGGGGTAAAACTCAGCGGAGTCCAGGGGTCGTATACAGAATTATTTATTCTTTCTGACTACAGTAGATTCCTAGCGAGTCCTGGAACTCGCGTTACTTGAGATGATCCGGAACGCGTGACTAGCAAAGGATCTGGGCGAGTACCGGAGCACGCGTGACTTGAGATGATCCAAAACGCGTGATTAGCAAAGGATCTGGACGAGTCCTGAAACTCGCGTGACTTGAGATAATCTGGAATGCGTGACTAGCAAAGGATCTGGGCGAGTCCTGGAACTCGCGTGACTTGAGATGATCCGGAACGCGTGACTAGCAAATAGTTGTCAGTTGAGTTTTAAGAACGAATGAAAATGAATGAATTGATTCCCCCATTTTTCCCACTTTATACATTTTTTTCCGCCTACTATTGTTTTATTAGCTTTCGTGTGAGTGAAATTTGTCAGTTGGCAAATTTCATTCTCACAACATCCCCCTTTCACTTTGTTGGGGATCGGGTAAGCTTTGAACACGGAGTAACTCGTCCGCTCCGGCAATGGAATCTTAACTCCCAATACCTTTTCTGACGGTAACGCTCTCACGCTGGCCGCCCTGTGTACGTTGGAGGTCCTGGCTAGGGACCAGGTTGGTCTCGCCTCCACAGTGAATTTGCCCATCATTTCTTCCAGCCGCTCTTCACTAATGATGAATGGATGCAGCATTCCCAGAAGTAGATCGTTTAATATTGCAACCTCCTTCCCTTGCTGTGCCTGGATTTCCAGTAAACTAGTGGTTATTAGAACCTGTAACTCCAATAGTCGCAACATTGTCTTTAACACCTCCATTTCTGTCTTGACCGTGGAAGCAAGGGCCGTCTGTAGGACATCCACCTCTTGAACGATCTCCAACAATGGCTCAGCTAGCTTCTCGTAATTGCTAGCCATCACTGTGACATGATGATTCATTACTTCGTAGGTCTGGGTCTCTCTCCGATCTATGGCGTCGAAGTGACTCTGCAATTCCGATGCATCTCGTTGATCCATCACCCCAATATTTCCCCAATGAAGTTGGCCGCTCTCTTGGCCCTCCTGCTCCTGAACATTGCCAACAATAATTGCTCATTATTTTCAAGCGTCCCTATAGCAGCTTCAGTTTCGACCAGTGGCACACTACACGAAGCAACCATTGCCGATGAAAATTTTCGCCTCGCAACTTCACACACCGAGCTTGCGAGCGCAAGAACTTCTTTGTGCTTTTCAGGAAATTGCTCAAGTTCATCGGCCTGAAGTTTGTTGTCCATTCCTCCGTATAAAACCATGCCTGTCCAACATCTTCGAAGAATACCGCGATGTCATTTATCTGCTGTACTTCTACCTCTGCATTTGTAATTACCACCGCTAAAGCCAGCACGCCAAACAGCAACCAAAAACCAGAATTTTCGTGCATGTATTGATATAAATACCTACATAATTATCCATCGGCACATTTTACATGAATAAAAATTTAATACGATATTTTCACAACTTCAATTAAAAAAAAAATGTTCTAAATCATACTGATTATATAATATCTGAATTCAATAATTACCCACCTAACTCCTAAAATACGCCTGTGACCAACCTAACGCGCATATTCCCCCCAACTAATAAAAGTTGCTGAGTGAATATTCTTACTTTAATCTATTACTCCTCTGATTCATGTTTACTATCCACCTCGCTACCATACCTGCACACTAACTGCACTAGTACACCAAAATTACATATGTACGTTTCTACCTACTTGCTAAATTATTTCCGCAATTATGATCTTAGTTACTTTCCTAAGATCCTTATAATCCATATGCCTATCATATGCCTACTTGCATGGTGCCCGCTCGCCACAGCCTATGCAAGGCAATTACTTATCTTATCTTCTAACCTAGTATCCCATGCAATTATGTTCAACTATATTCTCTACTAGATGTATTAACCTTATACGAAAGTATGTATCTATGTAAGTGAGTTTTTATCTAAATGTATCTAAGTATCAACATGGAACAAACATGCACTCGAACGAGGATCTCGCCACTAAGACTATGAATTGTTTACTTTATTCTGTTTTTGCAACATTCTGCTTTGTTTTTTCCCACCCAAGCCCTCACAGAGTATCCGTATACATGTGCATTCCGAAAGTGTTCATATACAAATGTACCTATCCACTTAAATATATACTCTGCATATCTAAATGTGCTATTGGTCTGAGACGCGCACGACACCTGTAGAGTGCCGTCCTTTGTTGTTTTTTTTCTTCTCTTTTTTTTTTGTTTCGCCTTGTTTTCGTTATTAATTGTCTTCTATTACATTTTTCTTGCCAATGGTCCTTTCAGTATTTTTTGTTTTTTTTTAATTCTTTTTTTTCACACTTTTATTCTTTTTTGGGTTTTTGTTTTTTAAATATATATTTTCCTTTCAAGTATTTCTTTTTTATTCATTCTCTCTTAAATGGACTCTTTTTATATCGGCGATTACATAGTATTGTATAACGGACAACTTGCAGTTAGTATTTATGTTTGGTGTATTATACTATACATATATGGTGTATTATACTATATATTAACTTTACCTTCCTAAGCTTCTGCTGTTGTTGTTGGCCCTAGTGATGCCCGTCCCACGGCGTTCCATGTTCTCTGCTCGTTGGTTCCCGTCACCGCCCTATGCTCGTCCGCGCCCACAGTGACGGTGTTGTGCTGCGGTAGTACCGGTGGAGAATCTTTCGGTAGTATTGATCGAACTGAAGGTTTGCCACACTTATCCCAGACAAGGGGCCCGGAGATGTGGACCCTTTAGAGCCCTGCTGTGTCACACAGCTTCTTCACTTCGGTTGGCTTCGCCCAGCATCCACAAAGACCCCAGCAGCACCTCAGAGAAAATATTACCACCGTTATGGCCACCAGTGCGGCGACCGTTGTGACGACCGTAGTGGTTAACTCCCAGAAACTGCGCTGCCCCTGGTGGGATATAGTCTCTCTGTTACTCGCGTCCAGACAACCTTTCAGCTCGTCAAAGCTCCGCCGACCTTTGAGTAATTGTTGCCGTAGTCCGGAGTGTCGAGCTTTGCTTACCCTCGCCGTCCCGTTGTCTTCATTATTTATCAAGGGCCACCACTTACTTGTCAGTGCTTCTAGGAACTCTGTGTGGTTGGACTGGCGGAATTTAAATTCAAAACGCGAACTTGGCGTATTCTCAAATTGCACCACAACTTCCTCGTTTCTCGGCCAGCAATAATTTTTTAGGGACAACAATCCAAACCCGACTAGTGTCACGGGGTCCGAAACGTCTTCGCATGCTAAATCAAACTGCGTGGCTTTGTGGAATCGGAATAACCACCTATTGGCCTTTTCTGACTTCATCAACAGCTCTGTTGTAGCTGGTACCGCCGATTGAGTGCACCCACGAGTGACCGCAGGCTGTCTTTGTAACAGCTGAACCTCACAATTTCCGTTTCGGTTGGTCAACACCTGTGCTGGTTGCTTTCACAGTAAAGTGCCCTCGTTCTTCACATTGCCTCGAACCCCAAGCTGCAAACATTTGTCCTTGTCGATCGCAGATAGACCCAGATACTTAAGCCTATCCTTGGACTCTCCTATGTACGCAAACTCGAAACTCGCTCCAACACCACATCACATTGTAACGACTCTTCTTTTTGCCGGGGTAAAACTCAGCGGAGTCCAGGGGTCGTATACAGAATTATTTATTCTTTCTGACTACAGTAGATTCCTAGCGAGTCCTGGAACTCGCGTTACTTGAGATGATCCGGAACGCGTGACTAGCAAAGGATCTGGGCGAGTACCGGAGCACGCGTGACTTGAGATGATCCAAAACGCGTGATTAGCAAAGGATCTGGACGAGTCCTGAAACTCGCGTGACTTGAGATAATCTGGAATGCGTGACTAGCAAAGGATCTGGGCGAGTCCTGGAACTCGCGTGACTTGAGATGATCCGGAACGCGTGACTAGCAAATAGTTGTCAGTTGAGTTTTAAGAACGAATGAAAATGAATGAATTGATTCCCCCATTTTTCCCACTTTATACATTTTTTTCCGCCTACTATTGTTTTATTAGCTTTCGTGTGAGTGAAATTTGTCAGTTGGCAAATTTCATTCTCACAACATCCCCCTTTCACTTTGTTGGGGATCGGGTAAGCTTTGAACACGGAGTAACTCGTCCGCTCCGGCAATGGAATCTTAACTCCCAATACCTTTTCTGACGGTAACGCTCTCACGCTGGCCGCCCTGTGTACGTTGGAGGTCCTGGCTAGGGACCAGGTTGGTCTCGCCTCCACAGTGAATTTGCCCATCATTTCTTCCAGCCGCTCTTCACTAATGATGAATGGATGCAGCATTCCCAGAAGTAGATCGTTTAATATTGCAACCTCCTTCCCTTGCTGTGCCTGGATTTCCAGTAAACTAGTGGTTATTAGAACCTGTAACTCCAATAGTCGCAACATTGTCTTTAACACCTCCATTTCTGTCTTGACCGTGGAAGCAAGGGCCGTCTGTAGGACATCCACCTCTTGAACGATCTCCAACAATGGCTCAGCTAGCTTCTCGTAATTGCTAGCCATCACTGTGACATGATGATTCATTACTTCGTAGGTCTGGGTCTCTCTCCGATCTATGGCGTCGAAGTGACTCTGCAATTCCGATGCATCTCGTTGATCCATCACCCCAATATTTCCCCAATGAAGTTGGCCGCTCTCTTGGCCCTCCTGCTCCTGAACATTGCCAACAATAATTGCTCATTATTTTCAAGCGTCCCTATAGCAGCTTCAGTTTCGACCAGTGGCACACTACACGAAGCAACCATTGCCGATGAAAATTTTCGCCTCGCAACTTCACACACCGAGCTTGCGAGCGCAAGAACTTCTTTGTGCTTTTCAGGAAATTGCTCAAGTTCATCGGCCTGAAGTTTGTTGTCCATTCCTCCGTATAAAACCATGCCTGTCCAACATCTTCGAAGAATACCGCGATGTCATTTATCTGCTGTACTTCTACCTCTGCATTTGTAATTACCACCGCTAAAGCCAGCACGCCAAACAGCAACCAAAAACCAGAATTTTCGTGCATTTATTGATATAAATACCTACATAATTATCCATCGGCACATTTTACATGAATAAAAATTTAATACGATATTTTCACAACTTCAATTAAAAAAAAAATGTTCTAAATCATACTGATTATATAATATCTGAATTCAATAATTACCCACCTAACTCCTAAAATACGCCTGTGACCAACCTAACGCGCATATTCCCCCCAACTAATAAAAGTTGCTGAGTGAATATTCTTACTTTAATCTATTACTCCTCTGATTCATGTTTACTATCCACCTCGCTACCATACCTGCACACTAACTGCACTAGTACACCAAAATTACATATGTACGTTTCTACCTACTTGCTAAATTATTTCCGCAATTATGATCTTAGTTACTTTCCTAAGATCCTTATAATCCATATGCCTATCATATGCCTACTTGCATGGTGCCCGCTCGCCACAGCCTATGCAAGGCAATTACTTATCTTATCTTCTAACCTAGTATCCCATGCAATTATGTTCAACTATATTCTCTACTAGATGTATTAACCTTATACGAAAGTATGTATCTATGTAAGTGAGTTTTTATCTAAATGTATCTAAGTATCAACATGGAACAAACATGCACTCGAACGAGGATCTCGCCACTAAGACTATGAATTGTTTACTTTATTCTGTTTTTGCAACATTCTGCTTTGTTTTTTCCCACCCAAGCCCTCACAGAGTATCCGTATACATGTGCATTCCGAAAGTGTTCATATACAAATGTACCTATCCACTTAAATATATACTCTGCATATCTAAATGTGCTATGCCGAACATACATACATTCCCGTACGATTGTACATTGCACTAGTACACTCTAAAGAAACAACCAAAAACAAAAAGAAAAATCGCAGTGGTGTCAAATTACTAGTGTTCGTAATCCATAAGCACGGTCGATCAGTGCACAGCCGTACAAACATATATATACAACATTATTGCGATTATTTACTTTGCAATTTCATTAAAAGAAATTAGCGAGAACCAGTAAATAAAATAAAACAAAATTTGTGTATAAAGAATAATTTTTTGCTTATAAAACATTACTTTATCGCCACCTTTTTCACGCGACGTTGCCCTTGAATTTGTTTTATTCAACAATATTATTTAATATTAAGTTTTGACCTAATTCCACAGACGCTGTTTTGATGTTCTTGATTTGGGGTAGGTCTATATGTTAACACATGTATGTTAGTTTTGCATTGCCATGCAACTCGAGCATTAACACAGAAAAATCGGGTTTCTTTATGCTAAGGCAATAGTGTATGCGCACAAACTATCTACCTGGGGGTTCCTGAGTGGAAAATCTTTAAAAGATTATTGTGCAGCTTCCTTGGTTTACCTTTTATCGTTACCACAGTTGTAACCGGGCTGCGGAACTCTTCCACTGCATATGGACCAATCCCAACGGGTGAGAATTTATTTTTCCTAATCTGGTTCTTCAAAAGTACTCTGTCTCCTACGTTAAACACGGTTGGAATTAGAGTCCTGTTGTAGGCTTTTCTGGCCACTTTCTTTGCCTTCTCCCGATTCTCCCTGGCCAGTTCATGTGCTCTCTGGAGCTGATACTTACGTACTTTATTCGGATCTTCAGCATTGTAAACCGGTGCGCACTTTCGCTTCAGGTTGCTGGGCATGTCAAAGTCAAATCTGTAAGACGTCTTAAACTGTGTTTGCTTCGTTGAGACGTGGACCGTGTTGTTCTGCACGGGCATAGCTGTAGTCAGCCATTGGTCCCAATTTGATCCATCCTCCTTGGCAAAGCTACGCAAATACTCCAGAGGCCGGTGATTTCGTTCCAGAGGCCGGTGATTTCGTTCCAACGACCCATTGGCTTGCGGGTGGTATGGAGTAATATGCAATATTCTAATTCCATATAGTTTGCATGTCTCCGAAAACAACTTAGACACGAAGTTTGATCCGTTATCGGTTATCAGAACCTTTGGTATGTTGTACCGCGCAACGATTTCATCGAAAAACGCTCTGGCTACAGTGCCCGCTTCAGCGTCGGGTATGGCCACGCATGCCAAGTACTTAGAAAAATCATCCTGGAACGTAAGGATGTATTTATTGCCAGAAACCGTCTATGTCCACGATATCCATATATACCTTGTCGAATGGTCGAGCTGGTGTGTCAGTCAACACCATTGACATTTTTGTCAATTTAGATCTCTTATTTGCCTGACATTTAGGGCAGCTTCTTACATATCTTTTAATGTCTCCGAACATGCCCTTCCAAGCGTAATCCCGTTTTACTCGTTTGTACGTCTTCCATGACCCTTGGTGCCCGTCCAAAGTTGAATCATGGTAACTCTTTAGTACCTTCAGTATATCTTTTTGGCTTCCTAGCCATTCTACTTCCCTAGCTGGTCGTTCCACCTTTTCCCTTTGGTTTGTGTCGTTCTACTCGGGTTCTTCGCCTATACTTCAAGATTTACTTCTTCTTCTATCCTGGCCTTCGTATTGGCACTCGTTTGAACCATGGACAACTTATGCCTGAACCGGGCCAACCGAGAAGTTTGATCCTTCAATTTTGCGATTCCACGCAACGGTTGGAGACCAGTGTAGATCTTAAATGGCCTACCCAGCAGGTATGCCCGGAAGTTTTTCGTTGCACAAACTATGGCCAAGAACTCCTTCACTATTGTCGAATACCGCTTTTCCGTATCGCTAAGCGCTCTACTTGCAAACGCAATCGGTCGGTCGCTTCCGACTTCACCTTGTGACAACACCGCTCCTAACGCTTCATTACTTGCGTCGGTGGTCAGCAAAAAGGTTTGCGTAAAATCCAGATACGCTAGAACAATGGAGGTGAGCTAATTATTTCTTTCCGTTTTTCAAATGCCTTGGCAACTGTTCGTCCATTCACACTTATCTTCTTTTCGCAAACGTTTTTCTTTTATCAGCAATGCTATTCCAGCTAGACCCTCCACTAACTTCCTATAGTAGTTCACTAGCCCTAGGAACGCTTGCACTTCTTTTATGTTCTTCGGAATGGCTAAATTCCTTACACATTCCTCTTTTAGCGGGCCCGGCAGTGCTACTGACTCTGAACAACTCTCTGAGGAGTATGGCAGAGCTAGTGGAAGCAGTCTAGTCCATTGAAGCAGCAATACAACAACGAACGACAACAGGTGGAATCTGCTGGACGAATGCTCCAGCAGAGGTAGAAACAGTACAGCAGCAAAACAGATGTGGAGTCGTTAGATTGATCGGCCAATTTCCGCAACAAAGAGACCAACGATTCTTGGTTGAGAGGTTTCAGCCAAGGAAACCCATTTGCTCATTCTGTGATAAGCCAGGACATACAAGGGATGAATGTGTTACACGCAAAAACACGCGCTACTGTATGGAGTGCCAAACTTACGGTCATGAGGCAAGTAGACAGTGCCAAGTAGACACTCAATGGGATCAAAGTAGAAGGAAGCCAGCTACGAGGCGGCCGGTTCCACCCTTGACGGACAGCAGGGGTGTAGTTCAGTAGTCCCCGAGTTAACCAAGGAAGAAATTCTTTCAAAACTGGGAGTGGTCAGCAGCGACCAAATTGGGATTCCAGAAGTGAACAAATGATAAGCAACACCAGACAGGGGTTAAGATGCTTCTCATGTGGACAGATGGGACATCGGGCAGCGGAATGCAGGGATAGACAATTCTAACAAAGGAACCAGGGAAACTTCCAGCGGCCCAGTCGAGGCCAGTAGACTGGAAAGCCAAAAGAAAGAGAGTAATAATTAGGCCGGAAGTACGTGGGACCAGGAGAAGGAGGAGCAAGAGGCTCTCCAGTATCACGAACAGTTAGGGAGTGGATACACGTCCATATTGGGAACAAAAGGAGGTTGCTTCGCTATGAGCAGGATAGGTGATGCCTTCATCGAGATACCCTGCGAGGAGGCAGCGAGTGGAAAGCTAGTGCTATTAGTAGATTCAGGGGCGGACACTAGCCTCGTAAAATCTAGTGTTTTACGGAAGGGGCTAGACATTAATCAAATGGACTTAAGAACGCTTAACGGAGCGTTTGGAGGTTGCATTAGGACATTGGAGTCGCTCAGAATAGGGCACTATGGAGTTAAGGGTATGAGTTTTAGAGTGCATGCAGTGGAAGTGGATAGGAAAGGTATCCCGGCTGATGGGATAAATGGCCGCGATAATCTTTGGGGCCGCACCATACTGGATGCGCTCGACAAGCAGTTATCATTCTATGATAATAATAAGAATAGAATCCTTACTCTTCCATTAATGTGATGGCAGGAAGGAACCGTGACTAGGGTTAAGAAGTGTGGTATGGAGGTAGTAAACGGAAGGTCAACCAGAGTAGTTGCTATGCATGTAAATACGAAACTTAGGACTGTTGTTTTGCACAAGCAGCAGCTAGCGGAGGGCGTATATATGGGTGAAACCATAATGCACGTTGACAAAGGTAAGGTGTACGCTTGCGTACTCAATGCATCGGAAAAGGACTACCTGATGGATGAGGCTTTTAGGCCTAAGTTCACTAGTTACGATAATTTTAAGGAACCGAGTTATAGATCGGTTAATCAGATTAAACAAGTTGATATAAGAAAAAGAATAGATAGAGTGCTAGAATCACTGAAGTTAGACCCAAGCGTAAACTCAGAAGAGAAGGCATCAATAGAAGCCATTTGTGCGTCATTCCATGACATATTTTTGCTGGAAGGAGACCAGTTGACATACACACCAGAGGTAGAGCATGAAATACTTGCTAGAGTGGATCAACCACCAACTAATCAGAAACAATACAGATTGCCACAAGCTCACAAAGATGAGGTAAATAGGCAAGTGGAAGGAATGTTAAAGGATAACATAATTTCACCGAGTATCTCTCCTTGGAACTCACCAATAATTTTGGTACCAAAGAAGGGAGGTGCTCAGAGTCAAAAGAAGTGGAGAATGGTCGTCGATTTTAGGAAATTGGACGACGCCACTATCAAGCAAGTGTTCCCGATACCAAGGATAGAAGAAATTCTGGATCAATTGGGGCATAGTAGATACTTTTATACACTTGATTTAGCGAGTGGCTAACACCAAGTTCTGGTGGATACCCAAGCAGAAAACCACGTTCAGTACCGGTTTAGGGCATTATGAGTTTGACAGAAAGCCGTTTGGATTAACAGGAGCACCGGCTACCTTCCAACGGCTAATGAACCATGTGCTAACAGGCTTGCAAGGGTTAGATTGTTTTGTGTATCTCGATGATATTGTAATTTATGGGAAGAACTTGCAGCAGCATTCGTGACGCTTGTGCAAGGTGCTCCAGAAATTACGGGAATACAATTTTTGCGAAGAGAAGTGGTTTATTTAGGCCATCGTTGCTCAGAGGCAGGAGCACTGCCTGACCCGCAGAAGGTGGAATGCGTTAAAAATCTAGCGATTCCGAGAAACAGAAAGGAAGTGCAAGCATTCCTAGGACTAGTGAACTATTATAGAAAATTCGTGGAAGGACTAGCCGGAATTGCGTTGCCTATTAAGTTCCTACGAAAAGAAGCAGAGTTCGAATGGACAGAGAGATGTCAGCAAGCATTCGAGAGGCTAAAGGAAATAATTAGCTGACCACCGATTTTGGCGTACCCCGACTTTGAGCAAACTTTTTTGTTTACCACTGCTGCAAGCAATGAAGCATTAGGGGCAGTATTGTCACAAGGGGAAGCCGGCAATGACCGACCAATAGCATTCGCAAGCAGAGCGCTTAGCGATACGGAGAAAAGATACTCCGCAATAGAAAAGGAATTTCTAGCCATAGAATGGGCTACGAAGAATTTTAGGGCATATCTGCTAGGACGCCCATTTAAAATATATACTGATCACCAGCCATTGAGAGGCATAGCCAATTTGAAAGACCAAACATCTAGGCTAGCCAGGCTCAGACACAAATTGTCTGAGTATGATTTTGAAATCATATACAAACCTGGGAAAAAGAATCTGAATGCGGACGCACTCAGCAGAGTACCGCAGGCACAGAAGGTATCAGTATTGCAAACGGGGGCCAAAGCACGGTCAGATAAGGAGAAGGCCGAGAGAATGCAAGAGGATAAAATTGATGCTACAAGAGATGTTAGCAAGACGGGTGATCATGTCAATGAACAAAGAGCTAGCCGTGTGGAATGGCTGGAGGATAAAAAAGATATCCAGGCTGTGTTAAAGGGTTTCAATGATTCACCTCTAGGTGGACACCAAGGATTTTGGAAAACTCATGACAGAATTAGGCGAGTATATGGATGGAAAGGTATGCTCAAGGACATTAAAAAATATATAAAGAGTTGTCCGAAATGTCAGGCCAATAAGAGTTCAAGACTAAAAAAGATGCCAATGGTGTTAACTGACACACCAAAACAACCATTTGATAAGGTTCATATGGATATTGTAGGTATTCTACCTGAGACAGTTTCAGGAAACAAGTACATCCTGACGTTCCAAGATGATTTCTCAAAGTATATGGCGTGCGTGGCTATACCCGATGCTGAAGCAAGTACGATAGCCAAAGCGTTCTTTGACGAAATCATAGCACGATACAACTAACCTAAGGTTTTGATAACCGACAATGGTTCCAATTTTGTATCAAAACTATTCTCAGAAACGTGTAAAATGTTGGGAATCTAGAAATTGCATATAACACCAGATCATCCACAGGCGAATGGCTCATTGGAACGTAGTCATCGACCTCTGGCCGAGTACTTGCGCAGTTTTTCCAAGGAAGACGGCTCGAATTGGGATCAATGGTTGACCACTGCAATGCATGTACACAACAATACTGTGTATCAACGAAGCAAACTGCGTTTAGAACACTGTACGGGTTTGATTTTAACATGCCAGCAAATCGAAAGCGCAATGTGCGCCAGTGTACAATGCTGATGGCCCGAATAAAGTGCAAAAGTATCAGCTACAGCGTGGGCACGAGTTGGTCAGAGAAAACCAGGATTGTGCTAAACGAGTATCCAGGGAAGCCTATAACAAGGTACTAAACCCAAGGAGGAATCAGGCTAGGAGAAACAAATTCTCACCTGTGTGGATAGGTCCGTATGTAATAGCAGAGATCCGAAGCCCAGTTACAACAGTCGTAACGATTAAGGGCAAAAATAAAAAGCTACATAATAAGACATGTGTTAACAGTGTTGTACAAATGTTAACACAAGAGTAACAATGTAAACATGTACGTGTGTGTATCAAATAACACACGTAGCGCCGATTTTTAGAGTCAATGCCAGTAAAAGTGTGCCGCTTAAACTCGGGCAAGTAAAATTGACGTAAAGAAAATCTGCTTATTAAGCACTATTGCCGAATGAAGACAGTAGAGAAAAATATTTTTTTTTTTTTTACATATTAAATAATAATAAGCGGGTTCTTTGCACATAATTAAAAAATAAAATAAAATAATAAGACAGTCGTGGGTAAGTAATATAAAACTTAACTTCAAATATGTACATACATACATACGGCAGGGTATGCTCTGAAATTTGACGCATAAGCTTTAACGCCAGGCAACGGCACCGTTGGTGAAGTAAGAGTATATGTATATACATATGTGTATGAGATAAAGAATGAATGTACGAATGTATATTTAAAGAAGTAAGTATTCTAGTTAAGAGGAATGGGTATGTGCGTATGTATATTTTTGCAGATACTGCAGTAGGCTATATGTAAATATACATATCTTTTTTCTGTTCATTAATTAGGAATTTAGTGTATGGGTAAATGAAGAAAGGCATATTAAAGGAAAATGGGTATAGGTTAATTGATAAAATAGTGCCTTGAATGTATGTATGTAGCCATCTACGATCTAACTACAGGGTGTAGGAAGAGACGATCGTTAATGGATATATACATATCAGGTTATAGATAAATTTGGATCCAATAATTGACTGCGATGAAAGATATAGTCGTGCAATGGACGAAGTTTTGACATAAACCGGATTATTTTATGTAATCTGGGTTTTGTCGGAGGACCAATGAATTGGTTCAAAACTGAGATGAGTGATAGATAACTCACGTGTTAAAAAGAGCACGAACAATTAATCGAAACAAAACTGATGCCCTGTATGGCTATGAAAACACATAGTCCAGTCGTCTTTTCCTCTAGGATACGGTAGCGAATCCGATAATGTAAGGGGAAAAGACGAGGGGACGCAAATTGAATGATATAGCATTCAATTATAGAAAAGCATGTTATAGAAATTTTGTTTTTTTTTATATATTCAGGAATAGCGTATGTTTCAGAAAAGTTAAAGATTAAAAAAATTATAATCTGGGTAAAGTTCACATTAGAAACAAAAGTAGTTTAGAAAATAATTAGTGTTACAAAAATTAGTTATTTAAAATCTAACTTTATAATGAAATAGGTGTTATAATAAAAAAAAATACAAATCATACTAAATAGGAAAATTATACCCAAGAGTATATATAGTATATATAGTGTATTTATTTAAATATTATATAATTTTGAAATTCATTTATTAAATTGACTTATGAAATGTTTGAAAAAAATTAAACATAGAAGAAATACCAAACTAAAATGTAAACTAGAAAATTAAGAAAGTTATTATAGGTTTTCTCTAAATAGCTCTGATGATGTGAAGCGAAGCAGCAAGTTCCGGGAATAGCGGATATTGGAATACGGTGCGGACTAAGGGACGAACATAGTATTCGGGAAGATGTGTTTTGGAAAATCAGGGATTTCTGACAGCTATCCGGTTGTGACCGCAAGGATGCCAATATATTGGATTGGGGATGACTGGTGATGGAGTTATTTTTCTTTCCGACGCGGCATATGGATGAGTTATTGACAAGCAATGAAAATTAAACAAGTTTCCTCGCGGAATCATGTTTTGAATTGGACAATTTTATAGTACGATGTGCACCCAGTGTATCACAATCTCAACAGAATCGATTTTGGATAAGTTGAAGATGGGTAAAAGCTTAAGGGTGGGTGACTGGAACCACCACCAAATATAATAAGCAGAAGAAGGGAGGGGTATGCAGAGTTCATCGAGGGACTTCACTCTCGCATAACGGACGCTACCAGGACCAACAATTGCAGAGGACCGTATTTATAAGAAGCGTAGCTAAATATGTAATTAGTTTGTAATTTTGTTTGTATATACGCCAGTGAGAAAAGAGTCGATGAAAGACCAAACATAAAAAGGGGAATATAACCAAAAAAAAAAAAGAGAAAAAATAGAGATAAAAGAACAAAATCGACCCTATTCTGCATTTCGATTACGCTCCCGCATTACGTTACGCATCGATCGAAAATTGGTATTCCACCAAAAAACCTAATCGAAAGAATAAGAAGAAGAGATCGAAACAGAAAACAAGCAATTTTGTAAAATTGTAACAAAAAGTTAAATTTGTACAAAACCAAAATAAAAAGTGAAGAAAATTAAACAGTGATTTAATAGTGAAAACAATTTAAATATTGTGAACTTTAATATACTTTAATATAAAACACAGCAGGTGAACTTTAATACAAAACACAGCAGGTACGTATAAAAGAAAAAAAACCAGAACCTAAGGCAGTGGATTTTGTGGGCAAAGTATTCTAGTATGAAGAATACTTCGTGCCGGAGGCGATATTTTCATTTGTTTAACATCATTGCTGCACAAAACTATTTTTTTTTTGTATTGAAATAGAAATGCAATTGATTGCAGCGGCGGTTTTGTTAGAAGAGGAGAACAACGTACTCCAGAATGCAGAGTCAAGAATGGTAATGAGAAAAATTGAGGGATAGTTCTAATCCGTTCGAGATGACAGATCAAAGGTAGGACAGTTGTTTTAATTTATTCATTTTAATTTTAATTTAATTTACATTTACATTTATAGATTCAAAAAAAACTTTCGCTTAAACAAAGACGCGTTTAAGTATGTGCTAGACACACGCACGGGCGACTACGTTAACCTCTCTATCACCGCTGAACAGAGTAGTGGCAGCTTTGAGGTTTTTTGCTGAAGGAAGCTACCAGCACGGAGTTGGAGCAGACTTTAATGTTGGCATGGCTCAATCGACAGTGTCCAAGTCACTAACCCATTTCCTCGACATTATGCAGCGGAAACTTTGCACTCAGTGGATAATGTTAGACCAGATTGAGGAGGAAAAGATACAAGCGAAGCGAGCATTTTATGAGAAGACGGGCTTCCCAGGCGTCACTATGTGTGTTGATGGCACACATATAAAAATTATAAAACCATCCGAAGAGGCGTACATTTACTACAATAGGAAAGGTTTTTTTAGCATTAATACTATGGTGGTGAGTATTTTTATTACTCCCCACGGAAAGCCAGCCAAATTATAAATGTTGTATGTGCCCTCCACAACATTTGTTTATACTACTGGGTGGAATATTATAACCCGGACGAAATAGAAACTGAAAGTTCCGACGAAGAGGAAGAATTCGAAATGGACGATTCCAACTATACTTCCATAGCTCGTACTATACGGGATAATATACGATCCTCTTTTTAATACAAAAAACAAATAATTCAGTTCATGTCTCTCCTTATATATATTTAATAATAAAAATCAGAAAAAAGTTCTTTTGTTAAAACCAAACAATTTAGTTCATATATTAAGTCAGGGTATGGGGTGGCCATAACGGCCATGTGCATTTAGTCCCTTGGCGTTAAGTCATGCCACCTATAACAAAGCAACTAACCAAAGTTATGGCCTGGGTGCTGAAAGCGCAACTTTTCCATCTTTATATGTATTTTTTGTTGCAGCAACTCCTCCTTAATTTTGTTGTGCCGCTTCTTTTCTGCAAGTTCTTTTTCTGCAGTATCTGCCAGCCTCTCTACATTGCGATTTAAACGTCGCATATAGGTCACCACACTCTCTTGGTGTGTTTTTATACCATCATTAAAGTTTTGCTGATTGGTAAATGCACTTTTCAAGAAAGACAATGTGGTTTCTTTAGCCCCTTGCTGCTGACGCCTTTGTGATCCAGAAGCTACATCAGCAGAGCCTTGAGTTGATGGAAATATCCATTACACATCCTCGTGCATCTTCCGCCAACGCACTGGCCACTCCGAAATCCTCCGCACCGGCAATTCCACTGGTACTAGCTACCAGTCCCGTCAGCTGGATGACTTTCTCCTCAAGGGGGGTTATGCGCTGTAAGCGGCAGTGGCCTCCTCCGGTGCTCACCATTTCTTTTTTGTTTGAGGAGAGGTTCCGCTTAATATAGCTCTTCCAGTCAATCCACACCTACATATATAAAAAATATATTTAACATATGCAACACATTCTTAAAATGTCATACATACCTTATTCCATGCAGTGGCAGTTTTAGTTGGTGGCCCTACTGCATTGAGTGTGCTGGTCACTTCGTCCCAGAATGCCTGCACTTCCTCTTTCGTCCTTTTGTGGTAACCACTAGCAATGTCTGTCTTTGTTGCCAATAAATTGTACAATTCCTCATATTGCTGTGGTGTTGTTGTTTTCGACCTGCAATTGAAAAAAAATATTTATAAACATCATAAATCAAACCCTTAATTGCATTTTATACTTACATTATTTTTAAAATACACAATTTTTCAAATTAAAAACACAATCGAAAAATTCTCCGCCACAGAATAAACAACTTAGAAAAACGTAGCTACGATCGTAATGCAGAATACATACAATCGAAAAATTTCCGCATGCGGAACGGAACGCAGAATACCAAAGTTGCCAAAACGGAGAAAATTCGATCGTGATCGAAATGCAGAATAGGGGTGAATAAAACAAAAGAGAAACTATAAAAGAAAGTAATAAGAGAAAAAAAAGAATACAAAAGTAAAAAGAAAGGAATAGAATAATAGAACCCAAATAAGGCGAATTTAAAAAAAAAAAGAAGAAAAATTATACATTTGTACTACAGGTTTAAGAAAAAGCACAGATTGTTTAAAGTGCAGAAATGATTGTAAACTCTCATTAGAAGTTAGTTGCACTTCTTTTAGAAAGAGGCGAGGGAAGTTGTGAGTTAGAACAAAGCTACCTACGTGTAGTTGACTCACAGCATCGACTCCTAATAGATGCCACATATTCTGTGTGATTAGCATATGTTAAAGTTACTTAAGAAAGCACATATTTTTAGGGTGCGAGTATTTAGAATTAATATTACCTATGTAATATTTATTATATAAACTTTTAGGATGCTACACTTTTGCAGTCGAGCCACCGAAGGGCATTGAAAGTTAGAATGCACCATCAGCATTTCAGAATGGCGTAGGTCAGTTGGCTTGACCAACTGACACCAATTAACAGGTGCGAAACTGGAACACCAGAAGGTCAGTTTTTGTATTGTAATTGTAAATTGTAAATAGTATTAAGAGTTAGTATCCTAAGAATAAATGGCTTGAGATTTAAAAACTAAAAGTGTAATGTAGTGATTTTTCCGAAGAGTGATTTAGGGTTTTCAGATATACGCGAACAGCAGAAGGACATCCCCCGTCAAACAAGGACAATACCGCAACACTAGGATACATGGAACATGTCGCGCTAGAAGTTTGGCCAACACAGGTATGTTATTCCGCATCATGGTGTTTACAAAGAGTCTAGCTCCGCATCGCATTGGGTTTATGGCTGATATAGAAAAATGTTGTTATTGGTATCACAACACTGATACTACCGGCTACTAAATCAACATCATGCCACTTGCTGGTGATGTAACAAAACACCAACAGCTTTCCGATGTTTACCGAATATATGATCCTACTTGTTTACTTGCTCCGGTCATAATTACTGGTAAAATTATGGCGCAACAACTCTGGTTAGGCGGTTGTAAATGGGACGATCCCATACCAGCACCACAGCAGCAAAACTGGATAAAGTTTCGTGCGGAGCTGCCCCTAATCGAAAATATCAAGGTGCTCTACAATTGCCGTCAATTCAAACTTTTTACTGGTCCGATGCCAGAACAGTGCTCTGCTGGATTTGTTCGAATCCCGGACGACACAAACAGTACATCGCCAATAGAGTCACTCAAATACAAGAGTTGACGTCAATTGACTCGTTGCGATACGTGCTTTCGAAAACGAACCCAGCTGGTATAGGATCACGTGGAATATTCCCGTCAGAGCTAGCCTACCTTGACATATGGTGGTCAGGACCGTCATGGCTGCACCATGATGATACTTTTTGTCCCAAGCAACCTGCTTCACTGGACAGCGAACCTGACAGAGAAAACGTAGCCGTTCTACATGCAGTTCCATGTCGCCAAAATCCGGGGAAGAAGCTTGCAACAAACCTCCTACACAAATATTCAAAGCTGAACAAAGTTCTGGTAGTCACTAGTTGGTGTGGACGATTCATCCCTGCGAGACTCAAATAATCACTCGAGACGACGTCAAGGTGTACTACCATTGAGCGCAACGCTGCCTTGCAATTTTGGGTAATGTATGTTCAAAACATAAATTTTTCTAATGAAATTTCCTGTATACTTCAGAGAAAGCCTATCAGCAGAAAAAGCCGTTTGCGGATGAGGAGGCCTTGTGCTCATGAACGGACGCTTGAAATATGCCATTTTGCCAACTCCGGAACGCTTACCGATAATTTTACCAAAATTTAGTCCACTATCTACATTGATTATTGCTAACGCACATGAGACCACGATGCATGGTGCTACACAAGCGACACTAAATTATCTTCGAAGACGTTATTGGCTATAAGACGCGCAGTATACCATCAAATCCTATGTCAATCCGGCAACGGTCCACTGTTGCAAATCAAATATTGGGGCCGCTTCCTGTACATCGTTGCAGTCCCGGAAAACCATTTCTTTTGTGTGTTTCATTACACGCGCCGTACATCTGGAGCTTGTCAGCGACATGACGACTGAATGCGTCATGTCGCTTACGCTCTGCGCCGGTTTTTCGCATCAAGAGGGTACAGTAAAGATATCTACAGCGACTGTCTAACAACTTTTGTTGACGCAAACGCCATACTGGAAAATGATTATAAAACTTTTAAATATGAACTCGATGGCGCCGCACAACTGGCCTCATGTCATGGGGTCTCATGGCACTTCATCCCGCCCGGATCGGCTAATTTCGGAGGGATCTGAGAAGCGGGTGTCAAAAATATGAAACATCACTTAAAGATGACCATTGGTGATGCATTATTAACTTTCCAGGAATTCTTCACCGTTTTAAAGCAAGTTGAAGCCGTGCTTAACTCTAGGCCGCTGTCAGACCTCTTTGACGACCCGACCGATTGCACCGCTCTGACCCCCGGTCACTTTTTTGTGGGCAGCCCACTGACGATGCCACCTGAGGTTAATTTACTTGACATTAATACTCACCGACTCACCAGGTGGAAGCAGCTTCAACAAATGCAATAAGTGTAGTGTATATAAAAGTATATTGTATGTATATACACACAAACGCCAACACCATACGTGGCGTAGGCACATGCAATGTGAGCCGAGACCCAACATAAGTACATCGAACTCTCATATAAGAGTGTCCACGTTACGAAGCGCGAACAGCAGCGCGCACGTTTTTTATTACGCTGCATTCTAATGTTCAATGCCCTTGAACGAATGTACGCCGGCATTGACCGTGATACTTTCCGCTGACATTGCAAAAGCCCTCTTTATGTACGAGGTGTGAAAAAAAATAACCGTTATGGTGTGATCAAAAAATAAAGTATTTATTTATTCATCAACAACTATCTTGTCCCCTTCAAAGTAATTCCCCTCAGATATAATACACTTATTGCCAGCGTTTTTTCCAATCATCGAAACACTTCTGAAACGCTTTTTTTGGTATCGCCAACAGCTCCTGTTTCGATTTTTCTTTTATCTCCTCAATCGTAGCAAAACGTTTTCCTTTTATCGGTGTCTTCAGTTTTGGAAAGAGGAAAAAGTCAGCGGGGGCCAAGTCCGGTGAATACGGTGGTTGAGGCATGATAACGGTTTTGTTTTTGGCCAAAAATAGCTCCTGAGCGATGTTCACGCGACGTTGTTTTTGCTCAAAATTTTGCAATTTTGGAACAATCTTCGCTGCCGCACGTTTCATGCCTAAAACATCCGTAAAAATTGCTTGGCATGAGCCAAACGATATGCCAACATCATCAGCTACCTCTCTGATAGTGATTCGAGGATTATCCAAAATCATTTTCTTCATTGCGTCAATGTTTTCATCGGTTGTTGACGAGCTCGGGAGACCAGGACGAGCATCGTCATTGACATATTCTCGGCCTTCCTTAAACCGGTTATACCACAATTGAACTTGTGTTCTGCTCATAGTAGACTCGCCAAAGCCACAGTCAACATTTCAAATGTCCTTGCGCATTTAATTTCATTTTTTACACAAAACTGAATACAGTTTCTATTAAATATGCGTGCGCTAATGACATTTAATATATATTAATGTTTATTGCCATATGAAGATGAACAGATAAATGTACAGTGAGAATGTATATATGTATGTGTTGTATTGATGATCGTTTCGTAGCGCGATGTGTATTGCTTGACGCCCACTGATCGACTGACTTAGCAAACGATAGAGCGATGTAGCAAACGATAGAGCGAGGTAGCATACACAACACCCCTTAACATCCAGAATAGAAATGCGTAGGCTTTCTATTGCGGCTGGTCCTACGAGGTGTAGGTGGAGCCGGTGATGAATGAGCCACTGGATGTGGACTTACTGGCGGTGATTCAGCTTCATTAGTAGGCTCGAAAATACTATGATCACAGAATGTTAATAAGTCCTCTGTAGCTGGACTTCCACAGTTGGCATCGTTCTATGATGCTATACGAAGCTGATCTTGGTGACGCTTGACGACCCGGGAGTCGCTCAGACGGACAGTGTATGATGTAGGCCCAGTTTGATCAAACAATTGTTCCTCGATCCATTTTGGCCCAGCGGCATAGTTACGGGCCCACATTCGATTACCTGAAATGAAAGATTTGTTGCTGGTAGGCTCGGTCAGCTTGCCGAAAGTGATTTCCTGTGGTTGTATTTTGTCGAAATACGATTTAAGCTGTCGGTTCATGAGCAGCTCTGCTGGAGTACGGTTTGTAGTTGCATGCGACGTGATGTGTTGGTTGAACACGAATCTATCCAAACTGAGATCTATGTTCGTGTTTCGTTCCAGCTTCTTTAAGTAGTTCTTCGTGGATTGAACCATTCGTTCCGCTTGCCCATTTGTTGCCGGATGAAACGGAGCAGAGCGTATGTGGCGAATTAAATTGTTGTCCATGATTTCCTTGAATTCTGCAGATGTGATTGCTGTGTCATTGTCCGACACTATCTCATCAGGAAGACCATGAGTGGCAGCCAGTTGTCGAAGGAACTTGACCGCGGCTCCCGTAGATGTAGACGGAACAACTGCGACCTCCAACCATTTGGAGAAAGAATCGACTACCAAGAAGAAAGTTTTGCATTGAAAAGGGCCGGCAAAGTCGATGTGTAAACGAGACCACGGAGTCCTAGCCGACTCCCAAAGGTGTGATTCAGTTTTCGATTCCTCGTTCCTATTCTGTTAAAACGGAATGCACTTCTTCACAGTATGCTCAATTTCAGCATCAATGTTGGGCCACCATACATAACTGCGAGCCATTGATTTCATCTTGACGATTCCTGGATGAGGCGCGTGAAGTGCTCGTAGAATAGATGCTCGAGCCGGTGGTGGAATAACTGCACGGATACCCCACACGAGAACTCCTCTATTTGCAGATAGTTCATCTCGGCGGCAATAGAACGGATATAGGCTACTTGAACGCTCAATTTTGGTGCTAGGCCATCCCCTTAACACCCAGTTCAAAACATTGGAGAGATCCTGATCCTTCGAAGTTTGGGACGCAATTTGTTGTGCCTTTATGACTGAATCGGCTGATAATTCAATAATGGGAACATCTTGGGATGATGTTGACTCAGTTGTTGCCGCGATAGGACAGCGGCTCAAAAAGTCTGCATTGCCAATTTTTGCTCCAGCGCGATGTATGAGGTTAAAATCGTATGCGTTGAGAAAAATTGATCGGCGTAGCATTGTGTTCGAAATTACATTAGGAACTGCTTTTCTTGTAGTGAAGATACCTTATAAAGGGCGGCGATCAGTGACGAGTATAAACGATCGACCATAAAGTTAGTTGTGGAATTTTTTAACTCCTGAGACGAGCGCTACTGCTTCTCTATCTATTTGTGCATAGTTGCGTTCTGCTTTGGACAGTGTTCGTGAGAAGTATGCGATTGGCTTCTCCGATCCATTTGATAATTTATGGCTGAGGACTGCTCCGAGTCCATATGGCGATGCGTCACTTGTTAGTACTAGCGGCAACTGCGCAGCGTAGTGGACTAATACATCGTCTGATGTGATAAGTTTCTTTAGTTTGCAGAAAGCAGTGTCGTGCTCTTTCTGCAAAGTCCAGTGAGCGTTTTTATCCAAAAGGCGGTGCAAAGGTTCTGCAAGTGTTGCCTTGTGCGGCAAAAACGCATGGTAGAAGTTGAGTAGACCCAGAAAAGCTTGAAGCTGCTTTTTGTCCTTGGGTGCTAGTGCATCATTGATTGCATTGACCTTTTCCGTAGATGGCCGTATACCAAAAGCGTCGACTTTGAAGCCCAGAAATTCTACGGATGGTACACCAAATTGACATTTGTCTTTGCGTAAGCGTAGACCAGCTTTATCGAACCGTGACAATACTTCGTATAGCCTGGAAGCCAGCTCTTCCTCTGTTTTGCCCATGATCACTATATCGTCGAAGTAGGGCAAAACGCCAGGAATGTTCTGTAGAGCACCCTCGATACAGCTTTGAAATATGCCAGGAGCTGATGCTATACCAAATTGGAGTCTGGTCACCTTGAACGCACCCTTGTGCGTGGAAATAGTTTGTAGTGACGCTGAACGTTCGTCGACTACTAGCTGCTGGTGCGCTTGGGCCAAGTCGATTTTTGCAAATATTGATCCTCCTTCAATTGATGCTAACAGTGTACTGACTGCAGGTATTTGGTGGCAGTGTTGTTTGACTGCCTGATTTAACGTTGATTTATAATCGCCACAAATTCTGATTGATCCGTCCTTCTTCACAACTGGTACTATTGGAGTTGACCAATCGGCGTACTCCACTGGCTCCAAAATACCTTGACTGCATAAACGGTTGATTTCGTCCTCGACGAACTCTTTGATGGCAAATGGAATGCGGCGTGGTGGAAGTTTGACTGGCGTCACGGCCTCATTGATATGCAGCGATACTGGACCAAGTTCTGACGAAAATAAGTGTGAGAATTTTCCCAGAACGGTCTTAATGTTGACCCCGCTGTTGATGGCAAACACGCCTTCTATGCGTATGCCCAGGGCGTCAAACCAATTGCATCCCACTAGATTTGAGCTGCTCACGTCAGCGATGATGAGCGGCAGATTTTCAATTTTACGACGATTGTAACAAATTGAAACATCTATGATCCCCTTGATTGGGATTTGTTGTCGTTGATAGTCACTAAGGTCCAAGTCGCACTTCAAAAGATCTGGCTATTTGGTTGACCAGATGTGATTGAACGTACTTTCTGTCATGATAGTAACTGGCGCATCTGAATCCACATCGAATGAACAAGAGCGCCCGTTGATTAGCACTGAAGTGGACTTCTGGTTGACCACTGGAACTATTTGATTGATGGATCCTCCACGAGGTGATCGATGATTCTGTGCACCTTGGTGTGTCTGTTTTGAGCTCGATGTGGGTATAAACGACCTTGAGGATTGCGCGCTACGACACGCGCGCTGTAGATGACCCTTGCGGCCACATGCATGGCATACACTTTCACGATGTGGGCACTACACGCGGTTATGTTGACCGCCGCAGCCGCCACATGTATGCCGTTTGTTATAGTTTCTGTCATTACTGTTATTGCGCTTATTAGACCGATGTGAACGACCTGACTTGATGGCCAGTACAGATGGAGATTCGCTGGAGTGTCTGATGGCCAAACGCTGAGTGCTGCTGCCTCGCTAGATAAAGCACGCTCGATGACTCGTTGCACTGTTAACTCAGTTTCGGCCAAAAAACTTTTCTGCAGCCCCTCGTCCTTCATGCCGCACACAAAACGGTTTCATAGCATGCGATCCAGCGCCGTACCAAATTTGGAGTCTACTGCCAACGTACGCAACGGTGCCATATAGCAGCTGACGGACTCGCCCGCGTGTTGATCACGATTGTGGAAATGATAAAATGCAGCAATCTCGGATGGCCGAGGAGAAAGATGATCGGTCAATATCTTGTATATTTCCGATAAATTCAAATCACTGACCTGTTTGGGAGATGCCAATGATGTCAATAGATCGAAGAGTGGCGCACCGGCCAGCGTGAGAAAAGCCGCCTTTTTTCGTGTTTCATCTGTGACGTCATTGGCCATAAGATATAGTTTAAATCGCTCCATGTATGTTGTCCATTTCTCTGGAAGATCCAAATCGAAGGGTTCCAAACTGCCAACTCCAGCCATGACAATGAATTGAGTATAATTAGCACTCACAGTTGGTTTTATTTCTTCAACTCTATTTTCACTATTCTGGACAGCGGCGGCGCTATTACTTGCTTGTTCGCCTAGATCGGCTGCCATGTGCGGTGTCTAACAACAAAAACTGGCTGCTGTCAGTACGTATTTCCTAATCGTATGATTCTCGCCTCGTTACTGTCTCAACCAGACATAACGGCACTTCACTGTATGTATGTCGCTCGCTTCGCTGCGACGCCGGCGTTTCTCTATTCTGTTTTGTCTACTTTCTCGACAACTTGCGAATTCTTGTGCAATTTTGGTTGTTTATTTCTTGTTGTAATCGCGTATGTAATATAAGCAAATATATATATACACGTTTCAACGCACACAATTTAATGATTAATCGCTAATCCCATACTCGTCGCTAGTATTAAATATGTGTGCGCTAATGACATTTAATATATATTAATGTTTATTTCCATATGAAGATGAACAGATAAATGTACACTGAGAATGTATATATGTATGTGTTTTATTGATGATCTCTAGGTAGGGCTGTGTGTATTGCTTGATGTCCACTGATCGACTGACTTAGCAAACGACAGAGCGATATACGGTAGCATACACAACAGTTTCTTTGATCCATTTTTTCGAATAGTACAAAATCGAAGAGGACACCAAAACACGACTAACCTCTTTATCTGTCAAAAACAAACTGACAATCCAAAAGGGTTGGTATTGCCAACATATATAACAGACATGTGTACCAACATAACAGAAAAAAAATGCGAACATCGAACATACGTAACTCACGAAAAGATGAAAATAACGGTTATTTTTTTATCACAGCTCGTATGAAGAACCATATTATATACTAAGTCTTACCACATAAGAAATTATGGTATAAATCGCGATAAGGTTTTATCAATAAATCAGATTCGTTCTGGAAACCAAACATATCGTTTCTCATTAAAATATATGGCTGTGCTCTTGTAGGCGCCGATTAAAATTGTGCGCTAGCTCTCGCGCCGTTATACAAATCTTTGAGCCCATCATTACACACGATTTTTGGAAGCGCTGGAGCTACGAATATCTTCATGAGTTACAAGTGCGTCACAAATGGCGTTAAACTAAAACCAATCTAAAAACCGACGACTTGGTGCTTATAGGAGACGACCGCGCCCCCGTCACAATCGTTGTTTGGTCGCGTTCTCGAAGTTCAAACTGAAGGAGACAACTTGGTGAGAGTTGCCACGATTTGTACTTCCTACAGATGACAAGGCTATTGACCAACACGGTGGTCGGTATGACTAACCAACACATATGTCACCGCAGGACTACCTCTACCTCCAACTCTGGGCGGAAATGTTACGGATCCTCAAGCCTCTGCCCCTGTATTGATTGTGCCCAACTCTTATACCGTTTAAGATTGTATCTCTCTGTCCTTACAATCTTCTGACATACGTTTTGATGTCTCAGGTTAGTTTCAGTGAGTTGTAGTTGGAACAGAGAACGAACGAGAACCTGTGCGCAGATATTTAAATAAATAAAGTTTAATTATAGAATATATTTTCAGTTGTAGATCTCTTTTACAGTGCTCTTACCACTTTCGTAAGTGATTTGGAAACCCGTCGATTGGACAGTCACACCGACAATTCGATACACGATGCTATGGGTTTTGTCAAAAACACCTAGGCTAAGGCGATGATTGAAGCTATCGGCAACAAATATGGTGTTGCATTGCGGGAGCACCTCCGGCAGCATCTCCTCAAAATTTATGACACCTATCGGAGGTGTACGACTAACATGATGGAATGGCTTTCGTGCCTGCAGAGTGCGGCATCATCTTTGGAACAAACTTCCTCGGTATAGGCCCAAGTGGGATTGCAGCGAATGCACCTCACTCTTCCCGAATTCACACCCACCAAGCGAGTGAAGCAAGGGAGGTATGTACTATTTGTTTCCAAAGTGCTCACCTCACACCTATCTGCCCTAAATTTCAGTCACAACCAGGTGGCGTTTGGTACGAAGGTACGGCCTATGTATGAATTGTTTGACAGTCTCGCATAGAGTGGCAAATTGCCCCAGTACTGACTTGTGCTTCTCCTCTCGGGAGCGGCACCACACCATGCTTCACAGAAGCCCGTCACATACAACGCATTCTCTTTCGAGAAAACCCGGCCGCTCCAATAGCGGATTTCGAGTTAAGAACGGTCACCTTTGTGGTGAATTGTGCTCCTTATCTCGCGATAAGGGCACTCTTACAACTGGCTGACGGCATGCAATACAAGTACCCATCGACTTCGGATGCACGCCGCAATGTAATGTACATAGACGCCCCATTGATTGGCACCCATTATGTCTCCTCGGCAACCCAAAGGCAGAAACAACCGATGAGTTTCCCTGGACCGACAGGGAACTCACTGAACAAATGGACTGCCAGCTGTGAGCCCATTTTTTCGACCTATCGCCGAGGCGTCTACTCCGGAAAGACTTCCTCAAACATGAGGAGTCTTGTAACCCTAGTACCGTAGGTTCTCGATACGGCCAGTATCGTGATATATTTTCTTTACGTTTGGGAACCATTCTAGCAATTTCTAGAATGGTTCAAACCGACAGGTGTTGTAAGTATATTGTTTCGCAACTCTTCGACCCTGCAGGGGGGTTAATTTCCACCGAGCAGATCTTGATGCAACATATCTGGTGGGAGCAAATCAGTTGGGACGACCAACTGAATCCCGCCACTCTAGTTAGAAGGGAAGATTTATATTTTCAATATCAGGCGATCTCCCAAATGCGAGTGCTACGCTGGGTCAGATTAGCACCTGATAATCACACTGAATGTCAGGCATTGTCACAAACAAGCCTTACCTCAGCAGACTAATGGGGATTCGCCAAATTCGCGTATTTATTCTCAATCCCAGCACCCAGCCTATCGTGTGACTTTACCTTCGACCCCGAACTGTGTCGCCTATGAGGGGAGTAAATAAAGGAGGAGATGGGTACCAGTACCACTCTCAGCTACAATTAGAGCTACTAATGCGTAACTGGGGAGAATTATGTTTTATTTCAGCTCATATTAGAAACTGTGTTCTGTTCCGGCCCAACATTAATCTTCGTGCCTGATGAGAATCACGCCGGCATTTCCAGGATTTGTTGGGAATATTCGCAACGTGAAGATGATGTTTGAACATGGACCGCACCAAACCCAAGTTGTGCTAGATGTGCCGCAACGAAGGTCATCGAATGGAAGGTGTCTTTCTTGCTCTCGGCCCCCGAACTCGGGTGGTCAGGTAGTCATCTCGGGGTGAAGCTCTTTACCCTGCTACGCCCGTAGCCTCTATGCGCCACCTGCAGAGGGGACACCTTCCTCCACATGCGACGGGAATAGGAGAATGGGATTCGGGCGGCTCTCCAAGGTGCCCCTTTTTGCAATACTGCAAGGGGCGCGGCATGTTCACGCCGTGAACCACTATTCCCGATGGCTGCCACCCGGTGCGAGCATGGCTATATTCTGCCTGTCAATTCCGAGCATGGCATGCTGCGGAGAGAGTTCCCCGCACCATGTCCCTCTGAATTGTGCGTAGATGGAGCGGGCAAACGTTTGTGCCGCCATCTTTAATATCTACGGCCATCTTTAATATCTACGGCGCTGTCAAGTGCTTACAAGCGATTTCTCGCCACTTGATCCTGCCACTTCTTTTTGAACCATCGAGGGAGCCGCAAAGCATATTTAAGTTAACAGCCACAGCGCTAATTTCATATATTACAATAGTTTTAATTTGTGGTGATAAGTTCTTAATTTGTGTTCTTCTCATTATATGGATGAAGTATATATTTGGAAAAAAAATGTATTTTCAAGAAAATATATTTACACATACTCGTATGTTATAAAAGTGGTAGGAGGACCGAAACTTGTTTAATGTCAATTGTTGGTGAAAGCATAAACGGAAAATCGATCAAGGGTGATCCGAGAATAGCCCAAATTAGCGAATTTATTTTTATTTGCTAGAAAAAGAGGAAACTGCTGCAGATACACTATTATATATGAATAAGTTTACACTGCGACCTCTGCTACCTGTTGATCCGGGTGACGCCCGCCATTGTCGGAGTGAAGTCCCTCGATGAACTCTGCATACCCCTCCCTTCCTTCTGGACTGGTACGTATGATATTCCAGCTGGCGATTTGGTTTACCATTAAAACGTCGCTTGTAGTGGCTTTCTTCTTTTGAGTTATATATCGTGCCCCACGGATGTAGGTGGTACTGCCTCTGCTTATAGTATTCAGGTTGTAAAATGCATTTGAAATACATGAGAGATTACAATACTCCTCCATTATTTCCTTTGCAGCAATGCGTTTAATGGTGGAAGTGTTTCTCTTGAGCTTCCCCATAATGGAATTCGACATCATTGGCTTCGATGTGTAGACTATCGGTATTTCTCTGAGATACACGTTTAATGACGTAATTTGCGTACTCGGATCAAATACCAGTCTCTGTTATATTCTCAGTCGCCAGTCCACGTTATGTTACATCAGTCGCCATTCATCCCCAATCCATCGAATAATACGTTGGTCCCGTAGTCTTCCGTCTTACCGTCTTCCGATACGCGCTGTTCTTGGAACTTCCTGCTTCGATTCACATCACCAGAGCTGAATCCTTATAATAATTTTCTTAATTTTCTAATTAAAATTTTAGTTTGATGTTTTTATATTTAAGTTTAGACGAATATTTCATAAGGTTATTTAATAAATCAATTTCAAAATTATATAATAATTAAATAAATATACTATATACGAGTATACTATAGATACTCTTGGGTACAATTTTCTTATTTAGTATAATTTCTTGTTTCTTAGAATCATTACTTTTTTTTCTAACATAAACAGTAAATTTTATGTATTATTTAAATATATATAGCGTATATCTAATACGTCTTAACAACCAAACTATAAGTAATAAAAACTGATTTCTTTACAAATATTATTAATTAACTATTATACATTTTTTTTTCTAAAATTATTAGCGGCACTAAAACTTTAAATCCCTCGCAATAAATATACATTTTACGATCATTTGATTCATACAAAATAATCATTTACTGCTTTAAATTATAAAAAATTTATTATCTCAAATCTGGGCAAAAATAGTTGCCCATCTTACATAAGCGAGAATATAAAAGAAAAACCAGTTTATGTGAAACCATTGTCTATTGCATGACTCAATTTTTCGTTGCATCTAATTACTTTATATTATTTAAATTTACTTAACATTATCGCCTGCTATGTATATACCCATAAACGATTGTATTCTCCTACACCATGTAATTCGCTCGTATATGACTACATACATACTTTCCAGGCACTTTTAATTGCTCATAAATAATTTCTAAAGTTATTTCCCAATTAAGCTTAACATATTCTTTTTATTTCAACATATATATTTTTTCAATTTCCCACACGCAGTACTCTAATTTCCTAAGCGATAAAAAATATTGAAGCATATTTACAAATTCCCAATTTTTCATCATACATCCCTATATACTTACTTATACATACGTACATACTGATTCCTCTTGTCTAGTATACTTACTTATTTAAATATACGTTTGTACATTCATTCTGTATATTATACACCTACATATATATACTTACTTCCAGCTCGTGCCCGGCGTTAATGTTTACGCATCATATTTCCATGCAATAACTGCCGCAAATATGTGTGTATGTACTTTACTCTTCGTTTCATATTTCTTACCCACGACTATTTTATAATTTTTTGTTGATTTATTTTCAATGAACAACCTTTTTTCTTATTTAATATTTTAATAAAAAATAATTTTCTCCTATTTGCTTTACTGCGCTTCATTCGGCTGCTATAGTACCTAATGAGCATATTTATATTACGTAATTTTTAATCGCCCGAGTTTAATTGGCACACTTCTGCTGACATATAAATATGTACATGATATCAGTTTGTTTTCGTTGTTCTTCTTATGATTACACTTGCAAAACACTGCCAACACATGTCTTTAATTGTAAGTTCGCAAATGGAGTAACTTTAGTAAGTTCTTCTGAAATTTTTTGGGTTTGCCTTTAATCGTTACCACCGTGGTAACTGGACTGCGGATCTCTGCTACCAAATACGAACCTATTGAAACAGGTGAGAATTTGTGTCTCCTAGCCTGATTCTTCATTAGTACTTGGTCACCCACCTGAATGACTACTGGGTTTAATACCTTGTTGGAGGCTTCCCTGGCTACCCGTTTAGCACGATCTTGGTTTTCTCTAACCAACTCGTGCGCTCGCTGTAACTGATATTTCCGCACTTTATTTGGGTCATCAGCATTGTATACTGGCGCACATTTGCGCATCAAATTTGCTGGCATGTTGAAAACAAACCCGTAGTGTTATAAATGGAGTTTGCTTCGTTGATACATGTATAGTATCGTTGTGGACATACATTGCAATGATCAACCAATTCGAGCCGTCCTCCTTGGCAAAAAAGCGCAAGTACTCGGCCAGAGGTCGATGACTACGCTCCAATGAGCCATTCGCCTATGGATGACACATTGTTACGTGCAATTTATTGATTCCCAGCCTTTTACAAGTTTCTGAGAATAATTTCGATGCAAAATTTGAACCATTGTCGGTTATCCAAACCTTTGATAAATAATTAATAATAATTTCGTCAAAGAATGCCTTGGCTACCATACTTGCGTCAGCATCGGGTATAGCCACGGAAGGATTCCTACAATGTCCATATAAAAATTATGAAAAGGTTGCTTTGGCATCTTTGTTAGCCTCGAACTCTTGTTGGCCTGACATTTATATCTCGAGTATACCTTTCCAGGCGTAAGCCCGTCTGATTCTCTCGTAGTTTTTCCAGAATCCCTGGTGTCCACCTAGGGGCGAATCATGGAAATCCTTTAACACTGCCTGTATATATTTTTTCATCCTACAGCCATTACACACTACTGGCTGGTGGTTTATTGGCATCGCCACCCGCATCACTCTCACATCTCTTGGCGCATCACTTTTACCCTCTTGACTTCTCCCGGCCTTCTCCTTCTCTGACTTTGCTTTGTCCATCGTTTGCACTACTAATATCTTCTGTGCGGTACTCTGCTGAGCTCAGCCGCATTTAGATTCTTTTTCCCAGGTTTGTGTATGATTTCCAAATCATACTCAGACAATTTGTGTCTGAACCCCGCTCGCCTAGATGTTTGGTTTTTCAAATTGGTTACGCCTCTCAACGGCTGGTGATCAGTATATATTTTAAATGGGCGTCCTAGCAGATAAGCACTAAAATTCTTCGCATCCCAGACTATGGCTAGAAATTCTTTCTCTATTGTGGATTAACTCTTCTCCGTATCACTAAGCGCTCTCCCCGCGAATGCTATTGGTCGGTCTTTACCAACTTCGTCAACAAAAAGGTTTGCTCAAAGTCGGGATACGCCAAAATCGGTGGCGAGCTAATTATCTCTTTTCATGTCTCTCTGTCCATTCGAACTTTGCTTCTTAACGTAGCGACTTATTAATCGGCATCGAAATTCCGGCCTTATGGCCTCTCCCATAATAATATTCACTAGAAGGCAGTTGCACTATCTTATTCTAGAAAGAGACGAGGGTTGTTGTGAGTCAGAATCAAGCTAGCTGCGCTTAGTTGACTCACAGCAAGAGCCCCTAACAGATACTACGCATTTAGTGTAGTTAACATTTAAGTTATATTCACGCACATGCTTTTAGGGTGCGTTGATTATTATATCATTCATTATGTGAACTTTTAGGGTGTCACAGTTCCGCAATCAAGTTGATGAAGGGCATTGGGATTTAGGATGCACCATCGACATTTTTAAATCGAGTAGGTCAGTTGGCTTAACCAACTGACACCAATGAACAAATGCGTAACTGGAACACCAGAAAGGTCATTGTATATACTCGTAAGACTTATGATTTTAAGATATAAAGCTCTGTCTTTTAAAAAACAGAACATCACGGGTGTTTCCCATCAGATACCACCAGCTACTCGTCGCGCTCGCGCTTTATTATTTTATAACAAAGATAGAGAAAGTTCAATATTCGAAGGAAATTGCTTTATGTGCCTTCTTAGATGTCGAGGGCGCCTTTGATAATTCCGGTTACCGCTCTATAGGGGGCTATACTCTGCAAAAATATTGATAAACCGTCTGTTGGTAGGGTTAAAATGATGTTAAAAAGTAGAGAAATTAGCTCATCTCTGGTAGACGAGCCCGTATAAGTCAAGGCAATGAAAAGCTTTACCCAAGGCGGTGTGTTGTCACCCCTTCTATGGTATTTGACGATCTCTTAGTCAAACGACAAGGGTCGAGGCAAGTGTATATACTGACGATCTTGCTGTCATTATCAGCGACAAGTTTGATAGAACAATATCCAACATTATGAATCAGCCTCTAACCTTTATCTCAGATTGGTGTAGCTCAGAAGGGTTATACATTAATCCTAGCAAGACCAATCTCATTCCTTTCACAAACAAATTAAAATTGAACCTTGGTACAATAGCTGTTGAGGGAATCAATATAAAATATTACGATGAGGTTAAATATCCAGGTGTAGTTCTGGAGCGACTAAATTGGAACTCTCACCTAAATTCGGTGATAAACAAACCACAAGAGCAATGTTGGCCTGTCGGAGTCTCTTTGGTAGAACATGGGGTCTAGACGCAAAAGTAATATACTGGATGTATCTAATAATGGTTAGACCAATAATTACCTATGCATCCTTTGTTTGGTGGCCTAAGACAACACAAGAATGGTAATCACCGGTGCCATGCGAAACTGCCCCACTGTTGCTATTGAGGTCATAACTACATACATTCGTGAAAAAATGTGCTGCTAGAAGCGCATTGAAGATGAAAATCTTCTCTAGACACGAACCTGACTATGGACATTTCAATATTTTAAAAAATATATCAGATCAAAACATAATCTACTCAACAACGGATTATATGATCCCAAAACAACAGTCTGATCGCATTTTTGAGATTATTATTATTTAGACCATGATGAATGGGACATCGAAGGACCTTGGGTCGATCCTAGAAGTCTAGAATGGTTCACAGACAGTTCAAAAACAAACACCGGAGTCGGTGCCGGGGTCTATGGACCAGATGCCAAAATCTCAGAACCAATGGGCAGGTGGTCTAGCGTCTTCCAAGCTGAAATTTAAGCAATCTCAATCTGCGTAAGGAGAAATCTGAAAAGGGGTATCAAGGGCGCACACATAGATAGTCAAGCTGCATTACAGGCATTAGCTTCATATTCTTTAGAATCGAAACTTTTGGAAGAATGCTTCAACAACATACAAGCTTTAGGTGCAACAAATAAGGTTGCAATTTGCTAGGTTCCGGGTCACTCGGGGATCGAAGGCAACGAAATTGCTGACGAACTGGCTGGGGCCGGTGCCGCAGCAAGCCTCATAGGTTTGGAGCCATATTGTGGTATCAATGTGGTAGATAGCTGGGAAAATAGTCTCAGAATATCACACTGGGAAGGGATGGATGGGCTTCGCCAAGCCAAAAGACTGGTAAGGCCATTCACCTACAATAAAGAACTGCGCAATATAGCAGAATATATAATATCGCAAATAAGCAGACATAGGGAAAATAGTAGGTTTTCTATCAGGTCATTACCACCTGAAATATCACCTGATTAAAATTCACAGTCTTGATGATACGGAGTGCCAGCTCTGTCTAGAAGAAGAGGAAACCACTGAACACATACTGTGCAACTGCATTGCGTTGGCAAGAACTAGAATGAAGACCGCGACCACCTGGCTCTGGAAAAAATAAAGAATGCTCCAGTTATGGACATTCTCAAATTCTTCCATAAAGCGGAAAAGATAATGGAAGATGAAAGACTTTCAACTACTTCCTTTCTTTAGAGAAGGAACACCTAGGTAGAAAAGAACCTGATTACTTTAATTGTGACGCTTTGACATCACCAAATGGACGAAATGCTATGGTATTACGGAAGAAATACCGGAGTTGTGATCACATGTATCCTTAATGAAAAATGTAGTATGAAACAAAAGATCTGTTAGGTTACTACTAAAACTCAAAACGGTGCTGCTGACGAAAATTACTAAATATTAAAACAACTCGTGTTTTAACTTTAATTATTACAATTGAGTATTTATTCTTCATAAAAAAAATTAATTACAAAAATATGTGTGTTTGATACAAGAAGCGTTTTTCTTGTTTCCACAAATAAAATAAATTAAATTTCTTCTCACGAGCAACTTATAGAAAAATCACAAACCGTACAAAGTTATGAAAAGTAGGAAGACAACGAACTGTTTCATATGAGCGAAAGATTTCTACTGTTTATTGGAGTGCACATGAAATATGTATAAGCAGCAAAGGTTGACAAGAGCGGAAGAGAATCATGAGTGCAATACTGTTAATGCATATTTACAATGAGTGGGTGTTTAATTGTTCATAATGAGTGTGAATTAAATGTAAATGCATTTAACTAACTATCAAATGCATAAAAGGTGCTCCAACAATGTGAAAACCGCGTGTGATAATGAACTAGGTACAATATCATAAAAAAATAGCGGAAGTATACAACTGTTAAATTTTAGAGAGCAAAATAGATTAGGGTTGCTGTGTCACGAAACTTCAAGTCGTTGCTCCAACAATAGCGTTAATCATTCTTTGCTCTGTTTAAAATTAAAGTGGTACTATGAGATTTGTGACAGTGCAGTTGGTCTTATAAATAGTTATTTAACAATGAGAATGCAGCGAGTAAAGGCGGGCAATGTCTATTCTGATTATAAGCATGTTTTTCGGGTGTTCCACAGAGATCGATTCTTGGCCCACTCCTGTTTACTATTTTTACAAATGACATTTTCTCGGTGTGTAAATATGTAAATATAAATCCATATGCTGATGACCTACAGATTCATCTTTCTCGGCGCATAGAGTTATTGATGACTTGAGTCTTAGAATGAGTGAAGATTTAAAGTCTATATTGGATCGGTCAAAAAGAAATGGCGCATAGATGAAGTTTTTTGAAAGATCATGTACTTCGGGCTGACATATTAATTGGTATTTTACTTGTACTGATCATGTAAATAATAGAGTGAAAACAATTTTTTTGTGCTAAGACTGTTACGGATGTCTGCAGAGTTTACACCTGCGGTGACTAGGAGAATGTTGGTTAAGCAGCTAGTTTTACCGATAATTTGTTTTTCAGAACTTGGTTTCCAACTCCCTATATAAAATACAAGTTGTATTTAATTATGCTACACGATATGAGTTTAGAAGACAAGTGTTCTTGGATGCAGTATTGAGAACTACTTATGGATCAGATATTGTATTGTTCTTCACAAGCTGATTATCACGAGAACTCCTAATTATCTCTTTAAGAAAGTTCAGCAGAGCCAATCAAAAAGAAGTCGGTGCATGATAATACCTAATTTTGCCTCGATATTTTTTCGACTCGATATTTTTTCATTAACGCCATAAGGATCTGGAATTCGCTGGTTTCTGCTGTGCGAGTCATGGCAGGAATTAGCTAGTTTAAACATTTAGTGTTTCAGTTTTTTGCTGTTAGCTGATGTAGAGCTCTCTTAATTTTACCTTTGAAAATAATCAAATTTCTCTATTATTATTCTTTTCTATCTGTATTCTTTTTACTACTCTGCTACACTTTCTATGTATTCTGTAATTTGTTATTTTTATTGTATTCATTAACTTATTTATTTGTTCATTTATTTATATATGTTGCTGATTTTATTTAATAATAATATTTCTATTCTAATTACTGATACATAGTTATATATCAAATGATTTTAACTTATTATAAAGCGTGTTTTTTTTTAGACATGTGGTTTTCAAACAGAAATAAAATGCATATAATTTAATGTTATGGCCAATAATTTAGCTTTATTATAAAGATAAGGGTTTGCCATTATGTTTTCAAAATGATTTCGGGGAAAGTAGCCGCCGCGGCTGCCTTGAATAAATTCCTGCCGAGACGCCTGATTTTCGACCACTTTTTGAAGCAATTGGGGCCGTATGTCAGCAATAATGCGCCGAATATTAGCCTCCAAGGCGTCAATCGTCTCGGGCTTATCTGCGGTGCTAAATCGCATGATCTTGTAGGCCACGCCACAGGCCCACGACGCGAGATAATGCGTTCACCAAAAGTTTCCTTCAATATGGTTTGTGGATTCAATGGCTTGTGGATTATCGTCACTCCAAATGCAACAATTTTGCTTATTAACTTACGCATTCCAACCAAAAGTGAGCTTCATCGCTAAACAAAATTTTCTTGTTAAAATCGTGATCGGTGGCCATCTCGTTTTGGGCCCATTCACCGAACGTGCGACGCGCTTGATGGTCGTTCGGCCATAAAGTTATGAAATGGCAAACCAATCTGAGCATAAATAAAGTAACAGCTGTCAAAAAGATCAACTCCGAAAAAGTATTCCCAGATTGAAAACCACACGTCTAAAAAAACACCCTTTATAACTCTAAAAATAAATTGAAATTGAAATTAGGAGAAAGATGCAAACTTACCTCCATTTTCACTGAGCTAGACCGAAGCATTGCTAGGAATACAGATCCGCCTTCAATTATTTTTGTTATCTTTAATTTAATTAGCAGCAATTTGATAGTAGAAGGTATGTTACAAACTGTCGCGTTTTAACATAAAAGAAACCTGCATAAACTTACTTTTGGTCTTCATGATGTCGGCGAGGCTTTACATTCGTTTATTTGAATTCAAAGATCACATATGCTGCTAATAGTTTTATGACTACTTGTATTAAAAGAATCATATCATGGCTTTTCCACAAATATATTTTTAGTAACAAATAATATAGCTTTTAAACATTTTATATTTTTAAAATTTTATATATAATATCTGTTTGAATTATTATGCGTTATATTTATATCAACATTTTACTCCAAATAACGGCATTAACATTTAAAAACGAACATTTTTATTTTTTATTCGTTTGAAATAAAGCATCTTGTACTTTTTTTTATGTATCCATATTTCCAGCCAAAGTTTTTTATATTTTCTCATATTCGGGCCGTACAACAACATCAAATTTTTCTGTAAGATCTAGCATGACTGTAACTTCAGTTTGTATATCATCATGATTTCGCTCCATTTGATTTTTTGATTCATTTCCAAAGTGACTTCTTGCTTCTTCCAAACCATTTCTAAAAAATTATAATAATATTTAATAAATTCCATTAATCAAATCAATCGTCAAGAATGAAGAATATGTATAAAAATAATAAATATAAAAATAATAAAAACTAGACAAATCGTATTGGCAAGATATTACTCTGAATTATCTCATAGTATTTATTTAAACCTCTACACGGTAACCGTAGGTAGACTACTACTTCAGAACGCCATAAGCACAAGCATGTGTGAACAAACTGATAGGACTGTAGAGGTTTTTACGGATGCTCTTAATAAAGCTCTATCGGTCTCTTGCCCCCTCAGTAGACACAGGGGGGGGGGGGGGGGGTGGGGGGGTGGGAATTAGGGGACTCAGGAAAAACTGTAGGAGACTTTTTAACAACGCAAAGAAGTCTAGAGATAGTGCAGACTGGGATTTATACAAAGCAGCACTTAGAACCTTCAAAAGTTAGCTTAGGAAGGCACAAACAGAATTGTGGAGAAACGTTTACGGTAACGAAGAAGACATCTCTGAAACGTCCAAGATGAGGATGATCCTTTTAACTGCTCCAATGGTACCTGGTTACCTGAAGAGGGGGGATGGATCCTGGACTTCAAATAGTAATGAGACTCGAGAGTTTCTTTCAGAGAGCCACTTCCCTGGTTGATCATCGAAGTCAATTCAGACACAATCACAAAGCCAAAATTGCAAAAATAGCTTCAAACCATATAGAGCATCTGGTCCAGATGGTGAAGCTCCAATTAGGATTCAGCAGTCAGAGAATCTTATAATCAAGTTGGCTGCTCAAGATCTACAAAAGTTGACTTGAATTTGCATATATTCCAGACTCATGGTAGCATGTCAACTCCGGCAAAAGCTCGCATACAACTCCAGGGGACTTAAGACCCATTAGTATGTCCTCCTTTTGTCTCAAAATTCTGGAAAGGTTGTTAGACATTCTCTCGAGGCTCACAATAGACAGACAGAAGCTGTCAGTATGTCAGCATGCTTTTTTCAAGGGTAAATCGGTAGAGAACGCAACACACTCTTTAGTGTCTAGTATTGAGTACTCTCTGCATAACAAGGATCCCTAGATGCTGACCTGGACCTTGAGGGAGCTTTTAACAACATCAAATCAGACGCAATAATCGATGCGATTCTCGTGAAAATACATATCTACTTTGAGAGACTTGACACATGTGGAATATTCACTCTAAATGGACTAGAGACTGTAGGTTGGGGGTTAATTCGACCAAGACTAAGCTGGTGCTCTTCACTAGGAAAAATTCCACAATTTATCCCTCCAAAACGAATGGGTTTTTGAAGCGATAAATTGCTGCAAACTCAGCTATAGGGCTAAAATCTATTTATTAATGGATGCCAGGAACGAAGGTCATGCGTCTGTCTTAAGACGTTTGTAGGGTATTCCTGACTCTTTCATCACACCAATTATGCCTTCAATGGTATGTGCAGGTTCTCCATTCACTCCAGGGACGAATGGAAGAATGGTAGCCCCTCACCCCCTCATATAAAAGGGATTCATGTCTACACAGATGGATCGAAGTTACAGTGTACGGTGGGAGGTTATGTATTATCAGAAGATTTCGACAATAACAGGTCCTTGGCTTCCCGATCACTGCACTGTTTTCAGGCTGAGTTCGCGGCTGTAGAGCCAGCACTGTCTTGGCTAAATAAGAAGATATCTGGCTAAAGAAGAAGATATCTGCATTCTATCTGACAGCCAAGTAGCTTTGTGCTACCTGGATTCGGCTACTATCACCTCAAAGTCAAGAGCTGCCGCAAATCTTTAGACGAGACCCGTCTGCATCTGAGCTGGGTTCCCTGTCACAGAGATATTCCAGGGGACTATAAAGCCGATGAACTTGCCCGTGAGGGTACTACCATACCGATTGAACCAAATAGCTCAGGTCAAAACCCGGCATTCCTACATATAAGCTAAAAAAAAAATTAATAAATATAATATCCTTACGCACAGTGGGCAGCCGCTGCTCTGAAAGTACAGGATGCAAAATAGCTTGACAACCTGGCCAGATATAAATGTCAAGCGCTCAAAGGCGCTAAGTATAGGATCCGCAGTTAGTGCCCTAACGGGACACTGGAACATGGATATTCACGGTAGTAGGCTGGGGATTGCCTCTAACTATTTCTGTAGGAGTTGCATGGACGAGGGGGAGCAAGAGTTTATTGAACACCTTTTATGGACGTGTCCAGCGTTTTCCAGAAGGAGGGGCACTTTCCTGTATGACCACTTTCTGGACTCTGTGGGAGATATTTCAAATAAAAAGATTAGCTCCTCAACTGCTTCATTAAAAGTTCCAAAGGGACTTGTGTCTCTTGGGGTATCACAAGGGGTCAATTATGGCTTAATTGCGCCCTTCGGGCGCCCGCTTTATCTACCTACCATTTAGTTAAATTAAATTAAAAAATTTTACGTTAAGGTAAAAGACAAAAAAACGTCATATTTTATATGAAAATATATATACATATTTCAATCTTCAAACGCATATATTCATAATGAAATCTACAGAACAAGTTTTTCGTAATAATTTTTGGTTGGTCAAGTTTAGCTTATTGATGATTTGTATTGAATAGATGTGCTTTTGCAAGTGTCCCTCAACAGCATAATTCTAGATCATGCATTTTTGCCTAGCCAATTACTAAGTTCTTATTTTATGATTCTTTAGTTTAATTTTCCCGGGTTGAAGATTATATAATAACAATAATTTATTGAATGGTGTAAATTGAAGACAAAAAGCACAATCTATCTAAATCACTTTTTGTTTTATCACTAATATCACAAATGACAAGAGAGTGGAATTGAGAGTGGAAATCTAGACTGTACCGCGCTCGACAAATGATAATAAACCAAACAATTATAATAAAATAAATTTAAAGTACTTTATAATTTTACTTTTCTTGAACAATAAACTAAAGAAAAGAGTACTCCGCATTTCTTTATCCGACCCCTGGAAATCAGGCGAGCTTACCGCAGCAGAAGTTGGAGTCGTTACTGTAGTCACCGGGCAGGATAAAAAACCGAATTCAATGCAACAAATTGCAGAAGAACAAAGCAAAGATTCTGGACACTGTCTGGAATTCTCCGTGCCTCATAGTCTTCGACGAGATGGACACAAAATTAGACTTCTCCAAGCACTTCAAAGTGGTTATCAGTGACCGTTCAGCTTGGAGAAACAATTTTTATTTTTATTTCCCTTTATTTCATACATCTGTCAACATTATACTGACACCTAGTACTGTAACGAACTTAGTTGCGCTGGGGTATACTTAGCCGTGTCCAGAGATCGTCAACAGAAATTTATTCTAACAAGTGAATTTTGTACTTTTATAGTTTTTTATTTATTTATTTAAAATTCTATTCTACTTAAAGAACTAACATATAGTTTCCCTCAGTAATCAAATTATATCGTAGGTTGCTAGCTAACGTAGTGTCTAGATGTGTACTCTGGTGCCCCAGTGGAGTCGGTAAAAACCTTAAACCACTGTTCTGTCTGCGTTAGTTAAAGTCCCAGTGTAGTAGGTAAAAACATTAAACCACTATTCTGTCTTTGTACTCTAGTGTCCCAGAGGAGTCGGTAAAAACCTTAAACCACTCTTCTGTCTGCATTAGTTAATGTCCCAGTGGAATCGGTAAAAACCTTAAACCACTGTTCTGTCTGCGTTGAGTTCCCTAAGTGTTCTCTGGAGCTAAGGCCTTCGCTGGTGTTGTCTCGAGGTATCGGTATGGAAGAAAGAGCCAGTTCCTCGGTTGCTGCTGCTTTTATAGCCCAGCTTCAGTAGCAAAGCTTCCAGACAGTTCTGTTGTTTCACTAATTCGATTTTCTATTCGGGCTATGGTCTTACGTATTCCTAGGTGCCCTGCTGTTGATGCATTGTGGTTCTCATATAAAACCTGTTCTCTGAGTGGCCTTGGCACGCACAATTTCCTGGGAGTACAATCTTCATCCCCGTTGTGACTTGGGAAATGGCGGTATAAGTTCCGTTTCTCCAGGTGGTAGTCGGCATACTTTGCAGGCTCCGCGATTACTTCTGCTCTGCGTTTTTGCAACCATGAGTACTCTGGTTCTGTTGGGTCTCGTGTTGTGATCACGCATGCGGTTTCTACGGGTTGTCGGGATAGTACATCGGCTATTACATTCAACTTGCTTTTCCGACATTGTACTTCGAACGAATTGTCTTAAAGCTCTAGTGCCCATCTCGCGATGCGCCCTGAGGGGCTCTCTATTGAGTTGAGCCATTTCAGCGACAAGTGGTCAGTAATTACCGTAAAGTGGTTCCCCTCGAGGTACGGCCGAATTTTCCTTATGCCCCATACAATGGCTAGGCACTCCTTTTCTGTAGGCGAGTAATTTCGTTCTGCATTATTTAGATGTCGGCTCGCATACGCAATCACGCGCTCCACTCCCTCAATTTCCTGGGTGAGTACTGCGCCCAATCCATAATCGCTAGCGTCGGTCTGCAGTATGAATTTTTGGGCGAAATCAGGACAGGCGAGAATTGGCGCCTCCGTCAGTTGATGCTTTAGTGACTCGAATGCTTGCTGTTGCTCCTCTGTCCACTTGAAGTGTTTGCCCTTCTTCAACAGCATGGTCACCGGTTGCACCGTCTTTGCGAAGTCAGGCACGAAACGCCTATACCAAGACGCTATGCCACGGTCTTAGTTCCCTTACGTTTTGTGGCGGTCGTAGTTCACGGATAGCTGCGACCTTATCCGGATCCGTGTCGATACTCTTATCACTTACCATGTGACCCAGGTATTTCAGCTCTTTCTTGAAAAACGAGCCTTTTTCGTATTTAAGTTTAGCTTTGCGGCCTTTAAACGGCGGAAGACCTCGGTTAGGTTGTTTTGGTGCTCTTCCAGCGTTCGCTCCATAACAATAATGTCGTCGAGGTATGCGAACGCGCGTGGCTCCACCTCTGGTCTTATAACTTCATCTAAGGCTCTTTGGAAGGTGGCAGGAGCCGATTGTGAACCGAACGCCTCATTTTCCATTGAAAAAGTCCCCTTCCAGGTACCGTAAACGCCGTAAGTTCTTTGCTCTCTTCTGCCATAGGGATCTGCCAGTAACCATTTTTCAAGTCAAGGGTGCTTATGTATTTGGCCTCACGTAGGCGGTCAAGGATGTGGTGAATTCGGGGTAATGGATATGCATCTGGGATGGACCTGGCGTTTAACTGCCGGTAGTCGATGCATAGACGCCACTACCCATCCCTTTTCCGTACCATTACGATCGGTGCACTATGGGGACTGTGAGAAGGCTCTATGTAGCCTCTGGTGAGCAAGTCGTCGATTTCCACATTGATGAGCGCTAGCTGAGCGGGATTCCGTGGGTAGTACCTCTGCTTTATAGGCCTATCGTCCCGCATCACAATCTTGTGCTTCGCTATGTTTGTTACACCGCGTTGGTTGCCGAAGATGCTTAATTCGCTCTTTAAAAATGCGTCTATCCTCTACTCCTCAGTGATAACCTCCTCCCCGATGGTTGTGCACAGTATAGCTTCGCAGAATTGCACAACCCCGGACTTAGGTCCCAGGGTGAGTTTTTGGTAACCGCATTTTAAGGTTTTACCTAGCTTGATTAGAAAGTTTAGTCCTAGCAGCAAATCGTCTGATAACCCCGGCATTGCTAGGAGCTCTAGTTCGCATTTTTGCTCTCCCAACTTCACCTACACCATGATTGCCTCGGAGATAATCTGAGTATGCCCGTCTGCCATGCGTGCTCGAATGTATGTAGGAGTTATCCTACCGGTGGTTTCACGCAGTTGGTTGGCGAGCTGTTCACTCACAAAACTTCTTGAAGCTCCTGTGTCGATCGTGGCTGTGGTGTTGAGTGTGCAGATGGTGACAGTGGCACAGATACGCTGCCCCTTTGCAGCTTAAAGCAGTTATTGTGGTTGAGGCCAGTGGTGGTTGTGCTGCGCCATGCCTCGCTCTTGACGGCAGCCGTTCTCGTTTCCCCCGTTTGCTCTGCAGCATTCCACTGTACACACATTTCTTTTACCGCACTCCCAACATAATAGGATCTGGGCGTTGCGGCTGTGCCAAGCCATGTGTGCGCTTTGTCCGCACCTTCGGCAAGCTGTGCACGGGTCTATTGGTACTTCTGCTCTATTACGGTTTACGGGTACAATTTGTCGATTTCGGTACCAGAGTAGCGCCTGTTCTTTAAATAGCTCTGGCATGGTACGAGGCAGCATGTTACGATTGAGTCCGTACACTTCTGCCAATTCAATCATAATTCAGGGACCATTTTCTTACACTGTCGATTACAGTTGAATAGGAACTCGTCCCATAGTTGGAGATATCAGGCACTACAACAGGCATAGTATCCCAAAATGCACCCGGCTGGTTGTCTCTGAATAGTGATGGTGTATCGTGCTTCAGGGTGGTGGTTTCGGCAGCGCCCCCCGGCGAATCCATACGGTGTGGTGTGTTAGTACCCGTAGCTGCTACAGGCGATAGACTCCTCACTTGCTCAGCAATTCGACAATCCTGTTCCAGATTGAGTTCGGTGTTATTCAGGAATTCGGCCATCCTTCTTCTGAGTTCTTCTACTGCACCGGTAGCTTCTAGTTTAAATTCAATACAGTAGACCACTCGTTGGTCTTTTCTCGCTGCGTAGACCCAGCTCTTTTTCACTTACTGCAATTTCTGACAATGAGATACGTATCGTTGAACGTTGTCGTAGCTCTCTGTTTTCCTTGTGTATTCAAGTCTGATGCGTTGAATTTCTTTGTGTTTAAAGGCCAATGTGTAGAATTTCGTTGTGTCTCAATAGACTCCCTGCTCCGGCGCCACTGTAACGGACTTACTTACGCTGGGGTGTACTTAGCGGTGTCCAGAGTTCGTCAACAGAAATTTATTCTCACAAGTGAGATTTGTATTTTTATAGTTTTTTATTTATTTATTTAAAATTCTATTCTACTTAAACAACTAACTTATAGTTTCCCTCACTAATCAAATTATATCGTAGGTTGCTAGCTAACGTAGTGTCTAGCTGTGTACTCTGGTGCCCCAGTGGAGTCGGTAAAAACCTTAAACCACTGTTCTGTCTGCGTTAGTTAATGTCCCAGTGGAATCGGTAAAAACCTTAAACCACTGTTCTGTCTGCGTTGAGTTCCCTAAGTGTTCTCTGGAGCTAAGGTCTTCGCTGGTGTTGTCTCGAGGTGTCGGTATGGAAGAAACAGCCAGTTCCTCGGTTGCTGCTGCTTTTATAGCCCAGCTTCAGTAGCAAAGCTTCCAGACAGTTCTGTTGTTTCACTAATTCGATTTTCTATTCGGGCTATGGTCTTACGTATTCCTAGGTGCCCTGCTGTTGATGCTTTGTGGTTCTTATATAAAACCTGTTCTCTAAGTGGCCTTGGCACGCACAATTTCCTGGGAGTACAATCTTCATCCCCGTTGTGACTTGGGAAATGGCGGTATAAGTTCCGTTTCTCCAGGTGGTAGTCGGCATACTTTGCAGGCTCCGCGATTACCTCTGCTCTGCGTTTTTGCCACCATGAGTACTCTGGTTCTGTTGGGTCTCGTGTTGTGATCACGCATGCGGTTTCTACGGGTTGTCGGGATAGTGCATCGGCTATTACATTCAACTTGCTTTTCCGACATTGTACTTCGAACGAATTGTCTTAAAGCTCTAGTGCCCATCTCGCGATGCGCCCTGAGGGGCTCTCTATTGAGTTGAGCCATTTCACCGACAAGTGGTCAGTAATTACCGTAAAGTGGTACCCCTCGAGGTACGGCCGAATTTTCCTTATGCCCCATACAATGGCTAGGCACTCCTTTTCTGTAGGCGAGTAATTTCGTTCTGCATTATTTAGATGTCGGCTCGCATACGCAATCACGCGCTCCACTCCCTCAATTTCCTGGGTGAGTACTGCGCCCAATCCATAATCGCTAGCGTCGGTCTGCAATATGAATTTTTGGGCGAAATCAGGACAGGCGAGAATTGGCGCCTCCGTCAGTTGATGCTTTAGTGACTCGAATGCTTGCTGTTGCTCCTCTGTCCACTTGAAGTGTTTGCCCTTCTTCAACAGCATGGTCAGCGGTTGCACCGTCTTTGCGAAGTCAGGCACGAAACGCCTATACCAAGACGCTATGCCACGGTCTTAGTTCCCTTACGTTTTGTGGCGGTCGTAGTTCACGGATAGCTGCGACCTTATCCGGATCCGTGTCGATACTCTTATCACTTACCATGTGACCCAGGTATTTCAGCTCTTTCTTGAAAAACGAGCATTTTTCGTGATTTAAGTTTAGCTTCGCGGCCCTTAAACGGCGGAAGACCTCGGTTAGGTTGTTTTGGTGCTCTTCCAGCGTTCGCTCCGTAACAATAATGTCGTCGAGGTATGCGAACGCGCGTGGCTCCACCTCTGGTCTTATAACTTCATCTAAGGCTCTTTGGAAGGTGGCAGGAGCCGATTGTGAACCGAACGCCTCATTTTCCATTGAAAAAGTCCCCTTCCAGGTACCGTAAACGCCGTAAGTTCTTTGCTCTCTTCTGCCATAGGGATCTGCCAGTAACCATTTTTCAAGTCAAGGATGCTTATGTATTTGGCCTCACGTAGGCGGTCAAGGATGTGGTGAATTCGGGGTAATGGATATGCATCTGGGATGGACCTGGCGTTTAACTGCCGGTAGTCGATGCATAGACGCCACTACCCATCCCTTTTCCGTACCATTACGATCGGTGCACTATGGGGACTGTGAGAAGGCTCTATGTAGCCTCTGGTGAGCAAGTCGTCGATTTCCACATTGATGAGCGCTAGCTGAGCGGGATTCCGTGGGTAGTACCTCTGCTTTATAGGCCTATCGTCCCGCATCACAATCTTGTGCTTCGCTATGTTTGTTACACCGCGTTGGTTGCCGAAGATGCTTAATTCGCTCTTTAAAAATGCGTCTATCCTCTACTCCTCAGTGATAACCTCCTCCCCGATGGTTGTGCACAATATAGCTTCGCAGAATTGCACAACCCCGGACTGAGGTGCCAGGGTGAGTTTTTGGTAACCGCATTTTAAGGTTTTACCTAGCTTGATTAGAAAGTTTAGGCCTAGCAGCAAATCGTCTGATAACCCCGGCATTGCTATTAGCTCTAGTTCGCATTTTTGCTCTCCCAACTTCACCTCCACTATGATTGCCTCGGAGATAATCTGAGTATGCCCGTCTGCCATGCGTGCTCGAATGTATGTAGGAGTTATCCTACCGGTGGTTTCACGCAGTTGGTTGGCGAGCTGTTCACTCACAAAACTTCTTGAAGCTCCTGTGTCGATCGTGGCTGTGGTGTTGAGTGTGCAGATGGTGACAGTGGCACAGATACGCTGCCCCTTTGCAGCTTAAAGCAGTTATTGTAGTTGAGGCCAGTGGTGGTTGTGCTGCGCCATGCCTCGCTCTTGACGGCAGCCGTTCTCGTTTCCCCCGTTTGCTCTGCAGCATTCCACTGTACACACATTTCTTTTACCGCACTCCCAACATAATAGGATCTGGGCGTTGCGGCTGTGTCGAGCCATGTGTGCGCTTTGCCCGCACCTTCGGCAAGCTGTGCACGGGTCTATTGGTACTTCTGCTCTATTACGGTTTACGGGTACAATTTGTCGATTTCGGTACCAGAGTAGCGCCTGTTCTTTAAATAGTTCTGGCATGGTACGAGGCAGCATGTTACGATTGAGTCCGTACACTTCTGCCAATTCCTCTACACGTTCCATGAAGGCTAGTGGGTCCCGTCCCCCGTCATAATTCAGGGACCATTTCTTACACTGTCGATTACAGTTGAATAGGAACTCGTCCCATAGTTGGAGATATCAGGCACTACAACAGGCATAGTATCCCAAAATGCACCCGGCTGGTTGTCTCTGAATAGTGATGGTGTATCGTGCTTCAGGGCGGTGGTTTCGGCAGCGCCCCCCGGCGAATCCATACGCTGTGGTGTTTTAGTACCCGTAGCTGCTACAGGCGATAGACTCCTCACTTGCTCAGCAATTCGACAATCCTGTTCCAGATTGAGTTCGGTGTTATTCAGGAATTCGGCCATCCTTCTTCTGAGTTCTTCTACTGCACCGGTAGCTTCTAGTTTAAATTCAATACAGTAGACCACTCGTTGGTCTTTTCTCGCTGTGTAGACCCAGCTCGTTTTCACATACTGCAATTTCTGACAATGAGATACGTATCGTTGAACGTTGTCGTAGCTCTCTGTTTTCCTTGTGTATTCAAGTCTGATGCGTTGAATTTCTTTGTGTTTAAAGGCCAATGTGTAGAATTTCGTTGTGTCTCAATAGACTCCCTGCTCCGGCGCCACTGTAACGGACTTACTTACGCTGGGGTGTACTTAGCGGTGTCCAGAGTTCGTCAACAGAAATTTATTCTCACAAGTGAGATTTGTATTTTTATAGTTTTTTATTTATTTATTTAAAATTCTATTCTACTTAAACAACTAACTTATAGTTTCCCTCACTAATCAAATTATATCGTAGGTTGCTAGCTAACGTAGTGTCTAGCTGTGTACTCTGGTGCCCCAGTGGAGTCGGTAAAAACCTTAAACCACTGTTCTGTCTGCGTTAGTTAATGTCCCAGTGGAATCGGTGAAAACTTAAACCACTGTTCTGTCTGCGTTGACTTCCCTAAGTGTTCTCTGGAGCTAAGGTCTTCGCTGGTGTTGTCTCGAGGTGTCGGTATGGAAGAAAGAGCCATTTCGTCGGTTACAGCTGCTTTTATAGCCCAGCTTCAGTAGCAAAGCTTCCAGACAGTTCTGTTGTTTTATCAATTCGATTTAAACGCAACCGTCAATACCGCTGCAGAATTCGGCTTGTTGTCGAGCACGTGGCATTGTTTGTTGTTGCACGCTCTGTTGTTGTTGGTGATTATGTCATGCGCGTCGATCATACTGTTTATTGGGGGTGGGTTTTGCCGATTGCTTCTGATAGTGCAATAAGTTACCTTCTTCTAGAACAATCGAAGTCGTGTGAGGTCCGTGGCTTCGATTGAAAAAATGATGGTGGGGCAGAAGAATTATGTTGGATTTCTTTTGTTTAACTTATTCAAGTTTGTTTTGTTGTTAGCGACGCAGTCAGTGTGGGAGCGTAAATATGAGTGGTTTGAGAATTTACTTTCTCCCAGTACATGATTTGACAATTGGTTTGGAAATTAATATAAAAACACACATTTTGGCCAGTGCCAAGAAGTGATACAATAAAAATTATTTACATTAATTATAATAATTCACTATAATTATATTATAACAATTTATGAACCATTATAATAAAATTTATATTTATAATTTCATTAACATGTGTAGGCTGGATTTCCTAGTTCATTGCTTCGTCAATTCTTGTCATATTTACTTTCCGGTGTATATCTTCATTTATTGTGGACCAACCAGACTTTATGATCACTCTTAATGTTCTAGATTGCTGTCTTTGAATTTTTTGTATGTATCACCGCTTTGCCGCTCCCTATACTTGGAGTCCGTACGTCCAAATTGACTTTATAACACACTTGTAAAACAGCAACTTGTTGTTAATTGTGAGTTTAGATTACTTACCCATTAACCAATATAGTTGCCTAAATTATTCTTTTATTTGTTTCGTTTTTTGTTTGATGTGGTACTGCCAATTTAGCTTTGAGTCCATGTGTATCCCAAGGTATTTAGTAGTAGGCCCTGTTTTTATATCTTTATTGTTTACTAGCTGTACCCGGTGCGCTTCGCTACCCCTGAATTGTAAGGGGGTGTAGCATTCAGCTGGTCAAAGAATTTTTGAAATCGGATGAGTAGTTTAAATAAATAAATTTGAAGGACATTATACAAATATTCAATTCATTTTGATACATTTTATTGATTTTGTTCATTTCGAAAAAATTGTGACATTGCAGCGTTTCGTTACAATTTTATATTTATAGAAGTGCTGTGGGATACACAATATTTCTTGTTTTTCTATCTGGTGCGTAAAGGATTAAATTAGAAGGTTTTCCGACGCGTGAGCAAGCCACATAGAGCAGATATAAACGATTTTTAATTTGTGATTTGTATGGGAGGTACCACTCCCCTTTGTCCAATCCCGCCCATATTTGCAGCAGCACTTAGAATATGTACACTAAACCTATATACCAAATATTGTTCAAATACTGTTAGCCGGAGCAGAAATAAAGGCTTTTTAATTTGTGATTTATATGGGCGGTACCACTCCCCTTTGTCCAATCCCGCCCATATTTGCAGCAGCACTTAGAGTATGTACACTAAACCTATATACCAAATATTGTTCAAATACTGTTAGCCCGAGCAGAAATAATGGATTTTTAATTTGTGTCCAATTGGACCGGTACCAACTCAGAAACTTTCCTGGGCTCATGCACAACAACTTTGCTAAAGATCATTACATGATGAAATGCATAGTTTACGATTCTATAAAGGACATACATACAAACATTCATTTTTATATATATAGATATATGTATTTTAATCCAAACTTGAATATTATGGAAAAATATTATGGTATAATACCTTGGAAGTGGGCATGAAATTGTCTTCTATAATATGTGTAGCGCCAAACGATGTCATCTGGAAACAGCTGTTATATTTCTGAATGTTGGCCAAGAAGTGCTTAGAGTCATTTCCAATCCCAGAAACTAAAGAGCGTAAAGGATCTGGTGGTGGGACCAATTGTGGCAATTTTACTTTGCCTCCAGCACAACATAATCCATTAGATTCGCCACTGTATATTAACGCCTTACAATACAGACAAATAATTGTCATTCCCCCAATTGTTACCAATTTGTCGGCACAATAATCTATTGCCGGATCATAGTGGAATGCAGCTCGTTCCAAAATCACAGGAGCACTGCGTCTGCGGAATCGCTCAATTTGATTATGTTGTGCTAGCTGTTGTTGTGTTTGATGTGCACGAACTCGTTGCATTCTAAGCCTATCTACTTCATTGTCTCTCACTAAAGAACGCAATTCTGAAATAGCAATACGACTATTTTCTTGATCTGTCTCTCTCTGGTCATCAGTGCGGTTAGCACGTGAGGTAGCTCTTCGCACATTTGATTGACTGCGACGACCTAAGTCAGGTCGTTTTCTCCTCGGCATCGTAAGTTGTTATTAATGAAAGTGAGAAAAGTTCTCGCGCACTTAGCAGTATTGTCACTATCAAAAAAGATCTACAAAAGAAAATATCACATAGGATCACCGAAGTAAAGAAAGTTCTCGCGCATGTAGCGGTACTCGTCACTCACAAAGATAAAAGGATACACTCTTTGTCTGAGGTATCGATCGACATAGAGTGTTCAGGTCGAGGTCACTAAAAATGTTAATTTTATTAATCTTCCTGTGGCTAAAGATTCCTTTAGTCACAACAATACAGCACTTAAACTGTTTGCAAAAGAAAGAAAAAACACTTATTGTTTTTGGTTTGCTGGATGTAATAATTTATTTTTAAATTACACTTGATGATAATGGGTATGCGTATCTTGATTTCTTGATAATGAATCGAGCAAAAACACTTAGTATACGTTGTCGTCTTTGGCTGCCCAAGTTGTTGTTTTCTTCATCCAGTGATGTCTACATCTTAGTTATTTTCCATCCAGCTTACATGCAGTGATGTCTACATCTTAGTTATTTTCCATCCAGCTTACATGCAGTGATGTCTACATCTTAGTTATTTGTGTAAGTGTGTCAGTGATGTCAATAGGTGTAATCAGTTTGATAGCAGTACTTAGCTGAACATAATTTCACAAATGCTTTAATCTATATCTACATGAATCTTAACATTTATATTTTATAGAATTATATATATATGAATCTTAACATAGAGGACGGATCGACATATTAGTTGGTTGTCAAATGTCAAATTTTATGGTTGCGTTCAGAAATTTAATTTGTGACAAAACTTAAGATTTATCAATGTACATAAAAATAAAAATAATCTGAAAGGTAGTTATTACAAAACAAATGTATGGGGACCACCCTAACATACATTATGAATTTCACTTAAATTGGTCAATTCATTTAGATTTTCGATATAAATCCAAACCCGCGCCAAAAATTAATTTAAAAAAAAAATTATATGGGGACCACCCTAAGGGTGGAAGATAGAGGGTAGATATGTTCTGGGGAACTGTTGGGATTGCAAAAATATTGAGGGTCGGTCATACATTTGACACCTCTAGGAGGCACCCTTGAATATGCAATTCATTGGAATAGCTCTAAAAAAATTACTTTTGTATTGGGACCACCCGAAGAGCGCCACCTATCGGATCTTATTCACCTTTTAAACCTTCTCTGGACTTCCACAAATAATTCAAGACCAAAATTGATTTTAATAGGTATTGGGTTAAATTTTGTTTTAGTTCTAAAAATTATTTGTACAGTCTTATCTTCATTAATTTTCAAGCACCATTTATCCAACCATTCGTTAACATTCTCTGTGTATATCTGCAGATTTGCAGTCGCAGTATTTAGATGTTTGTCAGATGTTAAGAAGATTATGTCGTCAGCAAAGGTAGCGATTGTGGTATTCAGTTATTTTGGAAGTGGTATATCTGAGGTAAATATGACATACAGCTGTGGTCCTAAAACACTCCCTTGAGGAGCTCCAGCTGTTGTAAGATGAATAGACGAGCACTCTTCATTATATTTGACGTAAAACTAACGATCACTATGATAACTTCCAACAATCAAATAGTAATCAAGTGGCAGCATCGTCTTCAGTTTATACAGCAGTCCTTTATGCCATACTTTGTCAAATGCTTTTGCAACGTCCAAGAATACTGCAATGCAGTACCGCTTATATTCTAGAACAACAAAGAAAAAAACAAAAACAATGAAATAATAATAAAACAAGACTCATAGTTGTGGTATACAGACGGGTGCAAAATGGAAGATCGCAGTGCTGGAGCTAGAATTGTAGGGCTAAATTTCAAAAAGCAATTGCAATGGTAAAAACAGCTTCCATTTTTCAGGCGGAGGTCCACGCCTTAGAGGTATGTGCTAGAAAATGTCTGTGCAGGGGTACATGCAACACCAAAATATGCAGACCCTCAGATAGCCAGGCAGCTCTGAAATCATTAACAAACGTCTCATTTCAATCAAAGCTGGTCTGGGAATGCTCTAAACTCCTCAATACTCTAGCAGCGAGAAACTCTGTTACGCTAATGTTGGTAAAGGGACATGAGGGAAATGAGGGCAACGAAATGGCGGACTGTATGGCAAAAAGGGGCGCAGACACTGCTTTCATAGGTCCAGAACCATTCTGTGGGGTAACAATAGCTTCTCAAATAACTTGTTGTGCGAACAGGAAAAATGGAGTCTGCTGAACTACTGCGAGAGCCCAAAAACGCATGCGCCAGTCGAAACTACTCATTGATCCTGAACACATCAGGGTAGATGCTTCTTTAAACCTCAGCAGAAATGACATCAAACTCTATACTGAACTTTTAACAGGACATTGTAGACTAAATGACCATATGAAAAAAAGAGGCGTGTTAGAAGACACCACATTCTATGCACTTGCCCAGCAGTGGCAAGACGCAGACATAACTACCTAGGTGTGGGTTCGTATCTCCAAATCACCTAGTTAAAATTAAGTTCACAGTACGAGATTTATAAATAGGACTGTTTTAGTTAGATACTAGGCTGCACAATAGATCTCTTATGTCGCGGTATTCTTTTAGCCTGTTATAATAATAAGATATTACATTTTAATCTGAATATTGTAAATTATTTCAGTTAATATCAATAAAATTCAAGTTTCAAATTAAAGCCCCTAATACAGTCCAACCCGCACATAATTTTTGTTGCCTATTATTTAAATATAAAGTAAAATTAAAAATGATTGTACAATTTATATATTTTTTGTGAAACATTCGAGTATACGAGTATATATGTACATATGTATATAAAAAGAAAAGTTGGAGAAAAAAAAACCAACAACACAGTGCTCTAAGGTAAAGCCAAAGGCAGCAGAGGAAACAGCGAAAAAAGGAAAATCAAGAAAATTGTGTCACGAACAACAACTTGGCATTCGAGCGGTAGCCGCTCAATTCTACGAGTGAGGTAGATCGGTCAGTAGGAGCCATGGGCAATATGGACAAAGGCGAAAGAAACGCAGATGTGAACGCTTTGGCTACGCTTCAAGCAAATCGCATCGAAGCCATCAAGCAGGTCGAAAAGAAATTCAAGAAGAATTCCACGATAAAAATTATATCATATTGTCAGTTTTGTGATTTCATACTGTGCGGACGTGTTTTTAAACCGTTATAAACACCTAAAGTGATCACTCTTTTACAGGTTTGAGATTGCACCTTTGTTTAAATTAATGTGTAAACCAAAAATCAAAATTAAAAATAAGCAAAAGTCCAAATAGTTGTAATAACAAAACATAAAACAAAAACGAATTATACATGAGCATTTTGCGCTCTCCACCTCTAGCTAGAGATCGATGTCTCACCCCCGTGCGTCCTTCTGCATCAGCAATAAGCAAAATCTTCATTGAAACTAACGGAGTTATCCTCTCATGACTTAACAGCGGATGCGTATTTAAGAATACCAACTTAGCAAACGTTAGCAGCAGGCGCCCCTGCAGAAAACACGGAACAACAATCTACTGCTCCTATGTCAAATCAGACGGTAAGTGAACAAAACTCTCTCAATGATAATTCCGGCAGCAAAAGAACAAAGAGTGGAAAACAGCCGCTCTCGCACCTACCCAAACACACAAATGCATTCTCATGCAAATACAGCTAACACACGCTTGCTAAGCTCAATATCGTCTAAGAGACAATCAAAAATAACAAATACAACAAATACATCAATTTCCGCTCAGTCTGCAACTATACAAACAGGCATGGATCGGTATATTCAAATTAAATGGAAACTAAGCCCCCAATCTGGGCCCGCTTAAATACACCAATTATTCACTTTGGAGAACTACAAAGGTTGCAAAAGGCCCAAAGGAAAGTGAGCCACCAGTAAGGCTTGGAAATGGAAGTTGGGGTCCAAAAACGACGAAGAAAAAGGAGATCGTTTGCTGCTAATGCTCCGTGCAATAACTTCGGGGTCCCTACTTTACCTAGAACTAAAGTGACTCAGCTGCTTCAACTAAAATTCAAAGACTTAGAGTGTGTCATTAAAACAGGTCTTAATACCCTGGATATGACCTAATCACAAATAAAATGATCATGGAATTACCACACATAGCGTTAATACACCTCCCCAAATTGTTCATACTACCCTTCGCTTGGGTCATTTCCCGCATATATGGAGGATATCGCAAAATACGATGATTCCTAAACCAGGAAAAGATCCAACGCAGGTGACCTGATAGCGGCCCATAAGCCGCCCCCTACCACCCTCTCAAATATATTTGAAAAATGGTTACTTGGAAAATTATGCCCTATCTAAATCAAAATGGCAACATTCCTACTCATCAATTCGGATTCCAACACAGCTATTTTAAATACCCATCAAAATACGCATATCGCCTCTCGTGGCCTAAAAAAACACCTTAAAGATGTAGAAATTTGGTTGGTAAACTATTAAAGTTAACGAAGTGAAATGTACACACATAGCGTTCTCCTTCAGAACCAGCACCTGTCCAACTGTGTCACTAAATGACATAAAAATACCACAAGCAACAGAAGAGAAGTATTTAGGAATCCATCTTGACCGTAGATTAACTTGGAGGAAGCACATAGAAGCGAAAAGAACTCCAATGAAACTAAAAGCTAACTCTCTGAATTGGTTAATCAACAAAAAATCAAAGATGCGCTTGGAATACAAAGTCCTTCTATACAAAGCTATAATAAAGCCCACATGGACATATGGGGTGCAACTTTGGGGTAGTGCGAGAACCTCAAACCTAGAACTTATCCAAAGGGCACAGTCAAAAATCCTTACAATAATTACTGGCGCACCATGGTTTGTCAAAAATAAAAACATTCACAATGATATACATATATCCACTATAGAAGAAGAAATCGTAGAATTAAGGCAGAACAGCTGAATCGCCAGAAAAATCATCCGAACATACTTCCAAGAAGTCTTCTCCAGCAGAATTCTGCTTCATGTCTAAAGAAACCTTGTTTCTAAACTTATTTACAAACTAGTCTTTAATATGTATCTATATTAAATTTTGTTTCCCTCTTCTTTTTAAAATTATAATTAATTAATATATATGAATACACTAGTAAAACCCAAATAGCTCTAAGCAATAAGCAAAGAGCATTTTTAATACATTAGGTTCAAGATTTGATTTGTCTGCTACGTCATACGCAAACATAGTAAAGACTAACATTAACCCAAGTACACCCAATAGTATGAACTCCCAAAGTCTAGAAGCTATGCTAATGAGTCTCACTCAATGTTTAACACAATTCATGACCATAATGCCAAATATGGTTCAAGAGGTCATAAAAACGCAAAACCAAATGATGCAAATGCTCATTTCCAAAAAATTAACTTTATTTTTAGTTGTCAACAGCATAAATTGGAATTAGAAAACTTTTCATCTTCCAATAAAATTGATGTAATGCTTGTCTCGGAAACTCATCTCACAAACAAATTCAACTTTTCCATCCCGGGTTATAAGTCGCATATGACGAATCATTCTGATGGGAACTGGTATATTAATAAGAAATAGAAAAAAACACTATGCTATTCCTGGTTACGAAAAATGCTACCTAGAAGCCGCTAATATAGGAATTAAATTTATTGACGAAAACATCCTCCTAAATAAGTAGTTTTAAAAATATTTCAAAACAAAATCGAAGCAGCCCTTCAAATATAAATTCCGTTCTTGTGTCAGCAGCTATTAAAGCAACTCCTCCTAAATTACCATTCCCATCGCATAGTGTCCGGAAAACTACCTTGGGCATTGAAACCCTAGTCAATGAAAAAAGATGGTTCAGACGCCATTGGCAAAAACACAGATCGCCTACGACCAAACAAAGCTATGCTTTATCTAAAAGACGTCTCAGTGAAGCTTTAAATGCAGAGCTGGAAAAACACATAAAAACCTACTCGATAAAATTATACGCTACAGAAAAGTCTAATTATTCCTTGTGGAAAGCTAATAGAAACATAAAAATTCCAAAGGAGTCAGAGCCTGCAGTCAGATTGAGTAGTGGGAGCTGGGCGAGTAGCGACAAAGGTAAAGCCTTAAAGTTTGCTTAATATCTGGAAAAAGTATTTCAACCTAAACCTTTCGTAATTCTGTAATTCCACCTCTGGTCACCCCAAAACACGTTTAAACCTATTAAAGTTAAGGCAAAGGAAATAAAGTGCACAGTGGAAAATCATTTCAACTTGAAAAAATCTCCAGTCTACGAGTCAATTACTGCCAAAAGGGTAGCTGAGTTTCGAGATATAGTTTTCAAAATTCTAACACAGCTGTTTAATGCTATATTTCGAATTGGCTATTTCCCTTCAGCTTGGAAGATATCACAAGTAATCATTATTCCGAAGCCCGGAAAAGATAAAATGCAACCGGCGTCACCATTGCTCTGCTACCGATGCTCTCAAAACTTTTTGAAAGATGTCGAAGAAAGTGGTATAATTCCCCATCACCAATTTGGATTCGGTCCAAAACACAGTACAATAGAGCAGGTAAATCGCATCACCAGCAAAATAAGAAACGTTTTCGAGGATAAAAACTACTGCTCAGCAATTTTCCTTGATATTGCTCAGGCGTTTGATCGGGTCTGGCACGCTGGACTCATATACAAATTCTGCGAATTCTTGTCTGCACGGGTGCATTAATTATGATGTAAACTTTTATGGTGTCACAGTTCCGCAGTCAAGCTGACGAGGGGCATTTAGAAAGCACCGACGACACATTTACTTTCAATAGGTCAGTTGACTTGAGCACCTGACACCAAATAACAATAACTGGAACACCAGAAAAGTCAAGACGTAGACGGTAAAGTTTGTTTGTAAATAGAATATAAGAACTAGTATTTTAAGAATAAAGCTGCTTGTTGTTTTAAAACCAAAAGTAGTGTAGTGCTTATTGAAGAACGTGATTTAGGTTTACAGGTACACGCGCAGGACAAGCAGCAAGTGGACGTTCTCGAGGACGTTCCCGAGGACAACAAATACGGTCCCCAACACACCTCAGATTACACAAAACGCATCCACACTCACCCGCATAGTAATTTTACCAACAATACGAGGAGAACGTTTGACATAAACGAAAAAAACCAGCTCTCATACCAATCGCACCAATTAAAACCACAGCAAAAACAGGAGCAGTAAATAATTTACGCAGTACATTAATACTTAAACAAGCGGCGAATTACATAAACTATTTTGAACTTAACGGCTTTATCACGAAAACAATACACGAGTGACACGAATACGGTCGGTTCAAGTGCAATGAAGAAGACAAAGAGTGTCAGCTATTTTGAAGTTAACGGCTTTTTCTATAAATTTCCATATTTGCAGCAGCACTTAGAGTATGTACACTAAACCTATATACCAAATATTGTTCAAATACTGTTAGCCCGAGCAGAAATAATGGATTTTTAATTTGTGTCCAATTGGACCGGTACCAACTCAGAAACTTTCCTGGGCTCATGCACAACAACTTTGCTAAAGATCATTACATGATGAAATGCATAGTTTACGATTCTATAAAGGACATACATACAAACATTCATTTTTATATATATAGATATATGTATTTTAATCCAAACTTGAATATTATGGAAAAATATTATGGTATAATACCTTGGAAGTGGGCATGAAATTGTCTTCTATAATATGTGTAGCGCCAAACGATGTCATCTGGAAACAGCTGTTATATTTCTGAATGTTGGCCAAGAAGTGCTTAGAGTCATTTCCAATCCCAGAAACTAAAGAGCGTAAAGGATCTGGTGGTGGGACCAATTGTGGCAATTTTACTTTGCCTCCAGCACAACATAATCCATTAGATTCGCCACTGTATATTAACGCCTTACAATACAGACAAATAATTGTCATTCCCCCAATTGTTACCAATTTGTCGGCACAATAATCTATTGCCGGATCATAGTGGAATGCAGCTCGTTCCAAAATCACAGGAGCACTGCGTCTGCGGAATCGCTCAATTTGATTATGTTGTGCTAGCTGTTGTTGTGTTTGATGTGCACGAACTCGTTGCATTCTAAGCCTATCTACTTCATTGTCTCTCACTAAAGAACGCAATTCTGAAATAGCAATACGACTATTTTCTTGATCTGTCTCTCTCTGGTCATCAGTGCGGTTAGCACGTGAGGTAGCTCTTCGCACATTTGATTGACTGCGACGACCTAAGTCAGGTCGTTTTCTCCTCGGCATCGTAAGTTGTTATTAATGAAAGTGAGAAAAGTTCTCGCGCACTTAGCAGTATTGTCACTATCAAAAAAGATCTACAAAAGAAAATATCACATAGGATCACCGAAGTAAAGAAAGTTCTCGCGCATGTAGCGGTACTCGTCACTCACAAAGATAAAAGGATACACTCTTTGTCTGAGGTATCGATCGACATAGAGTGTTCAGGTCGAGGTCACTAAAAATGTTAATTTTATTAATCTTCCTGTGGCTAAAGATTCCTTTAGTCACAACAATACAGCACTTAAACTGTTTGCAAAAGAAAGAAAAAACACTTATTGTTTTTGGTTTGCTGGATGTAATAATTTATTTTTAAATTACACTTGATGATAATGGGTATGCGTATCTTGATTTCTTGATAATGAATCGAGCAAAAACACTTAGTATACGTTGTCGTCTTTGGCTGCCCAAGTTGTTGTTTTCTTCATCCAGTGATGTCTACATCTTAGTTATTTTCCATCCAGCTTACATGCAGTGATGTCTACATCTTAGTTATTTTCCATCCAGCTTACATGCAGTGATGTCTACATCTTAGTTATTTGTGTAAGTGTGTCAGTGATGTCAATAGGTGTAATCAGTTTGATAGCAGTACTTAGCTGAACATAATTTCACAAATGCTTTAATCTATATCTACATGAATCTTAACATTTATATTTTATAGAATTATATATATATATGAATCTTAACATAGAGGACGGATCGACATATTAGTTGGTTGTCAAATGTCAAATTTTATGGTTGCGTTCAGAAATTTAATTTGTGACAAAACTTAAGATTTATCAATGTACATAAAAATAAAAATAATCTGAAAGGTAGTTATTACAAAACAAATGTATGGGGACCACCCTAACATACATTATGAATTTCACTTAAATTGGTCAATTCATTTAGATTTTCGATATAAATCCAAACCCGCGCCAAAAATTAATTTAAAAAAAAAATTATATGGGGACCACCCTAAGGGTGGAAGATAGAGGGTAGATATGTTCTGGGGAACTGTTGGGATTGCAAAAATATTGAGGGTCGGTCATACATTTGACACCTCTAGGAGGCACCCTTGAATATGCAATTCATTGGAATAGCTCTAAAAAAATTACTTTTGTATTGGGACCACCCTAAGAGCGCCACCTATCGGATCTTATTCACCTTTTAAACCTTCTCTGGACTTCCACAAATAATTCAAGACCAAAATTGATTTTAATAGGTATTGGGTTAAATTTTGTTTTAGTTCTAAAAATTATTTGTACAGTCTTATCTTCATTAATTTTCAAGCACCATTTATCCAACCATTCGTTAACATTCTCTGTGTATATCTGCAGATTTGCAGTCGCAGTATTTAGATGTTTGTCAGATGTTAAGAAGATTATGTCGTCAGCAAAGGTAGCGATTGTGGTATTCAGTTATTTTGGAAGTGGTATATCTGAGGTAAATATGACATACAGCTGTGGTCCTAAAACACTCCCTTGAGGAGCTCCAGCTGTTGTAAGATGAATAGACGAGCACTCTTCATTATATTTGACGTAAAACTAACGATCACTATGATAACTTCCAACAATCAAATAGTAATCAAGTGGCAGCATCGTCTTCAGTTTATACAGCAGTCCTTTATGCCATACTTTGTCAAATGCTTTTGCAACGTCCAAGAATACTGCAATGCAGTACCGCTTATATTCTAGAACAACAAAGAAAAAAACAAAAACAATGAAATAATAATAAAACAAGACTCATAGTTGTGGTATACAGACGGGTGCAAAATGGAAGATCGCAGTGCTGGAGCTAGAATTGTAGGGCTAAATTTCAAAAAGCAATTGCAATGGTAAAAACAGCTTCCATTTTTCAGGCGGAGGTCCACGCCTTAGAGGTATGTGCTAGAAAATGTCTGTGCAGGGGTACATGCAACACCAAAATATGCAGACCCTCAGATAGCCAGGCAGCTCTGAAATCATTAACAAACGTCTCATTTCAATCAAAGCTGGTCTGGGAATGCTCTAAACTCCTCAATACTCTAGCAGCGAGAAACTCTGTTACGCTAATGTTGGTAAAGGGACATGAGGGAAATGAGGGCAACGAAATGGCGGACTGTATGGCAAAAAGGGGCGCAGACACTGCTTTCATAGGTCCAGAACCATTCTGTGGGGTAACAATAGCTTCTCAAATAACTTGTTGTGCGAACAGGAAAAATGGAGTCTGCTGAACTACTGCGAGAGCCCAAAAACGCATGCGCCAGTCGAAACTACTCATTGATCCTGAACACATCAGGGTAGATGCTTCTTTAAACCTCAGCAGAAATGACATCAAACTCTATACTGAACTTTTAACAGGACATTGTAGACTAAATGACCATATGAAAAAAATAGGCGTGTTAGAAGACACCACATTCTATGCACTTGCCCAGCAGTGGCAAGACGCAGACATAACTACCTAGGTGTGGGTTCGTATCTCCAAATCACCTAGTTAAAATTAAGTTCACAGTACGAGATTTATAAATAGGACTGTTTTAGTTAGATACTAGGCTGCACAATAGATCTCTTATGTCGCGGTATTCTTTTAGCCTGTTATAATAATAAGATATTACATTTTAATCTGAATATTGTAAATTATTTCAGTTAATATCAATAAAATTCAAGTTTCAAATTAAAGCCCCTAATACAGTCCAACCCGCACATAATTTTTGTTGCCTATTATTTAAATATAAAGTAAAATTAAAAATGATTGTACAATTTATATATTTTTTGTGAAACATTCGAGTATACGAGTATATATGTACATATGTATATAAAAAGAAAAGTTGGAGAAAAAAAAACCAACAACACAGTGCTCTAAGGTAAAGCCAAAGGCAGCAGAGGAAACAGCGAAAAAAGGAAAATCAAGAAAATTGTGTCACGAACAACAACTTGGCATTCGAGCGGTAGCCGCTCAATTCTACGAGTGAGGTAGATCGGTCAGTAGGAGCCATGGGCAATATGGACAAAGGCGAAAGAAACGCAGATGTGAACGCTTTGGCTACGCTTCAAGCAAATCGCATCGAAGCCATCAAGCAGGTCGAAAAGAAATTCAAGAAGAATTCCACGATAAAAATTATATCATATTGTCAGTTTTGTGATTTCATACTGTGCGGACGTGTTTTTAAACCGTTATAAACACCTAAAGTGATCACTCTTTTACAGGTTTGAGATTGCACCTTTGTTTAAATTAATGTGTAAACCAAAAATCAAAATTAAAAATAAGCAAAAGTCCAAATAGTTGTAATAACAAAACATAAAACAAAAACGAATTATACATGAGCATTTTGCGCTCTCCACCTCTAGTTAGAGATCGATGTCTCACCCCCGTGCGTCCTTCTGCATCAGCAATAAGCAAAATCTTCATTGAAACTAACGGAGTTATCCTCTCATGACTTAACAGCGGATGCGTATTTAAGAATACCAACTTAGCAAACGTTAGCAGCAGGCGCCCCTGCAGAAAACACGGAACAACAATCTACTGCTCCTATGTCAAATCAGACGGTAAGTGAACAAAACTCTCTCAATGATAATTCCGGCAGCAAAAGAACAAAGAGTGGAAAACAGCCGCTCTCGCACCTACCCAAACACGCAAATGCATTCTCATGCAAATACAGCTAACACACGCTTGCTAAGCTCAATATCGTCTAAGAGACAATCAAAAATAACAAATACAACAAATACATCAATTTCCGCTCAGTCTGCAACTATACAAACAGGCATGGATCGGTATATTCAAATTAAATGGAAACTAAGCCCCCAATCTGGGCCCGCTTAAATACACCAATTATTCACTTTGGAGAACTACAAAGGTTGCAAAAGGCCCAAAGGAAAGTGAGCCACCAGTAAGGCTTGGAAATGGAAGTTGGGGTCCAAAAACGACGAAGAAAAAGGAGATCGTTTGCTGCTAATGCTCCGTGCAATAACTTCGGGGTCCCTACTTTACCTAGAACTAAAGTGACTCAGCTGCTTCAACTAAAATTCAAAGACTTAGAGTGTGTCATTAAAACAGGTCTTAATACCCTGGATATGACCTAATCACAAATAAAATGATCATGGAATTACCACACATAGCGTTAATACACCTCCCCAAATTGTTCATACTACCCTTCGCTTGGGTCATTTCCCGCATATATGGAGGATATCGCAAAATACGATGATTCCTAAACCAGGAAAAGATCCAACGCAGGTGACCTGATAGCGGCCCATAAGCCGCCCCCTACCACCCTCTCAAATATATTTGAAAAATGGTTACTTGGAAAATTATGCCCTATCTAAATCAAAATGGCAACATTCCTACTCATCAATTCGGATTCCAACACAGCTATTTTAAATACCCATCAAAATACGCATATCGCCTCTCGTGGCCTAAAAAAACACCTTAAAGATGTAGAAATTTGGTTGGTAAACTATTAAAGTTAACGAAGTGAAATGTACACACATAGCGTTCTCCTTCAGAACCAGCACCTGTCCAACTGTGTCACTAAATGACATAAAAATACCACAAGCAACAGAAGAGAAGTATTTAGGAATCCATCTTGACCGTAGATTAACTTGGAGGAAGCACATAGAAGCGAAAAGAACTCCAATGAAACTAAAAGCTAACTCTCTGAATTGGTTAATCAACAAAAAATCAAAGATGCGCTTGGAATACAAAGTCCTTCTATACAAAGCTATAATAAAGCCCACATGGACATATGGGGTGCAACTTTGGGGTAGTGCGAGAACCTCAAACCTAGAACTTATCCAAAGGGCACAGTCAAAAATCCTTACAATAATTACTGGCGCACCATGGTTTGTCAAAAATAAAAACATTCACAATGATATACATATATCCACTATAGAAGAAGAAATCGTAGAATTAAGGCAGAACAGCTGAATCGCCAGAAAAATCATCCGAACATACTTCCAAGAAGTCTTCTCCAGCAGAATTCTGCTTCATGTCTAAAGAAACCTTGTTTCTAAACTTATTTACAAACTAGTCTTTAATATGTATCTATATTAAATTTTGTTTCCCTCTTCTTTTTAAAATTATAATTAATTAATATATATGAATACACTAGTAAAACCCAAATAGCTCTAAGCAATAAGCAAAGAGCATTTTTAATACATTAGGTTCAAGATTTGATTTGTCTGCTACGTCATACGCAAACATAGTAAAGACTAACATTAACCCAAGTACACCCAATAGTATGAACTCCCAAAGTCTAGAAGCTATGCTAATGAGTCTCACTCAATGTTTAACACAATTCATGACCATAATGCCAAATATGGTTCAAGAGGTCATAAAAACGCAAAACCAAATGATGCAAATGCTCATTTCCAAAAAATTAACTTTATTTTTAGTTGTCAACAGCATAAATTGGAATTAGAAAACTTTTCATCTTCCAATAAAATTGATGTAATGCTTGTCTCGGAAACTCATCTCACAAACAAATTCAACTTTTCCATCCCGGGTTATAAGTCGCATATGACGAATCATTCTGATGGGAACTGGTATATTAATAAGAAATAAAAAAAACACTATGCTATTCCTGGTTACGAAAAATGCTACCTAGAAGCCGCTAATATAGGAATTAAATTTATTGACGAAAACATCCTCCTAAATAAGTAGTTTTAAAAATATTTCAAAACAAAATCGAAGCAGCCCTTCAAATATAAATTCCGTTCTTGTGTCAGCAGCTATTAAAGCAACTCCTCCTAAATTACCATTCCCATCGCATAGTGTCCGGAAAACTACCTTGGGCATTGAAACCCTAGTCAATGAAAAAAGATGGTTCAGACGCCATTGGCAAAAACACAGATCGCCTACGACCAAACAAAGCTATGCTTTATCTAAAAGACGTCTCAGTGAAGCTTTAAATGCAGAGCTGGAAAAACACATAAAAACCTACTCGATAAAATTATACGCTACAGAAAAGTCTAATTATTCCTTGTGGAAAGCTAATAGAAACATAAAAATTCCAAAGGAGTCAGAGCCTGCAGTCAGATTGAGTAGTGGGAGCTGGGCGAGTAGCGACAAAGGTAAAGCCTTAAAGTTTGCTTAATATCTGGAAAAAGTGTTTCAACCTAAACCTTTCGTAATTCTGTAATTCCACCTCTGGTCACCCCAAAACACGTTTAAACCTATTAAAGTTAAGGCAAAGGAAATAAAGTGCACAGTGGAAAATCATTTCAACTTGAAAAAATCTCCAGTCTACGAGTCAATTACTGCCAAAAGGGTAGCTGAGTTTCGAGATATAGTTTTCAAAATTCTAACACAGCTGTTTAATGCTATATTTCGAATTGGCTATTTCCCTTCAGCTTGGAAGATATCACAAGTAATCATTATTCCGAAGCCCGGAAAAGATAAAATGCAACCGGCGTCACCATTGCTCTGCTACCGATGCTCTCAAAACTTTTTGAAAGATGTCGAAGAAAGTGGTATAATTCCCCATCACCAATTTGGATTCGGTCCAAAACACAGTACAATAGAGCAGGTAAATCGCATCACCAGCAAAATAAGAAACGTTTTCGAGGATAAAAACTACTGCTCAGCAATTTTCCTTGATATTGCTCAGGCGTTTGATCGGGTCTGGCACGCTGGACTCATATACAAATTCTGCGAATTCTTGTCTGCACGGGTGCATTAATTATGATGTAAACTTTTATGGTGTCACAGTTCCGCAGTCAAGCTGACGAGGGGCATTTAGAAAGCACCGACGACACATTTACTTTCAATAGGTCAGTTGACTTGAGCACCTGACACCAAATAACAATAACTGGAACACCAGAAAAGTCAAGACGTAGACGGTAAAGTTTGTTTGTAAATAGAATATAAGAACTAGTATTTTAAGAATAAAGCTGCTTGTTGTTTTAAAACCAAAAGTAGTGTAGTGCTTATTGAAGAACGTGATTTAGGTTTACAGGTACACGCGCAGGACAAGCAGCAAGTGGACGTTCTCGAGGACGTTCCCGAGGACAACAAATACGGTCCCCAACACACCTCAGATTACACAAAACGCATCCACACTCACCCGCATAGTAATTTTACCAACAATACGAGGAGAACGTTTGACATAAACGAAAAAAACCAGCTCTCATACCAATCGCACCAATTAAAACCACAGCAAAAACAGGAGCAGTAAATAATTTACGCAGTACATTAATACTTAAACAAGCGGCGAATTACATAAACTATTTTGAACTTAACGGCTTTATCACGAAAAGAATACACGAGTGACACGAATACGGTCGGTTCAAGTGCAATGAAGAAGACAAAGAGTGTCAGCTATTTTGAAGTTAACGGCTTTTTCTATAAATTTTGTATTTACCTAATTATAAGCTTACCATATTTTAGCCTGTAACTACATATTACAAGCTTAGAATACTTTAGCCTGTAATTATATTTTATAAGCTTGGCATAGTTTTATCATTGGTTAACCAGAATTCTGAAGAAAATCATCCACACTATACAGTTTTGCACATGTGTTGTGAGGAGCAAATTTTAGGCGTAAATTTGCCCCTACATAATTAGTTTTGCCATAACGCCCCAAACGTGTATATTTAAAATAGGGGCCAAGTGCTTAAACAACCAACCCTAAAATATATACGTTAATAGTCTTAAGACTTTGGCACCTCCCACTTTCATTGCTAAAACCACACACACAACCGCCATCATATTTAGTGCAGCAGCCATCATACAAGTGAGTCTAAGACACCTCCCACCATAGTAATGCTACCAACAACAAGTGTTATACTCTGCGTTGGGAGGACAGAAGACACAGCCACAATTAAGTCAGACAGTGGAACCCTGTGATAAGCGACGAAAAACATGCAACGAAGTCAACATCGCAAGATAACACAGGAGAATATCACACAAACAATTGTGCAACCGGCTGACCACAGTTAAAATAATATGAATGTACAACCATAGTGCCCAACGCACTGATATGAATTTACAACAACAGTGCCCAACGCACTGATATGAATTTACAACAACAGTGCCTAACGGAATGTTAAAAATTTACAAGAGATCGCGACAGAAGTTACCGACTGCATTAGTTCGGAAAATAGCCCACTAACAACACCCAAAACCGAAGGCCATGCACAAAGTGGAACACGACAGACCGATCGCTAAGCACACCAACAGGCCGGACAAAGCATAAAGAGGAGAAGCAGAATTAAATATCCAATATTTAATATTTTTAAATATTTTATGCCATCGATAGAAAATATCAACAAAGTTCTGAAGGTGGCCGAAGGACAAATAGCAACAACAACAAACAACACAAGGAACAACAACAAGGTAAATCATCACAACAACAACACAATATTGAAGGTGGCCCAAGGGCAAAAACTTACAAGAACAACAGCGAGAAAACAACAACAATGTGCTGAAGGTGGCCCAAGGTTAAATTCAAACGAGAAGAACAATGCGGGAAACCGTAGCAACATGCCACAACAAACTACAGTTCCCGCACAACAACAACTATTGGATGATCTACACTAAACCTGGAGCATAAAAGCAGGAGCAACTGGCAACCCAGCCTCTTTCTTTCATTCGGCATCAGGCAGACGAGACGCTCTTTCTTTATTTCGGCATCAGGCAGACCAGACGGTTCTTTCTTTCAGCATCAGGCAGACCAGACGCATCGTACTAAACAGAGTTATACACAAAGACAAACGCAACAGAAGCTAGTGGAATCTAGAGGAGATTATGGTTTATAATCGATTCTCTGCTAGAGACCCACACTGACAAACGCAACAGAAGCTAGGGGAATCTAGGGGAGATTACGGTTTATAATCGATTCTCTGCTAGGAACACACACTGACAAACGCTACAGAAGCTAGGGGCATCTAGAGGAGATTATGGTTTATAATCGATTCTCTGCTAGAAACCCACACTGACAAACGCTACAGAAGCTAGGGGAATCTAGAGGAGATTATGGTTTATAATCGATTCTCTGCTAGAAACCCACACTGACAAACGCTACAGAAGCTAGGGGGACATAGAGTTCAACTGTGTCCGTATTTAAGTTTAGTAAAAATAATTGTATCAAGTAGTTAGCCTTTTTTTAAATTAATAAATAAATAAAATAATTAAATCAACGTAAGCAAGCTTTGAATACTTTAGTGATTTTCTGTAAACGACTCCTGGCAATCCGGCGAGCTTACCCCGGCGAAAACGAGTCTTTACAGTGGCGCCCGAGCAGTGACTCTCAGAATAAAGAGAATTAATATAACAAAGCTATATTATCCAACCCACGTCCCATCACCAGAGTCTGACACAGGATGGGAAAGACGAGTTGGGTGTACACCGTGCGAAAAGACCAACTGGTAGTCTGTTGTGTCGAGTTTGGCCTAGAGCCCACGGGCACAGTGGAAGAGCTACGAAAGAGGCTTGCGGAGTTCATCACCGACACAGAGATGACTCTAGACCAGGAGGTTCGGCTGGCAGAGCTACAGGCCCGACTCACGAGGAGTTTGTCGCCGGGACCCAGTTCACATCTAAGACCCAGCGTAGAGAGACCTATAAGCCCCGGAGCATCGACAGACACGAAGAAAGCAGCGGGCATATCTGATACCGCGTTCCAGACAGTAGTCCCTGAAGTCTCGCGAAGCGGGATAGCCATCTACTCGGCAGTCATCGACCATGTTAGGAAATGGTCCTTGAAATATGATGGAGGGCATGACCCGATAGCTTTCATAGAGCGAGTGGAAGAATTATCGGAAGTCTACGGACTAAACAAGCACATGCTGCCTCGAACTATGCCAGAACTCCTAAAGGAGCGTGCTCTGCTCTGGTATAGAAACAACAACCGAGCATGGGTTGATTGGGTTTTATTCAAAAAGGACTACTTGAAGTTTTTCTTACCCACCAGGTACTTCGAAAAGCTGGATGATGAAATTCGCCAACGACGGCAAAACCCACGTGAACACTTCAAACAGTACGTGGTAGAACTTCAAAACCTGATGCGTCACGCAGGATACACGGAGGCCCAGAAGTTAGAGCGAATCTTTCGCAACAGCCTAGAGGAATACCAGTGGTATGTCCGTCGAAAGGATTTCGATACGCTGGAAGAATTGGTGGAAATGGTGGAAGACCTCGAGGGCATACGTGGTGACAGCGAAACTTCACGAGCAGCACGACCACCACCACCGCCACCACGACTACCACCAACACGCCACGAGATACAACCACGGGTCGAGCGCATGTCCCCATGCGAAACCAGAAACCGACAAGTTGCACTGGCCAACTGTACCAACAAGGTGGTACCTATAAATCCATGAACAGAATGCAGAAGATGTGGTCAGTCTGACCACATAGCGCGACACTGCCGCAATGTCCAAGTACTTTTCTGTTGGGAGTGCGGTAGGAGAGGAACTAGAACAGTTGAATGCTGTAGGACGGTAGGGGGAAACGAGCGGGGCTGCCGCCAACAACGCGGCATGGAGCAGCCCACGGACAACAAGCCTCAAACGCAGTAAGTGCACTACGCTACGATGGACAGCGTATCTGTGCCGCCGTCACCATTGGCACAGAAAACATCACGGCCACACTAGACACAGGCGCCACAAGGAGTTCAATCAGCGCGCGACTCATTTCCCATTTAGGTGCTACCACCGGTAGAGTAAACTCTACATTCACTAGAGCATGGATGGCGGTTGGTCGAACAAGAGATATTACTCAAGCGTTTGTGACGTGTGTCAAGCTTGGAGGAAATGTATATCAGCTGGAGCTACTTAGCATGCCCGACTCCACCGACGACCTACTGCTCGGCCTAAACTTCATGACACAGCAAGGCCTATCCATGACATGTGGAGGCCATGAAATCCAGCTAGGCCCCAAGACGGATGGTGTGCAATCACAAGTTACCGCATCGTGCACAACCATACGACATGAAGCCGCTACGGACGAATCAAAGATAAAACTGTTTCTGGCCACAGAGTTGGCTAAATTCACAGACGGGCCAAAAATGACCAATATCACAAGCCACAAAATAGTGATGCGCGATGACCGACCCATCAAGCAACGATACTACCCGAGAAATCCAGCGCAGCAAGAAATCATTGGCGCGGAAGTGGACGGATTAATAGCTAAAGGCTGTATCGAACCCTCGCATAGCCCCCACAGCGCTCCAATTGTGCTAGTAAGGAAATGGGATGGGAAATGGCGTATGTGCATCGACTATTGGCAACTCAATGCCAGGTCCATACCCGACGCAAACCCACTGCCGCGAATCCAACACATCTTAGACCGACTGCGTGAGGCTAAATACATCAGTAGTCTCGATCTGAAGAACGGGTATTTGCAGATATCAATGGAGGAGCACAGCAAGCAGTATACCGCATTCAGGGAACCCGGCAGAGGCCTCTTCCAGTGGCGTGTTATGCCTTTCGGGCTACACTCCGCACCAGCAACCTTTCAAAGAGCACTGGACGAAGTTATTGGCCACGACATGGAGCCACACGCGTTTGCCTACCTTGATGACATTATTGTCACAGGGAGAGACCTAGAAGAACACATGAGAAACCTGCAAGAGGTGTTCCGACGATTGAGGGTACGCATTTTGCAAGAGAGCCACGACGCGCCAACCGCAGGACACCTAGGCATCCGGAAAACGATAGCCCGAGTTGCAAATAGCTACTACTGGCCAGGACTGTTCCGGGACACCAGCCGCTACGTTCGTCAGTGCACACTATGCCATAAGTACAAGCCCAGCCAACAACAACCTGCTGGAGAAATGCTGACGCAAATACCCCTGGAGCCGTGGGCCATATTGTGCGCGGATTTTGTTGGGCCTCTGCCCCGCTCAAAGCATGGAAACACAATGGTACTAGTTTTCCATGATAAGTTCTCAAAATGGACAGAGATGGCGCCTCTTCGGAAGGCCACCACCGAGACTCTACAACGGGCCTTTCGGGAGCGCATCCTAGCCCGTTACGGAGTTCCAAAGGTCTTAGTGACGGACAACGGTCCGCAGTTCACAAGCAAGTCCTTTCAGCGCTTTGTAGAAGACTACGGTATCAAGCACCAGTTTACGGCATCCTACACACCACAGGAAAATGCCGCCGAACGCGCCAACCCCACAGTCAAGACAATGATCGCCCAATACGCCGGTAACCATCAACAAAAATGGGATGACCTACTGCCGAAGTTAACCCTGGCGATCAATACCAGCGTATCAGAGACCACTGGCTATAGCCCCGCGTTCCTAATACAAGACGACGCCCAGGAGCGTTGTACGATGAAACCACCCCAGGAACAGGACAACGGAAACAAACACTCAACGAAAGAGCCGAACTACTAAAGGAAGCATACACATTAGTTACAAGGAATCTGGAGAGAGCGGCCCTAGATCAACGGCGTCATTATAACCTACGACGAAGGCCCTGGAAACCAGAAGTTGGACAATTGGTGTTAGCAAAACAGCACCATTTGTCCAAAGCCATTGACCACTTCGCCGCCAAGTTGGCCCCACGCTACGATGGGCCATAATGGATAGACAACTTCACCGCCCCAGTCATTGTCAAGATGAAACGTGAAGGAACCAAGGAGACAAAGACAGCGCATATTAGCGAGCTGAAACCATTCTGCGCGCCAGGTGGCAGCGCAGCATACGGGAATTAATAAACGCATCTGACGAGAACAGTGTACACAACGGAAAGGAATCCGATTCCAGCGAGGGTCATGCAAAATCATCACCCTCTGGCAGGGTAAGGTGGCCATTTTCCGTCGTCCGCAAAGTAGGCAGGACATGTGAGGAGCAAATTTTAGGCGTAAATTTGCCCCTACATAATTAGTTTTGCCATAACGCCCCAAACGTATATATTTAAAATAGGGGCCAAGTGCTTCAACAACCAACCCTACAATATATACGTTAATAGTCCTAAGACTTTGGTACCTCCCACTTTCATTGCTAAAACCACACACACAACCGCCATCATATTTAGTGCAGCAGCCATCATACAAGTGAGTCTAAGACACCTCCCACCATAGTAATGCTACCAACAACAAGTGTTATACTCTGCGTTGGGAGGACAGAAGACACAGCCACAATTAAGTCAGACAGTGGAACCCTGTGATAAGCGACTAAAAACATGCAACGAAGTCAACAACGCAAGATAACACAGGAGAATATCACACACACAATTGTGCAACCGGTTGACCACAGTTAAAATAATATGAATGTACAACCATAGTGCCCAACGCACTGATATGAATTTACAACAACAGTGCCCAACGCACTGATATGAATTTACAACAACAGTGCCTACCGCAATGTTAGAAATTTACAAGAGATTGCGACAGAAGTTGCCGATTGCACTAGTTCGGAAAATAGCCCAGTAACAACACCCAAAAACGAAGGCCATGCACAAAGTGGAACACGACAGACCGATCGCTAAGCACACCAACAGGCCGGACAAAGCATAAAGAGGAGAAGCAGAATTAAATATCCAATATTTAATATTTTTAAATATTTTATGCCATCGATAGAAAATATCAAAAAAGTGCTGAAGGTGGCCGAAGGACAAATAGCAACAACAACAAACAACACAAGGAACAACAACAAGGTAAATCATCACAACAACAACACAATATTGAAGGTGGCCCAAGGGCAAAAACTTACAAGAACAACAGCGAGAAAACAACAACAATGTGCTGAAGGTGGCCCAAGGTTAAATTCAAACGAGAATAACAATGCGGGAAACCGTAGCAACATGCCACAACAAACTACAGTTCCCGCACAACAACAACTATTGGATGATCTACATAAAAGCATAAAAGCAGGAGCAACTGGCAACCCAGCCTCTTCTTTCATTCGGCATCAGGCAGACGAGACGCTCTTTCTTTATTTCGGCATCAGGCAGACAAGACGGTTCTTTCTTTCAGCATCAGGCAGACCAGACGCATCGTACTAAACAGAGTTATACACAAAGACAAACGCAACAGAAGCTAGGGTAATCTAGAGGAGATTATGGTTTATAATAGATTCTCTGCTAGAAACCCACACTGACAATCGCAACAGAAGCTAGGGGAATCTAAAGGAGATTATGGTTTATAATCGATTCTCTGCTAGAGACCCACACTGACAAACGCAACAGAAGCTAGGGGAATCTAGAGGAGATTATGGTTTATAATCGATTATCTGCTAGAGACCCACACCGACAAACGCAACAGAAGCTAGCGGAATCTAGAGGAGATTATGGTTTATAATCGATTATCTGCTAGAAACTCACACTGACAAACTCTACAGAAGCTAGGGGGACATATAGTTCAACTGTGTCCTTATTTAAGTTTAGTAAAAATAATTGTATCAAGTAGTTAGCCTTTTTTTTAAATTAATAAATAAATAAAATAATTAAATCATCGTAAACAAGCTTTGAATACTTTAGATTTTCTGTAAACGACTCCTGGCAATCCGGCGAGCTTACCCCGGCGAAAACGAGTCGTTACAGTGTTAGTCTGCGCAAAACAAGAGTCATTTCTATGTATTCTCTGGTTTCACAGCTTCGCCGACAGTCGGTTGCACGGTTTTTTTTTTGCACCCAACCAGAGTATATGTATATACGTAGTGTACGTATATAAAGATATATATATATATATATATATATATATATATATATATATATATATACATATATAACGGGTCCGCCAAATAATTTTTTTTTTTTTAAATTCTATAAAAAAACTACTGGATATTTTCTCAAATTTCTTTTTTTATTTGAAAGTACAATCCTTCCGGTTAATAATGGAAAATAATTTCATTCAAATGGCTGCCTCGGCTGGCCATGCAGTAGCCTACACGATCGGTGCAATTTTTAAGCACATTATCGATTGTGTGTAGCTGTATTTTACCATTGGCTTCACGAATAGTGTCCTTTAAAGCGTCAATTGTCTCCGGCTTGTCGGCGTAACACTTATCTTTGAGGGCACCCCACAAATAATAGTCCAACGGTGTCAAATCGCAGCTCCGAGGTGGCCAAACGACATCAGCTCTGCGGCTGATAATGCGATCTTCAAAAATAGGGCGCAAAACATCGAGTGTAGCTTCGACTGTGTGGTACGTAGCGCCGTCCTGTTGAAACCAAATGTTGCCAATATCCTCCTCTTCAATTTTCGTTCAACATGGCCCGATAACGATCGCCATTGACTGTAACGGCCACTCCTTGCTCATTTTCGAAGAAAAATGGCCCAATTATGCCTCTGGACCAAAATCAGCACCAAACAGTGACTAGTTTTGGGTACATCGGCTTTTGAATGTATGCGTGCGGGTTTTCTGTGCCCTAAATGCGACAATTTTGCTTGTTTCCATACCCGCCAAGATCAAAATGAGCTTCATGATGATTTTTTTGGCAAAATCGGCATCTTTTGTAAGTCGATCGCAGGCCCACTTAGCGAAGCAAAAACGCATTGGATGGTCAGTTGGCTTCAACTCCTGAACCAATTGGACTTTGTATGGCGTCATACCAAGGTCTTTGTGCAAAATTCGTCTCAATGATGTCTCCGAAATGTTCAATTGTTGAGAACGACGGTGAATTGATGTTGATGGCGCTTCACGCACACTTTCTGCCACAGCAGCAATACTCTCGGGTATACGCACTGTTTTTGGCTTTTCACGCTTTGGTTTATCGATGAGGATGCCAGTTTCTTTCACTTTTTCCACAAGATAACGAACATACGGAGCTGACGGTGCTTCTCTTCAATTTTCGCACACATTCTGCAACATTACCATGATTTTCAAAGTAATGTCGCAATATTTCCCAGCATTGTTCAAGCCTATACACAACCATACTCGTTCAGCGGAAGGATAAAACTAATTATCTGTCAAATCCCTTTATATATATATATATATATATATATATATATATATATATATATATATATATATATATATATATATATATATATACCCAGTTAGCGTCACTGTCGATGCCGGCACGCTAAAAGGTTTAACGCATATTTGATTGCGCCGTTATAAAACCACGCTGGTTTCAATTCAATCTCGCGTGGAAGTTGTATCCCTTCTCTTTTCTTTCTTTCTTACTTTACTATTGCCTTGTTAATGGAAACTCAAATCGCCAGGGTAAAATAAACAGGGTAGTGGTAATATTTTTTTAAATATTTATAACTTATTATTATTATTTTTTTTTTATTCTTTTTGCACGTTTTTTCGTTGCACGTGTAAACTCCGTGTCACGAGTTTAAAATTGGACACAAGGGGGCCGTGTGTGCGATTCCGTCACCGATTTAAACGTCATTACACACACACATATCCGCTCTAACAAAATTCATTAAGTTAGCAGATGATCTCACACCTTAAACTTCGATGACCTCCCCCCTGAATTGCATACAGAATTCACAATTGAACTGGACCAGGAAGAATTGGTATTCGGTGAAAGAAGCGTACAACGCATGCCTTAACTCGGTAGAGGCTGTGTTAGACGATAATGACGAATTAGAACCACTAATTAGAACGACTAAGTGCTATCGAAAGTATGTCACATGCGGAGCGCAGATGGGGGAGTGGAGCCAAAAGCTGAAAACCCAATTCCCACTCCTCACCCACCGAAGAAGCAACAAATTTGCACAATTTTAACCTGCCCCCATGTGATACAGACATTTTTTCAGGATTTTGCCTGGCCTTCATTTCGTGACATACCGTGCCTTGTATATAACCAATGCCCGAGTTACCCCCGTGGAAAAGCTGTATCGCCTCCGACAGAAAACGACACAAGAAGCAAAGGAAATTTTCTCGATATCTCCCCTGACCCATGAGGGCTGTAGTCAAGCCTGGATTAACCTAGTTGACCGATACGAAGATCCCCGTCTCTTAGTAAACACACAACTGAAAATGCTTTTCAATTTGACGCCAGTGGCAGAAGAATCAGGACGACACATCAAACGTTTACAGAGAGACATCACCAACTGCATCTCCACCCTACGTGTCAATAAAATCAACCTCACCAATTGGCATGCCATAGTGGTCTTTTTGTGCTCTTGGCGTTTACCCGACAACACCCTTTCAATGTGGGAACAAACAATCCACGACAGAACTGAGATACCCACGTGGAAACGGATGGACGCCTTCTTGACTAGTAGATACCAAACCCAGAAACCGTAGCCGACTTGAGGACTATGATACCATCATACCCATTTAGGTACCAAACCCACGAGACCCAAAAATTCCAACAACATTAGCTTCAGACCCCATCAACCCAGAATACGTTCAATACATGTCCCATCTGTCAGACCCAAAACCACACCATAAAACAGTGCAATCGATTCCAATCCATGTACTTCGAAGAAAAATTGGCGACCGTCCGATAAGAAAGATTATGCTACAACTGTTTAGCAACAGTTCCTCTTCCCGCGGAACCATTCATCGCACCTTGCTGCATACCCCCTCAGAGACGTCAGTTCAGTACCCCGTCCACCATCCAGACCCCCACCGCACAACCCACACAAATCCATTTAAAGAAACCCCGAAGGCTCACACCACCCGGATTCAGTACGGGGCACCAACGACTATACAAAGGGCAGTCACTCAACCCCAATGAGTTCAAGACAAATCCTGCTCGGCACAGCCATTGTACAAATCGCTCACGAGGGCACCTCGTACGCGGCAAGAGCGTTGATTGATCCTAGTTCCGAGGGTTCCTTCATCTCGGAACAATTCCAGCGTCAGCTGCGACTGCCAGTCAAGACAATGTATGTCGAGATCTCCGGACTGAGTAATGTGGTTTCGCCTAAAGCGTCCAAGGCCTGCAAGTTCGTGTTGGCCTGCCCCATCAACCCCATCAACCAAATTAAAGCCTCTGCTTTAGTACTCACTCAATTAACAGGCGATTTACCGACCCCCAAACTCAACACCTCCAAATACCCCCTATTATAAGTGCTCCAGCTTGCCGACTTAAGTCCTCAACCTCAACGATGTATCGATCTCCTGATCGGTGCAGATCCAGACATTATCCTAGGCGGCCTACGCAAAGGAGTCGCAGGCTCATTAATAGCCCAAGAAACGGTATTCGGGTGGGTACTCACGGGAGCTATTCCCAGCGATCCTGTTGCCGTCTTATCCACGCACGTCACTTACCCCCAGCCAGACTCCACCGATCAACAGTTAGCCAGATTCTGGGAGATAGACGAGTCACCAAGAACAGGGTTTCTAATACCCGAAGAGAAGTATCGCGAAGAGCATTATACAAATCACAGCATTTCGAACAATACATTACCACATGTTTATATTTCAGAAATGCCGGATATGCCATCCGCCAGTTTGCCAGAGTTTGCCAGAAAAGCAGCTCCATGCCGAATCAGCGCCAAGCAGTGTTGACCTTCCCAACCTTGAGCCATCCCCACCAGCAACCCCACTCTCGAGCACCCGAGTCGCCAAAATCGTTGAGGCGCTCCACCGTCGTCCAGACGAGCAGCCGCACTCCTAAATCTTCGCGGTCTACCTCTACCCGACGACCGAACGAAGTGCGTCGCCACTAGTGCCGCTTGTGCCGGCAACCGCACATGCTCACTCAATGCCGGGCCTTCGCCGCCTACACGATGGAAGAACGGCGCAGAGTCGTCAGCGAGCACGGCTACTTTTACAATTGTCTGGCCACCTCCCCTCGCGCCCACAACTGTACCAGCAATTTCCAGTGCCGTGTGTGTAACCATGAACACCACACCCTTGTCCACCCGCAGGACTCTTGCTCCATGACCAGGTTCACGGCGGGTATGCCATACTTCCTCCAGAACACAAACGAAGAAGGCCCCCTGAACCCACCCCCCATACTAACACACCGAGTTCCAGCGATTTCAGTTGCATCCGACACCCCCTATTCTAACCCTAAATCACCACCCCCAAGTGACTCCGACGTCATTTACGCCCTACTCCCCCACCCCCAAGTGACCGTATCTTCTGTTGCGCCCTATTCTAAGCATCTCCGCATTAATCAACCCCAAACATTCTTTTCATATTACCGACAGCAACCTCGGTTGCATCCACTCCCTGCTATACTAACGACAGCTACTTCGGTGGCACATAAAAAACCACAAGACTATAAAAACCACAAGACTTTTCAAAGTCGAAGACAGTCGAACAGAGATCATAACAGTGTGTACATCGCGCATCGAAGCAACAGTATTTGTAAGTTTGTAAAGTGATGAAATTAATTATTAAATAAAGTCATTAATGAAGTAATGTGCAAATTGTAACAAAGTAAACTTTAAGGCTAATATTAAATGTGTAAATTGCAATAATTAAATAAAGTTAGTTATTTTAATTTAACCAGCGATTGTTTGATTACTACACAATCTAGTGGTACGAATCCGAGTACAGAGAGTTAGAGTAAATTGTCAAGAGGGCAATTTCATAACAATATATAAAAACTATTGTGAAAATTAATATACATAAATAAAAAAAACCCAAAAATAAGTACACCCGAATAAACAGGGGGTATGGATTGGATCAGTGTAGCCATGTAAATAGTATTCACAAGGACCGATGGTGCGGTTTAGTTGCCTGCAATACAACCAAGTGCTTCCTAGAAAGCGCAAACAGGAGAGTTGCAAATTTCCTTCTGACATTACGAACGAAGATCTTCGATCATTGGTTGGGGTAATCACAGGGCATACTCCATGGGGTCATCATATGGCGACAATAGGCATCATCGAGAATCCGAAGTGCATCTCCTGCCTGGAGGAAGAACAGGACGGCACGGAGCATTTTCTCAGCGCTTGTCCTGCCTTTGCCAGAATGAGGAGGCGCATTAACGGGAGGGTCAGATCTTTCGGGAATGGATAATGTACATTCCTTGTACTTCTGAGATTCATAAAAGAGTTAAGAAAGTTTGAAAAGGTGTATTTTTCCAGGCTTAGCACAATGGGCATCAATGGCTGAGTGCTTGGAGGCCTCCTTCTTAAGCGGATCTCCGGCCTACCCCACTTTTATCTATCTATTTATCTATCTATTGTTTGATTTATGCATCAAGTTAATATAATCGAAAAATATAAATAACAATCCTAATAAATCCTACTTTGTGGTATCTGGTCCGTGTTTCCCAGGAGAAGTTGAAACTCTGGTCACGTGCCTTTGTGAAAATCGCTTAAAAACTACGGTTTCGTTGACACAAAAGTCCTATCCTCGTAATACTTCTTTCGTATTACTAGAGACCACAGAGATGCAACACTTGAACGTCTCTCGAAGTGCGCACACTTATAAATGCGCAAAACTGTAGTATTGTGGCTGATTTTCTTCAGGACCAATGATAAACAAACCTATCCATATAGCAACTAATGATAAACATAGACCGTTTTTTCTAAACGTGACGTTTAGTATCGGCTCTGTGTGCTCTCTAGTATTACTGTCAGTGTCTAACACTTATAAGCTCATGCTGTTGATATAGTCGAGGAAAAACGTATGGTACCTATTCGAAACGCAACCATAAAATTTGACATTTGACAACCAACTAATATGTCGATCCGTCCTCTATGTTAAGATTCATATAAATATAATTCTATAAAATATAAATGTTAAGATTCATGTAGATATAGATTAAAGCATTTGTGAAATTATGTTCAGCTAAGTACTGCTATCAAGCTGATTACACCTATTGACATCACTGACACACTTACACAAATAACTAAGATGCAGACATCAATGCATGTAAGCTGGATGGAAAATAACTAAGATGTAGACATCACTGCATGTAAGCTGGATGGAAAATAACTAAGATGTAGACATCACTGGATGAAGAAAACAACAACTTGGGCATCCAAAGGCGACAACGTATACTAAGTGTTTTTGCTCGATTCATTATCAAGAAATCAAGATACGCATACCCATTATCATCAACTGTAATTTAAAAATAAATTATTACATCCAGCAAACCAAAAACAACAAGTGTTTTTTCTTTCTTTTGCAAACAGTTTAAGTGCTGTATTGTTGTGACTAAAGGAATCTTTAGCCACAGGAAGATTAATAAAATTAACATTTTTAGTGACCCCGACCTGAACACTCTATGTCGATCGATACCTCAGACAAAGAGTGTATCCTTTTATCTTTGTGAGTGACGAGTACCGCTACATGCGCGAGAACTTTCTTTACTTCGGTGATCCTATGTGATATTTTCTTTTGTAGATCTTTTTTGATAGTGACACTACTGCTAAGTGCGCGAGAACTTTTCTCACTTTCATTAATAACAACTTACGATGTCGAGGAGAAAACGACCTGACTTAGGTCGTCGCAGTCAATCAAATGTGCGAAGAGCTACCTCACGTGCTAACCGCACTGATGACCAGAGAGAGACAGATCAAGAAAATAGTCGTATTGCTATGTCAGAATTGCGTTCTTTAGTGAGAGACAATGAAGTAGATAGGCTTAGAATGCAACGAGTTCGTGCGCATCAAACACAACAACAGCTAGCACAACATTGGACACAAATTAAAAATCCATTATTTCTGCTCGGGCTAACAGTATTTGAACAATATTTGGTATATAGGTTTGGTGTACATATTCTAAATGCTGCTGCAAATATGGGCGGGATTGGACAAAGGGGAGTGGTACCTCCCATACAAATCACAAATTAAAAATCGTTTATATCTGCTCTATGTGGCTTGCTCACGCGTCGGAAAACCTTCTAATTTAATCGTTTACGCACCAGATGGAAAATCAAGAAATATTGTGTATCCCACAGCACTTCAATAAATATAAAATTGTAACGAAACGCTGCAATTTCACAATTTTTTCGAAATGAACAAAATCAATAAAATGTATCAAAATGAATTGAATATTTGTATAATGTCCTTCCTTCAAATTTATTTATTTGAACTACTCAGCCGATTTCAAAAATTCTTTGACCAGCTGAATGCTACACCCCCCTACAATTCAGGGGTAACGAAGCGCACCGGGTACAGCTAGTATATATATATATATATATATATATATATATATATATATATATATATATATTTAAATATTTTCTTTTTTTTTTTTTTGACTACATACAAGTCATCTTATAAATATTTTACATCTAATTCTACCTATTCCTACATACACGTCACATATCCTACTAAATAAATTATTATTACATCTAAACTTATCGGTTTCATTTTTCTTTCTCCAGACGAGACGGGCAGTATCTCCCTCCTCCTATTTTCTGCTTTTTATCTGCTTGGTTTGTTACTTAACTCAATGCCAAGAAGGCTCATCCCGCAATTGTTTTTAGTAAAGGCACTTCACCCAAACGAAGGAACTTCCGCAGTAGACTTTTTAGAAAATTCAAATATACACGAGCTACCGCCGAGACGAGTGACTCTGCACTGTAAACAATACGGTCCAACGGATATCTGCCCTCGACTGCCTTTACCTCTTTTCAAAAAGTCTTTACTTTCCCTCTTCTCCAATTCCATATTCCTTCTCATCACCTCATATCCTAACTGGACTCAATGCTGCCTTCTCCAGCGTACCCGCCCCTACTCACACTCTCCGCATTCAGAGGAACCATCCATCCTTGTCTGACCGACATAACAGCCAGCCCTAGCAACCGCCATGCTACGCAGGTCTTTCAACTTTGGCTTTGACCGACTTTCACATAAATTTGTCCCTAAGCTTCGAATAGGTATAACTATGAGAGATCACCGGCACCTTGGCCGCATTGAGCCGAAACAGGCCACAATACGCAAATCCAGGCAGAATTGCAGAAAAAGAAAACAGCTGAATCCCACAAACAATAGCAGTTCTTAGTTTCCATGTAAAAAATCAATGGATGATGAAGCTGCCGTAGAGAAAGGAAAGTAAGGCTACGGATGTGGTAGTGGTGTTGAGGTTTAAAAATTGTATTGCTTAGTCTCCCGACGCAGCAAGGCTGGGTAAGATCCATTCCCACATAGGCTTGAGCTAGTCGTGGTGACCTAGCGTTAGACAAAATGGGGACTTAACAAGTTATGTCTCCGAATAGGTACCATACGTTTTTCCTCGACTATATCAACAGCATGAGTTTATAAGTGTTAGACACTTGACTTGTATGTAGTAAAAAAAAAATAAAAATAAAATATATATATATATATATATATATATATATATATATATATAAAATATATATATATATATATATATATATATATATATATATATATATATATATATATATATACTAGATGTACCCGGTGCGCTTCGCTACCCCTGAATTGTAGGGGGGTGTAGCATTCAGCTGGTCAAAGAATTTTTGAAATCGGATGAGTAGTTCAAATAAATAAATTTGAAGGAAGGACATTATACAAATATTCAATTCATTTTGATACATTTTATTGATTTTGTTCATTTCGAAAAAATTGTGACATTGCAGCGTTTCGTTACAATTTTATATTTATTGAGGTCTGTGGGATACACAATATTTCTTGTTCTTCCATCTGGTGCGTAAAGGATTAAATTAGAAGGTTTTCCGACGCGTGAGCAAGCCACATAGAGCAGATATAAACGATTTTTAATTTGTGATTTGTATGGGAGGTACCACTCCCCTTTGTCCAATCCCGCCCATATTTGCAGCAGCACTTAGAATATGTACACTAAACCTATATACCAAATATTGTTCAAATACTGTTAGCCGGAGCAGAAATAATGGATTTTTAATTTGTGTCCAATTGGACCGGTACCAACTCAGAAACTTTCCTGGGCTCATGCACAACAACTTTGCTAAAGATCATTACATGATCAAATGCATAGTTTACGATTCTATAAAGGACATACATACAAACATTCATTTTTATATATATAGATATATGTATTTTAATCCAAACTTGAATATTATGGAAAAATATTATGGTATAATACCTTGGAAGTGGGCATGAAATTGTCTTCTATAATATGTGTAGCGCCAAACGATGTCATCTGGAAACAGCAGTTATATTTCTGAATGTTGGCCAAGAAGTGCTTAGAGTCATTTCCAATCCCAGAAACTAAAGAGCGTAAAGGATCTGGTGGTGGGACCAATTGTGGCAATTTTACTTTGCCTCCAGCACAACATAATCCATTAGATTCGCCACTGTATATTAACGCCTTACAATACAGACAAATAATTATCATTCCCCCAATTGTTACCAATTTGTCGGCACAATAATCTATTGCCAGATCATAGTGGAATGCAGCTCGTTCCAAAATCACAGGAGCACTGCGTCTGCGGAATCGCTCAATTTGATTATGTTGTGCTAGCTGTTGTTGTGTTTGATGCGCACGAACTCGTTGCATTCTAAGCCTATCTACTTCATTGTCTCTCACTAAAGAACGCAATTCTGACATAGCAATACGACTATTTTCTTGATCTGTCTCTCTCTGGTCATCAGTGTGGTTAGCACGTGAGGTAGCTCTTCGCACATTTGATTGACTGCGACGACCTAAGTCAGGTCGTTTTCTCCTCGGCATCGTAAGTTGTTATTAATGAAAGTGAGAAAAGTTCTCGCGCACTTAGCAGTAGTGTCACTATCAAAAAAGATCTACAAAAGAAAATATCACATAGGATCACCGAAGTAAAGAAAGTCCTCGCGCATGTAGCGGTACTCGTCACTCACAAAGATAGAAGGATACACTCTTTGTCTGAGGTATCGATCGACATAGAGTGTTCAGGTCGGGGTCACTCAAAATGTTAATTTTATTAATCTTCCTGTGGCTAAAGATTCCTTTACAGCACTTAAACTGTTTGCAAAAGAAAGAGAAATCACTTGTTGTTTTTGGTTTGCTGGATGTAATAATTTATTTTTAAATTACAGTTGATGATAATGGGTATGCGTATCTTGATTTCTTGATAATGAATCGAGCAAAAACACTTAGTATACGTTGTCGCCTTTGGATGCCCAAGTTGTTGTTTTCTTCATCCAGTGATGTCTACATCTTAGTTATTTTCCATCCAGCTTACATGCAGTGATGTCTACATCTTAGTTATTTTCCATCCAGCTTACATGCAGTGATGTCTACATCTTAGTTATTTTCCATCCAGCTTACATGCAGTGATGTCTACATCTTAGTTATTTGTGTAAGTGTGTCAGTGATGTCAATAGGTGTAATCAGTTTGATAGCAGTACTTAGCTGAACATAATTTCACAAATGCTTTAATCTATATCTACATGAATCTTAACATTTATATTTTATAGAATTATATTTATATGAATCTTAACATAGAGGACGGATCGACATATTAGTTGGTTGTCAAATGTCAAATTTTATGGTTGCGTTCAGAAATTTAATGTGATAAAACTTAAAGTTTGTCAATGTACATAAAAATAAACATAATCTGAAAGGTAGTTATTAAAAAAAAATGTATGGGGACCACCCTAACATACATTATGAATTTCACTTAAATTGGTCAATTCATTTAGATTTTCGATATAAATCCACACCCGCGCCAAAAATTAATAAAAAAAAATTATATGGGGACCACCCTAAGGGTGGAAGATAGAGGGTAGATATGTTCTGGGGAACTGTTGGGATTGCAAAAATATAGAGGGTCGGTCATACATTTGACACCTCTAGGAGGCACCCTTGAATATGCAATTCATTGGAATAGCTCTAAAAAAATTTCTTTTGTATGGGGACCACCCTAAGAGCGCCACCTATCGGATCTTATTCACCTTTTAAACCTTCTCTGGACTTCCACAAATAATTCAAGACCAAAATTAGCCAAATCGGTCCATCTGTTCTCGAGTTTTAGCGAGACTAACGAACAGCAATTCATTTTTATATATATATAGATAGATAGATAGAAGTATAAAAAACTGTTACGCTAAGGCGGAAGTGATGGGGCGGGCTCGCTTGGTGGAGGAGAAAATGAAGACGTCGGGCCAATCTATAAAAGAAGAAAAAAGTTGGTGGGTCTGAGCTCAAATGTAAATTAAATATGTAGTGTAGTAAATTACCTTTTCCATACTTTTCTTTTTATTGTTGCTTCTCCCCGCTGTAGTGTGGCGGGTTGAGAACCACGACTATCGCTGTGAGCTAGCCGTGGCGACCACACTGCATCAGTCGAAGGGGTGTTCTCAACATATTTTTTAGAATGCTCTGACTACTCATTTTTAAGTCTTTAATGAATTCAATTGGAAAATCACTAATCTTTACAGCTTGATATAGCATCTACACACAAAAAAACACCAAACGTTGCCTTCTAAGATATTTGCGTAAACAAAATCCCGGTTTTTTTCTCCGTTCGAACTCGCGAGAGGCTGTACTTTTTTCCCGGTCCAAACTTAACTCTGACCACTATCCCCTTCAAAAATTCTCGTTTCCGTTTCTTCTCCAATTTTGCATTCTCTACGCATCACGTCATCCTCTAACCGTACTCAATGCTGCCTCCTCCAGCACGCTCGCTACCACTCACACTTCCCGCATGCCCATTCAAAGGCCAACCGCCCATTTCTGTCGGACCCACTTAGCAGGCAGCCTTAGCAACGGCCATGCTAAGTAGATCAACAACCTTTTTCCACTTTGGTTTTGACAGACTTTCGCATAAATTCGGTTAATACTTTGTCGCAAAGCTTCGAATGGGCAGACCTGCTTTTGGGTGGGGTTTCAACTACAAGAAGGAGGCGGTTAGGTATGGACTCATGATCAGAATCACTTTCTGAACAATTTTGATTTTGTCTCTCCGTCTGTGGCTACTTTTTTTCGACCCCATTAGGGATATCTTAATGAAACTTTGAAAAATATAATCCACCACTATTAACAAATATTCTAAGTTAAGATCTGTTAGAAATTTATGGACGAAATTTTACGAGAAGCAACATGTGGACATTATAAAGTTAACTGCAAGAAATGTGGTTGATCAGAGAAAGGACACGCCTACTTTTGATATAAGGAACCTCCGGAATAAAATTTGGCAGGGGGACCACAATAGTGTGTGTTTAAACCTAATTTCAACAACGGTGCTTGTACCGAGTTGACAGTAGAGATGACTACAGACACATAAACTTTGGTGTCATTATAATTAAACCTAACGTCAGCAGAGGTGCTTTTTGACTGTTGCGGATTGAATATATACAAGTATCGATTGGATTTTAAGAATAACAAAAATATGCCTAATTGACAAATTCTCAACTTAGCCTTCAATTGGTTTTGTTCAGAGCATTGCGCTTGTGATCATATTTCAATTCCTTAAACTTATACATTATTCTTAACACAAACCAGAAAAAATGCAAATGAAAACTGTTATGCATTAAAAGCTTAAATGTCAACAACTTCACATTGAAGCTGCTAATGCAATTAATGTTTCTCCCTCGCGTTGAGCAGCGACAACCTATTGTTCTGAGTCAGAATCAAGCTACCTGCGTGTAGTTGACTCACAGCACCAACTTCTAACAGATACTGCACAACTGGTGTAGTTAACATTTAAGATATATTCACGCACATGCTTTTAGGGTGCTTTAAGTATTATAGCGTTTATTATGTAAACTTTTGGGGTATTATGTAAGCTTAATTGTGAAGATTTTCTTTGTAGGGGCTTTGTGTCTGCTTTTCGTTAGGGACATTTTTGAATACACAATTTCACATTTAATTACACACAATTAAATACCATGAGTATTAGGAAAAATATTAATGCTCTTATTACGTTGCGCATACGTTACGGGTTAATTTTTGAATATGGGTTCAATAGGATTTTATATGGATTTTTTGGAGCATTAAAGATGGTAAGAGGACAATAGGAGTTGGGCGAACATGTGAGGATACACGTGAGGAAATCAAGGACCAATTTGCATTGATGGAAGGAGTTAGTGCACGCCAGTCGATAGCAGATGTGGAACTTGTAATGGAAAACAAGATAAAGAGAGGATTTATGGTGGAATTTTGTTTAATAATTTTTTTTTTGTGGAAATGTACTCGATTATTGTACAAAAACCTGCGTAGTCATAATGAGACTATGATTTTATTAAGTGGCATTCGATGGAATTGTCAAGTTATAATCATTACATGGCGATCTCGCCAGATCCCTCGTCAAGTCTGACAGAAAAACTGAAAGAGAAGACTGCAGGGCCACGACCATAACAATCGAAGAATATCAACGACGATAACTAATTGTTAATTAACATAAAAGACGAAACTGAACTTGAAAAATTCGACGAAATAAGTGTAGAGATAAAAAAATTACTAAAATATAAAGGCAACACAATGGCTCGATTTAATTACAGCAGCCAAAGTAATTCCAGAATTCTGCGGAGAACAATCTGAATTAAATAAATTCCTAGGGTTATTATGAAACAAATTCGCATACTTAACACATATAACTTTAAATGAATTAAATTTAGATATTAAACCCATTTCCAATTATCACTATGTAAAAAACAATTCATATCACGTTGGCATAAACTAAAACAAATTTTAAAATTAAATGAAATATTAGTAGAACCTCAAGCGAAAGTCACTATTACAGAAGTTTGGAAACATCATGAAAACGTTTTTCATCTTCAGAATGAACAACTTACCGTAAATAATTTTTATAAACAACACCTTAACAGGTAAAAGTCCAGTTTAGATCCAAAATTATAGACTACCTCACGTCCAACACATTGAAATGAAGGAGTAAAGAAGTCTGAAGTCGGGTTAGACCGACTACGAAATACCCTTTACCTGTTCTTGTGCGTGCGAGTTCAACAATGGGGATGTTTTCTTCATAAATCATCCTTAGGAGCATTTCTACGGAAATTTTCGGTAGGGTACCTTGAATTGATTATATCGACCCCATTTCCTGTGTATGGCTTTGTAGTGTCAATATAACCACTAACATAAAATTTCGTCCAAAAATCTTGTATAGGTCGTAATTTATAATAATATGTCAATAGTGGGCGTGGCTGTAGAAATAACACGCCCATTTTTTGTGTGTGGTTTAATGTTAGTACCCGCAACATTCATGTGAAATTTTGCGGATAAATCTTTAATAGGAACAGAGTAATGATTTTTGGCTAATTGTGCGCGTGGCAGTAGTAATAATCTGCCCATATTTGGAATGCATGCTAGTACAGATCCAGTGTATACATCTACCAATTTGTTTTCATATATCATCACTAGAAGCATAGATAGGGTAACTGTCTTTAATTGGGGTCCCCAAAGTTCATTATATGGGAGGGGGGCGTATCCTTCCTCTGATCGACCCCGAATCTTGTATATGACTTTGTAGGGTCCATATACGTACTAATGTAAAATTTCGTCCAAAAATATTATATAGGTCGTAAGTTATACTAATATGTTAATAGTAGGCGTGGCTGTAGAAATAACACGCCCATTTTTTGTGTGGTTTTTAATGTTAGTAGCCGCAACCTTCCTGTGAAATTTCGTTGCTAAATATTTAATAGGAACACAGTAATGATTTTTGGCAAATTGTGGGCGTGGCAGTTCTAGTATGATCTCCATATTCTGCGCACACACTATTATGGACCCCATGTATATTTCTGCAAATTTTTATTCCGTTGGCATCAATACGAGCATAGGTAGGCTAATTTTAATGTTAGAACCGAAAGTTCCCTATATCAAAAGTGGGCGTGTCTTTTCTCTGATCAGCCCCATTTGTTGCAGATAGCTTTATAATGTCCATATGTTTCTTCATGTAAAATTTCGTCCATAAATCTCTACCAGATCTTAAGTTATGAATATTTGTTAATACTGGGCGTGGCAGTTCATATATAACGCCCACTTTTTGCACAGTCTTTGTAGGACCCACATCTCCATAGCTGATCTAATATCACGTTTCCGTCAATTGGACCGAAGTTATAGTCATTTAAAAAAGTTGAAAAAAGTTACTTATATGGGAGGTAGGCGTGGTCTTTGTCCAAATTGGCTCTGTATCTTTGTCCAGACTATACTTTTGCAAAATTTCATTAAGATAGCTCTAACGGTGTAGAAAAAAAGTGGCCACAGACGGACAGACGAACGGACAAAATAAAAATTGCTTAGAAAGTGATTCTGATCATATATGTATATATAAGTCCTACATATACATATGTCATATCTATCATATACATATAAGTCCTACATATATGTCATATCTATCATATACATATCATGTATATATAAGTCCTACCTACCACGCCTCTTTCTTGAAATTGCAACCCCTCTTAAAAGCACAAAGTTAATATACCCTATTTACCTTTTTTAAAGGTAAAGGGTATAAAAATCAATTCACCACACGGATGTCACCACGGAGTGAAAAGAACAATTGTAACATTAAAACAAACAAACATTTGGAAAGGTACGAATAAAATGGTCCAAAACTACATAAAAGATTGCAAACTTTGCTGCAAAAATAAAATTCTAAGACACACTAAAGAAAAATTAGAGATTACGAACATTCCAAATATACCATGTGAGGTAGTACAAATAGAAACAGTAGGTCCTTTAAGAATTTCTAATCGCTACAGATATATATTAACTATGCAATGTGAATTAACAAAATATGTTGAAGCCACAGAAGTAGCTAGAACAATTGTCGAAAAATTTATTTTGAAATTCGGGTACTTCACGAGTATCAAGACAGACAGGGGAACAAATTTGTAAACGAACTATTAACAGCTATAGGTAAACAATTAGGCAAAAATCATTTAACATATCACCATGAACCTATAGGTTCTCTAGAAAGAAACTGCTGACATATACTAAAAATTACGACTGGGATAAATGGATACCGTACTACACGTTTGCGTATAACATAACACCTCACACTATGAAAACATATTCACCATTTGAACTAGTGTATGGAAGATTAACAACTTTGCCTAATAAGGAATTCAAAACGAACAAATTCTACTACTATGAGAGTTATATTTCTGAACTTAAAAGCAAATTGCAACATGCACACACCACAGCAAAGAATTTACTTATAAAAGCAAAAATGCACCAACAAAAAATACAAAATAAAAAGAAGAACGCAATAAATTTAATCATAGGAGATTATGTATATTTAAGAGCAGAAAACAGAAAAAAATGCGAAAGCCCCTATAACGAGCCATATCAAATAATTGACAGACAAGGAGTAAATTCAACAATAAATATTAATATAAACAAAAAATTGTACATAATAATAGACTTAAGGAAATTTAACTCAAAAACCACAAACAAAAAACAAAACACAGGGTAATGGTGTAGTACAGACAAGGAGTAAATTCAACAATAAATATTAATAAAAACAAAAAATTGTACATAATAATAGACTTAAGAAAATTTTACTCAAAAACCACAAACAAAAAAAAAACAGGGTAATGGTGTAGTACTTATATAAATTTTATTAATTAGAATAAAAAAAAATATATTATGTTTGCCTGTATAAATAAATTTGTATTTACCTAATTATAAGCTTAGCATACTTTAGCCTGTAACTATATATTATAAGCTTGGTACACTTTTAACCTATAACCTTAACATTAAAATAACCTTCATAAAAATTGTTAGTGGTAGAACATAAGAAATTGTTTGTGTTTAAATAACTGTATAGATCTAATGAAATGCAACAATTGTAAAAGATTTTGGTAGAATGTAAGTATACATTTTTATATAAAAGGGTGATGTTTCGTATGAGATTTTTAGAATAAATTTAGCATTCAAATTGCACACAAGTTTTATTTCTCACTTTAACACGCTTTAAACGTCCAACCAATAGTTTTCCTATAAATAGCGCATTCACTGGAACATAGGGCCATAGTAAAACTACAAAATAATAAAAATACTTGAAAAAAACATTACATATGTAAAATAAAAATATAAAAATACAAATAATATAATCATTACATGGCGATCCTGCCAGATCCCTCGTCAAGTCTGACAGAAAAACTGAAAGACAAGACTGCAGGGGCACGACCATAATCATCGCAGAATATCAAAGAAGACAATTAAAAAACATACCGACAGCACAAAAAAAGACGACAAAGAGGCGGAATTTGTGTTAAGCTGCGCACGCAAATAGCTATAATAAAACAACAGATCAACACATAACCACCTCAAACATGGGACGTCGCATGCCACTTACGGCAACAAATAATTGGAAAAGAAAAACAACTCGATGAAATCAAGGAACAGTGGGACAAACCGAAAATAATTAAAAAACAAACATTCGCAAAGAGACATACTAACACATACTCTAGTCATAAGCTTCAATTGGTTTAAGTATTATAATGTGAAAAATGTATATAAAATTAAAATTATATCTAGAATTAATAAAAACTGAAATGTATGAGTATATTGAATTCATAGTTTTAGAAACCAAACTATTAAATAGAAGTAAAAATTAATTGAAATAAAATAAAAAATAGTGAAATAATTTTTTTATGGAGACAGCCAAAAATATTTTGAAAAAATTGAAAAAGAGTCCTAATAGGCTATACTCTAGAGACTACATTTATGATATAACCATAACATTAGAAAACCTTAACGCAGAGTTGTTAATTAACATAAAAGACGAAACTGAACTCGAAAAATTCCACGAAATAAGTGTACAGATAAATATATTACTAAAATATAAAGGCAACACAATGGCCACGCTCGATTTAATTACATCAGCCAAAGTAATTCCAGAATGCTGCGGAGAACCTTCTGAATTGAACAAATTCGTAGGGTTAGTAGAATTCTACAACAACACTTTAGATAACGAAAACAAAGAAATACTTATTAAATTTATATTAGCAACAAAATAGCAGATAATGTCAAAAATAGAATAGAGATAATTTAAATTAATTTTAATAAACTGTTTTAAATTTTTAAAAACTGCAGCCACAATTCACAACGAGCTAACTAAATTGTATCAGGCAAACAACACAATCAATATATTTGCAACAAAAATATAAAACTTATTGTCCCAGCTAAATGAACAACAAATAAGTGAACAGGGAGATTCAAATAGGGAAGTAATAGTCAAATTAAACGACCAAATTGGATAAGTGCTTTCAAGACTGGACTATCAGAACCATTCAAATCTATAATTATATCTGGAAGACCAAAAACATTGAAAGAAGCTATCGACATAGCCACAGAGGTAAACACTGCGAATAATAACTATCGAAATGGTGTAGTCCACTTTTATAAGAATCAGTACTAATAACCAACGCAAAGTAATTATCGACGCCATAACTACGGAAATAACTCGAATTATAATAATAATTATAGAAATAATAGATATAATAACAATAATCCAAATAGAATCGATAACACTGCGCAACAAAAAAATATTTTTTTTTTGGTGAACTGTTTTTATATAAATTTTATGCGCTGATTTCAAAACTGTAAACAATTCCCTAGCAGCTCTAGTTTTAAATATATGCCACATACATTTACGTACATATGCATTTCCCCCACTAACATAACCACGCTCACAGCAATGGTAGCACAAATGTTACTTCAAAATATTGTTCTAAATATTAATATTTTTGCAGCTGTGTTTCTTATTGACAGCAAAAAGTCCCGCTATATCAATGTGTTCAATTTGCCGTCATCAATGTTGTCGGCGTAGCGCATATTTTGCTTGGATGTATAAATATCACATATAAATCTGCAGTTTCATTAAGCAAAGTGGTATTGATTAGGCGTGCGTTATTTAATCTGTTGTGTAGATTTTTTTATATTGTACTGTGTAATATTGTTTATATTGTGTAATATTGAGTTGGCGTACTTTGGCGTTAGACTTGATGACCAAGATAAAAATTGGGCTCCGCATATTGTCTGCAAGACTTGCATTGAACATTTACGTCAGTGGACCAATGGTAAACGTAAATGTCTGAAATTCGGAATTGTAATAATTTGGCGAGAATCGAAAAATCACATGGATGATTGCTACTTTTGCAAAGTCAATATCACAGGCATAAATAAATAACCGTGGCAAGTGGAAGTATCCTGATATCCTCAGCAAGACGACCTATTCAAATGAAATTCGAAATCCAACATTTAATGGGTTTTTAAAGCTCTCAGCAGATGAATTAATTGCTGCAGGTGATGCTTTAAATAGCGATCGTGATTCAGATAGTGATTTTACAGAAACACAATCAAGGTAAAACTTCAGTCAGGAAGAGTTATCAGACTTGATTCGAGACATTGGTCCATCAAAGAAAGGTGGTGAATTGCTTGCTTCGAGATTGAAAGAAAAAAACTGTCTGAACCCCGGAACAAAAATAACTTTCTACCGAACAAGAGAGAAAACTTTACTTCGTTTTTTCTCTGAAGAAGAAAATGTTGTATTTTGTAATGATACCACTGGACTTTTAATAGAAATGGGCATATATACGAGTAGATATCAATCAAGCTTTATTTCTCACTTTAACAATGTAACGCGCTTTAACAATGTAACGCGCTTTAAATGTAAAATTAATTAAGTAATAAACGAACGATAACCTGTATATACTAGCTGTAATATTTCTTAAGTAACAAAATTAAACTAAACATATATATACTAGCTGTAATATTCATTAATTAATAGCTGTCATAAAAATACACACACACACACACACACATATATATATATATATATATATATATATATATATATATATATATATATATATATGTATATATATATATATATATATATATATATATATATTTAAATCAATAAAGGAATATATATATATATATATATATATATATATATATATATGTATATATATATATATATATATATATATATATATATTGGCAACCTATTAGTCAAACTTAGAAACATTTCTGTAAACGAACCTGGCACCCGCTGAGTCTTACCCCAGCGAAAAAAACAGAGTCGTTACAGCACATCGAAGCAAAACGTACGCAAATCAAATTGAAAGCTCAAGGAATAAATTGGTTACTAAAGAAAAAATCTAGACTGTGCCTAGAACACAAAGTTCTATTGTATAAGGCAATCATAAAGCCAATATGAACTTATAGAGCCCAGATGTGGGGAAATTCTAGGTCATCTAACAATGACTTAATACAGCGAGCACAATCGAAAATTCTTCGAACTATTGTAAGGTCCTCCTGGTACATTAAAAACGATAAAATCCATAGATATCTAAATATACCATTGGTAAAAACTGAGCTAAAAAAAATCAAGTGTAAATACAAATTCTAGCTCCGACATCTTCTCAATTACTTAGCAAGACAATTACTTCAATCTAAAATACACACACGGTTAATCATACTGAAATCATTTAATTGAATTGTTCTCACTAATTAATAATAATTAAATTATTTACTTACTTACTGGTTGCGGGTTAATATTGCTTCTGAATAGTTATTGTTAGTCTTATTATAAGAGAATTCAATAAATAAACTATTATAAAAAAAATACTTAGGGGTAATAGTAGACAGTAAGCTTTCATGGAAGCTCAATGTGGAGGAAAGGGTAAAGAAAGCTACCAACGCTCTATAGCTCGTAAAAAGATGGTTGGATGCACTTGGGGCCTCTCTCCTTCTCTGATGCATTGGTGCTACATAGCCATAGCAAGACCTATTTTACTCTACGGTATTTTGGTGTGGTGGAATGCTAGTTAGGAAGAAAACTTACTGCAGACCTATGGAAAGAGTCCAAAGAGTTGCGGCGGGGGCCTTAAGGACAACACCAACGGCTGCCCTTAACACTTTTCTCAAATTACCCCCAATCGACCTGCTTGGGAAAAGCCTTGCGGCAAAATCTGCAGGAAGGTTGATGGCCACTAAACAATTATCGCTCCGTCTCTTCGGTCATAGCTCTGTAGGTCGAAGTCTCACGGTCAACACTGACTATGTGACTTCTATTCTTAGCCTGCGGAAACAAATAAAAACAACTATTGAAAAGGTGGGATGGCATACTGGCATGAATGATAACTGCATAACATTCAACCTATCCGCGGACGGCTCGAAGATGGAGCACGGTGTTGGAACAGGTGTCTACTGCCTTGAACTAGACATCAGCCGTTTCGTCTACCTAACACTGCAGCATTTTTTAAGCGGAAGTTTTTGCAGCATGGAAAGCAGCAGAGTTCATTACATATGGCACCGCTAAGGACCTTGCAGGTCTATGTGTGGCCGGAACCGTTGCTGGAGACACCACTGAATTACCTGCATCGTAAGGAAAAGAACGGCAACGGCGCGACACGGCGATAATAAATATACACAAAACTGCAGAACAAAGTCCCAAAACCAAAACAATATTTAAATTTACGGCGCCGCAGTCCGACTCTATATGAAATAAGTCACCAAGTGCGACAAAATCATTTTTCCCCAGAAATTAAAAAAGGTCTCCTCCCCTCTTTTTTGTGTTTTATGTTTTAATTGGATTTTTTATACAATGGAGCGTAGATATACGTACACACACTTTGCATTAAGGCAATAATAATTCAATTTGAACTTTATGCAGTCTCATATGAAAGTAGGTATAAACATTTCTTCGGCAAGTGTCACAAAATCAATTTACCAAAGAAATTTAAAAAAGGCTGTCTCGTAAAAAAAGGTCTGTTTTTTTCTCCAAACTATTAAAAAAAAAACCAAAAAGAGCTGAATTTGCCAAAATAAACAACAAAATAGCTGGACGGTTGAAAGTTTCCGCCGCCAACTATGCGAATTGCGCAATATTCTTTATTTTAATTTGGGATTTTTGTTTTGTTTTCTCTTCTTTTTCAGCCGCAATCATAGATTGTCTGATCGTGTGAAGTTCTTGGTATGAGCATAAACACTTTTCGCAGTTGTTGTGAGTTTTGTGCAGTTTTATGTATATTTATCATCGCCGTGTCGCGCCGTTGCCGTTCGTGTGAAACGAGGCTAACTGCACTGATAATGTTCGCTCCCCGAACTACTGACATGTCAATAACAACAACAAAAAATTCAGCAACAATAACAATGATTGTTGTGGACTTGCAAAGAGCAGATATAGAAGCTACGCGCTCTGTCAATTAATTTAAATTGTGTATTTGTGCAAATATTATTCAATTATTAGAGTATTAATTGAGTGTTAAATATCGAAAGACTCGAATAAAATTCAATTAAAATTAAAAAGAAATCAATTTACATTATAAATTCTAAAATTCAAGCAATTTGAAAAGTGATACAAACAAACGATTGCAACGGTTAACGGATGAGCGTGCTGCGCTCTCCTACTCAGCCCACGAGCGCTCTCTCGCATCGCAAGCGCTCTCTGGAGTGCCGTCTCAGCCTGACTTTTCGCTACCTTTGCCTGAAGCGCTAGAGCTTCAATTCGTTACCTGAAGTGAAGTCGTTCACTCGGTGTTTCGTGGGCCCCTTCATCTGGGCCCTCTCATGTGGTCGGCTGCGCTAAGTCGCTCGCTTCTCTGCAGACACACGTGTAACTAAACTCGTATTGGAGTGCACAATGCCGTACTTCCCAGCCAAAAACACCTACACAAACTCACAAACAATCACCTATATTAAACAAAGAGAAAACTAATGCTATGTTCCCACCTAAACTCTACCGTGGTTAACTATTTTTTGAAAGAGCGAAACTCGTGACTATCTGTCAATCGTTCCCACCGAAAAAAAGGTTAAATTGTGGTTAAGTTTACGGCAAAAATCTTTCCTGTCGAAACATTACAAGATACAGAATGTTGAATAAAATCGGAAAAATTTTATTTATTATTAATCTATATTCAGTGTTGAGAGAAATTTTTATGAAAATTGAGCAGATAAATAAAATAAGTGTGGAATTGTTGCGGAGGAAGACATTTTTATTAAACTTAATTGCGTGTAATTCTACGCATACCACGAAGATCTGACATTTTCTTCTTCCATAAATTTAAGAATTGCACCTCCTTTCCTTCGGTCCACACTTTTCTTTTTTTAATTGGTGTACCATCCATAATTAGTATTTTTAATTTTTATTTCTTTTTTAAACGTTCCGAAGAATGTAAATAATTTTAAAAATGTAAACAAATGAGCAGTGTTGCCACACCAAGCATTCCATCAGAAAAAATTATAAGATAACCATTAAAAAGTGCAATAAGTTTGTGCAAACTACACTAAAGGATCTACAATTTCATTCTTTAATTATAAAATTTAACTTATTATGCACAATTTTTTTAAGGAGGTAAATAACATCATTAAAGACTTACATCTTTAAAAAAAAAGCACCACGAATGGATAAGATATCAGCAAACATGATAAAAGAATTACCTAGTATAGCTGTATCTCACTTAGTCACAGTATTCAACACAATTTTACGCACTAGGACCTATCGTCAATGCAGGAAGATTTCGAAAATAATAATGATCCCGAAGCCAGGAAAGGATGTTACAAAGATTTGTTCATATAGACCCATTAGTCTACTGCCCACCTTATCTAAAATCTTCGAAAAAAATAGTTCATTGGCAGGTCATCCAGTATTTAAATAAAAACAATGTAATTCCCCAATACCAGTTCGGCTTCCGTGAAAAGCATGGAACGATAGAGCAAGTAAGAGTTATACGATCAGCATTCGAACAAAAGAAATACTGCTCTGCTGCATTCCTTGACTTTACGGAAGCCTTTGATAAGGTGTGGCACAAAGCGCTATATATAAACTTAAAGAAATTTTTCCAAAGAAATACCACAAACTATTTGAAACCTATTTGAGACCATGAAAATGCAGAAAATTCATGGTAAGCCAAGGTGACTCTACATCCGACTACTTTGATATCAAAGCAGGAGTCCCTCAAGGTAGTGTGCTTGGACCACAGCTGTATTTGCTTTTTACAGCTGACATGTCAACTTCCGATGACACGGCTCTATTCACATTTGAAGATGATACCGCCATACTGAGTACAAACAGCTCCCATCTAGAATCCTCGCAATGGCTTCACAGTCACTTACTGTCTATTGAACAGTGGCTTAACAAATGGAGAATAAAGGTAAACGAAACTATATGAGCACACCTAACATTCACCTTAAGGAAGGATCAATGTTCAAAACATTCCACAACGCTCTGAGATAAAGTACCTGGAAATCCACTTAGACAGACGATTAAACTGGACTAAATACATTGACTCAAAGTGTGCTCAGATCAATTTGAAACTCCATACCTTGAATTGGCTTCTAAATAGGTATTCAAACCTTGGCTTAGAATATAAGGTACTAATTTATATTAGTGTTATTAAGCCTATATGGACATATGGGATTCAAAATTTATCGACCTGGCAACGACAAAAATGTAAAAAAAAGCTCTCTCATCAAATAGTAAAAACTCGCTGTCACCTTCGATTTTAACTGTGGTTTATTTTAAGCTGGGAGCAGGAAATTCCATATAAAAAAATGGCGTAAACTATGGTTTACATAAGGTTAACTGTCTAACTCGTCATACACAAAAATGACAGCAAACCCTGTTGGTGGGAACATAGCATAAGGCCCCAAAATAAAAATATTAGCGAATCTGCAAAAATTTGTTAAAACACAACAAGAAAATCCTCTGGGTTCTGGGTTTGCTCTTTTGCGACAAATCCCGGTTCTGACACCATCACAGCCAAGCCATCTAAACCACCACCTATATATATTTGCGAGAACAGAGAACAAACAAGATGGTGGCTGAATTAGCATGTCTAGTAGGTTGCGATTTCCACATCGTCTGATTAATTAAAGGCATCATAAAAGAGACAAAGATCCAAGCAGTCACTGAAAACAGCTTATTGCTCATTTTGAAGGTGGCAATAAAAAATTCTATACTTACCAACTGAAAAGTAGTAGAGGCTTATGCGTGGTAATCAATGTTGACTGCAACGAAGTCAAAGAGGCATTAAACAGTTTACGCTTTCCCACCAAATCTGTTTTTAATATAAAGAATAGAAACAATATCCCCCAACAGTTGTTCAAAATTGAACTTGAGCCAGAAACGAAAAAGCTACCAAAAAATGAAGGGCATCCAATATACATTCTTAGGTATCTTCAACACGAAGGAATTGGCGTCGAGGAATCCCGTAAGAGGCAAGGTGCAGTGCAGTGCCTCAACTGTCAGGAATACAGTCACACCAAGTCGTATTGCACTTTAAAACCAGTTTATGTTGTTACCCAGGATATCAATGCTCTCATGACAAAAGTGAAACTGCTGCAAAAAAATGTAGCAATTGCTCTGGTATTCGCACGGCCACCTATCGGAGGTGTCCCGTCTTTAAAGAAATGAGGAGTAAATCATCCCAACTGCAAATACCAGAACGACGTGTAGAAGAAAATTCTATTCAACGAAGCACATTGACTGCAAACCCATCATATTCCTATTGCTAGCGGTATAGCAGACGAAGAATCCAAAGAGACATCTTTCTCTCCGTCGTTAGAAGATCTCATTACCAATTTAACGTGCAGCATAACTCAATTCATGAACACCATGCAAAATATGTTTCAAGAATTTGTCAAATCGGAAAATCAGTTGATGCAATTACTTTTATCCAACAATAAACTTTTTAAAAATATGTCATTGGAATGCCAACGGCGTTTGCAAACGCAGAAACGAAAAAGAATCGAAATTTCCTGCAAACAAATGTTATTGACATACTACTGCTATCTGAAAACCATTTAACGTCATTAACTGTTTTAAACTACCAGGCTATAAATTTTACAACACGACTAGACGGTAAATCACGTAGTGGAACAAGAATTTTAGTTAAAAATCATCTGAAACACCATGCAAAAGAGTACATACAAGCAACATTGGTCTCGCTGCAGTGCTGGGGTGATCAATTTTTAATAAGCGCAGTGTATTGCCCTCCAAGGTACAACATGACTGAAAATCAATTTCTTGATTTCTTCAACACTCTAGGCTCAATATTTCCGGTAGCAGGAGACTTCTATGCCAAGCATACGCTTTGGGGCTCTCGGCTTATAAACCCAAAAGGAAGGGAGTTGTATTCTGCTATAATCAATACGATAAATAAACTGGATATTATATCTACTGGCAAACCCACCTACTGGCCATCAGATTTTAGCAAAATTCCGGACCTAATTGATTTTGGCGTCATTAGAAACATTGACCGACACTTCATCTCAGCGGAAGAATGACGTATCGACTTTTCGTTCCCCTCCCGTGTTATAATTAACTTGCAGAAACATCCCATGCGAAATGCATACTCAATGAAAATAACAAACCGCAAAACCAGTTGGATAAAATATCGTCAATATATTAGCAGCCATCTAAAAACTGATCCACTGTTACAAACAGCAGAGGATATAGACTTCATGTTCACGAACCTAGCGCACTACTGGTCTCGGCAGCTGTGCACCCAACTTCTGGAACTAAATCATCTTCATACTATATCTATCATCTATACTATAAAATAACTGCCACTTCAGGAGATATTGACGCGCTGGCAAGAGAGAAAAAACGTATCAGAAAAGAGTGGCAGAGGCTCTATCAACATGTTGAAGCAAAAACTAGCTGAAGCTGATCAACGTCTAAGAGAAGCCCTTAGAAATCATATGGATAGAAGTTTAAGAGAGTTCACGGCAAAACTTTTTCCAGGCAAAGACACAAAATACTCTTTGTGGAAAACATGTAAATTCGTCAAAAGTCCGCAAGAACACAATCCACCCCTTAGAATTGAAAATGGGAAATGGGCTAGAAGCGATGCTGAAAAAACAATTGTATTTGCGAACCACCTCAAAGATGTATTTAAGCCAAATCCACCTTCAAACAACTTCGTAATTCCAAATATTGAAGTTCCTAAAACTCACCATTAGGTAAAGTCCCGCTTATAAGAATTGGCTAATGCCATACCAAGGCTCCTGGCTACGACATGATAACGTCAGAGATGATAGTTCAATTACCAAAATGCGCAATGAGGTTAATTCTAAACTTGTTCAATGCAGATCTTCCAGTAGGATACTTCCCAAATTTATAAATTGTCAGTAATCAACATGATTAGCAAGCTGGGTAGAGAACCCATCTATTCCTCGGCATACATACCTATCAGTCTATTGTCTATACTTTCCAAGCTGTTTGAAAGAATAGTTTTAAACAAGATGCAACCGCATTTTAACAACCTGATCCCAAGTCACCAATTTGGCGTTCGGAGAAAATATGGAACAATTGTGAAAGTGCACCGAATCACCAAAGAAATACGCAATGCCTTTGGGTTTAATCAGTTCTATTCTGCCACAATCTTAGCTGTAACTCAGGCATTCGATAAGATTTGGCACGACGGACTTATGTACAAGTTGAAACAAATGCTTCCTGCGGAATATCACACTACCCTTGAATCGTACATTAGAGAGACAATTTTTAGTGAAGTACAACGAATCCACATCGAACATCTACAGCATCGAATCTGGTATACCCCTCGGGCCTGTCCAGTATGTTTTGTTAACGACTGATATACCGACCCACGATGAAAAAATAAAAATTTGTGTTTTTGCTTACTACACTGCGATATTGTGCTCTCACTCAGTAGCAGACGCTACATCAGCTAGCCTAAATCGACATTCGCGAAATATTGAAACTTGGCTCTGTAACTGGTACATAAGAGTAAACTGAACGAAAATCAAACATGTCACGTATACATTACGTCAAGGTAGATCCGCGGCCCTGAAACTCAACAACGTCACCATTTATGTAGTGAAACTACCTATCTTGGAATACATCTCGACAGAAGACTGACTTGGCGCAAACAAAGAGAAGCCAAGCAAAAGCAGATAAAGATAGCAGCTCCAAAATTTAGTTTTTTACTATACAAAAATTCTCGCCTTCCGACTTATTCTGTACAAAGCCGCAATCAAACCGATTTGGTCATATGGCGCTCAGTTATGGTCAACTGCTAGTTCTTCTAATATAGAGAAAATTCAACGAGCTCAGTCTAGAATACTAAGAATCATCGTGATCTGGACATTGCACCACATAAAGAAGAACTAGATGTTCTGACTGAAAAATACCATGCCAGGTTTCTGCATCATCCGAACTCGCTAGTCCAGGACCTCTAACACACTCGAAGCTTATCTCGGCTGAAAATACGAGAGCATTATAATATATCTTATGAAGTAAACTAATAATTCGCATACTGGTGCGGTATTATAATATATATATTTAACTATTAATGTTAGGATTTGAATACAATTGTTAAAACGGAAATACACTTTATTGTAACCAACCTATCAACACTTAGCCTCCTTTCACACGAACGGTGACGGCGCGATACGGCGATGATAAATATACACAAAACTGCATAACAAAGTCCCAAAACCAAAACAATATTTAAATTTACGGCGCCGCAGTCCGACTCTATATGAAATAAGTCACCAAGTGCGACAAAATCACTTTTCCCCAGAAATTAAAAAAGGTCTCCTCCGCTCTTTTTTGTGTTTTATGTTTTAATTGGATTTTTTATACAATGGAGCGTAGATATACGTACAAACACTTTGCATTAAGGCAATAATAATTCAATTTGAACTTTATGCAGTCTCATATGAAAGTAGGTATAAACATTTCTTCGGCAAGTGTCACAAAATCAACTTACCAAAGAAATTTAAAAAAAGGCTGCTCGTAAAAAAAGGTCTGTTTTTTTCTCCAAACTATTAAAAAAAAGAACCAAAAAGAGCTGAATTTGCCAAAATAAACAACAAAATCGCTGGACGGTTGAAAGTTTCCGCCGCCAACTATGCGAATTGCGCAATATTCTTTATTTTAATTTGGCATTTTTCTTTTGTTTTCTTTTCTTTTTGAGCCGCAATCATAGATTGTCTGATCGTGTGAAGCTCTTGGTATGAGCATAAAGACTTTTCGCCGTTGCTGTGAGTCTTTTGCAGTTTTGTGTATATTTATCATCGCCGTGTCGCGCCGTTGCCGTTCGTGTGAAACGAGGCTAACTGCACTGATAATGTTCGCTCCCCGAACTACTGACTTGCCAATAACAACAACAAAAAATTCAGCAACAATAACAATGATTGTTGTGGGCTTGCAAAGATCAGGTATAGAAGCTACGCGCTCTGGCAATTAATTTAAATTGTGTATTTGTGCAAATAAATAATGAGTTCAATTATTATTATTTAATTATTAGAGTGTTAATTGAGTGTTAAATATCGAAAGACTTGAATTAAATTAAATTTAAATTAAAAAGGCATCAATTTACATTATAAATTGTAAAATTCAAGCAATTTGAAAGGTGATACAAACAAACGATTGCAACGGTTAACGGATGAGCGTGCTGCGCTCTCCTACTCAGCCCACGAGCGCTGTCTCGCATCGCAAGCGCTCTCTGCAGTGCCGTCTCAGCCCGACTTTTCGCTACCTTTGCCTGAAGCGATAGAGCTTCAATTCGGTACCTGAAGTGAAGTCCTTCACTCGGTGTTTCGCGGGCCCCTTCATCTGGGCCCTCTCACGTGGTGGGCTCCGCTAAGTCGCTTGCTTCTCTGCAGACACACGTGTAACTAAACTCGTATTGTAGTGCACAATGCCGTACTTCCCAGCCAAAAACACCTACACAAACTCACAAGCAATCACCTATATTAAACAAAGAGAAAACTAATGCTATGTTCCCACCTAAACTCTATTTTTTGAAAGAGCGAAACTCGTGACTATCTGTCAATCGTTCCCACCGAAAAAAAGGTTAAATTGTGGTTAACTTTACCACAAAAATCTTTCCTGTCGCAACATTACAAGATACAGATCCGCGGCCTGAAACTCAACAACGTCACCATTCCTGTATCCAGTGAAGCTACCTATCTTGGAATACATCTCGACAGAAGACTGAGTTGGCGCAAACATATAAAAGCCAAGCAAAAGCAGATAAAGATAGCAGCTCTAAAATTTATTTTTTACTATACAAAAATTCTCGCCTTCCGATAGAACACTAACTTATTCTGTACAAAGCAGCAATCAAACCGATTTGGTCATATGGCGCCCAGTTATGGTCAACTGCTAGTTCTTCTAATATAGAGAAAATTCAACGAGCTCAGTCTAGAATACTAAGAATCATCGTGATCTGGACATTGCACCACATAAAGAAGAACTAGATGTTCTGACTGAAAAATACCATGCCAGGTTTCTGCATCATCCGAACTCGCTAGTCCAGGACCTCTAACACACTCGAAGCTTATCTCGGCTGAAAATACGAGAGCATTATAATATATCTTATGAAGTAAACTAATAATTCGCATACTGGTGCGGTATTATAATATATATATTTAACTATTAATGTTAGGATTTGAATACAATTGTTAAAACGGAAATACACTTTATTGTAACCAACCTATCAACACTTAGCCTCCTTTCACACGAACGGTGACGGCGCGATACGGCGATGATAAATATACACAAAACTGCAGAACAAAGTCCCAAAACCAAAACAATATTTAAATTTACGGCGCCGCAGTCCGACTCTATATGAAATAAGTCACCAAGTGCGACAAAATCACTTTTCCCCAGAAATTAAAAAAGGTCTCCTCCGCTCTTTTTTGTGTTTTATGTTTTAATTGGATTTTTTATACAATGGAGCGTAGATATACGTACAAACACTTTGCATTAAGGCAATAATAATTCAATTTGAACTTTATGCAGTCTCATATGAAAGTAGGTATAAACATTTCTTCGGCAAGTGTCACAAAATCAACTTACCAAAGAAATTTAAAAAAAGGCTGCTCGTAAAAAAAGGTCTGTTTTTTTCTCCAAACTATTAAAAAAAAGAACCAAAAAGAGCTGAATTTGCCAAAATAAACAACAAAATCGCTGGACGGTTGAAAGTTTCCGCCGCCAACTATGCGAATTGCGCAATATTCTTTATTTTAATTTGGCATTTTTCTTTTGTTTTCTTTTCTTTTTGAGCCGCAATCATAGATTGTCTGATCGTGTGAAGCTCTTGGTATGAGCATAAAGACTTTTCGCCGTTGCTGTGAGTCTTTTGCAGTTTTGTGTATATTTATCATCGCCGTGTCGCGCCGTTGCCGTTCGTGTGAAACGAGGCTAACTGCACTGATAATGTTCGCTCCCCGAACTACTGACTTGCCAATAACAACAACAAAAAATTCAGCAACAATAACAATGATTGTTGTGGGCTTGCAAAGATCAGGTATAGAAGCTACGCGCTCTGGCAATTAATTTAAATTGTGTATTTGTGCAAATAAATAATGAGTTCAATTATTATTATTTAATTATTAGAGTGTTAATTGAGTGTTAAATATCGAAAGACTTGAATTAAATTAAATTTAAATTAAAAAGGCATCAATTTACATTATAAATTGTAAAATTCAAGCAATTTGAAAGGTGATACAAACAAACGATTGCAACGGTTAACGGATGAGCGTGCTGCGCTCTCCTACTCAGCCCACGAGCGCTGTCTCGCATCGCAAGCGCTCTCTGCAGTGCCGTCTCAGCCCGACTTTTCGCTACCTTTGCCTGAAGCGATAGAGCTTCAATTCGGTACCTGAAGTGAAGTCCTTCACTCGGTGTTTCGCGGGCCCCTTCATCTGGGCCCTCTCACGTGGTGGGCTCCGCTAAGTCGCTTGCTTCTCTGCAGACACACGTGTAACTAAACTCGTATTGTAGTGCACAATGCCGTACTTCCCAGCCAAAAACACCTACACAAACTCACAAGCAATCACCTATATTAAACAAAGAGAAAACTAATGCTATGTTCCCACCTAAACTCTATTTTTTGAAAGAGCGAAACTCGTGACTATCTGTCAATCGTTCCCACCGAAAAAAAGGTTAAATTGTGGTTAACTTTACCACAAAAATCTTTCCTGTCGCAACATTACAAGATACAGAATGTTGAATAAAATCGGAAAAATTTTATTTATTATTAATCTATATTCAGTGTTGAGATAAATTTTTATGAAAATTGAGCAGATAAATAAAATAAGTGTGGAATTGTTGCGGAGGAAGACATTTTTATTAAACTTAATTGCGTGTTATTCTACGCATACCACGAAGATCTGACATTTTCTTCTTCCATAAATTTAAGAATTGCACCTCCTTTTCTTCGGTCCACACTTTTCTCTTTCTAATTGGTGTACCATCCATAATTTGTATTTTTAATTTTTATTTATTTTTTAAACGTTCCGAAGAATGTAAATAATTTTAAATTTGTAAACAAATGAGCAGTGTTGCCACACCAGGCAATTCCCTCAGAAAAAATTGTAAGATAACCATTAAAAAGTGCAATAAGTTTGTGCAACCTACACTAAAGGGTAGCCCTTAGAAATCATATGGAGTTTAAGAGAGTTCACGGCAAAACTTTTTCCAGGCAAAGACACAAAATACTCTTTGTGGAAAACATGTAAATTCGTCAAAAGTCCACAAGAACACAATCCACCCCTTAGAATTGAAAATGGGAAATGGGCTAGAAGCGATGCTGAAAAAGCAAGTGTATTTGCGAACCACCTCAAAGATGTATTTAAGCCAAATCCACCTTCAAACAACTTCGTAATTCCAAATATTGAAGTTGCTAAAACTCACCATCAGGTAAGGTTCAGCTTATAAGAATTGGCTAATGCCATACCAAGGCTCCTGGCTACGACATGATAACGTCAGAGATGATAGTTCAATTACCAAAATGCGCAATGAGGTTAATTCTAAACTTGTTCAATGCAGATCTTCGAGTAGGATACTTCCCAAAAATTTAGAAATTGTCAGTAATCACCATGATTAGCAAGCTGGGTAGAGAACCCACCTATTCCTCGGCATACAGACCTATCAGTCTATTGTCTATACTTTCCAAGCTGTTTGAAAGAATAGTTTTGAACAAGATGCAACCGCATTTTAACAACCTGATCCCAAGTCACCAATTTGGCGTTCGGAGAAAACATGGAACAATTGTGAAAGTGCACCGAATCACCAAAGAAATACGCAATGCCTTTGAGTTTAATCAGTTCTATTCTGCCACAATCTTAGATGTAACTCAGGCATTCGATAAGATTTGGCACGACGGACTTATGTACAAGTTGAAACAAATGCTTCCTGCGGAATATCACACTACCCTTGAATCGTACATTAGAGAGAAAATTTTTAGTGAAGTACAACGAATCCACATCGAACATCTACAGCATCGAATCTGGTGTACCCCTCGGGCCTGTCCAGTATGTTTTATTTACGGCTGATATACCGACCCACGATGAAAAAATAAAAATTTATATTTTTGCTGACTACACTGCGATATTGTGCTCTCACTCAGTAGCAGACGCTACATCAGCTAGCCTAAATCGACATTCGAGAAATATTGAAACTTGGCTTTGTAACTGGAACATAAGAGTAAACTGAACGAAAATCAAACATGTCACGTATACATTACGTCAAGGTAGATCCGCGGCCCTGAAACTCAACAACGTCACCATTTATGTAGTGAAACTACCTATCTTGGAATACATCTCGACAGAAGACTGACTTGGCGCAAACAAAGAGAAGCCAAGCAAAAGCAGATAAAGATAGCAGCTCCAAAATTTAGTTTTTTACTATACAAAAATTCTCGCCTTCCGACTTATTCTGTACAAAGCCGCAATCAAACCGATTTGGTCATATGGCGGTCAACTGCTAGCTCTTCTAATATAGAGAAAATTCAACAAGCTCAGTCTAGAATACTAAGAATCATCGTGATATGGACATTGCACCCGATAAAGAAGAACTAGATGTTCTGACTGAAAAATACCATGCCAGGTTCTGCATCATCCAAACTCGCTAGTCCAGGACCTGCAACACACTCGAAGCTTATCACGGCTGAAAATACGAGATCATTATAATATATCTTATGAAGTAAACTAATAATTCGCATACTGGTGCAGAATTATAATATATATATTTAATGATTAATGTTAAGATTTGAATACAATTGTTAAAACGGAAATACACTTTATTGTAACCAACCTATCAACACTTAGCCTCCTTTCATACGAACGGCGACGACGCGACAGGGCGATGATAAATATATACAAAACTGCAGAACAAAGTCCCAAAACCAAAACAATATTTAAATTTACGGCGCCGCAGTCCGACTCTATATGAAATAAGTCACCAAGTGCGACAAAATCATTTTTCCCCAGAAATTAAAAAAGATCTCCTCCCCTCTTGTTTGTGTTTTATGTTTTAATTGGATTTTTTATACAATGGAGCGTAGATATACGTACACACACTTTGCATTAAGGCAATAATAATTCAATTTGAACTTTATGCAGTCTCATATGAAAGTAGGTATAAACATTTCTTCGGCAAGTGCCACAAAATCACTTTACCAAAGAAATTTAAAAAAAGGCTGTCTCGTAAAAAAAGGTCTGTTTTTTTTCTCCAAACTATTAAAAAAAAAACCAAAAAGAGCTGAATTTGCCAAAATAAACAACAAAATCGCTGGACGGTTGAAAGTTTCCGCCGCCAACTATGCGAATTGCACAATATTCTTACCTTTTCCTGAAGCGCTAGAGCTTCAATTCGTTACCTGAAGTGAAGTCCTTCACTCGGTGTTTCGCGGGCCCCTTCATCTGGGCCCTCTCAAGTGGTGGGCTCCGCTAAGTCGCTCGCTTCTCTGCAGACACACGTGTAACTAAACTCGTATTGGACTGCACAATGCCGTAATTCCCAGCCAAAAACACCTACACAGTCTCACAAGCAATCACCTATATTAAAGAAAGTGTAAACTAATGCTATGTTCCCACCTAAACTCTACCGTGGTTAACTATTTTTTGAAAGAGCAAAACACGTGACTATCTGTCAATCGTTCCCACCGAAAAAAAGGTTTAATTGTGGTTAAGTTTACCGCAAAAATCTTTCCTGTCGCAACATTACAAGATACAGAATGTTGAATAAAATCGGAAAATTTTTATTTATTATTAATCTATATTCAGTGTTGAGAGAAATTTTTATGAAAATTGAGCAGATAAATAAAATAAGTGTGGAATTGTTGCGGAGGAAGACATTTTTATTAAACTTAATTGCGTGTAATTCTACGCATACCACGAAGATCTGACATTTTCTTCTTCCATAAATTTAAGAATTGCACCTCCTTTCCTTCGGTCCACACTTTTCTCTTTCTAATTGGTGTACCATCCATAATTAGTATTTTTAATTTTTATTTATTTTTTAAACGTTCCGAAGAATGTAAATAGTTTTAAAAATGTAAACAAATATTTGAGACCATGAAAATGCAGAAAATTCATGGTAAGCCAAGGTGACTCTACATCCGACTACTTTGATATCAAAGCAGGATTCCCTCAAGGCAGCGTGTTTGGACCACTACTGTATTTGCTTTTTACAGCTGACATGTCAACTTCCGAACACACGGCTATATTCACATTTGCCGATGATACCGCCATACTGAGTACAAACAGCTCCGATCTAGAATCCACGCAATGGCTTCAGAGCCACTTACTGTCTATTGAACAGTGGCTTAGCAAATGGAGAATAAAGGTAAACGAAGTTAAATGTGCACACCTAACATTCACCTTAAGGAAGGACACCTGCCCCCTATTCGCATCAATGTTCAAAACATTCCACAACGCTCTGACATAAAGTACCTGGAAATCCACTTAGACAGACGATTAACCTGGACTAAACACATTGACTCAAAGTGTGCTCAGATCAATTTGAAACTCCATAACTTGAACTGGCTTCTAAATAGGCATTCAAACTTTGCCTTAGAATATAAGGTACTAATTTATATTAGTGTTATTAAGCCTATATGGACATATGGGATCCAATTGTGGGGCACCACGTGTCCGTCAAACAGGAAGAAACTCCAACGCCTCCAGTCGTAAATTTTGAAAATGATCACCGGTACTCCAAGTTACTTGAGGAACATAAACATACACCGTGACCTGATTGAAAATGAAATGGTGAACACCTAAAAAACCTACGCTCTTAAATTGGAAAATCACCCAAACTGCTTGGCGAGGAACCTACTAAAGCTTCCCTCTACAAGACGCCTCAAAAGGATACATCCCTTAGACCTTATTTAATAACGTCTTATTATATGCTGTGGAAACACGAAATATTCGATGCAGTGGCTGAAGATATTACCTAGAAATATAAATTTAGTCTTATAATCTTAGAAAAATTACTGTTAGTTTCTTAACAAAGAAAGATTAGGTAAATAAATAGATGTTTAAAAAAAAAAAAATTATTAAAAGAGGATTGAATATAGAAAACTTAAAATTTTCAAATTTCCAAATATAATTTATAAAAAATTTATTGACCTGGCAACGACAAAAATGTAAAAAAAGCTCTCTCATCAAATAGTAACCGCTTGCTCTCAACTTCGATTTTAACTGTGGTTTATTTTCAGCTGTGAGCAGGAGATTCCATATCAAAAAATGGCGTAAACTATGGTTTACATAAGGTTAACTGCCTAACTCGTTCATACACAAAAATGAGAGCAAACCCTGTTGGTGGGAACATAGCAAAAGGCCCCAAAATAAAAATATTAGCGAATCTGCAAAAATTTGTTAAAACACAACAAGAAAATCCTCTGGGTAAAAAGATTTGCTCTTTTGCGACAAATCCCGGTTCTGACACCATCTCAGCCAAGCCATCTAAACCACCACCTATATATTTGCGAGAACAGAGAGCAAACAAGATAGTCGCTGAATTAGCATGTCTTGTAGGTAGCGATTTCCACATCGTCTGATTAATTAAAGGCATCATAAAAGAGACGAAGATCCAAGCAGTCACTGAAAACAGCTTATTGCTCATTTTGAAGGTGGCAATAAAAAATTCTATACTTACCAACTGAAAAGTAGTAGAGGCTTATGCGTGGTAATCAAGGGTATACACATCAATGTTGACTGCAACGAAGTCAAAGAGGCATTAAACAGTTTACGCTTTCCCACCAAATCTGTTTTTAATATAAAGAATAGAAACAAAATTCCCCAACCGTTGTTCAAAATTGAACTTGAGCCAGAAACGAAAAAGCTACCAAAAAATGAAGGGCATCCATTATACATTCTTAGGTATCTTCAACACGAAGGAATTGGCGTCGAGGAATCCCGTAAGAGGCAAGGTGCAGTGCAGTGCCTCAACTGTCAGGAATACAGTCACACCAAGTCGTATTGGACTTTAAAACCAGTTTATGTTGTTACCCAGGATATCAATGCTCTCATGACAAAAGTGAAACTGCTGCAAAAAAGTGTAGCAATTGCTCTGGTATTCGCACGGCCACCTATCGGAGGTGTCCCGTCTTTAAAGAAATGAGGAGTAAATCATCCCAACTGCAAATACCAGAACGACGTGTAGAAGAAAATTCTATTCAACGAAGCACATTGACTGCAAACCCATAATATTCCTATTGCTAGCGGTATAGCAGACGAAGAATCCAAAGAGACATCTTTCTCTCCGTCGTTAGAAGATCTCATTACCAATTTAACGTGCAGCATAACTCAATTCATGAACACCATGCAAAATATGTTTCAAGAATTTGTCAAATCGGAAAATCAGTTGATGCAATTACTTTTATCCAAAAATAAACTTTTTAAAAATATGTCATTGGAATGCCAACGGCGTTTGCAAACGCAGAAACGAAAAAGAATCGAAATTTCCTGCAAACAAATGTTATTGACATACTACTGCTATCTGAAAACCATTTAACGTCATTAACTGTTTTAAACTACCAGGCTATAAATTTTACAACACGACTAGACGGTAAATCACGTAGTGGAACAAGAATTTTAGTTAAAAATCATCTGAAACACCATGCAAAAGAGTACATACAAGCAACATTGGTCTCGCTGCAGTGCTGGGGTGATCAATTTTTAATAAGCGCAGTGTATTGCCCTCCAAGGTACAACATGACTGAAAATCAATTTCTTGATTTCTTCAACACTCTAGGCTCAATATTTCCGGTAGCAGGAGACTTCTATGCCAAGCATACGCTTTGGGGCTCTCGGCTTATAAACCCAAAAGGAAGGGAGTTGTATTCTGCTATAATCAATACGATAAATAAACTGGATATTATATCTACTGGCAAACCCACCTACTGGCCATCAGATTTTAGCAAAATTCCGGACCTAATTGATTTTGGCGTCATTAGAAACATTGACCGACACTTCATCTCAGCGGAAGAATGACGTATCGACTTTTCGTTCCCCTCCCGTGTTATAATTAACTTGCAGAAACATCCCATGCGAAATGCATACTCAATGAAAATAACAAACCGCAAAACCAGTTGGATAAAATATCGTCAATATATTAGCAGCCATCTAAAAACTGATCCACTGTTACAAACAGCAGAGGATATAGACTTCATGTTCACGAACCTAGCGCACTACTGGTCTCGGCAGCTGTGCACCCAACTTCTGGAACTAAATCATCTTCATACTATATCTATCATCTATACTATAAAATAACTGCCACTTCAGGAGATATTGACGCGCTGGCAAGAGAGAAAAAACGTATCAGAAAAGAGTGGCAGAGGCTCTATCAACATGTTGAAGCAAAAACTAGCTGAAGCTGATCAACGTCTAAGAGAAGCCCTTAGAAATCATATGGATAGAAGTTTAAGAGAGTTCACGGCAAAACTTTTTCCAGGCAAAGACACAAAATACTCTTTGTGGAAAACATGTAAATTCGTCAAAAGTCCGCAAGAACACAATCCACCCCTTAGAATTGAAAATGGGAAATGGGCTAGAAGCGATGCTGAAAAAGCAAGTGTATTTGCGAACCACCTCAAAGATGTATTTAAGCCAAATCCACCTTCAAACAACTTCGTAATTCCAAATATTGAAGTTCCTAAAACTCACCATCAGGTAAAGTTCAGCTTATAAGAATTGGCTAATGCCATACCAAGGCTCCTGGCTACGACATGATAACGTCAGAGATGATAGTTCAATTACCAAAATGCGCAATGAGGTTAATTCTAAACTTGTTCAATGCAGATCTTCCAGTAGGATACTTCCCAAATTTATAAATTGTCAGTAATCAACATGATTAGCAAGCTGGGTAGAGAACCCATCTATTCCTCGGCATACATACCTATCAGTCTATTGTCTATACTTTCCAAGCTGTTTGAAAGAATAGTTTTAAACAAGATGCAACCGCATTTTAACAACCTGATCCCAAGTCACCAATTTGGCGTTCGGACAAAATATGGAACAATTGTGAAAGTGCACCGAATCACCAAAGAAATACGCAATGCCTTTGGGTTTAATCAGTTCTATTCTGCCACAATCTTAGCTGTAACTCAGGCATTCGATAAGATTTGGCACGACGGACTTATGTACAAGTTGAAACAAATGCTTCCTGCGGAATATCACACTACCCTTGAATCGTAAATTAGAGAGACAATTTTTAGTGAAGTACAACGAATCCACATCGAACATCTACAGCATCGAATCTGGTATACCCCTCGGGCCTGTCCAGTATGTTTTGTTAACGACTGATATACCGACCCACGATGAAAAAATAAAAATTTGTGTTTTTGCTGACTACACTGCGATATTGTGCTCTCACTCAGCAGCAGACGCTACATCAGCTAGCCTAAATCGACATTCGCGAAATATTGAAACTTGGCTCTGTAACTGGTACATAAGAGTAAACTGAACGAAAATCAAACATGTCACGTATACATTACGTCAAGGTAGATCCGCGGCCCTGAAACTCAACAACGTCACCATTTATGTAGTGAAACTACCTATCTTGGAATACATCTCGACAGAAGACTGACTTGGCGCAAACAAAGAGAAGCCAAGCAAAAGCAGATAAAGATAGCAGCTCCAAAATTTAGTTTTTTACTATACAAAAATTCTCGCCTTCCGACTTATTCTGTACAAAGCCGCAATCAAACCGATTTGGTCATATGGCGCTCAGTTATGGTCAACTGCTAGCTCTTCTAATATAGAGAAAATTCAACAAGCTCAGTCTAGAATACTAAGAATCATCGTGATCTGGACATTGCACCCGATAAAGAAGAACTAGATGTTCTGACTGAAAAATACCATGCCAGGTTCTGCATCATCCAAACTCGCTAGTCCAGGACCTGCAACACACTCGAAGCTTATCACGGCTGAAAATACGAGATCATTATAATATATCTTATGAAGTAAACTAATAATTCGCATACTGGTGCGGTATTATAATATATATATTTAACTATTAATGTTAGGATTTGAATACAATTGTTAAAACGGAAATACACTTTATTGTAACCAACCTATCAACACTTAGCCTCCTTTCACACGAACGGTGACGGCGCGATACGGCGATGATAAATATACACAAAACTGCAGAACAAAGTCCCAAAACCAAAACAATATTTAAATTTACGGCGCCGCAGTCCGACTCTATATGAAATAAGTCACCAAGTGCGACAAAATCACTTTTCCCCAGAAATTAAAAAAGGTCTCCTCCGCTCTTTTTTGTGTTTTATGTTTTAATTGGATTTTTTATACAATGGAGCGTAGATATACGTACAAACACTTTGCATTAAGGCAATAATAATTCAATTTGAACTTTAAGCAGTCTCATATGAAAGTAGGTATAAACATTTCTTCGGCAAGTGTCACAAAATCAATTTACCAAAGAAATTTAAAAAAAGGCTGTCTCGTAAAAAAAGGTCTGTTTTTTTTTCTCCAAACTATTAAAAAAAAAACCAAAAAGAGCTGAATTTGCCAAAATAAACAACAAAATCGCTGGACGGTTGAAAGTTTCCGCCGCCAACTATGCGAATTGCACAATATTCTTACCTTTTCCTGAAGCGCTAGAGCTTCAATTCGTTACCTGAAGTGAAGTCCTTCACTCGGTGTTTCGCGGGCCCCTTCATCTGGGCCCTCTCACGTGGTGGGCTCCGCTAAGTCGCTCGCTTCTCTGCAGACACACGTGTAACTAAACTCGTATTAGAGTGCACAATGCCGTACTTCCCAGCCAAAAACACCTACACAGACTCACAAGCAATCACCTATATTAAAGAAAGTGTAAACTAATGCTATGTTCCAACCTAAACTCTACCGTGGTTAACTATTTTTTGAAAGAGCAAAACACGTGACTATCTGTCAATCGTTCCCACCGAAAAAAGGTTTAATTGTGGTTAAGTTTACCGCAAAAATCTTTCCTGTCGCAACATTACAAGATACAGAATGTTGAATAAAATCGGAAAATTTTTATTTATTATTAATCTATATTCAGTGTTGAGAGAAATTTTTATGAAAATTGAGCAGATAAATAAAATAAGTGTGGAATTGTTGCGGAGGAAGACATTTTTATTAAACTTAATTGCGTGTAATTCTACGCATACCACGAAGATCTGACATTTTCTTCTTCCATAAATTTAAGAATTGCACCTCCTTTCCATCGGTCCACACTTTTCTCTTTCTAATTGGTGTACCATCCATAATTAGTATTTTTAATTTTTTTTTTTTTTTAACGTTCCGAAGAATGTAAATAGTTTTAAAAATGTAAACAAATGAGCAGTGTTGCCACACCAAGCAATTCCCTCAGAAAAAATTGTAAGATAACCATTAAAAAGTGCAATAAGTTTGTGCAAACTACACTAAAGGATCCACAATTTCATTCTTTAATTATAAATTTTAACTTATTATGCACAATTTTTTTAAGGGTAAATAACTTACATCTTTAAAAAAGCACCAGGAATGGATAAGATATCAGCAAACATGATAAAAGAATTACCTAGTATAGCTGTATCTCACTTAGTCACAGTATTCAACGCAATTTTACGCACTAGGACCTATCGTCAATGCAGGAAGATTTCGAAAATAATAATGATCCCGAAGCCAGGAAGGGATGTTACAAAGATTTGTTCATATAGACCCATTAGTCTACTGCCCACCTTATCTAAAATCTTCGAAAAAAATTGTTCATCGGCAGGTCATCCAGTATTTAAATAAAAACAATGTATTTCCCCAATACCAGTTCGGCTTCCGTGAAAAGCATGGAACGATAGAGCACGTAAGAGTTATATGATCAGCATTCGAAAAAAAGAAATACTGCTCTGCTCCATTCCTTGACTTTACGGAAGCCTTTGATAAGGCGTGGCACAAAGGGCTATATATAAACTTAAAGAAATTCTTCCAAAGAAATTCCACAAACTATTTGAAACCTATTTGAGACCATGAAAATGCAGAAAATTCATGATAAGCCAAGGTGACTCTACATCCGACTACTTTGATATCAAAGCAGGATTCCCTCAAGGCAGCGTGTTTGGACCACTACTGTATTTGCTTTTTACAGCTGACATGTCAACTTCCGAACAAACGGCTATATTCACATTTGCCGATGATACCGCCATACTGAGTACAAACAGCTCCGATCTAGAATCCACGCAATGGCTTCAGAGCCACTTACTGTCTATTGAACAGTGCCTTAGCAAATGGAGAATAAAGGTAAACGAAGTTAAATGTGCACACCTAACATTCACCTTAAGGAAGGACACGTGCCCCCTATTCGCATCAATGTTCAAAACATTCCACAACGCTCTGACATAAAGTACCTGGAAATCCACTTAGACAGGCGATTAACCTGGACTAAACACATCGACTCAAAGTGTGCTCAGATCAATTTGAAACTCCATAACTTGAACTGGCTTCTAAATAGGCATTGAAACTTTGCCTTAGAATATAAGGTACTAATTTATATTAGTGTTATTAAGCCTATATGGACATATGGGATCCAATTGTGGGGCACCACGTGTCCGTCAAACAGGAAGAAACTCCAACGCCTCCAGTCGTAAATTTTGAAAATGATCACCGGTACTCCAAGTTACTTGAGGAACATAAACATACACCGTGACCTGATTGAAAATGAAATGGTGAACACCTAAAAAACCTACGCTCTTAAATTGGAAAATCACCCAAACTGCTTGGCGAGGAACCTACTAAAGCTTCCCTCTACACCTTACCTTATTTAATAACGTCTGATTACATGCTGTGGAAACACGAAATATTCGATGCAGTGAGTGGCATAGAAAAATTACTGTTAATTTCTTAACAAAGAAAGATTCGGTAAATAAATAGATGTTTTAAAAATAAAATTTATTAAAATAGGATTGATTATGGAAAACATAAAATTTTCAAATTTCCAAATATAATTTATTAAAAATTTATCGACCTGGCAACGACAAAAATGTAAAAAAAGCTCTCTCATCAAATAGTAAAAACTCGCTCTCAAATTCGATTTTAACTGTGGTTTATTTTCAACTGTGAGCAGGAAATTCCATATAAAAAAATGGCGTAAACTATGGTTTGCATAAGGTTAACTGTCTAACTCGTTCATACACAAAAATGAGAGCAAACCTTGTTGGTGGGAACATAGCATAAGGCCCCAAAATAAAAATATTAGCGAATCTGCAAAAATTTGTTAAAACACAACAAGAAAATCCTCTGGGTAAAAAGATTTGCTCTTTTGCGACAAATCCCGGTTCTGACACCATCACAGCTAAGCCATCTAAACCACCACCTATATATATTTGCGAGAACAGAGAACAAACAAGATAGTGGTTGAATTAGCATGTCAAGTAGGTAGCGATTTCCACATCGTCTGATTAATTAAAGGCATCATAAAAGAGACGAAGATCCAAGCAGTCACTGAAAACAGCTTATTGCTCATTTTGAAGATGGCAATAAAAAATTCTATACTTACCAACTGAAAAGTAGTAGAGGCTTATGCGTGGTAATCAAGGATATAGACATCAATGTTGACTGCAACGAAGTCAAAGAGGCATTAAACAGTTTACGCTTTCCCACCAAATCTGTTTTTAATATAAAGAATAGAAACAATATCCCCCAACCGTTGTTCAAACTTGAACTTGAGCCAGAAACGAAAAAGCTACCAAAAAATGAAGGGCATCCAATATACATTCTTAGGTATCTTCAACACCAAAGAATTGGAGTTGAGGAATCCCGTAAGAGTCAAGGTCCAGTGCAGTGCCTCAACTGTCAGGAATACGGTCACACCAAGTTGTGTTGCACTTTAACACCAGTGTATGTTGTTTGTATGGATCTACACCCAGGATATCAATGCTCTCATGACAAAAGTGACACTGCTGCAAAAAAGTGTAGCAATTGCTCTGCTAATCGCACGGCCAACTATCGGAGGTGTGCCGTCTTTAAAGAAATGAGGAGTAAATCATCCCAAATGCAAATACCAGAACGACGTCTAGAAGAAAATCCTATTCAACGAGCTCCAGCTAATATCGTTCCAAACAGCACATTGACTGGAAACCCATCATATTCCTATTGCTAGAGAAGAATCCAAAGAGACATCTTTCTCTCCGTCGTTAGAAGCTCTCATTGCCAATTTAACGTGCAGCATAACTCAATTCATGAACACCATGCAAAATATGTTTCAAGAATTTGTCAAATCGGAAAATCAGTTGATGCAATTACTTTTATCCAAAAATAAACTTTTTAAAAATATGTCATTGGAATGCCAACGGCGTTTGGAAACGAAGAAACGAAAAAGAATCGAAAGTTCCTGCAAACAAATGTTATTGACATACTACTGCTATCTGAAAACCATTTAACGTCAAATAACTGTTTTAAACGACCAGGCTATACATTTTACAACACGACTAGACGGTAAAACACGTGGTGGAACAAGAATTTTAGTTAAAAATCATCTTAAATACCATGCAAACGAAGAATACTCAAAAGAGTACATACAAGCAACATTGGTCTCGCTGCAGTGCTGGGGTGATCAATTATTAATAAGGGCAGTGTATTGCCCTCCAAGGTACAACATGACTGAAAGTCAATTTCTTGATTTCTTCAACACTCTAGGCTCAATATTTCCGGTAGCAGGAGACTTTAATGCCAAGCATACGCTTTGGGGCTCTCGGCTTATAAACCCATAAGGAAGGGAGTTGTATTCTGCTATAATCAATACGATAAATAACTGGATATTATATCAACTGGCAAACCCACCTACTGGCCATCAGATTTTAGCAAAATTCCGGACCTAATTGATTTTGGCGTCATTAGAAACATTGACCGACACTTCATCTCAGCGGAAGAATGACGTATCGACTTATCGTTCCCCTGCCGTGTTATAATTAACTTGCAGAAACATCCCATGCGAAATGCATACCCAATGAAAATAACAAACCGCAAAACCAGTTGGATAAAATATCGTCAATATATTAGCAGCCATCTAAAAACTGATCCACTATTAAAAACAGCAGAGGATTTAGACTTCAAGTTCAGAAAAGACGTATCAGAAAAGAGTGGCAGAGGCTCTATCAACATGTTGAAGCAAAAACTAGCTGAAGCTGATCAACGTCTAAGATTAAGAGAGTTCACGGCAAAACTTTTTCCAGGCAAAGACACAAAATACTCTTTGTGGAAAACATGTAAATTCGTCAAAAGCCCGCAAGAACACAATCCACCCCTTAGAATTGAAAATGGGAAATGGGCTAGAAGCGATGCTGAAAAAGCAAGTGTATTTGCGAACCACCTCAAAGATGTATTTAAGCCAAATCCACCTTCAAACAACTTCGTAATTCCAAATATTGAAGTTGCTAAAACTCAGCATCAGGTAAAGTTCAGCTTCTAAGAATTGGCTAATGCCATACCAAGGCTCTTGGCTACGACATGATAACGTCAGAGATGATAGTTCAATTACCAAAATGCGCAATGAGGTTAATTCTAAACTTGTTCAATGCAGATCTTCGAGTAGGATACTTCCCAAAAATTTAGAAATTGTCAGTAATCACCATGATTAGCAAGCTGGGTAGAGAACCCACCTATTCCTCGGCATACAGACCTATCAGTCTATTGTCTTTACTTTCCAAGCTGTTTGAAAGAATAGTTTTGAACAAGATGCAACCGCATTTTAACAACCTGATCCCAAGTCACCAATTTGGCGTTCGGAGAAAACATGGAACAATTGTGAAAGTGCACCGAATCACCAAAGAAATACGCAATGCCTTTGGGTTTAATCAGTTCTATTCTGACACAATCTTAGCTGTAACTCAGGCATTCGATAAGATTTGGCACGACGGACTTATGTACAATTTGAAACAAATGCTTCCTGCGGAATATCACACTACCCTTGAATCGTACATTAGAGAGACAATTTTTAGTGAAGTACAACGAATCCACATCGAACATCTACAGCATCGAATCTGGTATACCCCTCGGGCCTGTCCAGTATGTTTTGTTAACGACTGATATACCGACCCACGATGAAAAAATAAAAATTTGTGTTTTTGCTGACTACACTGCGATATTGTGCTCTCACTCAGTAGCAGACGCTACATCAGCTAGCCTAAATCGACATTCGCGAAATATTGAAACTTGGCTCTGTAACTGGTACATAAGATTAAACTGAACGAAAATCAAACATGTCACGTATACATTACGTCAAGGTAGATCCGCGGCCCTGAAACTCAACAACGTCACCATTTATGTAGTGAAACTACCTATCTTGGAATACATCTCGACAGAAGACTGACTTGGCGCAAACAAAGAGAAGCCAAGCAAAAGCAGATAAAGATAGCAGCTCCAAAATTTAGTTTTTTACTATACAAAAATTCTCGCCTTCCGACTTATTCTGTACAAAGCCGCAATCAAACCGATTTGGTCATATGGCGCTCAGTTATGGTCAACTGCTAGCTCTTCTAATATAGAGAAAATTCAACAAGCTCAGTCTAGAATACTAAGAATCATCGTGATCTGGACATTGCACCCGATAAAGAAGAACTAGATGTTCTGACTGAAAAATACCATGCCAGGTTCTGCATCATCCAAACTCGCTAGTCCAGGACCTGCAACACACTCGAAGCTTATCACGGCTGAAAATACGAGATCATTATAATATATCTTATGAAGTAAACTAATAATTCGCATACTGGTGCAGAATTATAATATATATATTTAATGATTAATGTTAAGATTTGAATACAATTGTTAAAACGGAAATACACTTTATTGTAACCAACCTATCAACACTTAGCTTCCTTTCATACGAACGGCGACGACGCGACAGGGCGATGAGAAATATATACAAAACTGCAGAACAAAGTCCCAAAACCAAAACAATATTTAAATTTACGGCGCCGCAGTCCGACTCTATATGAAATAAGTCACCAAGTGCGACAAAATCATTTTCCCCCAGAAATTAAAAAAGATCTCCTCCCCTCTTGTTTGTGTTTTATGTTTTAATTGGATTTTTTATACAATGGAGCGTAGATATACGTACACACACTTTGCATTAAGGCAATAATAATTCAATTTGAACTTTATGCAGTCTCATATGAAAGTAGGTATAAACATTTCTTCGGCAAGTGTCACAAAATCAATTTACCAAAGAAATTAAAAAAAAGGCTGTCTCGTAAAAAAAGGTCTGTTTTTTTTCTCCAAACTATTAAAAAAAAAAACCAAAAAGAGCTGAATTTGCCAAAATAAACAACAAAATCGCTGGACGGTTGAAAGTTTCCGCCGCCAACTATGCGAATTGCACAATATTCTTACCTTTTCCTGAAGCGCTAGAGCTTCAATTCGTTACCTGAAGTGAAGTCCTTCACTCGGTGTTTCGCGGGCCCCTTCATCTGGGCCCTCTCACGTGGTGGGCTCCGCTAAGTCGCTCGCTTCTCTGCAGACACACGTGTAACTAAACTCGTATTAGAGTGCACAATGCCGTACTTCCCAGCCAAAAACACCTACACAGACTCACAAGCAATCACCTATATTAAAGAAAGTGTAAACTAATGCTATGTTCCAACCTAAACTCTACCGTGGTTAACTATTTTTTGAAAGAGCAAAACACGTGACTATCTGTCAATCGTTCCCACCGAAAAAAGGTTTAATTGTGGTTAAGTTTACCGCAAAAATCTTTCCTGTCGCAACATTACAAGATACAGAATGTTGAATAAAATCGGAAAATTTTTATTTATTATTAATCTATATTCAGTGTTGAGAGAAATTTTTATGAAAATTGAGCAGATAAATAAAATAAGTGTGGAATTTTTGCGGAGGAAGACATTTTTATTAAACTTAATTGCGTGTAATTCTACGCATACCACGAAGATCTGACATTTTCTTCTTCCATAAATTTAAGAATTGCACCTCCTTTCCATCGGTCCACACTTTTCTCTTTCTAATTGGTGTACCATCCATAATTAGTATTTTTAATTTTTTTTATTTTTTAAACGTTCCGAAGAATGTAAATAGTTTTAAAAATGTAAACAAATGAGCAGTGTTGCCACACCAAGCAATTCCCTCAGAAAAAATTGTAAGATAACCATTAAAAAGTGCAATAAGTTTGTGCAAACTACACTAAAGGATCTACAATTTCATTCTTTAATTATAAATTTTAACTTATTATGCACAATTTTTTTAAGGGGTAAATAACTTACATCTTTAAAAAAGCACCAGGAATGGATAAGATATCAGCAAACATGATAAAAGAATTACCTAGTATAGCTGTATCTCACTTAGTCACAGTATTCAACGCAATTTTACGCACTAGGACCTATCGTCAATGCAGGAAGATTTCGAAAATAATAATGATCCCGAAGCCAGGAAGGGATGTTACAAAGATTTGTTCATATAGACCCATTAGTCTACTGCCCACCTTATCTAAAATCTTCGAAAAAAATTGTTCATCGGCAGGTCATCCAGTATTTAAATAAAAACAATGTATTTCCCCAATACCAGTTCGGCTTCCGTGAAAAGCATGGAACGATAGAGCACGTAAGAGTTATATGATCAGCATTCGAACAAAAGAAATACTGCTCTGCTGCATTCCTTGATTTTACGGAAGCCTTTGATAAGGCGTGGCACAAAGGGCTATATACAAACTTAAAGAAATTCTTCCAAGGAAATTCCACAAACTATTTGAAACCTATTTGAGACCATGAAAATGCAGAAAATTCATGATAAGCCAAGGTGACTCTACATCCGACTACTTTGATATCAAAGCAGGATTCCCTCAAGGCAGCGTATTTGGACCACTACTGTATTTGCTTTTTACAGCTGACATGTCAACTACCGAACACACTGGTATATTCACATTTGCCGATGATACCGCCATACTGAGTACAAACAGCTCCGATCTAGAATCCACGCAATGGCTTCAGAGCCACTTACTGTCTATTGAACAGTGCCTTAGCAAATGGAGAATAAAGGTAAACGAAGTTAAATGTGCACACCTAACATTCACCTTAAGGAAGGACACGTGCCCCCTATTCGCATCAATGTTCAAAACATTCCACAACGCTCTGACATAAAGTACCTGGAAATCCACTTAGACAGACGATTAAACTGGACTAAATACATTGACTCAAAGTGTGCTCAGATCAATTTGAAACTCCATACCTTGAATTGGCTTCTAAATAGGTATTCAAACCTTGGCTTAGAATATAAGGTACTAATTTATATTAGTGTTATTAAGCCTATATGGACATATGGGATCCAATTGTGGGGCACCACGTGTCCGTCAAACAGGAAGAAACTCCAACGCCTCCAGTCGTAAATTTTGAAAATGATCACCGGTACTCCAAGTTACTTGAGGAACATAAACATACACCGTGACCTGATTGAAAATGAAATGGTGAACACCTAAAAAACCTACGCTCTTAAATTGGAAAATCACCCAAACTGCTTGGCGAGGAACCTACTAAAGCTTCCCTCTACAAGACGCCTCAAAAGGATACATCCCTTAGACCTTATTTAATAACGTCTTATTATATGCTGTGGAAACACGAAATATTCGATGCAGTGGCTGAGGATATTACCTAGAAATATAAATTTAGTCTTATAATCTTAGAAAAATTACTGTTAGTTTCTTAACAAAGAAAGATTAGGTAAATAAATAGATGTTTAAAAAAAAAAAAAAAATTATTAAAAGAGGATTGAATATAGAAAACTTAAAATTTTCAAATTTCCAAATATAATTTATAAAAAATTTATCGACCTGGCAACGACAAAAATGTAAAAAAAAGCTCTCTCATCAAATAGTAAAAACTCGCTCTCAAATTCGATTTTAACTGTGGTTTATTTTCAGCTGTGAGCAGGAGATTCCATATAAAAAAACATGGCGTAAACTATGGTTTACATAAAGTTAACTGCCTAACTCGTTCATACACAAAAATGAGAGCAAACCCTGTTGGTGGGAACATAGCAAAAGGCCCCAAAATAAAAATATTAGCGAATCTGCAAAAATTTGTTAAAACACAACAAGAAAATCCTCTGGGTAAAAAGATTTGCTCTTTTGCGACAAATCCCGGTTCTGACACCATCACAGCCAAGCCATCTAAACCACCACCTATATATTTGCGACAACAGAGAGCAAACAAGATAGTCGCTGAATTAGCATGTCTTGTAGGTAGCGATTTCCACATCGTCTGATTAATTAAAGGCATCATAAAAGAGACGAAGATCCAAGCAGTCACTGAAAACAGCTTATTGCTCATTTTGAAGGTGGCAATAAAAAATTCTATACTTACCAACTGAAAAGTAGTAGAGGCTTATGCGTGGTAATCAAGAGTATACACATCAGTGTTGACTGCAACGAAGTCAAAGAGGCATTAAACAGTTTACGCTTTCCCACCAAATCTGTTTTTAATATAAAGAATAGAAACAATATCCCCCAACCGTTGTTCAAAATTGAACTTGAGCCAGAAACGAAAAAGCTACCAAAAAATGAAGGGCATCCAATATACATTCTTAGGTATCGTCAACACCAAAGAATTGGAGTTGAGGAATCCCGTAAGAGTCAAGGTCCAGTGCAGTGCCTTAACTGTCAGGAATACGGTCACACCAAGTTGTATTGCACTTTAACACCAGTGTGTGTTGTTTGTAGGGATCTACACCCAGGATATCAATGCTCTCATGACAAAAGTGACACTGCTGCAAAAAAGTGTAGCAATTGCTCTGCTAATCGCACGGCCAACTATCGGAGGTTTCCCGTCTTTAAAGAAATGAGGAGTAAATCATCCCAAATGCAAATACCAGAACGACGTCTAGAAGAAAATCCTATTCAACGAGCTCCAGCTAATATAGTTCCAAAAAGCACATTGACTGGAAACCCATAATATTCCTATTGCTAGAGGTATACCAGACGAAGAATCCAAAGAGACATCTTTCTCTCCGTCGTTAGAAGCTCTCATTGCCAATTTAACGTGCAGCATAACTCAATTCATGAACACCATGCAAAATATGTTTCAAGAATTTGTCAAATCGGAAAATCAGTTGATGCAATTACTTTTATCCAAAAATAAACTTTTTTAAAATATGTCATTGGAATGCCAACGGCGTTTGCAAACGCAGAAACGAAAAAGAATCGAAACTTCCTGCAAAAAAATGTTATTGACATACTACTGCTATCTGAACACCATTTAACGTCAAATAACTGTTTTAAACTACCAGGCTATAAATTTTACAACACGACTAGACGGTAAAGCACGTGGTGGAACAAGAATTTTAGTTAAAAATCATCTTAAATACCATGCAAAAGAAGAATACTCAAAAGAGTACATACAAGCAACATTGGTCTCGCTGCAGTGTTGGGGTGATCAATTATTAATAAGCACAGTGTATTGCCCTCCAAGGTACAACATGACTGAAAGTCAATTTCTTGATTTCTTCAACACTCTAGGCTCAATATTTCCGGTAGCAGGAGACTTTAATGCCAAGCATACGCTTTGGGGCTCTCGGCTTATAAACCCATAAGGAAGGGAGTTGTATTCTGCTATAATCAATACGATAAATAACTGGATATTATATCAACTGGCAAACCCACCTACTGGCCATCAGATTTTAGCAAAATTCCGGACCTAATTGATTTTGGCGTCATTAGAAACATTGACCGACACTTCATCTCAGCGGAAGAATGACGTATCGACTTATCGTTCCCCTGCCGTGTTATAATTAACTTGCAGAAACATCCCAAGCGAAATGCATACCCAATGAAAATAACAAACCGCAAAACCAGTTGGATAAAATATCGTCAATATATTAGCAGCCATCTAAAAACTGATCCACTGTTAAAAACAGCAGAGGATTTAGACTTCAAGTTCAGAAAAGACGTATCAGAAAAGAGTGGCAGAGGCTCTATCAACATGTTGAAGCAAAAACTAGCTGAAGCTGATGAACGTCTAAGAGAAGCCCTTAGAAATCATATGGATATAAGTTTAAGAGAGTTCACGGCAAAACTTTTTCCAGGCAAAGACACAAAATACTCTTTGTGGAAAACATGTAAATTCGTCAAAAGTCCGCAAGAACACAATCCACCCCTTAGAATTGAAAATGGGAAATGGGCTAGAAGCAATGCTGAAAAAGCAAGTGTATTTGCGAACCACCTCAAAGATGTATTTAAGCCAAATCCACCTTCAAACAACTTCGTAATTCCAAATATTGAAGTTGCTAAAACTCACCATCAGGTAAAGTTCAGCTTCTAAGAATTGGCTAATGCCATACCAAGGCTCCTGGCTACGACATGATAACGTCAGAGATGATAGTTCAATTACAAAAATGCGCAATGAGGTTAATTCTAAACTTGTTCAATGCAGATCTTCGAGTAGGATACTTCCCAAAAATTTAGAAATTGTCAGTAATCACCATGATTAGCAAGCTGGGTAGAGAACCCACCTATTCCTCGGCATACAGACCTATCAGTCTATTGTCTTTACTTTCCAAGCTGTTTGAAAGAATAGTTTTGAACAAGATGCAACCGCATTTTAACAACCTGATCCCAAGTCACCAATTTGGCGTTCGGAGAAAACATGGAACAATTGTGAAAGTGCACCGAATCACCAAAGAAATACGCAATGCCTTTGAGTTTAATCAGTTCTATTCTGCCACAATCTTAGATGTAACTCAGGCATTCGATAAGATTTGGCACGACGGACTTATGTACAAGTTGAAACAAATGCTTCCTGCGGAATATCACACTACCCTTGAATCGTACATTAGAGAGAAAATTTTTAGTGAAGTACAACGAATCCACATCGAACATCTACAGCATCGAATCTGGTGTACCCCTCGGGCCTGTCCAGTATGTTTTGTTTACGGCTGATATACCGACCCACGATGAAAAAATAAAAATTTATATTTTTGCTGACTACACTGCGATATTGTGCTCTCACTCAGTAGCAGACGCTACATCAGCTAGCCTAAATCGACATTCGCGAAATATTGAAACTTGGCTCTGTAACTGGAACATAAGAGTAAACTGAACGAAAATCAAACATGTCACGTAGACATTACGTCAAGGTAGATCCGCGGCGCTGAAACTCAACAACGTCACCATTTATGTAGTGAAGCTACCTATCTTGGAATACATCTCGACAGAAGACTGACTTGGCGCAAACAAAGAGAAGCCAAGCAAAAGCAGATAAAGATAGCAGCTCCAAAATTTAGTTTTTTACTATACAAAAATTCTCGCCTTCCGACTTATTCTGTACAAAGCCGCAATCAAACCGATTTGGTCATATGGCGCTCAGTTATGGTCAACTGCTAGCTCTTCTAATATAGAGAAAATTCAACAAGCTCAGTCTAGAATACTAAGAATCATCGTGATCTGGACATTGCACCACATAAAGAAGAACTAGATGTTCTGACTGAAAAATACCATGCCAGGTTTCTGCATCATCCGAACTCGCTAGTCCAGGACCTCTAACACACTCGAAGCTTATCTCGGCTGAAAATACGAGAGCATTATAATATATCTTATGAAGTAAACTAATAATTCGCATACTGGTGCGGTATTATAATATATATATTTAACTATTAATGTTAGGATTTGAATACAATTGTTAAAACGGAAATACACTTTATTGTAACCAACCTATCAACACTTAGCCTCCTTTCATACGAACGGCGACGACGCGACAGGGCGATGATAAATATATACAAAACTGCAGAAACAAAGTCCCAAAACCAAAACAATATTTAAATTTACGCCGCCGCAGTCCGACTCTATATGAAATAAGTCACCAAGTGCGACAAAATCATTTTTCCCCAGAAATTAAAAAAGGTCTCCTCCCCTCTTTTTTGTGTTTTATGTTTTAATTGGATTTTTTATACAATGGAGCGTAGATATACGTACACACACTTTGCATTAAGGCAATAATAATTCAATTTAAACTTTATGCAGTCTAATATGAAAGTAGGTATAAACATTTATTCGGCAAGTGTCACAAAATCAATTTACCAAAGAAATTTAAAAAAAGGCTGTCTCGTAAAAAAAGGTCTGTTTTTTTTCTCCAAACTATTAAAAAAAAAACCAAAAAGAGCTGAATTTGCCAAAATAAACAACAAGATCGCTGGACGCTTGAAAGTTTCCGCCGCCAACTATGCGAATTGCACAATATTCTTACCTTTTCCTGAAGCGCTAGAGCTTCAATTCGTTACCTGAAGTGAAGTCCTTCACTCGGTGTTTCGCGGGCCCCTTCATCTGGGCCCTCTCACGTGGTGGGCTCCGCTAAGTCGCTCGCTTCTCTGCAGACACACGTGTAACTAAACTCGTATTGGAGTGCACAATGCCGTTTTTCCCAGCCAAAAACACCTACACAGTCTCACAAACAATCACCTATATTAAAGAAAGTGAAAACTAATGCTATGTTCCCACCTAAACTCTACCGTGGTTAACTATTTTTTGAAAGAGCAAAACACGTGACTATCTGTCAATCGTTCCCACCGAAAAAAAGGTTTAATTGTGGTTAAGTTTACGGCAAAAATCTTTCCTGTCGAAACATTACAAGATACAGAATGTTGAATAAAATCGGAAAAATTTTATTTATTATTAATCTATATTCAGTGTTGAGAGAAATTTTTATGAAAATTGAGCAGATAAATAAAATAAGTGTGGAATTGTTGCGGAGGAAGACATTTTTATTAAACTTAATTGCGTGTAATTCTACGCATACCACGAAGATCTGACATTTTCTTCTTCCATAAATTTAAGAAATGCACCTTTCCTTCGGTCCACACTTTTCTCTTTCTAATTGGTGTACCATCCATAATTAGTATTTTTAATTTTTATTTATTTTTTAAACGTTTCGAAGAATGTAAATAGTTTTAAAAATGTAAACAAATGAGCAGCAGAGCACACCAAGCAATTCCCTCAGAAAAAATTTTAAGATAACCATTAAAAAGTGCAATAAGTTTGTGCAAACTACACTAAAGGATCAACAATTTCATTCTTTCATTATAAATTTTAACTTATTATGCACAATTTTTTTAAGGGGTAAATAACTTACATCTTTAAAAATGCACCAGGAATGGATAAGATATCAGCAAACATGATAAAAAGAATTACCTAATATAGTTGTATCTCCCTTAGTCACAGTATTCAATGCAATTTTACGCACTAGGACCTATCGTCAATGCAGGAAGATTTCGAAAATAATAATGATCCCGAAGCCAGGAAGGGATGTTACAAAGATTTGTTCATATAGACCCATTAGTCTACTGCCCACCTTATCTAAAATCTACGAAAAAAATTGTTCATCGGCAGGTCATCCAGTATTTAAATAAAAACAATGTATTTCCCCAATACCAGTTCGGCTTCCGTGAAAAGCATGGAACGATAGAGCACGTAAGAGTTATATGATCAGCATTCGAACAAAAGAAATACTGCTCTGCTGCATTCCTTGATTTTACGGAAGCCTTTGATAAGGCGTGGCACAAAGGGCTATATATAAACTTAAAGAAATTCTTCCAAGGAAATTCCACAAACTATTTGAAACCTATTTGAGACCATGAAAATGCAGAAAATTCATGATAAGCCAAGGTGACTCTACATCCGACTACTTTGATATCAAAGCAGGATTCCCTCAAGGCAGCGTGTTTGGACCACTACTGTATTTGCTTTTTACAGCTGACATGTCAACTACCGAACACACGGCTATATTCACATTTGCCGATGATACCGCCATACTGAGTACAAACAGCTCCGATCTAGAATCCACGTAATGGCTTCAGAGCCACTTACTGTCTATTGAACAGTGGCTTAGCAAATGGAGAATAAAGGTAAACGAAGTTAAATGTGCACACCTAACATTCACCTTAAGGAAGGACACGTGCCCCCTATTCGCATCAATGTTCAAAACATTCCACAACGCTCTGACATAAAGTACCTGGAAATCCACTTAGACAGACGATTAAACTGGACTAAATACATTGACTCAAAGTGTGCTCAGATCAATTTGAAACTCCATACCTTGAACTGGCTTCTAAATAGGCATTCAACCCTTGGCTTAGAATATAAGGTACTAATTTATATTAGTGTTATTAAGCCTACATATGGGATCCAATTGTGGGGCACCACGTGTCCGTCAAACAGGAAGAAACTCCAACGCCTCCAGTCGTAAATTTTGAAAATGATCACCGGTACTCCAAGTTACTTGAGGAACATAAACATACACCGTGACCTGATTGAAAATGAAATGGTGAACACCTAAAAAACCTACGCTCTTAAATTGGAAAATCACCCAAACTGCTTGGCGAGGAACCTACTAAAGCTTCCCTCTACACCTTACCTTATTTAATAACGTCTGATTACATGCTGTGGAAACACGAAATATTCGATGCAGTGAGTGGCATAGAAAAATTACTGTTAATTTCTTAACAAAGAAAGATTCGGTAAATAAATAGATGTTTTAAAAATAAAATTTATTAAAATAGGATTGATTATGGAAAACATAAAATTTTCAAATTTCCAAATATAATTTATTAAAAATTTATCGACCTGGCAACGACAAAAATGTAAAAAAAGCTCTCTCATCAAATAGTAAAAACTCGCTCTCAAATTCGATTTTAACTGTGGTTTATTTTCAACTGTGAGCAGGAGATTCCATATAAAAAACATGGCGTAAACTATGGTTTACATAAAGTTAACTGCCTAACTCGTTCATACACAAAAATGAGAGCAAACCCTGTTGGTGGGAACATAGCAAAAGGCCCCAAAATAAAAATATTAGCGAATCTGCAAAAATTTGTTAAAACACAACAAGAAAATCCTCTGGGTAAAAAGATTTGCTCTTTTGCGACAAATCCCGGTTCTGACACCATCACAGCTAAGCCATCTAAACCACCACCTATATATATTTGCGAGAACAGAGAACAAACAAGATAGTGGTTGAATTAGCATGTCAAGTAGGTAGCGATTTCCACATCGTCTGATTAATTAAAGGCATCATAAAAGAGACGAAGATCCAAGCAGTCACTGAAAACAGCTTATTGCTCATTTTGAAGATGGCAATAAAAAATTCTATACTTACCAACTGAAAAGTAGTAGAGGCTTATGCGTGGTAATCAAGGATATAGACATCAATGTTGACTGCAACGAAGTCAAAGAGGCATTAAACAGTTTACGCTTTCCCACCAAATCTGTTTTTAATATAAAGAATAGAAACAATATCCCCCAACCGTTGTTCAAAATTGAACTTGAGCCAGAAACGAAAAAGCTACCAAAAAATGAAGGGCATCCAATATACATTCTTAGGTATCTTCAACACCAAAGAATTGGAGTTGAGGAATCCCGTAAGAGTCAAGGTCCAGTGCAGTGCCTCAACTGTCAGGAATACGGTTACACCAAGTTGTGTTGCACTTTAACACCAGTGTATGTTGTTTGTATGGATCTACACCCAGGATATCAATGCTCTCATGACAAAAGTGACACTGCTGCAAAAAAGTGTAGCAATTGCTCTGCTAATCGCACGGCCAACTATCGGAGGTGTGCCGTCTTTAAAGAAATGAGGAGTAAATCATCCCAAATGCAAATACCAGAACGACGTCTAGAAGAAAATCCTATTCAACGAGCTCCAGCTAATATCGTTCCAAAAAGCACATTGACTGGAAACCCATCATATTCCTATTGCTAGAGGTATACCAGACGAAGAATCCAAAGAGACATCTTTCTCTCCGTCGTTAGAAGCTCTCATTGCCAATTTAACGTGCAGCATAACTCAATTCATGAACACCATGCAAAATATGTTTCAAGAATTTGTCAAATCGGAAAATCAGTTGATGCAATTACTTTTATCCAAAAATAAACTTTTTAAAAATATGTCATTGGAATGCCAACGGCGTTTGCAAACGCAGAAACGAAAAAGAATCGAAATTTCCTGCAAACAAATGTTATTGACATACTACTGCTATCTGAACACCATTTAACGTCAAATAACTGTTTTAAACTACCAGGCTATACATTTTACAACACGACTAGACGGTAAAGCACGTGGTGGAACAAGAATTTTAGTTAAAAATCATCTTAAATACCATGCAAAAGAAGAATACTCAAAAGAGTACATACAAGCAACATTGGTCTCGCTGCAGTGTTGGGGTAATCAATTATTAATAAGCGCAGTGTATTGCCCTCCAAGGTACAACATGACTGAAAGTCAATTTCTTGATTTCTTCAACACTCTAGGCTCAATATTTCCGGTAGCAGGAGACTTTAATGCCAAGCATACGCTTTGGGGCTCTCGGCTTATAAACCCATAAGGAAGGGAGTTGTATTCTGCTATAATCAATACGATAAATAACTGGATATTATATCAACTGGCAAACCCACCTACTGGCCATCAGATTTTAGCAAAATTCCGGACCTAATTGATTTTGGCGTCATTAGAAACATTGACCGACACTTCATCTCAGCTGAAGAATGACGTATCGACTTATCGTTCCCCTGCCGTGTTATAATTAACTTGCAGAAACATCCCATGCGAAATGCATACCCAATGAAAATAACAAACCGCAAAACCAGTTGGATAAAATATCGTCAATATATTAGCAGCCATCTAAAAACTGATCCACTGTTAAAAACAGCAGAGGATTTAGACTTCAAGTTCAGAAAAGACGTATCAGAAAAGAGTGGCAGAGGCTCTATCAACATGTTGAAGCAAAAAGAGAAGCCCTTAGAAATCATATGGATATAAGTTTAAGAGAGTTCACGGCAAAACTTTTTCCAGGCAAAGACACAAAATACTCTTTGTGGAAAACATGTAAATTCGTCAAAAGTCCGCAAGAACACAATCCACCCTTTAGAATTGAAACTGGGAAGTGGGCTAGAAGCTATGCTGAAAAAGCAAGTATATTTGCGAACCACCTCAAAGATGTATTTAAGCCAAATCCACCTTCAAACAACTTCGTAATTCCAAATATTGAAGTTCCTAAAACTCACCATCAGGTAAAGTTCAGCTTATAAGAATTGGCTAATGCCATACCAAGGCTCCTGGCTACGACATGATAACGTCAGAGATGATAGTTCAATTACCAAAATGCGCAATGAGGTTAATTCTAAACTTGTTCAATGCAGATCTTCGAGTAGGATACTTCCCAAAAATTTAGAAATTGTCAGTAATCACCATGATTAGCAAGCTGGGTAGAGAACCCATCTATTCCTCGGCATACATACCTATCAGTCTATTGTCTATACTTTCCAAGCTGTTTGAAAGAATAGTTTTAAACAAGATGCAACCGCATTTTAACAACCTGATCCCAAGTCACCAATTTGGCGTTCGGAGAAAATATGGAACAATTGTGAAAGTGCACCGAATCACCAAAGAAATACGCAATGCCTTTGGGTTTAATCAGTTCTATTCTGCCACAATCTTAGCTGTAACTCAGGCATTCGATAAGATTTGGCACGACGGACTTATGTACAAGTTGAAACAAATGCTTCCTGCGGAATATCACACTACCCTTGAATCGTACATTAGAGAGAAAATTTTTAGTGAAGTACAACGAATCCACATCGAACATCTACAGCATCGAATCTGGTATACCCCTCGGGCCTGTCCAGTATGTTTTGTTAACGACTGATATACCGACCCACGATGAAAAAATAAAAATTTGTGTTTTTGCTGACTACACTGCGATATTGTGCTCTCACTCAGTAGCAGACGCTACATCAGCTAGCCTAAATCGACATTCGCGAAATATTGAAACTTGGCTCTGTAACTGGTACATAAGAGTAAACTGAACGAAAATCAAACATGTCACGTATACATTACGTCAAGGTAGATCCGCGGCCCTGAAACTCAACAACGTCACCATTTATGTAGTGAAGCTAGCTATCTTGGAATACATCTCGACAGAAGACTGACTTGGCGCAAACAAAGAGAAGCCAAGCAAAAGCAGATAAAGATAGCAGCTCCAAAATTTAGTTTTTTACTATACAAAAATTCTCGCCTTCCGACTTATTCTGTACAAAGCCGCAATCAAACCGATTTGGTCATATGGCGCTCAGTTATGGTCAACTGCTAGCTCTTCTAATATAGAGAAAATTCAACAAGCTCAGTCTAGAATACTAAGAATCATCGTGATCTGGACATTGCACCCGATAAAGAAGAACTAGATGTTCTGACTGAAAAATACCATGCCAGGTTCTGCATCATCCAAACTCGCTAGTCCAGGACCTGCAACACACTCGAAGCTTATCACGGCTGAAAATACGAGATCATTATAATATATCTTATGAAGTAAACTAATAATTCGCATACTGGTGCAGAATTATAATATATATATTTAATGATTAATGTTAAGATTTGAATACAATTGTTAAAACGGAAATACACTTTATTGTAACCAACCTATCAACACTTAGCCTCCTTTCATACGAACGGCGACGACGCGACAGGGCGATGATAAATATATACAAAACTGCAGAACAAAGTCCCAAAACCAAAACAATATTTAAATTTACGGCGCCGCAGTCCGACTCTATATGAAATAAGTCACCAAGTGCGACAAAATCATTTTTCCCCAGAAATTAAAAAAGATCTCCTCCCCTCTTGTTTGTGTTTTATGTTTTAATTGGATTTTTTATACAATGGAGCGTATATATACGTACACACACTTTGCATTAAGGCAATAATAATTCAATTTGAACTTTATGCAGTCTCATATGAAAGTAGGTATAAACATTTCTTCGGCAAGTGCCACAAAATCAATTTACCAAAGAAATTTAAAAAAAGGCTGTCTCGTAAAAAAAGGTCTGTTTTTTTTCTCCAAACTATTAAAAAAAAAACCAAAAAGAGCTGAATTTGCCAAAATAAACAACAAAATCGCTGGACGGTTGAAAGTTTCCGCCGCCAACTATCCGAATTGCACAATATTCTTACCTTTTCCTGAAGCGCTAGAGCTTCAATTCGTTACCTGAAGTGAAGTCCTTCACTCGGTGTTTCGCGGGCCCCTTCATCTGGGCCCTCTCAAGTGGTGGGCTCCGCTAAGTCGCTCGCTTCTCTGCAGACACACGTGTAACTAAACTCGTATTGGACTGCACAATGCCGTAATTCCCAGCCAAAAACACCTACACAGACTCACAAGCAATCACCTATATTAAAGAAAGTGTAAACTAATGCTATGTTCCCACCTAAACTCTACCGTGGTTAACTATTTTTTGAAAGAGCAAAACACGTGACTATCTGTCAATCGTTCCCACCGAAAAAAAGGTTTAATTGTGGTTAAGTTTACCGCAAAAATCTTTCCTGTCGCAACATTACAAGATACAGAATGTTGAATAAAATCGGAAAATTTTTATTTATTATTAATCTATATTCAGTGTTGAGAGAAATTTTTATGAAAATTGAGCAGATAAATAAAATAAGTGTGGAATTGTTGCGGAGGAAGACATTTTTATTAAACTTAATTGCGTGTAATTCTACGCATACCACGAAGATCTGACATTTTCTTCTTCCATAAATTTAAGAATTGCACCTCCTTTCCTTCGGTCCACACTTTTCTCTTTCTAATTGGTGTACCATCCATAATTAGTATTTTTAATTTTTATTTATTTTTTAAACGTTCCGAAGAATGTAAATAGTTTTAAAAATGTAAACAAATATTTGAGACCATGAAAATGCAGAAAATTCATGGTAAGCCAAGGTGACTCTACATCCGACTACTTTGATATCAAAGCAGGATTCCCTCAAGGCAGCGTGTTTGGACCACTACTGTATTTGCTTTTTACAGCTGACATGTCAACTTCCGAACACACGGCTATATTCACATTTGCCGATGATACCGCCATACTGAGTACAAACAGCTCCGATCTAGAATCCACGCAATGGCTTCAGAGCCACTTACTGTCTATTGAACAGTGGCTTAGCAAATGGAGAATAAAGGTAAACGAAGTTAAATGTGCACACCTAACATTCACCTTAAGGAAGGACACGTGCCCCCTATTCGCATCAATGTTCAAAACATTCCACAACGCTCTGACATAAAGTACCTGGAAATCCACTTAGACAGACGATTAACCTGGACTAAACACATCGACTCAAAGTGTGCTCAGATCAATTTGAAACTCCATAACTTGAACTGGCTTTTAAATAGGCATTCAAACTTTGCCTTAGAATATAAGGTACTAATTTATATTAGTGTTATTAAGCCTATATGGACATATGGGATCCAATTGTGGGGCACCACGTGTCCGTCAAACAGGAAGAAACTCCAACGCCTCCAGTCGTAAATTTTGAAAATGATCACCGGTACTCCAAGTTACTTGAGGAACATAAACATACACCGTGACCTGATTGAAAATGAAATGGTGAACACCTAAAAAACCTACGCTCTTAAATTGGAAAATCACCCAAACTGCTTGGCGAGGAACCTACTAAAGCTTCCCTCTACACCTTACCTTATTTAATAACGTCTGATTACATGCTGTGGAAACACGAAATATTCGATGCAGTGAGTGGCATAGAAAAATTACTGTTAATTTCTTAACAAAGAAAGATTCGGTAAATAAATAGATGTTTTAAAAATAAAATTTATTAAAATAGGATTGATTATGGAAAACATAAAATTTTCAAATTTCCAAATATAATTTATTAAAAATTTATCGACCTGGCAACGACAAAAATGTAAAAAAAAGCTCTCTCATCAAATAGTAAAAACTCGCTCTCAAATTCGATTTTAACTGTGGTTTATTTTCAACTGTGAGCAGGAAATTCCATATAAAAAAATGGCGTAAACTATGGTTTACATAAGGTTAACTGTCTAACTCGTTCATACACAAAAATGAGAGCAAACCTTGTTGGTGGGAACATTGCATAAGGCCCCAAAATAAAAATATTAGCGAATCTGCAAAAATTTGTTAAAACACAACAAGAAAATCCTCTGGGTAAAAAGATTTGCTCTTTTGCGACAAATCCCGGTTCTGACACCATCACAGCTAAGCCATCTAAACCACCACCTATATATATTTGCGAGAACAGAGAACAAACAAGATAGTGGTTGAATTAGCATGTCAAGTAGGTAGCGATTTCCACATCGTCTGATTAATTAAAGGCATCATAAAAGAGACGAAGATCCAAGCAGTCACTGAAAACAGTTTATTGCTCATTTTGAAGATGGCAATAAAAAATTCTATACTTACCAACTGAAAAGTAGTAGAGGCTTATGCGTGGTAATCAAGGATATAGACATCAATGTTGACTGCAACGAAGTCAAAGAGGCATTAAACAGTTTACGCTTTCCCACCAAATCTGTTTTTAATATAAAGAATAGAAACAATATCCCCCAACCGTTGTTCAAAATTGAACTTGAGCCAGAAACGAAAAAGCTACCAAAAAATGAAGGGCATCCAATATACATTCTTAGGTATCTTCAACACCAAAGAATTGGAGTTGAGGAATCCCGTAAGAGTCAAGGTCCAGTGCAGTGCCTCAACTGTCAGGAATACGGTCACACCAAGTTGTGTTGCACTTTAACACCAGTGTATGTTGTTTGTATGGATCTACACCCAGGATATCAATGCTCTCATGACAAAAGTGACACTGCTGCAAAAAAGTGTAGCAATTGCTCTGCTAATCGCACGGCCAACTATCGGAGGTGTGCCGTCTTTAAAGAAATGAGGAGTAAATCATCCCAAATGCAAATACCAGAACGACGTCTAGAAGAAAATCCTATTCAACGAGCTCCAGCTAATATCGTTCCAAAAAGCACATTGACTGCAAACCCATCATATTCCTATTGCTAGAGGTATACCAGACGAAGAATCCAAAGAGACATCTTTCTCTCCGTCGTTAGAAGCTCTCATTGCCAATTTAACGTGCAGCATAACTCAATTCATGAACACCATGCAAAATATGTTTCAAGAATTTGTCAAATCGGAAAATCAGTTGATGCAATTACTTTTATCCAACAATAAACTTTTTAAAAATATGTCATTGGAATGCCAACGGCGTTTGCAAACGCAGAAACGAAAAAGAATCGAAATTTCCTGCAAACAAATGTTATTGACATACTACTGCTATCTGAAAACCATTTAACGTCAAATAACTGTTTTAAACTACCAGGCTATAAATTTTACAACACGACTAGACGGTAAAGCACGTGGTGGAACAAGAATTTTAGTTAAAAATCATCTTAAATACCATGCAAAAGAAAACTACTCCAAAGAGTTCATACAAGCAACATTGGTCTCGCTGCAGTGCTGTGGTGATCAATTATTAATAAGCGCAGTGTATTGCCCTCCAAGGTACAACATGACTGAAAGTCAATTTCTTGATTTCTTCAACACTCTAGGCTCAATATTTCCGGTATCAGGAGACTTTAATGCCAAGCATACGCTTTGGGGCTCTCGGCTTATAAACCCAAAAGGAAGGGAGTTGTATTCTGCTATAATCAATACGATAAATAACTGGATATTATATCAACTGGCAAACCCACCTACTGGCCATCAGATTTTAGCAAAATTCCGGACCTAATTGATTTTGGCGTCATTAGAAACATTGACCGACACTTCATCTCAGCGGAAGAATGACGTATCGACTTTTCGTTCCCCTCCCGTGTTATAATTAACTTGCAGAAACATCCCATGCGAAATGCACACCGAATGAAAATAAGAAACCGCAAATCCAGTTGGATAAAATATCGTCAATATATTAGCAGCCATCTAAAGACTGATCCACTGTTAAAAACAGCAGAGGATTTAGACTTCATGTTCGCGAACCTAGCGCACTACTGGTCTCGGCAGCCGTGAACCCAACTTCTGGAACTAAATCATCTTCATACTATATCTATCATCTATACTATAAAATAACTCAGCCACTTCAGGAGATATTGACGCGCTGGCAAGAGAGAAAAGACGTATCTGAAAAGAGTGGCAGAGGCTCTATCAACATGTTGAAGCAAAAACTAGCTGAAGCTAATCAACGTCTAAGAGAAGCCCTCAGAAATCATATGGATATAAGTTTAAGAGAGTTCACGGCAAAACTTTTTCCAGGCAAAGACACAAAATACTCTTTGTAGAAAACATGTAAATTCGTCAAAAGTCCGCAAGAACACAATCCACCCCTTAGAATTGAAAATGGGAAATGGGCTAGAAGCGATGCTGAAAACCACCTCAAAGATGTATTTAAGCCAAATCCACCTTCAAACAACTTCGCAATTCCAAATATTGAAGTTCCTAAAACTCACCATCAGGTAAAGTTCAGTTTATAAGAATTGGCTAATGCCATACCAAGGCTCCTGGCTACGACATGATAACGTCAGAGATGATAGTTCAATTACCAAAATGCTCAATGAGGTTAATACTAAACTTGTTCAATGCAGTTCTTCGAGTAGGATACTTCCCAAAAATTTAGAAATTGTCAGTAATCAACATGATTAGCAAGCTGGGTAGCGAACCCACCTATTCCTCTGCATACAGACCTATCAGTCTATTGTCTATACTTTCCAAGCTGTTTGAAAGAATAGTTTTGAACAAGATGCAACCGCATTTTAACAACCTGATCCCAAGTCACCAATTTGGGGTTCGGAGAAAACATGGAACAATTGTGAAAGTGCACCGAATCACCAAAGAAATACGCGATGCCTTTGAGTTTAATCAGTTCAGTTCTGCCACAATCTTAGATGTAACTCAGGCATTCGATAAGGTTTGGCACGACGGACTTATGTACAAGTTGAAACAAATGATTCCTGCGTAATTTCACACTATCCTTGAATCGTACATTAGAGAGAAAATTGTTAGTGAAGTACAACGAATCCACATCGAACATCTACAGCATCGAATCTGGTGTACCCCTCGGGCCTGTCCTGTATGTTTTGTTTACGGCTGATATACCGACCCACGATGAAAAAAAAAAAATTTGTACTTTTGCTGACTACTCTGCGATATTGTGCTCTCACTCAGTAGCAGACGCTACATCAGCTAGCCTAAATCGACATTCGCGAAATATTGAAACTTGGCTCTGTAACTAGAACATAAGAGTAAACTGAAGAAGACTGACTTGGCGCAAACAAATAGAAGCCAAGCAAAAGCAGATAAAGATAGCAGCTCTAAAATTTAATTTTTCACTGTACTAAAATTCTCGTCTTTGCTAGAACACAAACTTATTCTGTACAAAGCCGCAATCAAACCGATTTAGTCATATGGCCCTCAGTTATGGTCAATTGCTAGTTCTTCTAATATAGAGAAAATTCAAGGAGCTCAGTCTAGAATACTAAGAATCATCGTGATCTGGACATTGCACCCGTTAAAGAAGAACTAGATGTTCTGACTGAAAAATACCATGCAAGGTTTCTGCATCATCCGAACTCGCTAGTCCAGGACCTGCAACACACTCGAAGCTTATCACGGCTGAAAATACGAGATCATTATAATATATCTTATGAAGTAAACTAATAATTCGCACACTGGTGCAGAAATATCTTCTATATATATAAAAATGAATGATTGTTCGTTAGTGACGCTAAGGCTCGAGAACGGCTGGACCAATCTTGATGAAATTTTCAGCGGTTGTTCGTTCTGGATCTGGGTTTAGAAATAAAAAAAACCTTATACTTTTCCTAAAGAAAAGTCGGAAAATTTAAAAATTCCAAAATGGAGTTTTTTCCATACACAACCTAATCTCACTTTTTATTCTCATTTTTTTTTTGTATGTGCGTGGTGTTGCACGCGCACATTTAGTTTCATATTGGTGTTGTAAGCACTGACTGATACTCCAATAACTCAACAGATGGAGCTGTAGACGGTTATTTATTTTGACAGCTGCGTATATTGTGTGATCTTTGATATGTTTATTCGAACAGTGCGGACACGGTCAATTGACTTTCTGACATTTTTCCAAATTTTAATTGATTTCTCGAGTTAAATTCATTACATTAAATTGTTAAAATGTTTACATTCATTACATTAAATTGTTAAAATGTTTACATTCACGAAATATTTGATTTTAAATCTGTAGATCGTCAGTTTTTGAGTGAAATTATTGACATTTCAAACAAAAAAAGTGAGTTCATTATTTTCGTTTGTTGGTGAATACCCAACCTCATTTCCATTGGAATTTATTTGTGTTATTTCTTCAGCTGATTTGTAAATTATTTGAATCGATCAATTTCGGTCGTTTACTTTCTTTATTTCGGCTATTCAAAAGGTAAATTATTGAAAATTATACCGTGAAAACTTTCTGTGTGTTTCAAACAAAGTGATCAATTACAGATTGAAATTAGTTACGATGCCACAAAGAGGTCGCGCTAATATCGGTCGGCGTTCCCGACGTACAACGGACCAACGTAATTATACAGCACGTCGTACTGAAGAGGAAAATGCTAATGCAAGGGAATCTGCTCGAATCGGAATGATTGAACATCGTGCGCGACAATCACAAGAGGCTCACGAAGCTTACAATGAGCAACAACGATTGAGAAAGAAGACAAGTTCGTGCTCAGGAAATTCATGAAGCAAGAGAACAACGTTTGACTGCTCACCGACAACGCCAGCAACAACAACGATTGCCTAATTTGAATACCGAACGTGCAGACTTTCGATATGAGCTGGACATTGAATATGGTGCGCACGCATCAGTTCGATTTGATTCGATGTCTGTCGTTTGCCCGCATTGCGATGCACTAAAATTTCAACCGGCCGGATTGTGTTGCGCAAGCGGTAAAGTGAAATTACCAGAGTTACTTCCTCCACCAGAGCAGTTGCGATCGTTGCTTTACGGTGAATCACCAAATTCGAATCATTTTTCCAAGATATATAACGATTGTTTTCAAATGACATCGTTTGGTGGGGAAATTGTGAATGAACATAATTACAATCCCACATTCAAGGTTACTTCACCAACAATCTAACACTTCTTATCTCGCCAATAAAATACAGAAACTAACATATTTGTCTGCAACTTTACTGATTCACGGGCAAATTTATCATCTTGCTGGATCGCTGTTGCCGCATCCTGATCAAGATCACTAATATCTCCAAATATATTTCCTTGGAGATTCTAATGAAGAAGTGAATCGACGTTGTGCAATTTTCAATGCGACGAAGAGAGAAATTGTGTAGCAATTGTAAGAAATGTTGCATGAACACAAAGAACTAATTCGATTATTCAAAACTTCGCTAGAAAGGATTCCATCTGATGATCACAGAACCGTCATAAAAGCGGACAAACGACCAGCAGGAACTCATGAACGGCAATATAATACACCGACGGCCGATGAAATATCAATTGTTGTTGTTGGCGATAATTTAGAATCCCGTGATATTGTTATTAAACGTCGAGCTGGAGATGCATTAGAGCGAATCAGTGAAACTCATCGATCGTATGACTCACTACAATATCCGCTTATGTTCTGCCGTGGTGAAGATGGATATCACTTGAGATACAACCTGATCAATCCTGCCAATGGTTAGTAAAAGAAAAACAAACACTCTTGATTGTAACTTCATTTTGTTAACTTTTAGGTGTCGATTAAATAAGAAGGTCAGTGCAATGAACTTTTACGCGTATCGATTGATGATTCGCGAAGGAATTGACAACCATCTCTTGAGATATCGCCGATTATTTCAACAGTATGCAGTTGATGTGTACGTGTCGATGGAGACAGAACGACTCAATTTTATTCGTTTCAATCAGACCAAGCTTCGATCTGAAGAGTATATTCACTTGCGAGATGCGGTCAATAGCGATGAAGATGTGACAAACCTTGGCCGACTCACGATTTTGCCATCAACATACATTGGCAGCCCAAGGCACATGCACTAGTACTCGCAGGATGCGATGACACACGTGTGGAATTATGGACGGCCGGATTTGTTTGTTACATTCACTTGCAATCCAAAATGCCCACAGATAACGGAATTATTGAATCGCGGTCAATCAGTAAATGATCGTCACGATGTCATAGCACGAGTTTTCAAACAACAGCTACGATATTTGATGGACTTTATCGTGAAGCAACGTATACGAGTATATGGTGCTGTTAGATGCTGGAAGTACTCTGTTGAGTGGCCAAAAAGAGGTTTGCCGCACGCACACATTCTTCTTTGGATGGTGGACAAGATTACACCAGATCAAATTGATGACATAATTTCTGCGGAAATTACTGATCTAGAGATAGATCCAGAATTATAGGAAGTGGTGAAAACCAATATGGTTCATGGACCTTGCGGACACTACAATCCCACTTCGGTTTGTATGTCTGACAATAAATGCACGAAACACTATCCACGTGCTTTTATTTCGGAAACGCAAACTGGAAATGATGGATATCCACTCTATCGGCGTCGCTTATCAGACAACAATGGCAGAACATTCAATTTAGAGGAGTGAATATCGAAGTTGACAACACATGGATCGTACCATATTCGCCAATATTGTCTAAGACATTCAAAACTCATATCAATATTGAGTATTGCAGTTCTGTGAAATCGATCAAATAAGTTTGCAAGTACGTCACCAAAGGAAGCGCATGGCGGTTATTGGCCTTGAACGAGATGAGATCAGCAAGTATCAAATGTGGCTTTGGAGAATATTTTCTTTTGTAATTCATGAGCGTTTTCCGACTGTTGTGCATCTCGCAGTTCATTTGGAGAATGGCCAAAGAGTGTATTTCAACCCAGAGAATGCAGTACAGCCAGCGGAAACACCACCAGCAACAACATTGACGAGTTTTTTCTCAACTTGCGCCAGTGATCCGTTTGCGAGAACATTGCTTTATTCGGAAATGCCTCGATTTTATATATGGAATGCATCGTCGAAGAAATGGTTACGCAGAAAGCAAGCCCAACCAGTAGATGGACATCCAGGTGTGTTCTCAACTAATGCATTAGGACGAATTTACACAATCCACCCGAAAAACAAGGATTGCTTCTACCTTCGGTTGCATATTGATAAATGTACGCGGTTCAACTTCATATGAGGCATTACGTCCTGTGAATGGTACGGTGTGTGCAACTTTTCGAGAAGCATGCCAGCAATTACAATTGCTGGAACATGATAATCACTGGAATCAAACGATGGACGATGCGATAGCTACTTCACATGCCACTGAAGTGCGCACACTTTTCGCGATGATCATTTCGACATGTCAGCCTACAAATCCGCGTCAATTATGGGATACGTATAAAAATTACATTGCCGAAGACATTTTACATCGTATTCGAGTTGCAACATGGAATTCAGAATTGCAAATGAACGATGAAATCTACAATTAAGCATTGGTGTTGATTGAAGATTTGTGTTTGCTTATGAGTGGCAAACTATTGACTGAAATTCATATGCAAGCGCCCAATCGTCAAATCAGAGATGTACTGAATCGTGAATTGGAACGTGAGCGTGCATACGACAGAATAACTTTGGAACAACAAGTACAAAGAAATGTTCCATTATTGAATGAGCAGCAAAAGAGTGAGTATGATGAATTGATGAAGGCTTCAATGATGGAAACGGTGGACTATTTTTTCTTGATGCGCCCGGCGGAACTGGGAAAACGTTCCTGATATCATTGATTTTGGCAACAATACGATCTCAAAATGGCATTGCGTTGGCTCTCGCATCTACTGGGATTGCTGCAACTCTACTAGAAGGTGGAAGAACGGCACATTCGGCACTGAAGCTAACGTTAAACATGCAAATCAATGAAACACCTGTTTGCAACATTTCAAAGCAATCAGCTATGGCAAAAGTGTTGAAGAATTGTAAACTGCTAGTATGGGATGAGTGCACAATGGCTCACAAACGGTCTCTAGAAGCACTTGACAGAACAATGAAAGATCTGCGGAATAATAATCGTCGCTTTAGTGGCGCAATGATACTGTTAGCAGGCGATTTTCGACAAACACTTCCTGTTATTCCGAAATCAACAGCGGCGGATGAATTGAACGCATGTCTCAAGTCATCGTATTTGTGGCGGTACGTGAAAACCATACGATTGACTATGAATATGCGAGTGTTCCTACAACAGGATAGCACCGCAGAAGTTTTCTCTAAAGAACTGCTAAGAATTGGAAATGGGCAAATTCCGGTTGATACTTCCAGTGGTTTGATATCAAATCCACCTGCCATTTGTCAATTCACTTCAACGAAAACTGAACTCATCACGAATGTTTATCCGAACATTGGCCAATATTATCGTAACTACGATTGGTTGAGTGCACGCGCAATTTTAGCTGCCAACAATACCTATGGTAATGTCTTAAACTGGACGATTCAAAGTCAAATTCCGGGAGATTTGCGCTCATACAAATCTATCGATGGTGTTGAAAATGAAGACGAAGCCGTGAATTATCCAGTGGAATTTCTAAGTTCTTTGGATTTGCCTGGCATGCCGCCGCATCATTTGCGTCTCAAAGTTGGATCTGTCATTATTATGCTCGCAATCTTCATGCGCCGAAACTGTGTAATGGAACCCGATTGATTGTGACGCAGCTATCGAATAATGTGATAGTTGCAAGAATTTTGAAAGGGACTTACAAGGAGGAAGAATGCTTGATTCCACGAATTCCTTTGAGTTCCAACAATTTGCCATTTCAGTTCAAACGTATTCAGTTTCCAGTGAAACTTGCATTTGCGATGACAATCAACAGGTCACAAGGACAGTCGTTGGAAGTGTGTGGCATAAATCTGGAAATGCCATGTTTTTCACACGGCCAGCTAGACGTGGCGTGTTCACGAGTTGGAAAACCATCTTCTCTGTAAATTTACGCACCGGAATGGAAAACAAAAAATGTTGTTTATCAAGCTGCGTTACATTGAAAAAATGTAGAAAAATCGCAAATAAATGATTTTCAACACAATATAAATTCAACTTTCTTTTCTTTTCAAAACACATAATTTCACGCAGGGCAACGGCTGCGGGGTCAGCTACTAATATATATATTTAATTATTAATGTTAAGATTTGAATACAATTGTCAATCTCTTGAGAATATGCAATAAAAAAATGAATTGAAAAAAAAAAACAATAACTACAAGTACTTACTCTGCTGTAACTTCTGCCAGTGTTCAAACTGCTCTAAGTCAACTGAATCCTCTACCTAAGACAGCACGAAGCTCACCCACGATAATTAAAACAAAAATACCAAACAACAAAAAAAAGCAAAAACTCGAGTCAAAGTAAGCTGCCGAGTCAAACTTCTAGTTTTGAGCAGCGCTAGTTCGGGAAAAAAATTTCCTGCTTTGTCCGTTAACGATGATGAACTTGGCGAACCATCGCTCAGTGCCCCAATGGAACCCGGAAAAAAATTAGTAGCTCAGCATAAAAACAAATAGACAAACCACCTCGTATATGCATACAAGGCGTAGAATGTACAGGGTGGCCCAAATAAGACCAGCTGATGTGAAACACAAATAACTTTTTTAATTTTTAACATAATTTATTTTTTCTTTTTGCAGATTATAACTGAACTCTTGGAAATTTAAAATGAATACGTACAGTCCACAACAACGCATTAAAATTATCGAATTTTATTATTCTTCACAACGATCAATTGTTCTGACGCAGCGAAATTATCGCCGTTTTTTTAACGTAAGATCAGCGTCCACATCTTCCATGATTACAAGTTTACTTCGCCGTTTTGAGGAAGTGGGTTCAGTTGCCGACCGTCCAGGAAGAGGTGCTCATCGAAATATTCGTACTGAAGACAACGTGGAAGCTGTGCAGCAGAGTGTTGCAAATGATCCATCTGGCCAATTGGGTATACCCAGAACAACATTACAGAGAATTTTAAAGTTGGATCTTCAAATGAAAGTTCAAATTGTGTTGGATCTTAAGATGTATCCATACAAAGTTAAAATTGTGCAACAGCTTCTACCGCAAGACCCCCAATAACGACTACAGTACGCTATTCGCTTTACACAATTAGCCATACAAAATGATTTTTTAAATAATCTTTTGATGACGGATGAAGCGCATTTCCATTTAAGTGGTTATGTGAATAAACAAAACTGTAGGTTGTGGGGCTCAGAAAATCAAAGGGCAATACATCATCATCAGTCACACCCAATCAGATGCACTGTTTGGTGCGGTGTTATGGCCACAAAAATCATCGGCCCATATTTCTCCGGTGCTTCTTACAGAACAATGATCGACAACTTTTTGCGGCCAATGGTGGAGCAACATCCTAATTTGTGGTTTCAACAAGATGGAGCCACTGCGCATACTGCTAGGCAAACTATTGACATGCTGTGTGAAATTTTTGGTGAACGCATAATTTCAAGAAATTCAGATTTCGCTTGGCCTCCTCGTTCACCAGATTTAACTGCGCCTGATTTTTTTATGGGGATATTTAAAAGACAAAGTGTATGTAACAAACCACAGACACTTGGACAGCTCAAGCAGAATATTCGAGACGAAATACGGCGCCTGCAACCAGAAACATTACGCCGTGTAATACAAAATGCGCTAAAAAGAGCCAATGCCTGTATCGAGCAAAATGGTGGTCATTTGTCTGATGTCATATTTCACAGATAGTCACGTTAAATTTCCATAAAATGTATTTAACATATTAAAATAAATCATTTAAAAAAAACCCGTTATTACAAGAGTTACACGTGTTTAACATCACTAGGTCTCATTTGGGCCACCCTGTATTAATACATTAAAAAATCCGCTAACTGTTCTCCTAAACAATAATTTCGTATTGAAAATTGTTTGATTATTTATAGAAAAGCTAATGAAAAAGACAAAATACAACAATATGAAATGATGCTTGTTAGTTACAATAAAAGAAAGAAGAATGTCAATGAAAAGAAAAGTCGTGTAGAGCAAAGTGTTGCCATATATTTCTAATACTCCTTCTCAACACTTTACATTTTTTATCTTTAAAATAAAACCATTTGATTTGAAAACTTAACATGTTTAACTCTTTGTAAATTTTTAGTTAACATATCTGACATCATTTTATTGGTTTGTACAATTTCATTATTACAATACAACTGCCGATATGATGATTTCTTATGTAGATATAGTTGCTGCGTGCATGGTACGTCAGATTTTTGACCAAGCACTGGGCGCTAAGGTTGTCGTTATTAAGCTTCATCGGGCTGGGTTGTTTAAAATCCATCACCGCTAACAGTTTATTGATATACGAGGTGTGATAAAAAAAGAACCGTTATTGTGTGATAAAAAAATAAAGTATTTATTTATTCATCAACAACTATCTTGTCCCCTTTAAAGTAATTCCAAGTAATTCCCCTCAGATATAATACACTTATGCCAGCATTTTTTCCAATGCTCGAAACACTTCTGAAACGCTTTTTTGGTATCGCCTACAGCTCTTGTTTCGATTTTTCTTTTATCTCCTCAATCGTAGCAAAACGCTTTCCTTTCATCGGTGTCTTCAGTTTTGGAAAGTGGAAAAATTCAGCGGGGGCCAAGTCCGGTGAATACGGTGGTTGAGGCATGATATTGTTTTTGTTTTTGGCTAAAAACAGCTCCTGAGCGATGCTGCCGCACGTTTCATGCCTCAAACATCCGTAAAAATTGCTTGGCATGAGCCGAACGATATGCCAACATCATCAGCAACCTCTCTGATAGTGATTCGACGATTATCCAAAATCATTTTCTTCACTGCGTCAATGTTATCATCGGTTGTTGACGTGCTCGGGCGACCAGGACGAGCATCGTCATTGACATCTTCTCGGCCTTTCTTAAACCGGTTATACCACAATTGAACCTGTGTTTTGCTCATAGTAGACTCGCCAAAGGCCACAGTCAACATTTCAAATGTCCTTGCGCATTTAATTTCATTTTTTACACAAAACTGAATACAGTTTCTTTGATCCATTTTTTACGAATAGTACAAAATCGAAGAGCACACCAAAACACGACTAACCTTTTTATCTGTCAAAAACAAACTGACAATCCAAAATGGTTGGTATTGCCAACATCTATAACAGACATGTGTACCAACATTAAAAAAAATGTGAACATCGAACATACGTAACTCACGAAAAGATGAAAATAACGGTTATATTTTGATCACACCTCGTACACCGCCCGCTTCTTTTGCTGCTGTAGATAGAGCGATGTACTCTGCCTCAGTACTGCTGAGGGCAACTACGCTCTGCTTCTTGGATTCCCAGGCTGCTACGAATGCGAATCCTTAATATGACTTTCGGTCGCTGGCTTCACCACCCCAGTTGACATCGACGAAACATTCAATGGACTGGTGATAGTGCTATTTGTAATCAGACGTCTTTTTTAAATAACGGAGTACATGTTTAACGCCTGCCTCGTGCTCTGCATGTAGGTTAGTATTGCGCTGCGACAATTTAAAATGAATGCAATATATCGGGTCGCGTCGAATTCGCCAAATACATCAAGGCTCCCATGATGGATTGATATGCTATTTTGGTGACCTTTTGGCAACTTTGACTTTTGCAGCTTATGACAAAGCCAGCATCTAATGGTGTTGAGACTTCTCTGCAACTCTCAATATTGTTGAAGTAATTTTAAAATAAACTGCTGCTGCCACACAGTAACCTCACCAGTTTGGCCAACGCGTTCAAACTCCATTCCAAGAAAATGTGTCAGCGGACCACCGTCTCCCACATCGGACTTGTTTGAAATATTATATTTTATTTGAATCAACTCTGACTTACATGAGCTTGCTATAATCAGGTCATCGACGTATACGGCTATAATGTTTATCACGTTATCATGATTGTTTGTATAGACATACGCCTCGCTTGGACATGATGAAAAACCAAAAGTAGTGAGAACTCATCATGAAGGTCACTGTTGAGATACGCGGCTGAGCCGTAGATGTCTGATGCACGTAGAGGCCATTGCTAAGAGTGTGAATTCTTTTATTCCACCTTACTTAAGCTGGGTCCTGGTAGATACACCAGACCCTTGTTTTATAGTTATGAAATAGCCTAGGTGCAAAACCAAGACTAATATAGAATGAAGATACTGGTGCTTATAACCTTCTACTGGTGCTTAAGACCTCCGATAATTATGGGAGAAGTAGCCTAGGTACAAAACGAAGACTATAGTTGAGTGAAGGTACTAGTTCATATAACCAGACCTCCGGAATGACCAATTAAATAAAACACTCGTTGATAGGTTTCCAAGAACTGATCCATATTTAATCATTTCACTTCATTTATACTATTACAATTGAGCCATTATTGCTACATTTTACATATAAAATAAAACATAAACATGTAATAAAAAGGTAATGCAAAAAAAACTACAATTAATGTGCTGATGCACGTGAAAATTCCTTGTCAGCGATTTGCGCTGTCGTTGGCCGCAGTCAAGGGCATTGCAGCGGTTGTTGACTTCGCTTATAATGCAACATTCCACTTCTCGTTGAACAGCGGTTCAATATTTACAGTAAAGGTTGGTTCGCCGGGTGTCGACAGAATATGTGATTCATTGATATTCAGTTTCCATGGTTCTGGTTTCGGTTTCCTTGTTTTGTATGTTCGACTTGCGATTACAATTGTAATTATAACGATTCCAAGGGCGCAAAGATAACTGACGGTACCATGATGAATATGGTGGTAGCTTATGTCATTGGGTTTGACTTCTGCCAACTGATTCTGCAATGCTTTTGTGGCCTTGAATAAGTATTTGGCCTTCCTTGATAAAGCAGGTGTCGTCAACCGCCAAGAGTCCTGCGCCGTCTATTGATAGTTGTGAGCTGTTGTTGTCACATATCACGTTGATTGAGGACATCTTGTTCATCCCATAAATCCACTGGTTTCCGTTCTGCAACTGATACCAAACGGAATCCGAACCAGCTTAATGGAGCTGACATCTCGGATACTGCTAGATGATTAAATAGATCTATTTCGCATCTTCCGAATTCAGCGCCCGATTTATAAATTGGATTACGATGGTGGCATTGATAGTTGGTTGGTTCCACCTTCATACTAGCTGATAACTGATCATTGAATGGGTAATATTGATCCCTGTGAAGGCCTTTAGCCAAGATTTTTATAACTGGTTCGATGAGAATTAGAGTTGAATTTAAGGATGTAGGAATTGAGGTTAGTTTGTACAGGTAATACTTTTCAGTATCCACTAGTGGCAATCGGAGCCGCAAGAGCACATAGTTTTTGTGAATTGTGCTTTCGATTTCCATTGTCTTGTAGTATATAATATTGCCTTGAGCTAGTGGCAACCGAAGACCTTCGTGTAGATGTGTCCTGATCGTTGCGAGTTCCTGTCGAAGTTGTGGAGGCGACGCCAGTAATGGATTTATCTTGCCATGATGTGTGTCAGTAATGCTCTCAATATAGCAATCTACATTTGTTAAAATCCTTGCATGGTTATATCTATCCATAGCTAGCGCATAGTACAGCTTGGAAAGCTCTTCTTGATGGAGTTGCTCGGTGATATTATTAAATTGAGCAACCACAGTTTGCAGTTGTGCTTGGAAATCACGGAAACCCTTTCCGACTGCTATTGGGTCCTTCGCGTAGCAGCTTCTACGCGATCCGCAGGTAGATTGCCCATGATTCGAGTTAGGATTCTAGGCTTGTTTTTGTAGCATGTGATGGAATTTTGCACAGTCGTTCGTGCCACAGTTTTCCCTTTTACCGGCCAGAAATGTTGCCGTGTAGTCGCTAAAAGCAAGTTTTTTCGATGAATGTCCTCTATCAAAAGTTTCGTGAACGTTATCCTTTGGAGTTTAGGAAATGAGTTCCTATGGTTGGTGTTGTTTATGAAGTGGTCTCCGCATGATTGGGCCACGTTCACTGTAGTCGTTCTTTTCCGTTCTTCATTGCAGTCAGATTCAGGTTTGTATGGCTCAGACTAAGTTGCTACTGAGCTATGAAGAAATAAGAGAGCATATAACCAACGTAATTCCACGTGGTAGAATATCGGCTGGATATTCTTTCGATCTGACGTGTCGCTATTGTGGAGGTAAGCTGAGATTTTGTATGGTTGCTATACGGTTGGCAACGAAGGTTTGATACGATGACGATGTGGAAATGATCCATGCCAGTACAATTTCAGAGTCTGACCAGAAGAACATAGGAGTCTCTCGCAGCTGTTCTTCTTTTTTTACTCGATTTACTAGCGCAGCCGATATATAGCCGCACAGAGTTCTAGTCTTGAAATTGTAGTAGACTTGACTGGTGGAACCTTGGATTTGGCGCAAAGTAGTCATACAAGTACTACGTTGTCCTCGATAACTGAACGAGCGTAAACTGCACCGCCGTCGCCCGTTCAGAGGCATCAGCGAAGGCATGTGTTTTCCAAAGGCACGTCTTTGTACATCAATTTTGTCCAATTCAGTTAGTTCATCTCGAAAACGGAGCCATCGTGTGTGTAGGTAATGCTGCAACCCAATCTAGCTTTAATGTCCAAAGTTGCTGCAGAAATAGTTTGCGGATACGGCTACTGGTCCCATAAACCCAAGGGGATGAAAAAGACGCGAAATGTGCGAGGATACAAGCCTTTTAGTAATCCTTGTTGGATCGGAACAATTTGTTTTGTCCCGGAGGCTATCATTTACTGGAATCTATGACAATACTAGTGTTTTAATGTGGTCGTCGGAGTCTATATCGAAGTAAAACTGCATTGCTCGATCTGCCATTGGTATCTCCTGCAGCAGTTTGTGATGATTGGTGTACCATTTTCTCAGTTTGAAGCCACCTTTGGCGAGTAGTTGCTGAAATTGAGCTTAAGCAAAAATGGGTTCTGTTAGGCTATTGCATCCTGTAATGACATCGGCCCATTGAAGGATTGCGGCAGCGACTAGATGGTTGATCTTTTCATCTTGGGCGAGTTGTTGCAAGCATTTTGTAGCCAAATAAGGTGCTGATGTTATTCCATATGTTTCTGTATTTAGCTTATAGAACTGAATTGGTAAAGTAGGTTCAGTTCTCCAAGCTCCAGATTAATTGAAGATTTCGATCCTGGTCGTTGATTAGGTTGTGACGGTACATCTTTTCTATATCTGCGGAGAAAACGAATCTGGGCAACCGAAAGCGCAGTAACATGGTGAATAGATCGTTCTGAATTGTTGGATCAGTAGCTAGTACGTCATTTAGTGCAAGGTTCGTTGATGACTTCGCTGATGCGTCAAAAACAACGCTCAATTTGGTGGTTGTGCTTGATGGCTTAAGGATACCATGATGTGGTAGGAAGTATGATGGGGATTTTATCTCATTTTCGTTAATGAGACTCATATGGCCAACTTGATGATATTCGGCCATAAAGTCAGCATACATTCCTTTCAATGTGGGATCCTTGGTGATCTTGCGTTCCAATGACGTGAATCTCCTCAAGGCCAGATCCTTGGAGTGTCCTAATCTTTCAGGTTTTTGTTTGAAAGGCAGCTGTACGACAAATCTGCCAAGTGCATTTCTTTTCACTGTTTGGCTGAAGTGCTCTTCGCAAATCCTTTCCTCCTGTGTTTGTTTGGGAACCTTGGTATCTACTTCCTCTAGTACCCAAAAATTTTTTAGGTCGAATTCTGTATTGGGCAGCACTCCGCATCAAAGTAGTGGTTGTCGATTTTGCCCGCCGGCACTTGAAACGCAGTTCGAGAGCGTGTGCCCTGATTTGAGACAATTCATGCAGAGATTATGACGTTTCACTTGTTGCAGCCGCTTGTCAGGGTTCAACTTGCCTAAGTCCTTACATGCGTAGAGAGGATGGTTACTTCCACAAAGCGGAAAATTGACGGTATTTGTTGGAAGTAGTGTACTTGCTTTGCTGATTGATTTGCCTCCTAAAGCCTCTAGAGCTTGGAAGCGGGATTGCAGGAAGCTTAGAAAATCCTTGAATGATTGGAGTTCCGTTGCTTAGCTAGCGCTTCTTAATGCAGTGTGTGTGAAGCTTTGTCCAACTTTTTATACATATGAACAAAAGAATTGGATCCAAGGTGCCAGTGTCAATTCCGATGTTTTGGAATCCCAATACACATTCTTGGGTTGTTTCATGGAAATGCTTTAAACTGTCGGCTCCTTCTGCTATAACATTGGAGTGGTTGACCAGTTTACTTAGCAGTGCGTTTACCAGCAGCCTAGTATTCTCATAGCTGTCAAGTAGTTTTCTTCTGTGGCTGGGATGTATTTTATCAGGCGCTCGTCATCTCCTACTAAGTTGGACTTTAGGTAGAACAATTTCTGGCAGTTCGCTATCTTCTGTTTATGGATCATTTCATTAGAGGTCATGAAATTTTCTTCAATTCAAATAATTGCCATCGAATTTAGGCAAGGTTATCTTGGGCAGATGTAAGGAATTGTTTGCTACCGGTGTTGATGTAACTTCTGCGTTCCACTCACTTAATAGAACCAGTACGGACTCTTCCAGAGTTATATATTGGTGTGTATCATAACCCACAAGAGTACGATCAGCCTCCAATTCCCATAGCTGATTGTTGATGTCTTCGATATGGTTCCAAAGTTGTAGTATGTTGCCTTTCTTGAATGAAAGGAACTGTTTCGAGCGTCGATCCGTTTCGTCCATAATTGAATTTAGTTGCCGTCGTAGTGTCCTTATTACTTCGGCGTGCCGTCGAATTAACCGCGTAGACTCGCTTATTCGACGATTGGTTGATGAGTCTCGCTGCGGTTTGGTACCTGCTGAATATGCCGTGTGTCCAGTAGCACCTTGTGGCCGCAGGAATACTACCTAACTTCTCCTCAATTGAAGTTTCTGGGTTTTGAGTCAGCTCCGTGAGAAGTCGCCCAAACATATCCCGATATGTTGATGAAATAGCTAAAATTTTGGCATAATAATCGTTTTGAAAATATGCATGGTCAAGTGGAATCCCTGGCAAGGCTCTTAATTCCGAGTCCTGTTGCTCAAAGGTTGTCTAGTATTCATCCAGTCTTATGCGTTCCTCGTAATAGATTATCGTTTTACGCTCTTCGGAGTCCTTTTTGAAATTGCTTATGAGCGCTTCGATCTGCTGCCCAATCCGCTCCTGCTGCTTCGCAAGATTCTCCATATTAAGCTTCTACGATGATTGTGATCAGGCACAGGATCACGTCGAGTGGGAATTCTTTTATTCCACCTTACTTAAGCTGGGTCCTGGTAGATACACCGGACCCTTGTTTTATGGTTATGAAATAGCCTAGGTGCACAACCAAGCCTAATATTGAATGAAGATACTGGTGCTTATAACCGGACCTTCGATAATTATGTGAGAAGTAGCCTAGGTACAAAACCCAGACTCTTGTTGAGTGAAGGTACTAGTGCATATAACCAGACATCCGGAATGACCAATTAAATAAAACACTCGATGATAGGTTTCAAAGAACTGATCCATATTTAATAATTTCACTTAATTTATACTATTACAATTGAGCCATTATTGCTTACTTAGACAAATAAAACATAAACAAGTAATAAAAAGGTAATGCAAAAAAAGTACAATTAATGTGCACAGCGATTTGCGCTGTCGTTGGCCGCAGTCAAGGGCGTGCATTGCAGCGGTTGTTGACGTCGCTTAGAATGCAACAGCCATTTTCTACAGTTCACACGACCACCATACGTACTGTTGCGCACCGCACCACTGGTGAGAGTGTCTCAAAGTAATTCATAACGTTGACTGCAGCCTTTGGCAACCAACCGTGACTTGAAACGCTGTATGTCACCATCCTTGTCGCGCTTGATGGTAAAAACCCACTTGCAAGCAATAGCCTTATGTCCACGCGGCAAGTCAACCAAGCTCCAAGCAACATTTTGAAGAAGGGTTGCCTAGTTCTTCTCCATAGATGCTTTCCATTCAATGGCATTCGGACCATTAAGCGCTTCTTCAACATTATCCGGAGATTCCAATGCATCCACGCTGATCACACCTAGCATATTCTACTTGCTTTCCAAAATAATAACCTCGAACATCCAGAGCCAGTTGGTTAAAAATTTGCTTTGCCACTTTCGTCACTGTTGAAGTTCAAGGAGGATGCAAAGTTAACGCACCATTTAAGCCCGGAATAAATACCAAAACTGGATGACAGTTTATATCTAAAAAAAAAACCAAATTAAAATATACATTCATCTCTCTAAAATGACCTTACCGTAGTTGCCTCCTCCTTCGCTATCAAAACTTCAAATAAAACTAGCTTGCAGCAAATGCCCAACGGGTAATGTCTAGTGGCTTAATAATGCCGTTTTGACAATTGGAGGCAAATTTCCAGTATACGAAGGAGAAACAGAAACTGCGATGTGGTATTACACTAACAATCTAACATGACACTAACACTTAAAAATATTACTACATGGCGAACAAACAGTGGGCGCAATTAGTAACACCCCCGACCCCGTGAATCGACCCCGATTCACCTATTCGACGTCCACGACAGCCAACCTCGATGCAGCTCTCATGACGACTCCCCTGTTGGTGTGCACCTCCACATGCCTCGCAACACCATCCATTCCATGGTGAATTTTCAGCACCTTCCCGCGACGCCATTAGCTTCTGCCACCCATCGCTTACAAAACTTGTTCCTTAGGTTGTGGTCAATCCGCCACTGTTTCCTCAAAACACATGGTCGTTCGCACACTTCTTGAACACCTGGCGTTTTCGCATTATTTGGTGATCCAAGTAGAAAGTGGTTAGGCGTAAGTGGCTCCTCTTCGTTTGGTGCTATAGGCAGGGGCGTTAGCGGCCTAGAGTTGAAGACGTTTTCGGCCTGAATTAGGAGGCACTGTAGCGTGTGCTCACGAGGCGCAGTTTCCTTAAGGTTGTGACGCAGAACCCTCTCCCCGAATTGAACCATGCGCTCCCATACGCTGCCTTCAGAAGGGTTCAAAGGGCAGTTAAAAAGCCATTCGACTCCCCTCGTGGTAATCTCGTCCAATACGCGATCGGTGTCGAAAACCTCAGAAAATAGTGTTGCTTCGCCATTGACACCAACGAAATTTTTGCCGTTATCGCTTCGGATTCGCATTAGGCACTCCGCGGCGATTTATGAAGTTCCGAACACACACGATACATGAGTCCGTTGACAAGTCGTGACTCAACTCCGAAGTAATCAAGACGCGAAAATGTAAAAGCCTAACGAAGGGCGTATCGCAGAATTCGCGCGAATTCCAGTTACCCAGAACTTTCTGCGAATTTCACACAATGTCGCCTCGACATTCTGATGCTTTATCCGAACGTTGTACCGTTCGACGATCAAAAATGTTAGTGGGTGTCGCGGCGGGAGTATAATTGGTCGTAGACTATCGTATAACATCCATCTTGCTGCATCAATGCGCCCATAAACGCGAAGGAGTTGACTCTCGTCCATGTATGGAGTCAGGCTGTGCAGCTCTCTCTGCACTGGAACGTTTTCTCTGTTTAGAGTCAGTTGTCGATCCGATGTATAGGCCTCAGACTGAGCCAGGCGGTTTACGGAACTGTGCCACAAATCGGAAAATCCAAGCAATGGCGTGACTGAGTCTAGAAAATGAGAAGAATCTATCAAATTCAATAAACCGGCGACTCACCGTAGTTAGAGCATATTTTGGTCGCAGTTCTTCGTCTGTATCCTCTCGATGGGTTTCCCTGTGTGAGCTGGCCACGTGTTTCCGTTCCGTCGTAGGAAGCCTGGACTGCCATCTGGATGACACAGCAAAATCCAACTTGTGATTCGGTCGCGTAGCATCATCAGCCACGTTATCCTCTGACGGCACCCACCTCCAGTCGGCCACCTCTGACTCTGCTAAAATCTCAGCTATCCGATTGGCTACAAATCCCTTATAGCGACGATGCTCCGAGGCAATCCACCACAGAACAGTCGCAGAATCGCTCCAAAGCTTATGACAAGCAACAGCAATAGAGTGTACATCAGCAACCATTCTCATAAGCCGTACACCCAGCACCGCAGCCTGCAGCTGTAGGCGTCGTATAGTCAGACATTTCAGCGGCGCCGTCTTGGTCTTGGCGCATAAAAATTGAATTCCCACATCACCATCGTTGTAAACGAGTCTCCAGTAAGCTACGTCGGCGAAAGCCTCCTCGCTGGCATCCACAAACATGTGCAATTCTGCGTCGTATCGAAGGGGTGAGGTGATATAACATCGGATGCGCAAATCCTCAACGTGGGCCAATTGTTGGAGCCACGACATCCACAAGCATGCGAAGTCGTCATACAGCTGTTCATTCCACTCAACTCCCCGACACCAGACCTCGCGTATTATCAGTTTGGCAGTAGCCGCCAACTGGCTCAAGAATCCCAATGGATCGAAGAACGACATTATAATACTCAGCAGCTCTCTCTTACCTGATGGAATGCAGGGTGGAATTCGAAGGCGCCGCGCTGCAGGCTCCAATGCATGCCAAGGATCTTTTCCGTTGAGACACACTTGATCCTCCCGTTCGCGGCAGAATTGCCAACGATTAATGCATCGAAAACATCTGGCGAATTCGACATGAAAACAGACAGGCCGAAACCCGCGTCTCCATGGATATCCAGAACTTGCTGTGCAATGTGTATTGCCTCGGCTACGGATGTGAAGCTATCCACGAAATCGTCGACATAATGATGCCACAATATTGCCTCTACAGCGCGATTATAGTTACAATTAGCCAAAGCATTCTTATTTTTACATATTGTGCCGAACAATATGTATGTAGCATATGTAGCATCTCATATACAACAGGCTCGCGTGGAGCATCTCCGTTGCGCCACAGAAATCTCTACGCGTGCCCGTCCACAGGCCGAACCAGCATCTGATGGAACATTTCCTTTATGTAACCACAAACCGCAATCGCCCTCTCGCGGAAGTCGAAGAACACCGTTGTCATCGGTTGGTAGTCCTGCGGGCCCTTAAGCATTGGGAATTTAGGCTGACTCCATTAGACTCAGCCGCGGCATCAAATACGAGGCGAAGTTTGTGAGGCTTATTTGGATTGGTGATGGCGTAGTGTGGCAAGTACCAGGTTTTATCTCGAACGACGGACACTTCGCGATGATTAAGTTTCCGCGCATAACCCTTGTGGACGTAGCTTTGAATTATAGCGTTGTAGGCCACTGCGAAGTTCTGATCTTTTTTTCATTTTCCGCTCAATTCCGGTTAATCTTCCATCGGGCGACTTTCTGTCAATCGCACATCAATCGTGTTTCCACAAGAGCCGGGTCTGGAATCTACCACCTACACGCGATGTGGTTTCCGCCAGCAATATCTTTGCACGAGAATCCGCTGCTCCTTCCACCGGTGGTGTGACTCTGACACAGAAGTTTTCCACCTCAAAATAGCCAGCCACCATTTCGAGCAACACCTAATCGTTTGTTGTACTAATAGTGAAGCACGCTGCTGAATCCATCTGAGTCATTTGTTTTGTCGGTCCATACACTACACATCCTAGCTTTGTGTAAGCAGCGAAGGGTCCGTTTCGGCTACATATTACTTCTGTCGTCAACCCCAGATGGCAGTGGTCCAAGCCAATAACTATCCTTGGCTTCATACTAGAGAACGACGGATACCTTATTCTCTAATATGGCCACATCTCCCTGTGAGATCACTCCTGTTCACAGTTTGTACTGGCAAATTTAGGTTTGCCGCCCCGTATACATACGCATCGCATATCGCTTCTCCTCGCCGGCACCACTAATTTCAATGTTGACCACAGTTGCAACTTCAGAAGAGGTTTTGTTTCCGAACCATGTAACATTCAAATTACGCTTTTCGCCACGAAGACCCAATTCGGCAACCAAAATGGCATCAATCATGGAAACCGAAGAGCCCTCGTCAAAGAGTGTATAGGTGTTAAAACTCCTAGAGGGCGTGTATATCGTCACAGGCAAAATCCGTAAAAGAGTTTTTTGGCGCTCAGCGTTTCCTTGACAGCTTCAAATTCTTTCGTCTGTGTTTGTGTGTTTCTGATCTCCTACTGCCTATCTCGCCTAGCGGCCGAATCAGTGAAGTCATTATGGAGCAAATAATGATGCTTTCGCTGGCAACCATTCTCTAAGCATTTTTATTAAGGCGACAGGTTCGAACATAGGCGATGACGCTTGGCACACTCTTATCTTTCCGTCATGGCACCCGCAGCAAACTTCGCGCAATTAATAATTTTGTGCGCACCCTGACACATTGGGCACCGGCGTGGTCACTTGCGTATAATACCGTTCTCTTCTTAACATCGCGATATTCATCACACTGCTCCGAGAATAAATCAAATTGGCCATTTCATGCAGCCAATTACTGAAGTCCACTTGTGAAAGGAAGTTTCACAATCCCGAGTCCGCGCTCGACAAGTTCTTAAAAGAAGGGCGATGTTTAAATTAATTAGGTTTTACTCGTACAGTTAAAGCTATATATTACATACGTATTAATAAAAAATTAAATAAGGTCTTAAACCGTTTTTGCCTCGACTTTAAAAATTCTTGTTTTTTCCTCAATTTACAAACGCAAACTGACTGTACTCTTCCAAGTCTCTAAACGCGTAAGCTATTTTTTTTTTTAACGTTATTCTTTGACAATTACTCCAAGGCTACCAAATATAAATGCGTATAAGAGAATGTATAGACAAAAGGGGGGGGGGGGGGGGGGTGGGGGGGGAACTATATACATATGTAATGAGAAGCATATCAAAAATTCTATGATAAGCAAAACAGCCAGTACGAATAAATAGAAATCATATAATTTAAAATACTTCGTTCGGCGGTAACACCACTGTAGGAGAGTTTTCTTCTCGAAAACTTAGACGAGGGGTTCATAAGAAGTGAGCAATTCGATATCTCCTCCATCGAGATATAATTGTAGACAAATCATTTTGTAGTGCAGGACCAGTTGATAGCTCTTCATTTATAGAAGTCTGAGGAGGTCTATTATTTCGGCCATCAAAAACAACACACAATTTTGTTGTTGTGCTACTTTCTCTGAGCACACCGTGATGGGGAAAGAAATATGCATTTTTTGGTATGGCATGAGGGTACTCACCAAGTTTTACCATATGGTTAAGAGTTTCATACTCTGTCATAAATTTCTTGTATTCCTCAGCAAATTTTGGCTTATTTTTTAAAGTGATTTCCAGCTGTTTTTATCGTTTTAGTGCATTGTTGTTCGTGTGGGAAAAAGAAGGAGGGGTTTACCTTGTAGTAAAGTTTTAAACGGTAAATGAACCGTATAGCGTCCTGTATCATCTCTACTGTGAGTTTCCTTAAACAATTTTTCACATAACAGTTCTTCAGGTGTGAATTGTTTTTCACCGAAAAATTCCTCCTGTTTCCAAAACAGCCGTAATTGGTCTCCTAATGAACACAGATTAGCAGAAATTGTTGTAGCAGGCAAATTTAAATTAAATTAAATTTCCGACAAGGAGATCAATTTTTTCTGCTAACAAGAAATTTTTGTCTGCAAGATAAATTTCTGGCAACCCTGAAACCATTTTCAAATTTAATTTGAGGGGAACATATGACGAATCTGAAGGTACAACAAGTGCATTGATTCAAATTGTTGTTTGTACGTGGAGTAGAGATTTATTTTTACACGATTTTTTGACTGTTACAGATTTATTTTCTCCAATGCCACAAACATCGACATGCGTTTTTAGTGTCGGTATAGACGTAGGTAGGTATAACAGCTGAGCTAGTTTCTCAGAAATAAAAGAAACTTGTGATGCCTGATCTAAAAGGGCTTTTACACTATAAAAAGAGTCATTTACTTTTATAATTACCTTTACTGTGGCAAGTAAGGCTGGATTTATAAAATTAGTACTAATTTTGCTATGAAGTGTACTTACAGATATTGCAGTTGTAGGGGTAGATGTATTAGTTGGCGGAGCAAAAGTCTGGTTTGCTGTAGAAGTAACTGTAAAATTAGCGGTAGAATTAGCTGTAGTTGCAGATATCGAAGAGTTGTTTCCGTAGAATACTTATTCGTTGTGTACTACCGTGTGATGTGGCTCATTACAAGTTTGGCATATTGATTTTAACTTACAAGTAGCCTGTAGATGTCCAGATCGAAGGCAATTTCTGCACAACCGATGTTGATTAACGATGTTTTTCTTCTCTGCTGAAGATATCGTTGCAAATTTAAAACATTTGTATAATGGATGACGTTTATTGCAGCCCGGGCAGTTTTCATCCAACATTGTAGAAGTAGCTGTGTGGGCTCATATAGTTTTCGTTGGCTTACGACGATTCTCATAATTTTTGTCTTTATTACTTTAGTGTGGGTTGAAATGGCTTTCATCTTAACGCATTCAAGAGCATGAAACGTTCTTTCTAAAAAGAAAAGCATTTCTTTGATGGGTGGTACCGTTGTATTAGCTTTAAGGGACAGCTCCCACTCCTTACGAGTTTGAACATCAAGCTTTTGTGACGTCATGTAGACTAACATCGAATCCCATGTAGTGGTATCAATTTTAAGTGCTTTAAGTTGAGCTAAGCCACTTCTGGTGGTATCAAGTAACTGTTTTACTGATTGCACATTACCTGACAAGGCGGGATTGAAAACAGGCGGTTAAGAATTTGATCGACAAGCTTCCTTTCGTTATGAAATCTCCTCTCGAGTGCTTCCCACGCAATATCGTAGCTAGAATCTGCAGTTGGATATTTGTTGACAATCGAAAGAGGTGTACCAGTGCACGAGCTTTGTAGATATAAAAAATTTTGAATATTCGAGGGGCTGTGATGAACAAGCGATAAAAGTGTGTCTTGATAAGAAATCCACTCGAGATAATCTCCAGAAAATGTCGGCAGGTTAATTTTTGGCAGTCTGGCTCCAGCGATGAACGTTTCATTTCGGCTGCTTATGGCGAAAGTACTGGAACGGACGGTTGGAATCTGTGGAGAATCAAATTCAAACATTAGATCAAGTAAAGTTGTTTTTAATAAAATATATGTATCATAACATGTATAATATACATCGGTACTTAGGTATGGCACATCCTTTTCAGCAATCGAGTTTTCCCGTACGTTGAACATAACTTGGTCGTGGCCATCTTCGAACAAACGAAAGTTTTATTCCAAATCCTCCAAAACGGTTTGTACATACCCCTTACTTTTGGCTTCATTCGGTTTAGTAGCAAAAGAGGTATTTAAACGTTGAATATGTTTGTGTATACCTTTTTGTTCTTCAATTGCAGCATCAATTGACTCCATTTCGTTGTGCATTTGACTCGAAATTCGATGCAACAAAATAGGTTATGTTATTCGTCGCACGACGGCAGTAATTTTAGGTTAAGAATTTAAGGGATTTGTGTCAGCACGAGGACAGATCCCGGGTTTCGGCACCACTTCAAATGTAGGAGAGTTTTCTTCTCGAAAACTTAGACAAGGGGTTCATAAGAAGTGAGCTTCAAAGATTTCTTATATTTTATTTTTTTTATAGTTTTTAGTCTAAAATTTTGTAGACTAGTGTTTTTAATTAATATTTTTTCTTTGTATGTATTTCAGTTATATTCTTAATTTTAATATCTGCTATTTCAAATATTTATTCAGTGAATTTAATTAATTTTATTTGCTGCGAGAGCTAAAATTTTACACACATTCACATCACATTCTTGTCACCAACTGTTCTTTTTTATTTCTGTCAAAATTCTTCACGAACCTTCTATAAAAAAAATAGCAACAAAAACTTTCAGTTATTTTATTTAAAGCAAAACATGCAAAAAGTATTTAAATCTTCTTCGCGAAGAAAAGTAACAACAAATTGTAAGGCAAATGAAACAATAACAAAACAGCAGCCAGGAGGCCGTTAGTGCTGTTGCTAATGCAAGCATATAAGACGATGACCGTCAGTTCGACAGACGGAGACAGCAAAACTATAACAGCTATTATTTATTCAGACTTAGACTGATAAATGCATTTAATTGACAAGAAGTAATGTATATATGTATGTTTGGAAACATATGTAATTATGTGAAGATGATGATGAGGCTGCAATGCTGACCAGAGTGGGGATTTTGGAATTAAATGGGGATATATGCGAATACCCATAAAAATTTTGGTTGGGTATAAAAACTCCCAAACAACCACTATTGTAGGATAAGGTTTTATCGATGCAGCGTACCGCGCCCATTCCAACTTCTTGCTCATGGGTAGTTTCCCAATGAATTCCTCCAACAAAGTAGGGTTAGCCAAATGTTGGTGAGCTTTCGCACTCGCCTTCACTGAGAAGGAAATTAACCTCGTCATCGTATTTTCACAAATCGGCGCGATCTCTTTTATCTTTCGCAAGTGACTGCGTGTGAGCTGCTCTGGGCGCCCTAAACGAAATTGAAGTGTTCCAATACAGCATTTACATTCTCGGGGTGAATCAAGAGCGACTTCACCGTCGCTCGGTCTTCTGCTCTCAAGCACCTCACCAACCGCTGATAATTTTGGTAATTGGTGTAGATGTACGCATTTGTAGACTGGGTATATGCCGTGAAGAAAACTGGCCAATCCTCAGGATTCCCGTTAAATTCCGGTAGATTCTGCACTTTGCGCGGAAGGGGCTCTGCATTGTAGAAGCCACTCAATGGGATTTCGGGCGTGGCGTAGGTTTGAATGCAGTGAGTTGTCGGTTCACTATTATAACTCTCAGCAGTCGGAGCCAAGAACTCAATTGAAATTAAATTATGTTTTGCCGTGACATTTCTGGTTTCGACTGCGGCTGGCGGCTGTACAACGGGATTTACCAATACTCTCTTAGGAGCGGCGGCTTTTAATCGCTATTGATAGCTGTAGACTCGAAGTTGGTTCATCTGCTCTTTCATTTCCTGGAGCAAGCAGAACATTGCTGACGGGGAACCTTCATTCTGACCATGTTGGCGGATACGCTGCGACTGCGCTGGTGCCGGCGGCTTCTGGCGCCTGTGCTGCAGAATTAGCTGGCTGGCGCATTCTCGATATTTTCTTCACTTGTCTGCTGCCGTGCACCCTCTTCCAACAATTTCACTTTTAAGTTGTTTAACACGCGTTTCCATGGATACCACAAAATGTTCAAATTATTTAGGCAAACTCGATAATAATATAATTACTAGCATTTCATCAGTCAACCACAATTCAATTTCCGCTAGGCCTGCTACATTTTGCTAAACCATGCTAATGAGTTGAAACGCTAGCACCTTCCGCCATATTCAAATATAAAAGCTTTCGGTACTTTTCGTGCCGGCCCTTTTGGCTGGTGAATCTCGCTAAGCTTATTCCACGCAACCATCGAGTTTTCACAGTCTTTAATGTTATTAATTTGTGACGGTTTCACACATAATAATATTGATGCGAAGGCTTCCTCGTCTTTGCTATCGAACGCCGCCTTTTCGGGTTGCGTTGAAGCTTCTGTTTTTATAAGCCGGCCAAATACAACTTCCCACAAATCGGAGTGTGCCAGCACGCTTTTCATCTGAGCCGACCACGACGCATAATGGGAATCATCCAAATTTTCTATACTAAAAAATGCGCTCATTTTAATTTGTTTATTTCTGTTTATAAAACTTCGACACACGAAGCACGCCGCGAACCCGAACTTATCAATTTGGCAAAATTAATACAAAAAAAAATTAAATCGTTTTAACAGACCGACGCACGGCCTGGTTTGATTCTTTATTGAAAAGCGAATGAAAAAGACACAATAGAACAATATGAAATTATGCTTGCTAGTTACAATAAAAGAAAGAAGAATTTCAATGAAAAGAAAAAACTTGTATACCGAAGGGTTGCCACATATTTCTTACAAAAATGTTAGCAAACAATGAGATACGAGTTCTTTCGAATGACTTACAAACAAATACAAAACAAATTGAAATGCTAAAATAAAAAGGTACAAAGTTATACACATTTAAACCAAAAAATGAAAGGGGATTCAAAGTTTATCTTCGTAATATGCACCCTCTGCTGACCAAGAAGAAATTAAGCAGGCGCTAGGTGCAAAGGGTCATAAAGTTTTAAACATATCGAACATAATCCAACAGACAACAAAAAAACCGTTACCACTATTTATGATAGAATTAGCTATATATATTAATAATAAAGATATATACAAAATTCACAAACTAATGCACTGCATAGTAGCTTTTGAGGACCCTCACACACAAAATATAAATTGCACAATGAATGGAATGCCAGAAATATGGGCATACTAAAAACTATTGCATAAGTGGAGCCAGTATGCAAGAGAAAATAAACAACGCAGATGAAATTAAATGTTCTCTATGCGGCGGAAATCATACTGCAAACTACAAAGGCTGTACAATATACAAAGCCATAAAAATTCAATGGTTTCCATCTCTACGCATTATTACAGAGCAAAAATTTTACTCTAACAACATGTAAGTTATGTGCAAGTTGCAGGTTCGTTAACTCAAAAAACAACAACTGAAGAAAATTAAAAAAATTCAAAAATTTATGATATTGATGAACTTAAAAACATGGTGAAATCACTCTAATGACTAATATGATGAATATGGTTTCAATATTACTAACAAACTCAATGGTTTCAAAATTTTATTCTGGAATACCAATGAGCTAACACAACACTACCTTAAGTTGAAGCAATATTTATATGACAAGAAAATTGATATTTCACTAATTTCAGATACACATTTCACGAACAAATTTCTTTAGTATATCCTGCAGTTAAAATATAAACGACAGACCATCCTGATGGAAAAGCTATCATAATAACTGCACTCTTAAGACATAATGCAAAGTAGTCTTATGCAGCACATCACATTCAATCTACCACTATGCAAATTGAATATAAAAATGGATCAATTCTTAATTCTTCAATATACTATCCTCTCCGATATCTGTTAACGATGGATCAATATGATGACATCAAGGCGCTTGGCACAAGATTCAATGCAGCTGGAAATCTGAATGCAAAACGCACTGATTGGGGATCTAGGTTAACTAATGAAAAAGAACGAAACCTTATTCATGCTGTTGGTTTTGAATAAGTTTAATGTACATATAAAGTGCGGAATACACCAATAATGTGTGTTTTGTTACAAGTTATAAAAAGGAATGAAATATGAGATAGAGAGAACTTCGAATTTAACTAGAGCAAAAGAATATTACCATCAGGTTTCAACATATGCTATAAATAAAAATAGTTACAAATCAGATCAAGCCTGTGGAACCAACCACGTAGATTTTCAACAACAAAACGAACTGAAATGAGTATCGACAGTATATTAGAAATCAACTGGAAATGAATATCTCATTGAAAACACAATTAGGCATTGAACGTGTCAAAAAATAAATTTTAATAAAGATTCTATCCGCAAAATCCGAAAGTGAGACTACCGCGAACACTCGCCGCTATTTAAACTTTCATTTCAACGAGAAAGTGAGACTCCCGCGAACACGCGCCGCTATTTAAACTTTCAGTGTACCGAGAAAGTGAGACTCTCGCAAACACGCGCGGCTCTTTAAGATTAAAACTCCCGCGAACACGAGTCGATATTTAAGGTTAAAAAAAAGGTATTAACATTAACATTATTTTACTTTTTGTGTTGATTTCAATATTGTTCTTATTGATCAATAATAATGTCAGACATTAAAGTGAGAGATTCTGTTCGGAACTCAATAAAACGTTTTCTGAAAATAAGCCAAGATTTATCGGCACTAGACCGAACTATAATCAAAGGGCACCTTCAGGTTTTGAGCGAACAATGGGTTCGTATCAACTCAGCTCAAGAGCGAGTTGAGGTAACATGTGGGCCTGAAAGCGCTGATGCGGAGGACAACGTCCGTGGCCAGGCTGAGGCATGGTACATCAGTGCTCTTTCAAATTTTAATCGTTTTCTCCAGGATGCTGAAATTGAACCTACCATGAGGAACGTAGCTCCTATTTTAGCATCTATACAACTACCAAAAATAGAATTGCCTTCTTTTTCTGGTGATCCTACTGATTGTATTTCATGATTCGTTCCACTCGCTAATCGCTTCGAATGGAAATCTATCCAACATGCAAGAAATTCATTATTTATTAAGCCGTTTAAAAGGAGAAGCGCTGCAAGTTATTGAATACTTGAAGGTTTGTGACGCAAACTATGTGGAAGCTTGGAGCCTTCTCAAGTCCAGGTACAATAATCTTCGGGTTATTGTAGAGCACCATTTCAGAGCGATTGTCTCTGTTGAAACGGCAGTCGACGATACAGCTAACAATATTAAGCGCGTGCTAGACTCCTTACTGCAACATATAAGAGCCTTGCGTGCTCTAGGTCGTCCAGTGGAGTTTTGGGACGATTGGATCGACCATGTTACTGTGTCCAAATTGGCGTATGACACGAGAAAGCAGTGGGAATTGTCATTGCTCACAAATGATTTGCCGAATTTTGAATAGTTACAAGCGTTTCTGGAAACTCGTTGCCATTCACATCTAATTCATTGCCGCTTCCAAGAAAAGCCGCTATTAGACTGCAACGTCCAAGAAATATGTTGCATGTGACAGGAGATCGAAGCGATTTACCTACTAGTTTAACTACTACGTCTGGCAGCTTTAGTTCCTGCTTATGTTGTGGAGCTGCGCACAAAATTTACATTTGTGATAAATTTAAATCACTTAACGCCACTGCAAGACTGCAACTTGTCAGAAAAAACGGTGCGTGCTTGAATTGTTTGAACTTATAAGACCAAATGCAATAGTACATCAACGTGTCGTATTTGCCGTGAACGCCATCATACACTCCTGCATGACAGGTGCGACATGGTGACTGCAAAGAACTCCAAAATTTCTCAAAATAACGCCAAGAACCGCTCTATTTGTTCACTTAACCCAACGAATGGTCAACCAGTATTAACCGCAACGCTCGACGCTACGAAGGTAAAATCTGCTGTTCCTATGAAAATAACAGTTGCGGAATTTTCTGACGTTGTGGAGGTTTATGCTGAAAAGGTGGTATTATTGGCCACCGCTATCGTTAATGTGCAAGATAACACAGGACGATGTTTGATAATGGCTCGCATGCTTCTTTTATAACAGAGTCTTGTGTGCAGCGGCTACATTTACCAAAGCGATCGTCTGATGTTGTTGTGACGGGAATTGGGTTCGCACAAGAAGGTAGGGCGAGAGAAGAAACAACGGTTACACTGTCGCCTCATACGAAGAACTTTTCCAAATGGAGGTAATTATTCTGCCGAAAGTAACCAATTACTTGCCGTCCACCCATTTATAGGCAACAGACTGGGACCATATCCAGAATTTACCGCTCGCAGATCCACTTTTTTCAAAACCAGGACGTATCGACATTTTGATTGGAACAGATGAAATGAGCAGTTCCTCCTGACTAAATTGCGTAAGGGACCACCAAATACACCATTGGTACAGAAAACCGTCTTCGGTTGGGTTCTCTTTGGTTGTGCAGGACCATTTCTTCGAAAATTGGATATCCGAAACCTGCATTGCGATCTGCGTTTAGAACGAGTCGTTAGTAAAGTCTGGGAAGTGGAAGAGCTTCCGATGAAAAGGCATTTAACTTCAGAAGAGTTACATTGTGAAGAACACTTTAACAAAACCCACCGCTGCGCACCAGACGGCCGCTTTATTGTTCGATTACCCTTAAAGAATGATGTGTCGTTGGGTGAATCACTCTGTATTGCAGTCCGAAGCTTACAGCGAATGGCGAGGCGATTCAGCACGGATGAAAACCTTCGTTTAATGTACACTGAATTCATGCGAGAACTAATTCAAATGGACACATGGAAAACTATACTGCTATATGCCTCACCATTCAGTTTTGAAGACTACGAGCTCAACGACCAAGTTACGTGTCGTTTTCAATGCTTCAATGAAATCTTCCACAGGTTACTCTCTTAATAGTGCTTGATGTTGGGGCTTCGCTTCAGCAAGAGCTTCTGTCTATTCTGCTGCGTTTTAGAAAGCATCGCTTGCCATGACGGCTGACTTGAAAAAAATGTACCGCAAGGTTCTTGTGTCTGATGATCATACAAATTATCAGCGTGTAGTATGACGAGAAAGTCCAGACGAGCCGATCCAAAATTTCGCATGTTACGCGTTATATATGTAGTAGCTGCCGCATCACACTTGGCCATCAAATCGCTTCAACAAACTGCCATAGATGTCGCCGAGAAGTACAAGGCAGCCACACATCTTATTTGCCGTGATTTCTATATGGACGATTTGCTCACAGGTGCCCTGTCTGCTAAGACGCTCATAAACTTGCAGAAAGATATTTACACGGTATCTTGTACTGGTGGTTTTGCTACGAAAGTGGGCAACTAATTGCAAGGATCTAGCTGAGCTGATACCACACATTTCAAAAACAAATGCCTACCTCCTAGCTGACGATCAAGATGTTCGTACTTTGGGTATGATATGGAATACAGAAGAAGACTGCTTAACTTTCAACATATGCCTGAAAGAACTTCCCACAATTTTCTCTAAAAGAGCTTTTCTGTCCGATCCCAGTACCTTATTCGATCCACTGGGCCTGATAGCACCAAGCACCAGAAAGGCTAAAATCTGGTTTCAACAAATCTGGCAAACAAATGTTAATTTGGACGACTCAGTAGTCGCGACTATTGCTCAACAATGGCTTGCCCATCGCAACGATCTACTGAAAATCACTACACTTAAATTGTCTCGCTGGATTGGCACCGGACAACCTGGATTATTCACGGAATTTGATATTTTTGCTGATGCATCCGAGAGCGCTTATGAAACTGCACTTTACACCCGAACGGTTGATGAATTAAATGAAATCGTTATCACGTTAGTTGCTGCTCGAACTAAGATCGCACCACTCAAGCTAACCACATTACCTCGTCTTGAACTTTGCGCAGCACATCTCGCTGCTAAACTTACGAGATATGTGGGGTCTAGTTTGGGTATTGAATATATGCAACTAAATGCTTGGATTGATTCCAGCACCACTCTAGCTTGGCTTCAAGGACACCCAAGTCATTGGTCTTCTTTTGTAGCTAATCGAGTGGCTTCAATTCACGAGGTGCTTCCCCCAGAATGTTCGAGACATGTGTCTTCCGAGCATAACCCTGCGGATTGCGCATCTAGAGGGATCACGCCTTATAATCGTATTCAAAATATATTGTGGTGGCATAGTCCAGACTGGTTAAGAGAATCTAATGCTGGTTGGAATCATCATTCATCGGTACAACTTACAACGGACTTAGAGTTAAAGCCTCGCAAACCTGTAGTTCATATTGCTGACTCGCAGGAATCCTGGGCACTATTGACGAAATATTCTCCGTTCACCAAATTGAAGAGACAAAGTTCATATCTCTTGCGATTTCTGGCTAACATACGCCCTCAGAGAGCAGAAAATGAAGGTCTTGCTTCGATTGGATATCTAACGTGCAACGAATTGCAGAGCGCTGAACTTGCTTTAGTTAAGTATACCCAGAACCACTATTTTGCTATTTTTAAATTTCACTTTGTAGATCAAATAAGCCAATGCCTCTGCGAAGCACTTTGCTGCGATTACAACCATTTTTAGATGAAAAACAGGTGTTGCGAGTTAGTGGTCGCCTCTAATGACGTCAAACACCCTATCACTTTACCGAAGAAATCGCCTATCGCTACACTCATCATATGGGACATTCACATATTCACGTTACATGGTGGACCTCAAATTATGGGAACAGTTCTACAACGGCGGTTTTGGGTACTCGCGATGAGGTACGAAGGATATATCGCCATTGCGCTAAATGCAAGAGATTAAATCGTAAAACGCTCCAACAATCCATTGCGGATTTGCCAATTAACCGTTTAACGTATTCACGTTGTTTCCTCCAGAGTCCAGTAGACTTCGCAGCCCCATACTCCTACAAATTCTCCGCTGGTAGAGGAGCAAAGACGGTAAAAGGTTACATCTGCTCATTTATATGTATGAGCACCGGTCATGCACATTGAATTTGTAGCCGACTTGAGGTCTGTAGGTTTTATCAACGCTTTCAAACGATTCGTTAACAGAAGAGGTTACTGCCAACATATGCAAACGAATTTTGTTGGTGCTGAGAAGGAACTACGAGTTATGCTCCGTCAATGCATGGCTGATAAGACCGTGAGCAGATATTTTATAGACTCCAACATAACTTTGCATTTTAACCCACCTAATGCTCCTCACATGGGTGGCTATTGGGAAACTGACATTAAGAGTATCAAATAGCACTTTAGAAGAGTTCTTGGTGATACGTTGCTGACATTTGAGGAATTCAATACTCTCTTAACAGAAGTCGAAGCTTGTGTTAACTCGTGGCCCCTCTGTTCACATGCATCCGACGTGGATGACTTGGAAATCCTAACGCCTGGTCACTTTATACTTGGTGAGCTATTGAGAGCATTGCCAGAGCCTGAAACTGAAGTCAATAAGGCCAATATTTACCAACCTTGGCATCTGGCAGTCTGCAACGCAGGGTCAAATGATTTCGTCAAAGGCCCAACCTGCAATTGGATGATGTTGTTGTCATCCATGATGATCGTATTCCTCCAACTAAATGGAAACTGGCAGGGTATTAAAGTGCCATCCAGGAGCAGACGGTCTTATACGAGTTGCCACCATTAGAAACACAGATGGAGATTGTGTTCGTCCTGCAATGAATCTTTGCCGCTTGCCAACGAAGGGGGACCTATTCGATGAAGGAGTTTAGTTGACAATTTAATATTAGCTTCTTATATGTATTATCTTTATATTGTATCACGTAATTAAGGAAATCTGTGTTGAACTTAATTCAAGGCTGGCGGCATGTTAGCGCGTAAGTTGCCTTTCGCTTACTGTACTTAGTTCTAAAATTTGCTTCTCTTGCTTGTACTTAAATTCTAACTATAAAACAAGACTTTCTTATTAAACCAAACGCCGATCGGTAAGCACGCATCAACACACAAAACTCTTTTTTCTTTATTTCGTAAAAGGTATATTAACGCACCACTCAGCATATACTTTTTCATTGCCCGCGATTTAACGCGGAGAAACAACTTGAGCGCTATCTTAGGAGAACAATTTGTGATTTTTCCAATAAAAGGTTTTCTGTGCAAACAGTATGTTTTTATACTATAGTATTTATTTTTAGACCAGGCGCATGAGCCGTGTTCTAATTTGCGTATGCTTGGTACATTAACCAATTATACTTTGCTGGAGGAAGATTAAAAGGCAATTTGTGTTGTTTTAATAATCAAACTGACTTTCTTCATTGAATTTACAAATTATTTATAGGTACGCTTTTGGATATTTGGGACATATAAGAACAAACATAAATTGAAAATGCTGACCACAAAAGTGCAATGAATTGCTACTTAGCCTTGAATGCAAGCGCAGGTTGTGTTGGTCCCTTGGTTTAAAGGCATGTATACGTTTTAATTACATACCCCAAAGTTGGAGGAAAGTAAAGGTGGTCTTCATCCCCAAGGCAGGAAAAATTGGCCACGAGTCATCAAAGGACTTCAGACCAATTAGTCTTACATCGTTTCTCCTCAAAACGATGGAAAGGGTTTAAGAAATCCATCTTAGGCATGTAGTATATTTCGAAATCGCAATTTGCGTACCTCAAGGGTAAATCTACTGAAACAGCTTTACATGAGGTGATTCGATCCTTTAGCAGCCTTAATAGACATAGAAAGGGCTTTTAACAATGTTAGTCATAACGCAATCCTGAACTCTCTTAACAGGGTAGGTGTAGAGGATGTTCTTAGGGATTGGATAGTTTCAATACTTAAGACTAGCATCATTCAGTTAGAGCTGCGCATTACATTTCTCACAAAACAAGTCAGTAGAGGAACACCACAAAGCGGGGTAATTTCCCCACTATTGTGGCTACTTGTCATTGACAATATACTTAGCATACTAGACTCCATGGGGGTTAAGACTGTAGCATATGCGGACGATGTGGTGATAGCTATATCAGGCATGTTTCCCAGCATAATAAGTGATATTATGCTAAAGGGGCTGGATAAACTGAATTCCTGAGCCACAGGATGTGGACTAGGTGTGAATGCGAAAAATACAGAATTGATACTCTTCACTAACAAGACAAAAATTCCGACTCTTAATGGACGACAACTAAAACTTGCAGAGAAGGCCAAATACTTAGGTGTTATATAGGATCCCAAGCTAAATTGGAGAATTAATATAGAGTTATGGGTCCGGAAGGCCTATGTAGCTTTCTACTCATACAAAAGAATGTTCGGGAAAAAATAGGAACTACGTCCCGTATCACTCATTGGATGTACGCAGCAATTGTGTCCAATACTCACTTACGGCTCAATAGTTTGGAGGCCGGCGCTAGATAAAGGCTATATTGTTCAGAGACTCAGTAGAGTCCAAATAGCAGCTGGAACCGGCGTTGCAGGGTGCCTGCGAACATGTTCTTCGGAGGCACTCAATGTAGTGCTACATCTTCTCTCTATTAACCTTTACATTACAAATATGGCCTGCAATTGTGCATTAAGGTTAAAAGCGATAGCTTCCTGAGCTGAGAGACCGTATGGTCATGGTAGGGTGCTACGCAATGCCGAGGGAACTACCACAAATAACAACATACTACATAGTACCACAAATAGACTTCACGGTTAGATTTTCTTCCAGATATACCATATACCCATTTAAACAGACGGGTCCAAAATGGATCTGCGGGCAGGCGCTGGGGTGTTTTCAACACACGCTAGCATCAATTACTGCACACACCTACCTGATCAGGCTACAGTTTTTCAGGCAGAAGTACTCGAAATCAGGGAGGCGTGCCGGCAAATTATCCAATACATTAGAGAAGGACATAGAAGCAAGGTTGCCATTTTTGTGGACATGCAGGCTGCTATAAAGACTCTACAGTAAAATACCATCAACTCCAGGTTGGGCATACAGTGTGGGGATGAACTTAGGGCGCTAAGTCTTCATGCTGACAATCACAATCATCTGGGTTCCAAGCCATTGGAATATCGATGGGAATGAGAAGGCTGGTGAATTGGCGCGCAGGGGCCTCTCTCGACCTAACCTATGTGGAACTAGTATCTGTTTCTCTGGGTGCGATCAAGAGGGGCATTTACCTGCACCGTCTATCCTCGCGGGTAGAAGATGGAGGGCACTTACAACGTGCAATACATCCCGGGCGACGTGGCCAGCCCACAATACAGCTAGGTCAAGGGATCTTATAAACAGGGAGTCTAGAGACACCTGTCGACTAATGGCGGTTTTCACAGCTCACTGGCTTGTAGGTTCGCATGAGGAGAAAATACACAGACCGTTCAATACCTATTATAAAGACTTGGACGAGAGGGAAACAATAACTTGTTTTCTTTCCAAATGCCCAGCTCTGGCGGCCGCAAGAAATAGAGACCTATTTTCTAGCAGGACTATCCGACCTCTCGGCTGTAAAACCAAAGGATCTTCTAAAATACCTAAATTCCACAAAGTGGATATAGAAAACATCCCCTCATTCTCCAGCTTTTAGGAGGGAGGGGTAGTGGTTATAAAACGGCTAACTGTGATTATAAAGCGCAAACTGTGATTCATGCAAGGATGCCGTAGCAAATGCAAGAGCCGGAGCCAATGGTCGTCGAGCAATCAGAACGTCTTAGACAGTCACAACATCAACACAACCAGGGTCAGATTCATAATACCCATGCGGGGTACAGCTAACCAAAACAACCAGGGCTACGAGCAGGCAGTAAAAAGACCGAACAACTGTACTGCAGGATTTAGCGCACCGAAACAGCAGAGGATCAAGGCCCTCCCCACCTAATCAAGAGGTTCACAGATATCAGGTTGAGCCGAACGCAGAGATGAGAGATATCAATGACGAACTTACAGAGTATGATCAAATTAATTTTTTCATAGAACTCCCTACTTCCGTTCGTCAAAACGATTGCAGGGAGAGTAGTCAAATTATTGATAGACACCGGAGATTCAAAGAATTTTGTTAACCCATTACACAAATTGAAGCACGAGAAACCATTAAACGAACCTTTCTTAGTAACGTCATTTCATGCCTTTACAACAGTCCACAATTACCGACTAAATTCGCGTACATTTTTTGGTCCTTCGAGGCGGAGTAGTTGGCAATCTAAAAATGAATCATGAAGGCGTTAACACGCATTCATAATTTTATAAGCACTAATGGAGCCAACACGGCAATACAATTAATACGACAATACGACTATAAAACAATCGGGGCTGCAATGCTGAAGAAAAGTGGTGGCGATGAGGGGTTGCTAGCTGAAATTGAAGCAGAGCCAGAGGACTTCGAGACACGACTATTAAACGCCAAGAGCAAACTACTTGGATATATTTCATGACACCTTTCATGAAAAGTCACTCAGTACCAGGTATTTTGTAGTTCGAAACAGCGCTTTTAAGTGCTTTGGCAAACCAAGTCGCTGGAGTAGGTACATCAACTTTACATAAATTAAAAATAAAACCTTTCACTGGGGAGTTAACTGAACGGAAGGATTCTTACGTTAGCGCAATTCATCAAAATTCTAGTTATACACAATGCCAAAAATTTCAGTTACTAAAGGGTTATTTTTCAGATCAGGCTTATAACGTAGTAGGACACATTCAAGAAACTAATGAAAACTATCGAGAAGCTTGGGCTAAATTATCCACTTGATATACTAAATTGGGAGTCATCGCAGGCAAATTAATAGGGTTAACAGTCAAATACGGCATTAAGCAGACTATATGATGGGGCAGATGATGTCATTTGCGTATTAAGAGTTCTTGGGTTATCAGCTGAAAAGCGTGACATTTGGTTAATATACATAATTCTATCTAAGCTCGACCCCACAACTATACAGGAATTCACAAAATACGGAAAGCAGGACAGGACTTTCCCTCAGTTGACGAACTCATGAATTTTTTAGATACATAGCCTTGGAATCAGTAAAGTTGAATCTATGGAGCCATACAATTAATAGGCCGATATCAGTATCAGTTGTATTAAATGTAATGGCAAATATTCACTTCATGACAAATATTTATTCATATTCAGGATAGGAGAGAACTCGCAAACAACAAACGTGTTACAATTGTTTGAAGGCTACAAATTGTCGTTCCAATTTCTCATACAGAGTATGCAATAAACGGCATCACACGCTTTTGCATCGAGACTACAACCAAGTGGGAACAAGAAATAGAAGAGGAAGCAACAGCTAATATAAACTTCAATGCAGTGCCGAAAATATGCACGTTGCTACCAACAGCAGTATGCACTGCTCGTCATTATTTGGAGGGCAACAACATGTCGTTTGCTATTAGATTGTGAATCAGAATTTCTGAAAGCTGCGTTCGCCGTTTAGGCCTTCGCCGCTCATATGCTATAGTTTCGATAGTTTCGATAAAAGGTTTATCAAATACAGCAACAGGTATATCGCACGGTTGGGTTTCACTGCATTTAAAGTCGAGAGTAAGCACCGAAACCTTTTATATAGATGCCCTTATTATGACATCGATTTCAGCGGTTCTACCAGCGCAGCCGTTATATAAGGAACAATATGCAACTTTTTTGTCATGAGAATTAGCAGACATTCTCTTGGGAAACAAAAATTTTTGTATTTATTACATGGAGAAAAGATTGTTAAACAAAAATTAAATGCATTTTCAACGTCTCTAGGTGGTACTTTAAATAAGACGAATCTAGCTGGAGTAAAAGATGTTTTTCTCACTAACATAGACGTTGATCGTGTGCTCGCTAACTTTTTGGGAAACTGAGAAGGTCCCATGTGCAGCGCAGTATACGGACGAGGAATTGAAGGCCGAAACATGGTTTGTGCGCACACATACGAAAGAGAACGATAGAAAATCTAAATTGAAAATACCGATTTTGGAAATTCATACGCGGTAGCATTCAAATGGCTGAAGGCAACAGAGAGCAGACTTCCTGGTGACGTGGAATTTAGGGAGCAATACAACAAATTTGTGGACGACTACATCAAGCTTCATAATATGGAAAGGATAGCTAACAACGAAATAAATAAATCTGCAGGCAAGGATGTGTATTATTTAAATCATCACCCTATATTTAAATCTGAGAGCACAAAAATACGATTGCGGGTAATGTTTGATGGCTCAGCCCACATCGATAATCATTCATCTTTAAATAAGGTGCTTTTGACTGGTCCGTCTTTACAAAGAGAATTTTTTTTCGATTTTCTCCCGACTTCGCAGCCATCGATTCATAATGTCTGGAGGTGTGGAGAAAATGTAACGCATGATTTGGGTACATGAGCATCATCAAGACTTCCAGCGAATTTTGTGCCGCAAATCTGAAGACCAGCCAAGAGAACATTAGAGGTTAAAGACTGTCACTTGTGGTGTGCTTTCTGACAGTCCTGTGTTAGAAGAGCTCGCTCGACTAGCCGAAGACTCATATCCTTTGGTATCACAGGTAATCCGACGAGATTTCTTCATGGACGACGTTATTACTGGAGCAGAAACAGTCAATGAATTAATAGCAACTCATCAACAGTTAGTATCCCTATTTCAAGGTGCTGAAATGAATTTAAAGAAATGGAGCAGTAATTGGAGCGAACTCTTAACATATCTACCAGAAGAGATGAAAATTCTTTAGATATCAGCTTCCAGAGGTACCTTCGGAACTACAAAGTCTTCAGATATGGTCCGGAATGGCTAATTAGTCCTCATGATTAATGGCCTCAATCTGTACTTGCAGAGATAACTCAGTTACCAACAAAACAAATGGAAGAACGCTAGAAACAATCGTACATTTATTTTATCTCAACAGAACATTGTGTAATCCTCGAAACATTGCTAAACACATATCACAGTGGGCTCGGCTAGTGCGTCGGTCAACACTCTGACGGCCAACAATGATCATATAAAGCAATGGGACAAGGTGAAGCACATGGCCCAAGGATTCTGGAAGCGTTCGCCATCCAAATATCTCACAAGCCTTCAGCAACGTTAGAAGTGGCGCAAGGAACAGCCGAATTTCAATCTAAGTGCCATCGTACTCCTGCGGGAACCTAATCTACCACCTTCGAAATGGGTGCTTGCCAAGGTATTAAAATTCCACTTCGTCACTGATGGCAAGGTACGAGTAGTTACCATCAAAACATCTACTGGGGAATACACGAGGTCAATATGTAAACAGGCTCTGTTCAGTATGATCGTGGTCCTCCAGCGAGGGGAAAGCTGTTTAGGAATAATTTTATTAATAATTGTTTCCTATTTTATTATATGGCAACACTGACAAGTAATGTTGTTTTTGCTTCAATTCTTATTTTATTATTCTGCATTGTCACATATGTACATACGAATAATTGTTTTTCATTGACCTTTGGTTCTGTTGCTTACTAACAATCATCAAGGTCAGATACGTATATAAAGAGTACCGAGACATTAAATAAAGTTCTTCATTAAGTGTAAAATTGCATTCAGTCTTTTTTTCTTGGGTTTATTTCATACACATTCCACAATTACCGACTAAATTCGCGTACACTATCAGAGAGTTTATAGTATCGATTAATAAACAAAGAACTAAATTTAAAATATTTTAAAAATTTTGACTTACTTTGAAATCTGAGGGTTATTTCCGTTCTTGTTCGGGGACCAAATAAAATCTGAAATAATAAAGTAACAATCAAATATCTTCAATTGTTCTAATTTATAAAAAAGGGAAGGAAAGAAGACGAAGTTGTATTAAGAATAAAAAGGACTGTGTAAAACTATTGTCTTGGGGTTCTATATGTATTTAATTTTTTATTTGTGTTAAAAATAAACTAATATTTTCTTAATACGAGGTGTGATCAAAAGATAACCGTTATTTTCATCTTTTCGTGAGTTACGTATGTTTCGATGTTCGCATTTTTTTTTTTGTATGTTGGTACACATGTCTGTTATATATGTTGGCAATACCAACCATTTTAAATTGTCAGTTTGTTTTTGACAGAAAAAAGGTTAGTCGTGTTTTGGTGTGCTCTTCGATTTTGTACTATTCGAAAACAATGGATCAAAGAAACTGTATTCAGTTTTGTGTAAAAAATGAAATTAAATGCGCAAGGACATTTGAAATGTTGACTGTGGCCTTTGGCGAGTCTACTATGAGCAGAACACAAGTTCAATTGTGGTATAACCGGTTTAAGAAAGGCCGAGAAAATGTCAATGACGATGCTCGTCCTGGACGCCCGAGCACATCAACAACCGATGCAAACATTGACGTAGTGAAGAAAATGATTTTGGATAATCGTCGAATCACTATCAGAGAGGTTGCTGACGATGTTGGCATATCGTTCGGCTCAAGCCAAGCAATTTTTGCGGATGTTTTAGGCATGAAACGTGCGGCAGCGAAGATTGTTCCAAAATTGCTAAATTTTGAGCAAAACCAACGTCGCATGGACATCGCTCAGGAGCTGTTTTTGGCCAAAAATAAAACCGTTATCATGCCTCAACCACCGTATTCACCGGACTTGGCCCCCGCTGACTTTTTCCTCTTTCCAAAACTGAAGACACCGATGAAAGGAAAGCGTTTTGCTACGATTGAGGAGATAAAAGAAAAATCGAAACATATCTGCCAATTTGGGTACGATATCACGTTCAATCTCTTCGATGAATCTTTTGTGGTTTGCTTTCAGGACAGCATCTGCACCGATGAAGTTAGGTGTCAATTTCCCCATGCCGATATTGAATGCGAAGATACACTGCAGCTGCGTATGCCGAAGAAGAGCCATCGCAAAAGGCGTGTACTTCCATTGAACGGATGTGGTGCGGATAATAGTGAAGCTATCGTGGAATGCAGATGGTTCTCACTTGTGACAACTCTGCTACAAATTGTTGCCAGGGAATGCCAAGCGAGTTCGGTAACTCTTCATCCCAATCTAAAGGAGGTTCTTGGTCGTCGTGTCGTTTGACCTTTATGGTTCAAATTTCCTTCAATATAATTTTCGCTGCTACTATGACAGGAGCTAAAAATCCGAGTGGATCGAATAGCCGCGGAATAATCGCACAGGAACTTACGGTAACTCGCCATCTCGCTGCAAACGCCGTTCGAGCTGATGAAACCTATTTAGAACGATTTGTATTATTTTTCTAACGTGTGGTTAGGATCGTCAAATTTTTTAGGGGAAATCGTACTAAATATTTACCGTTATTCTGCCGAATGTGAGTGCTTTGGAAGAACTCCTCACACCATTGGTCTTGCGCCGACATTGGTGTTTCGATAGGTACCTACTCGCATTCGTAGAATTTCTTCACGAGGGTTTCTAGCTCATTATTAGCATGATGGCAGCGAACCTTTACCGTGGGGGGTGCTGAGGCTTTTACTCGACTAGACAATATCCAGCCTAAGGGGGCATTTTGTGCAATAGGTTGGTTTGCATTACCAATTCGAATTTCTGGCAATAGTATTTGCGCTATCATATCAGCACCGATGATGAGATCGATCCTTTTCGGCTGATAATACGTTGGATCTGCTAGCGTGAGATCATGGAAGTGCGCCAAATTCTGTGGCATGATTGATTGACTTGGCAGCTGAACGCTGAGTTGTTTCAGCACATACGCCGTGTCAATGTGGGCCGCGAAATTTACATCGTGGCAGGAAAGAAGTCTGCAACTGACCGTTTCGCGTGATTGGCTGAGAGACTTTGGACCCACGCCGCAGATATCTGCTGATGTCGGAGAGCGTTGAAGTCCAAGTCGTTGGACAGCAGTTTCGGAAATGAGGGTGCCTTCTGACCGTTGGTCGATTAGAGCGTAAACGAGTGAAGATTGATTGGTAGCTTCATTGTATAATGATACTGAAGCTGTAGTTAGAAGAATTTTCTGCGATGGAGCTGCAACTGCCAAATTCGTGTTGAGTTGAGCTGAGTTTGCAGCCACGATAGCGTGTGCGTTAGTGACACGCCTTGGTTCAAAGGCAGTTGCTGAGGTGGATGCTGCATAGAAGTTGGCCGGTTGCCTATCGGACGAGGCCGGAGTGTTATCGACATTTGATGAAACACGTTGAGTTGATGGCGGTACAGCTGGGCTTTGTTTGAAAAGTCGTTTTGATGATAGGGAAGTGCAACAACGTATGATGGCGTTGTCCGTATTGAAGGCAGTTTTTACTGCTTGTGCACTTTGCGAGTGCGTGAGACTTGCTCAAACAATTTAGGCACAACCTTGCCTTGTCAACTATGGTCTTTCGCTGATAGCAATCTTTTGCAACGAAAGTTGGGCATCGGCGGATGATGTGTGCCACATAGAGTACAGCCATCTTGATGGGCTGCGGCGACGTTAGTGGCAGCACGGAAAGTTTTGACATGTTGTGTCGACCTTGGCGAAGATTTCGAAGGATGAGAATGTAGATTGTTTGCAGGTTTGCAAAATTTGTGCGCAGGAATTGCATTAAAAGCAACATTACGATTCTCGATTGCATCGATTGTAAAGAGGCGCGTCGTTAAGAACTCTTGCAAATCCGAAAAAGTTGGTATGTCAGTCTTAACACTTAAATGACGCTCCCAGGTTGAGTGAGTCTCGGTGGGCAACTTAGTAGCCAAGTAATGCGCAACCCAATGGTCACAATTTTCAATTGGAAGGTTCAAACGTTTGAATTCGTTGATACAAACATTCGCCACATTCAGCATCAATTAAATGCCGTTTGATTTTTGATGAGAACAGGCAAATTATATAGCGTGTTCATGTGGTGTGAAAACAAAAGGCGTGGATTATTATATCACTTGAGAAGCAACTCCCACACTGTTACATAATTTCCATCAGTCAAGAGCATTTGATGAATGTCAACACCAAGGTCAGATGGAAGTGCCTGCTTTAAGTAGTGAAACTTTTGGACTGAGTTAAGTTCACTATTGAGGTGTTCAAGTCTGATAAATGAATCGTGGAAACTAGGCCACTCAGTAAACCTTCCCGAGAACGACGGTACCGGCAATTGGGGAAACTGAATAACTGAGGAGCAACGATTTCGTGTATCGGATGTTGTAAGGCCGCCATTTGAGTTGTCAGCACTCGCCTCTTCAGAAAACATTTCTTCTTGCCGTTGACTGAGCAAACAATAAAGGTCTAAATGCAGTTGTAAGGCCGCCATTTGAGTTGTCAGCAATCGCCTCTTCAGGAAACATTTCTTCTTGCCGTTGACTGAGCAAACAATAAAGGTCTAAATGCAGTTCGTCCAATTTATAATCGATGTCATCTTTTAAATATGCGTCATCTGCTTTGATGTGATATGAGCAGAAAAGAAGTCGATATTAAGCTCCTCGATGCGTTTGAGCCTTTGGCACCCAAGTATACACTGACGACCACATATCGTCATAAGCACCGCAGCAAGTCGCATATGCGAACGAACTGACAATAGCGCAACATGTGCAATTACACTCAATACCCAAATACGCTAGACAAGCATTTTGGTGGTGCAATACCACAAACTGCCTATATTGCAGCGTCGTATGCATATTGGACAGTGCAGTGACTTTAGCCCTGAACTTGCACTCAAAATCAGTAACATAAACAAAGACGATGATTCGTCAATGAATAATATAGGTAATCCGATACTTCAGATTAATTTCGGGAATATGATTTGTAACTGGTAGAAATAAGATAGATATATTTTATGCTAGATAGAATAAGAAAACCACATAAATTAAAAAATATAAAAGAGCCCGCGAGCCACCTAATAAAGCAGAGTTAATCTGAAGACAACTAAAACTGCTACTCACATTAGTCAATTCTTTTATCTCTCGTGCTCTTAGTCAGGAAAGACTTAGAACAGCACAACCAATAGCTTGGCCAACGGCACACTCAGTCGGTCAAAACCTTTGCTGAGGGCGTCATTCCGCTTCGTGTCAGGCATTTCTTTTCTATAGCACTCTTTTGCATCTATACTTTGTATGGAATCTGCAATTGAATCAAAAGCCGATCCTGCGTGACCAACGTATGCAATCAACCATACATGACGATCCTACAAGGCAAGCGTTCATCATACCCTACATGGCGATCCTACAACTGACCTAGGACCTGAAAAGAAGTCAACCGATACAGCAAACGATCCTGCAACCGATACAGCAAACGACCCTGCTACCGATACAGCAACCGATCCTGCAACCGATCCAGTAACTAAAACTGAAACCAAATAATCCTGCAATAGACGAACTACAGAGCAGTCAAATATCCAGGAACCCAAAAAGCAGCAGAAACTATAGCCCAATTAATTAAAGAATACGTGCCACAATTTGTATGCAAACCAACCGTTCCTGCACCAACATACATTGCACAACCGCCACTAAAAGTCGGACCATTGCCACTCACGATTGAGGAATATAAGAAACGGCAGGAAAAACAAAAGGACCTAGAAAAAACAACAATCCCATTAAGTGAAAGCAATAAGAAGAAGGGAGGAGGTTTGTTAACACAACAAAAACGCCAACTGGCCCATTTACTATCAATAGTAAAAAACGACAACCCACCACCGGGGAATAAAGCCAGAATCATCTGGAAGCGAATCGACGAGATTAAAAATCAAATCAGAAATAGAAGAAAAAAAACATCGCATGCAAGCGAAAGGAAAAATTGGCACGCCAATTATCGAAGATTATAATAACAAAACAACAATCAAAGACGAGACAATACGGATGATAGAGGCGCTCGAAAAATGGGAAAAAGCCAGAGCAAACCGCAGCAACAAAATGCAACAATAAACAACAACCAGCTATGAACAGAGATCACCTACCCATCGGTACCAGAATCCTACGTAGTTATATTTTTAGTCATAATTATTATCATAATGGCTTATAAGTTAGACAAATATTTTAAAAACTATGTTCATAAGTATAAGAATGACGCTAATGGCAACGCTATTAGAGCAGTCTCATAAATAATAACAAAATACATATATTAAAAATTTAAATAAAAATGTCAAATTTTCGATAGCATAAAAATAACTAAAATTTTTCAAAAACAAATTTCCTACTTTGATCCTAAATGGATTTAAACTTAAATGCCTTAAAAGATATACTAGCTACACTTAGGAAAAATCCCAGCAGAATACACACAAACAAAACAATTACAGCAAAGCTAAAATTAATAGACACAATTAGAGACGAATTCAACGATTCCCTAGAGACTGACACCGACAAAAAAAATGTTACTGGTATAAAAATTAGCTTCGCTAACACTTATTCCACCGTAAAAACCTGTCTATTAAAAAAACTAGTAGAACAAAGCAATTCAACAGAAAACATGGCATCTTTTAGCATAGAAGTGGAATCAATATATCTACCCACATTTACGGGCAACTTCAGAGAATTAGATAGCTTCATAATCACCGCTGAGCTGATAAACAAATCACTCAACGAGTCAGAACAGACAGATTTACTAGAGTATATCTACCATGCCAAATTAACTGCCAATGTAAGAACAGCAATAGGAGGTTACACAAAACCAGAAGACTTAAATACATTTACCACTCTATTACACCAGAGGTACAAGGACGCGACAACAATACCACAGTTAAAAGCTAGACTAACTAATTACAATAAAGAAATTCAGGAATTAACTCGTACAAAGAAAAAATTCTAACAATAATAGAAAGTTTAAACAGACTTAACATAAAAAATTTAGGAGAAACAGCTACACAGGCAGAAAAGAATGTAATAACAAAAACAAACAACAAGTTAGCATTGCACACTTTCAAGAAAGGACTGAATGAGAATTACAAAGCGCCAATTTTTGCTGCAAGACCGAAAGATCTAGCAGAAGCAACAGAATTGGCACTTGAACTTGAGAGCGAATCTAGAATAATGCCCAACACATCACAGCTGATGCAAGTAAGACATAATTCATTCAACTCACAAGGTACAAGGTCTAATTTCAACACTCCGCGCAAATATAATTCATTCAACCCTTCTCCACAATACAGAAACAACACACGACAAAATTTCAGCACACGCTATGACAAAAATAACTACAACAACAGTAACTATGCAAACAACAGAAAGAATAGCCGTAGCAATACAAATTACAGTCAAAGAAACAATAACCACAACAACATATATACCAATAATCAAAATAACAACAGCTTCAGACACAACAACAACTACAACTCACAAGGCAGATAGCAGAACAACAACAACAATTACAACTCAAACAGAAACCGCCGCGTAAACATGATACACGATGCGGGAAACGAACAAGGCCCAGAATGCATAACCATTCTGGACAGCCAAAATTAAATGTGTATAATAACTCGGATAACCACACAAATTTCGTCACGCTGACACACAAAAAGCAAAAAATTACATTTTTGATAGACACAGGCGCCGACATCTCATTATGCAAAATAAGTAGCAAATTAGAAAACCACGAATATTTTCCTGATGACAAATGCAAATTAACAGGCATAACAAACGAAGAGATATATTCTGAAGGTCAAATAGAATTACAACTAGATATTGGAGAAGAATCTTGTAACTACCCTTTTCAATTAGTAAACAAAACATTTCCAATAGAAACAGATGGCATTCTAGGTAGGGATTTTTTTGAAAAATATATATGTAAAATCGATTATGAAACGTTTACAATTTCCGCGTACGTAAACAAACAAACATTCATTATACCCATGCACAGACGAAATTACAAAAACCCAACTCATAAACATCCTAAGACAATACCAAGAAGTTTTTCATCTTGAAGACGAACCACTTTCGACAAACAATTTCTACACACAAAACATAACGACACATGACAACACCCCCGTTTACATTAAAAACTACAGACGGCCACACACACACACACACAGAAATTGTAAATGAACAGGTACAGAAAATGCTATAGGAGGATATCATTGAACCTTCACTCAGCCCATACAATGCTCCTTTTGGTTCCTAAAAAGAACACTATTGACAAAAAGAAATGGAGACTTGTAGTGGATTTTAGAAAACTGAATGACAAAATAATAAATGATAAATTCCCGCTAACTCGCCTAGAAGACATTCTGGACAAGTTAGGCAGAGCAAAATGGTTTTCAACCTTAGACATAACCAGTTCATTTCATCAAATAAAATTAGAAAAACAATCACGACCATTAACAGCTTTTTCCACATCCAATGGACATTATCAATTTAAAAGACTACCTTTCGGACTAAAAATTTCATCCAACAGCTTTCAGAAAATGTTAACAATAGCACTCTCAGGACTTGACTCAGAAGCATTCCTTTATGTAGATGACATAATCATCTATGGATGCAGTCTAAACCACCATAACCAAAATTTAATCAAAGTACTAGACAGACTAAAACAACATAACTTAAAATTAAACGCAGCAAAGTGCAACTTTCTGAGACCAGAAGTCGTATATTTAGGACATTTGATTACACAAGACGGAGTTAAAACTGACCCAGCAAAATACGAGGCTGTAAAAAATTACCCTCAACCGAAAAACGCAGACGAAGTAAGAAGATTCGTTGCATTCTGCAACTACTATAGAAAATTCATACCAGAATTTGCAGATATTGCAAAATGTTTAAACTCCTTACTAAAGAAATCAACCAAATTTGTATGGACAGATGAATGCCAAAAATCTTTTGAAACTCTTAAACTAAAATTAATAAACCCACCACTATTGCAATACCCAAATTTTGATAAACCCTTCATATTAACTACAGATGCATCGAATTATGCATTAGGCGCCGTACTATCACAAGGCGAAATAGGACAAGATTTACCAATATCATATGCTAGCAAATCATTACAAAAACACGATTTGAATAAGCCAGTAATAGAAAAAGAGCTACTAGCAATACATTGGGGTATTAACTTCTTCAAACCCTATCTATATGGTCAAAAGTTCACGGTAGTAACTGACCATCGACCACTAATATCGCTATTCTCTCACAAAAACCCTTCATCTAAAATGACCAGAATTAGATTAGACCTCAGTGACTATGATTTCAACATAGTATATAAAACAGGAAAGATGAATACAAATGCAGATGCATTGTCAAGAATACAAATCGACTCGGACATTCTAAAAGAAATGATACCGAAAGAAATTGATGAAAAAGCCAAAAGAACCCTAGTAATAACGAGAGGGATGGCAAATAAAAATAAAACAAATGAAGAGGCAAATAAAAATGAAATAAATAAAGAGGCAAATAAAAATGAAATAAATAAAGAGGCAAATAAAAATTAAAATAAGAAATTGAGAAATTGCATATCTCAGGAGACTGATCACCTTCAAATATGGGAATGTACATCAATAAATGACGTCAAGAATATTAAAAAATTAAAATTCAATGTCGACAAGAAAAATCAAAGCTTTGAAAAAATGAATATATATATATAAAAAATGATATTGTGCACATAGGCGCAAGCGATAATTCACCGAATCAAGATTCGACTCTGAAGAAGCTCCGACCTAAAAATAAAAATATAAATGAAAATATAAAGCATGCAGGAATCAATGATAAATCAGCGAGACTAGACTCGATTCTGAGGAAATTGATATCCAAAACGAAGATAGAAAAAATTAAAGAATTAGCAATTGCAAATAATGATGAAATATTCAAAATATATACATACAAAAGAAGAATTTAAAGAAGCGTACGCAAAAATAAAAATGAATAGCAAAAGTCCTCAGCTAAAAATATTAATTTATATACCTCCAAAGAGAATAACGGAGGATATTTTAAAATACAAACTAATAGATGAATGCCACAAAACAGGACATCCCGGAGTAAGAAAAACTCTACTCAAATTAAAACAAAGATACATTTGGAAAAATATGAACCAAATGGTAAAGAAATTCGTATCCAACTGTGACACATGCGTGAAGTGTAAACAAACAAGACACATCAAAGAACCACAAACCATAACAGACACCCCTAACACAAGTTTCGAAGTGATATCAATTGACACCGTAGGACCACTAAACATTTCAAACGAATACCGCTACATACTGACCATGCAGTGCGAGTTGACAAAGTTCGTAATCGCACATCCAATGATAACAAAAGACGCACTCACAACAGCCAAAACATTAGTTGAACAATTTATACTCAAATACGGACACTTCAAAATTCTTAAATCTGACAACGGGACAGAATTTACAAACGAGCTAATGGCAAACATATGTGCACTGCTCAAAATACAACAGAAATTTTCGACACCGTACCACCACCAAACGATAGGCTCACTAGAACGCAACCACAGAGTTTTGAATGAATTCCTACTGACATCGACAAACGACGACGAATGGGATAAGTGGATTTCCTACTTCACTTTTACTTACAACACAATGCCACATGTTGACACGGGCTACACGCCATATTAATTAATATATGGGAAACTCCCAGGTTTACCCAATGAAGTAATAGAAAGTAACACAAAAATTTACAACTTTGAAAATTACGCCAACGAGCTAAAAGCCAGAAACAAAACAAATGCTAATGAAAGCAAAACAAAAACGTACACTAACCGACTCAAAAACTAATACAAATACACTTAATGTAGAAATAGGAGATTTAGCTCTATTAAAAGTAGAAAATAGAAAAAAGAATGTGAATCCATATAAAGGACCATATAAAATACTAGATAAGTAGGAGTAAATTCATTAATAGAATATAATGGTACACCTAAGAAAGTACATAATAATCAATTAAAACCATACAATGTAATTTAAATTTATAATTAAAACTATCACAATATATAAGCAAAACAATGTAATTAGTAATCATAAATATATGTAATTATATCAACACTACATAATTTATAATTTTAACTATACAATTAAAAACGCTACTATGTAACTTTAATAATAAGAAACAATTTATGAACAAACAATACCAATTAATAAGTAAATCATCTAACATAAGACAATTGTAATACAACACAAACCATATTTCCAGAAAAATTATTCGCTAACACCCCTAATTTTTCTCTTAAGGGTGAGGGTGTAATGTACCATACAAGTGTACACTGACGACCACACATCGTCATAAGCACATCAGCAAGTCGCATATGCAAACAAACTGACAATAGCGCAGCGTACGCAATTGCACTCAATATCCAAATACGCTAGACCAGCATTTTGGGGGTGCAATAACACACGCTGCCTATATTGCAGCGCATGCATGTTAGACAGTGCAGTGACTTTAGCCCTGTACTTGCACTCAAAATAATTAATATAAACAAAGACGATGATTCGTCAATGAATAATATCGGTAATCCGATACTTGAGACAAATTTCGGGAATATGATTTGTAACTAGTGTAAATAAGATAGATACATTTTATATTAGTTAGAATAAGAAAACAATAACAATTGAATGATATAAAAAGGCCAGCGAGCCACCAAATAAACCAGAATTAGTCTGAACATCTAAAACTGCAAACCTGCATTAGATTTCTCATTTCTTCTCTCAGTGCTCTTAACTAGGCTTAGTTACAGAACAGCACGAACAATAGCTTGGCCAACGGCACACTCTGCCGGTCATAATCTTTGCTGAGGGCGTCTTTCGCTTCGTGCTAGGCATTTATATTTTATAGTGCTCTTTTGCATCTATGCATTACATAGAATCTGCAAAAATGAATTGAATGCCGATCCTGCGTGACCAACTTTTACCCTACAATAGGAAACAAACGCGATTTATACTCGCGCTCTCACGAAAACACTGCAGAACTATCATAGGTATAATGATAGGCCATAATTTATTGGCGGCGCATGCACACAAGTTAGGAATTACGGACAATGACGAATGTAGGAAATGTAAGGAGGTTGGAGTAAGGGAAACTCTAGAACATCTCCTTTGTATTTGTCCTGCATTATCAAAAACGCGCTTAAAATGCTTAGGAGTCCAACAATTTGGCAGATTGGAAGACATCTCAGGAAGAGCGCTGACAGCACTGCTTAAATTCGCAAAAAGCGTTGACATTCTACGAGATGTCTACTGGAAATCTGCATAAAGGTCAGACCCCATCTGGTATCGCTAGGGACCAATCGGTCTATGTGTGGCTTTAAGCCAGCCAGGTTAACCTAACCTAACCTAATGAAAAAGTATCGAATGGAATTAGAATGGGTAAATTTAGGTATTATCATGCACCGACTTCTTTTTGATTGGCTCTGCTGAAGTTTCTCAAAGAGATAATTAGATGTTCTCGTGATAATCAGCTTGTGTAGAAAAATACAATTTCTGATCCGTAAGTAGTTTTCAATACTACATCCAAGAACACATGGTTTCCAAGTTATATGGTCAAAGATACATTATCCAAACACATATAGTGTGGCATAGTTAAATACAACTTGTATTTTATGTAGGGAGTTTGAATCCAACTTACTATTGTTGCGAACATTCCTAGTCATGATGCAGTGTGGTTGCTGCGGCTAGGCCGCAGGAACGGTTGTGGTCCTCAACCCGCCACACTGCATCGGGTGGGGCAACACTAAAAAGAGAGAAAAGGCATCCAACTCACCATTTGCTTTTTTATTCAGCCGGGCATCCTCCTCCTCGATGTCAAGCGAGCCCGCCCCATCGCTTTCGCCTTAGCCTAACATTTAACATACAAATATTTATTTTTATAAACTACACCACATCTTACTCCTATACGGACGCCGTTTTTACAATTAAATACTCAGATTAATTTTAATATATAATAATACGCTATTAAATTGAAGTTAAATTTTATATATACGAGTATATATATATACACATATATATATATATATATATATATATATATATATATATATATATATATATATATATATATATATATATATATATACGAGTATATATATATATATATATATATATATATATATATATATATATATACGAGTATATATATATATATATATATATATATATATATATATATATATATATATATATATATATATATATATATATATATATATATATATATATATATGATTATAATTACTTATCTTTAAGCTCGACGGGACGGGAGGGGCTTTCCTGTATGTTTTTTTTTCTTTATCCAGCTTTCTCGTGGACGCACTAATCTGACCGTTTTGTTCAATATGATATTTTTCTTTTATTTGCACGCAATAACGAGTTGTTGTACAACTGTCTCTTTAGTCTTAAATAAAAAGAAATTGAAATCGTCTCCTTGATATTTTTTTTCTTGACTTTTTGATCAATTCCACATTTTATTGTAAAAACATAATTTCACTTATAGCAAATATTTCACTTTTGTTGCATGTCCAAGATAAACTGTTTTACGAGGCGCCCCATATATTTTTTTACATTTCAGGTTCAATTTAACTTTCCTTCTAATTACACAACTTTCCTTTTTTTTTTAAATTGGATTCGTCCCAAACACAACCAATCCTTATTTTCTAAAATATATCCAAACTTTCAAGTTCAGCTACGACCAGACAACCGACCATTCAAAAATTCTTTCCTCATCCCCGTCCTTTTTTCCAATTCTGAGACTCCTTCGCTATTCCCCCATTAACCGTTTCAGCGGTCAAGCCGCTCAGTCAACTAACTTTTAAATTTCGACTAGTCTGAGGCAGCGTCATCTCTACCTCAGAATTTTCACTATACTTTGTCCGGCCGCATTCACCAGAAAAGCGGACAAATGGAAACAAGAAAAAGAAGGGGAGAAGCAAAACAGAAACAAACATACAGACGGTGGCGACTAAAAAAATACGATCGCAACACTATATAAAAACTCTGAATAGCAAATTATCTGTACAACCAGCTGCTTAACCAACATTCTCCTAGTCTCGACAGTGCTGGTGAGATCCTACCGGCTGCGCCAAAATGTTGGTGTCGGTGCTTGTTGGTTTCTCGGAGAGCGTCCTTCACTTCCAGTAACGGGCGCGCGAAATACGTCAGCAGCGCAATTAAATGCCGCCAAAGCGACGAAAGTTACGCCAGCAGTGCAATCAAAAGCTGCTTACTCAACCGACACTCTTTTCCAATATAAAATATAAATGTAAGCAAAGGCGGAAACATATTAAGAAAAGAAACCCTCCACTTGTCGAAATGCACCAACGTCTCATTACTCACATTTCAGTTAGTTCATTTTCTCTTTCCCACTATATTTGTGCAACTCATGTGCATCGACACTTGACCAAATTATTCTTTACAGCATTCGGGAAAAATTTAAATGCACCAACACCAAATGCAGGTTGTAATGCACTTTTAAACACTTCATGTAAGTGCACCTTAATGCATTCAAAAGGACTCCGTGTGATGCACCTTAATGCACCCAAGCACACAGACCGCCTTCACGAGTGATACCATGTGCGCAACAATTAAACGGCACACACTATCCCTCGACACTCGATACTCGTGCCACGACCGTCGCTCAATGCTTTCTCACGCCTTCGAGTTCGACGATATGACGGACAGTCATAAGAGCTGGCAGAACGACAGACAGACGATCTTGTTCCACATGTCTGCCGCACTGCAGACCATCTAATGCACTATATGGTCGCAAGTAAATAGAGCGCACCAATAGGGTACGTGCTCTACACTCGTGAAAGAGTATGCACTACAGGCATGCGCGTTGCACTTAGGGTAGGTAAATCATAGTTTAGATTCCATAAACTGTATAAGAGATTAGAATAAGTTTATTATAACACCCTAGGTTACTTATTAAATGTGAACTAACAAAATACATAGAAACATTCCCGATGCAAACGAAAGATGCAATAGAAGTTGCAAAAACATTCATTTAGTAGAGAAATTCATTTTACGCCGCGGAACTTTTAAAACACTTAAAAAGCGACCAAGGCACCGAATTTAAAAATGAATTACTCACTTCCATATGCAAATTACTTGATATAAAGCACATAACTTCCACTCCCTACCACCATGAAACAATAGGTTCAATTGAACGCAACCACAGAATCTTGAATGAATATTTATTATCATTCTCAGACACTGGTGATTGGGAAAACTGGCTTCCTTATTACACTTTCGTTTACAACACCACCCCACACACAGATACTAACTATTCACCATTCGAACTCATCTTTGGGAAATTAGCAACATTCCGAAACGAAAAAATCAATAACAACCCAAAATTTTATAACTTAGAAAGCTATTTAACAGAACTTAGAACAAAAATTTTACATGCACAAGATTCAGCAAACAGAATGCTCGGGGAAGCAAAATGCACACGTAAACAAATTTATGATAAAACATACAATAGTAGTAATTTTAAAATAGGTGATCTAGTCTTTTTAAAAACCAGCGACCAAAGAAAACATGTAAGCCCATATGAGGGACCATACAAAATAATTGAAAGAAACAATGTAAATTCTACTATACAAAAAAAAAACAAAACAAGAATAGTACATTACAATAATTTGAAAAAATTTATCTCAGCACATATTTAATTAAATAAACTATACGAGTATATAAATATTATTACCTAATTAAAATACATTACTTTACATAAATAAATATATTCTTATCTAATTAATAAATAATTTAAAATATGTAAACCTCAGTGCCACAAACGCCTAGTACAATCTTAAAAATAATTTTATTCTTTTTAATCCAACGATTGTCGACCTCGATTTCTTGTGTTCCCACTTTGACAATTGTTGATCTACCATTATCTTGTGTTGATCGTCGGCGATATTTTGGATACCCATCATTTCCAGTAATGGTTTCAGAAACTAATGCTTCTGGATAATTTTTTGTACACTTTCCATCTAGCATACATACTGAATTCATATTCAAACTACCGCATGGTCCATGAATCATGTTTTTGGTAACAATTTCATGCAATTCAGGATCAATTTCAGGATCAGGAATTTCTGCTGATATAACGCTATCAATTTGTTCTGGTGTTATTTTGTCAACCATCCAAATTAAAATGTGAGCGTGTGGTAGTCCTCTCTTTTGCCATTCAATCGAATACATCCAGCAACGTACTTCACCAAATATTTTTCATTTTATCAACATGTCCCTTAATGATTTCATCTTTTGATTAAATACACGTGTAGTTATATCATGTCGGTCTTTTGTTCGGTCTTTGGCCTTCTGTCCATTGCGGATTGCACGTGAAAGTTATAAATAAATCAGGTCTTCGATAATGACGCACATAACACATTGCATCTTGCGCGTATTCATGCATATGTCGTGGTCCACTAACATATGACGATGGTAAAATCACCATATTGCCAATATCATTAGGATCCACATCATTGTTAATAACATCACGCAAATGAATGTATTCTTCTGAACGTAGTTTTGCTTGGTTATATTTGATGTAATTTAAACGTTCAGTTTCAATTTTTGCATACATATCAACAATGTACTGATGAAAAAGCTTACGGCAATGCAAAATGTGATTGTATTCATTTTGTCGAACCATTAATCGATACGCGTAATAATTCATAGCGCTAACCTTTTTATCAGTTACCGCACCTACCATAAAAAGAAATAAAAATAAATTCAATTAATCAATTATATTTTAATTTCATTCCTTAAAATTATTTTATTTTGTACGCACCGGTTGAATGATTAATCATTCTTAAATTGAAATGGTACCCATCTTCACCTTGCCAAAAAATTAGCGGATATTGCAACGAATCATAAGAACTGTGTGTTTCACTAACATTTTCGATGTCAGTGCCTGCGCCGTCGTCCAACATCGAGCACACCCCATACCAGTGGCCACTATGTCTCACTCTGCAGATGGCCTTAACGGCCTCTCCGCGGATGAAGACATCTAGTGGCGGGAGATTCACCAAGCATCAAGTGCCGGGCCTGGAGTAGTCGGAAATGCTCCGGTACAACATATGGCCAGAGCACGTTGTAGTTTTGATAGAGCTTTTTTGACCCCTACAAGAGAGAGTCTGCTCATCCAAACTATCGATGCATAGGTGATAATAGGTCTTACCATAGCTGTATAGATCCATAGGACCTTACTAGGGGAAAGACCCCATGTCTTACCAAATATACCCTTACACTGCCAGAAAACTGACAGTGCTTTGGATGTCTTCAGTTCGACATGTGTTTTCCAAAGAAGTTTGTTATCAAGGATGACTCCAAGATATTTGATTTCCTTGGATAGCTGGATAGTGACTCCTTTTAGTGTAGGCAGAATAAGTCCATCAAGCTTTCTCCTTCTGGTAAAGAGGACAATACCAGTCTTGACAGGATTAACCGATAGCCCATTCGCACTGCACCAAGTGTCAATCATATCCAGAGTTCTCTGCACCCTTCTGCAGACAATCATAAGGGATGGACCTGCCACAAGACAGCCAACATCATCCGCATATGCCTGAGCGTATACCCCCGAGTCATTAATGGCGTTAAGCAGGGGATCGATTACCATGCACCAGAGCAATGGAGACAGTACCCCACCTTGGGGACAGCCTCCATTAACCCCAGACGACACCAGCAAATCTTCCTCCGCCCGCACCGTTATGATTCTCTGGGCCAGCATTGAACGTATCCAGTTTACTAGGACCCGGTCTACGCCATGCCGCATAGCAGAGCCGCACATACTGTCGAAAGTAGCATTGTCAAACGCACCCTCTATGTCCACAAAGATGCCTATTGCGTATTCTTTCCTGTCGATGGCTCGCTCTATCCTTCCAAAAAGGTTTTGCAGAGCCGTCTCGCAGGATTTTCCGCTTTGATAGGCATGCTGAAATGGAGATAGTGGATGCGTCTTCAGAGACTCCCTACGCATGCGAAGCTCCACCAGCCGTTCTAAACTTTTTAGCATGAACGAGGTCACACTAATAGGTCTGAAGCTCTTGGGATTGGTGTAGTCGTCTCTTCTAACCTTAGGAATGAAGGCAACCCTCACCATCCTCCAAGAGCGTGGTACATAGGCCAGTGCGAGACATGCAGTGAAGATCTTCTTCAGTGCTGCCATCACTAACTCAATGCCTTCCTTCAGCACAATCGGATATATGCCATCCAGTCCGGGCGACTTGAAACTGTCAAAGGATTTGATAGCAAATCCAATAGCAGCCTCATTCACCACAGTTCTGGCGACATACCAATCATGTCGAGAGGGCGCAGCTGCCCTGACAACAGTTCCGACCAAAGGTGGTTGTTGACGGGCTATGCTTACCTGATTTCCTGGAAAGTGTGACTCCAACAGCAAGCTGAGTGTCTTACTTTGCCTCTCCGTATAGGAGCCATCAGGTTTCCTGAGCGACCCCAGCTTAGCGGTTTGGTCCTTTTTCAGGACTTTCACCAGTTTTGCCGTGTCACTCAGGGATTCGATATCACTGCAGAAGTCTCTAAAAGAAGTCCTTTTCGAGTCCCGAATTAGCCTCTTGTAGTCCCTCTGAACACGTCGATATCGTTCCCAGTCCTCGTCAAGATTCGTCTTGAGGGCCCGGTTGAGGAGTTTTCTAGACTCACGCCTCAGCACCTGAAGCTCTCGGTTCCACCATGGAACAGGAGTCCGGCTAAGAGGAGGTCTAGTTGGGCAGGCTAGCTCGAAGCTGTTTGTTAGAGCGGTGTTGAGATGTTCAACAGCCGCCTCAATGTTCTGCTCCTTGCGAAGTCTCAGTGGCGTCACGTGATTGCTACGCAGTGCCTCCCTGAACTTCGGCCAGTCTGTTTTTCTTGGGTTTCTGGTGGGCAATGGCATCTGCGCCCGCTCGCCACACTGAAACTCAATGTATCTGTGGTCCGAGCACGAGTCTTCGGCGAGGACCCTCCAGTTGTTGATCGACCACCCCAGTCTTGGATTTGACAGGGTGACGTCAATTACCTCCTGCCTTCTCGTAGTCACAAAAGTAGGCTGCCTGCCTACATTGTGGATGTTCAGGCTGGAGGAGGCAATATACTCGAAAAGTCGAGAGCCCCGCTCATTGCACTTGCTGCTGCCCCAGATCGTATGCTGGGCATTAGCATCGCAGCAAAGAACCAGACCAAGACTGCGCCGCTCACAGAACCCTACGAGAGTAGCGACCTTCCCAGGTGGTGGCGCCTCCAAAACATCGTAAGGAAAGTAAGCAGATGCAATGACAAACCTCGACCATCCGTGCATACTCTTAAAACTAATCTCTGCCGCAACCAGATCCTGACAACAGAATGCGTCAAGGCAGGTCGCTTCGAGATGGGATGATATTATAAGACCGGCTCTAGGTCTAATCGAGTTTCTGTCATCTATTATCGTGGCCCCTTTCAACAAGTCAAGGCCACAGAGGCGACCCCTAAAGACCCAGGGCTCTTGTACTGTTGTTATGTGGGGTGATGTGTGCAGCTGGGTGAGTCGTCTACTTAGGAGTACAGTAGCGGCTTTAGAATGCTGCAAGTTGATCTGCGTTACCGTCAAAGGACGATAGCTACGAGAATCGTCCAAGCCAATCATCTGGGAAAGACATGAAAGGTTACAGTCCCAAAGAAGAGACTCAGACGGCTCCGGTATCGAGAAACCATGACATCAACAGTGGCCTCGTCCACTCGCACCACAAGACTAGCACCTTCTTTACCATCCCGGTTGCTACCCCTGGTGTGCGAAAGAACTCTCCAAAGCCTCGTGTTGATGCCAGGGTTCTGAGCACGCAGACAAGAAAGGACATCTGTGGTCGTCAGATCGGGATCCGGAATCCAGCAGATGGCCTTCCTGAGGGACACGCCTGCTTCGCTATAGACCGCGAAGCGAGTGGTCCCCATGGGCGGCACGTCCTTGACTGCACCCCTGAGCCAATCAAAGTTGGCCTGAGACGCGCACGACACCTGTAGAGTGCCGTCCTTTGTCTCATAGCCCCTCGCATTAGCTTCAGGACCGGAGGCAATGACGCGACGCATCAGATGACCTTTGCAGTGTTTTATTTCTGCATCAGTTAGCTGATGGTCAGGCCCCAGCTTCACAATCACCGCCATTGGTTGCGGGTCGTTAGCCTTCTCGCTGTACGATGGCTTGGCTGCACCTTTGGAAGTGCTTGGGCGAAAGTCCAGCTCACCACCCGCCACTGGCAGAGATTTCGCCGGGCAGATGGTTTTGCTGGATACGAGGGGCTGGGCAAGCTGCAGCTTATTGGCAACATTCTTCCCCGCCACATTAGCCGCCACCGAGGTTTCGCTCGTACCCTTTGGGGTCGTGGCGCCACCAGCAGTAACAGCTGCAGGGCAGGTGGGAATGCTGTTTTCAGCAACAATCTTCCGCCGCTTACCTCGCGAGCGAGCTTTCGGAGCGGTCAATCCCTCCGCAGGCTCGGTGGCTTCCGTGGGTGTCACTTCCGCCGACCTGGGCCTTTTGGAGGGAGTCGACACAGAAGGGCCGGCAGAGCCACGTGAGGAGTTCTCCTGCACGCGCCTATCAAGCCGCTTCTTTCTCTGTCTCCTCGCTTGAGTTCGCGTTACCCTAGCACCATTGGTCGGTCGTTCCGCCACTGTGGTGACTTCCCGACGCAGGCCCTCTGGATCCAGGGTACGTTCCTCCGTCTCTGAAGGAGAAGAGATTGCGGTAACAATCCCCGTCTCCTCCAGGATGCGCTCTCGCTGATAAAGGCGAGAGACTTTAGCGATGGTTGGGACCTCCAGAATCCGTGCCCCTGCCGCCGAAGCGGGTGGATTTCCACATGCGTGGGTTCCACCTGGATTAATTAATATATTGTTGTCCATCGCCAGACAGTGGTTTTTGTTCGGGAATCCTCCCTAGGCAGTTTGGTCCGCGGATGGTACCCATTCTCTATACCATCATTGTGATAGACAGACAGCCATAACCCCGCCCCTCCTAAGAGGTTCAGAAGTAATGTCATTTGCCTACCAAGGGTCCCCCTATCCGACACCTGGGGACGCGTCCGATGGGATGTCAGGCAAATCCAACACGGAATTATTTACCTTAAAAGTTGGCATAAATCTATCACGAACAATGTGTTGTGCTCCAAATGATGTCATTTGAAAGCAACAATTGTACGACTGAATGAATTTCAAGAAATGTTTTGACTGATTTGTTGGGCCACCAACCAAAGAGAATAATGGCTCATGTGGTGGACTTAATGGTGTTAATTTAACTTTTCCGCCAGCACAACACATTCCATCGGTTTCATTTTTAAATTGCATTGCATTGCATTTATTACAAACTTTATCCATTTTGCCAATTTAAATAGATGGATGCGAAGCGTAATCAATGTTATCATCATAATTAAAACCTGCACGATCCAAATTTCCAATTGAATGGCTACGTCTCCATTGTTGCCTGTTTTGATTGTCACGTTCACGATCTCTTCTGTTTCTAACTCTCACACTTTCAATATGTTCTTCTCTTTGTTCTTGATTTTGATTTGATCTTGATCGTGCCATTCGTTGCCTTGCTAATTCATTACTTTCTAATCGCTCTTGTTCATCCTGATTAGATCTATTTAAACGTATTTGACTGCTGTGGCGTGTTCGTCGTCCGATTTGTGAACGGCTTCGTCGCGGCATTGTTGATTAATTTTTTTAATTTTTTTTTTTATGCAAAAGATTTTAATTTTAATTGAAAGATTACAAATCAATCATTAAAAAATGTCAATGCTCACACTGTAAACTTAAATGACAATCAATAAACACACAGAAATTAAATAAGTCAAATGACGCGAGCAAGCAGAGCCTTATACCGACAAAATGTAATTCTCATAAGAAAAAAAATACATTTTATATGGGGAAAACACACCATCATAAAAGTGTGCGTATAACGCATATTCGTAGAAATTTTTCGATGTCAGTGAAAGTAGACCTTTCCAACGCATGTACTCGTTTGAAAATCGGTTGAGTGGTTCTCGAGTTATAAAATCACGAACAAAGGACAACTTATTTATATATATATAGACTAGAATAACCCTGCCCGCGTTGCTGGACAATACAATAACATACGTTTACGTCTTTGTATTAAAAATTAAATTTTCTAGAAAGAATAGACATTTTCCTGAAAAAGAAGTGCAAAATATTATAAATATTTTGAAGTGAGAACATCAAAAAGAAAAAAAATGATTGCAGAGCTTGGTGGTAAACGACATTTTTCGTATTGCCATTTTCACAAAAAATGAATAAAGACGACGGCTTCCCAACACGTGAACATGCAACATAAAATTGACCGTGTGAAAATACAGGAAATTCTAAATTTATTCCGCAAACTTGCAACGACTGGCCTTGAGCTTTATTAATAGTCACTGCAAAAGCCAAACGAACGGGAAACTGTAATCGTTGAAATTGAAATGGCATATCAGTGGGAATCATTGGGATGCGTGGTACTAAAACATCTTCTCTTTTGAATTTCCCATTTAAAATTGGTTGCTTCAATTACATAATTCATTAATTTTTTGACCGCAAGTCTTGTTCCGTTGCATAATTTTGGTGGATTTATATTACGAAGCATAATGATTGTAGATCCGATTTGCAATTGTAAATTATGCGGTGGCATTCCAGGGAAATGAAGAGAATTCAAAAATTCAGTTGGGTAATGTACTACGTCTTCTTGATTCTTCACAGTATCAACAGATTTTATGTGATCAATTCACCATCTATTTGAGATTGAATGATGAAATTAAAATCCTTATCCTTATTTTTTCCTGCCAATATAGCTCTTTCACTAAACCAAGCATGATTTTTGTATTGCTGTTGTATATTTGGGAAGACTTTTTCAATTAGTTCTTCTTTTGATTGTGTGAATATGCAAAAATGTCTCGGAATTGTAATGAAACCATCATTATCAATTGGCATTTTACTATCACCCATTAAAAGCAATTGCTTTGAAAATGTTGCAGCTGATTGATCATTTTGCAATTGCACACGAACATTGGTGGTGAGTCTTAACGTTTTAACGTATCTCCATAGATTTGATAGCTTCAAACACGCATTTATTTCATCAGCTGGTGTTGATTTTGAGATAACAGGTAGTGTTTGTCTAAAGTCTCCTGCTAACAATATTAAAGCGCTACCAAATAAATTTTGATTTCCACGGAAATCTCTCATTGTTCGATCCAAAGCTTCAATTGATTTCTTGTGTGCCATTGTGCATTCATCCCACAACAAAATATCAAATTGTTTCAAAACTCTAGCCGTGCCAGAGGTTTCTGATAAATTGCATGATGGTGCTTCATTTATCGTGATATTCAAAGGCACTTTTAGCGCTGAATGCGCTGTTCTACCATCATCCAATAAAGTGGCTGCAATTCCAGAAGATGCAACTGCCAAAGCAATTCTACCACGTGCTCGTACAGTTGCTAAAATTAAAGTTATCAAAAAAGTTTTGCCAGTACCACCAGCTGCATCCAAAAAGTACATCCCACCATTACCATTATCAATTTCTTGAATAATTTTTTCATAAGCTAGTTTTTGCTGTTGATTTAATTTAGGCATATTTTCTTGAACATAATTTGTCAGCACATTTGGATCGTAATTCTGTTGTCGAAGCAAATCTTGATTAAAAATATCATTTCTTGAACGATTTGGTGATGGCATACCTAACTGAGCCAAAGCTTTACTCACCATTCCTAAACACATATCCTCAATCAATATCAATGCCTCATTATACATTTCCTCTGTATAATTCAATTGAGCATTAATATTTAAGGTGCTTATTCGATGTAAAATATCTTCCGTCATGTAATCACGAAATTTCATCTATAAATCTGATGGATTAGCCGGATTGCACGTTGAGATAATGATAGAAAATAAAATTCTAATTTGTTGTTGATATGCTGATACCGATGCATCAGTTAATGTATTTTCCCAATGTGTATCGTGCTGAAGCAATCCTAGTTTTTGACATGCTTCACGGTAAGTGGCGCATTATTGTCCATCAAGAGTTCTCAAATAATTAAATGATGTTGGACCATGAACATTTATCAAAAGCAAACGTAAATAAAAGCACTCATCATTCTGTGTAAATTCGACCTAAAGCATCAGTTTCAAACACATTTGGATGACCTTGAACAGGTCTGCCTTGCTTTCGACGTTGAAATTCCTTTTTTTATGCATTCCAAGTATAATATGATTGAACCTGAGCATAAAACAATGTTCTTGCGGTCAAAGTTGTATTTGGTGGCGCAATTGCTCTTTGTGCTGCATTTTGTTCATTAAAACAAATACGCTGACTATTTTCTAAATGAACAGCTAAATGTTGAACGGTCGGGTATCTTTCATGTATTGAAAAAGAGAGTATACGCCATACTGCTTCATTACTGCTGATGTATCGACCAGTTCGGTAATGTTTTATTTCATCATTTTCAGCAACACCGAAAGCAGCCATATCACTAACTTTCGTGATATATTTACAAATATATTTGATCGCTATAACTGAATTGCAGTATTCAACGTTAATGTGAGCCTTAAAAGTTTTTGATAAAATTGGTGAATATGGGACAATCCAACGATTGTCGACCTCGATTTCTTGTGTTCCCACTTTGACAGTTGTTGATCTACCATTATCTTGTGTTGATCGTCGGCGATATTTTGGATACCCATCATTTCCAGTAATGGTTTCAGAAACTAATGCTTGTGGATAATTTTTTGTACACTTTCCATCTTGCATACATACTGAATTCATATTCAAACTACCGCATGGTCCATGAATCATGTTTTTGGTAACAATTTCATGCAATTCAGGATCAATTTCAGGATCAGGAATTTCTGCTGATATAACGCTATCAATTTGTTCTCGTGTTATTTTGTCAACCATCCAAATTAAAATGCGAGCGTGTGGTAGTCCTCTCTTTTGCCATTCAATCGAATACATCCAGCAACGTACTTCACCAAATATTTTTAATTTTATCAACATGTCCATTAATGATTTCATTTTTTGCTTAAATACACGTGTAGTTATATCATGTCGGTCTTTTGGCCCTTGACCTTCAAATAAATGTTCTTTCATTTCTGTCCATTGGGGATTGCACGTGAAAGTTATAAATAAATCAAGTCTTCCATAATGACGCACATAACACATTGCATCTTGCGCGTATTCATACATATGTCGTGGTCCACCAACATATCATAACGAATCATAAAAACGGTGTGTTTCACTAACATTTTCCAACTGTTCATTTCTACGTTGCAAAATAATATCACGCCTATTGAATTCTTCTCCAACCATGACAATCGCTACTTAATCTTCAAATCTTGGTGCATTAAGTCTTCCTACATGTTGGCCAGCTGGCGTTTTATCCGCATTTATTCTTATTCCATAATTGTCAGCAGGCACATTATCAATTTGTGATTTAAACACTCTAACCAATTCATTATGTTCATGTAATAATATTTGTAATTCAGGAATAATTGGTTTGCTTAATTTCCCATTAAATAAATTTGTAGAAAGCGATACTCTTGGTTGAGAATAATGGTTGAGGTGGTGGACTTAATGGTGTTAATTTAACTTTTCCGCCAGCACAACACATTCCATCGGTTTCATTTTTAAATTTAAATGCATTGCATTTATTACAAACTTTATCCATTTTGCCAATTTGAATAGATGAATGCGAAGCGTAATCAATGTTATGATCATAATTAAAACCTGCACGATCCAAATTTCCAATTGAATGGCTACGTCTCCATTGTTGCCTGTTTTGATTGTCACGTTCAGTGTTACGTTCACGATCTCTTCTGTTTCTAACTCTCACACTTTCAATAAGTTCTTCCCTTTGTTCTTGATTTGGATTTGATCTTGATCGTGCCATTCGTTGCCTTTCTAATTCATTACTTTCTAATCGCTCTTGTTCATCCTGATTAGATCTATTTAAAAGTATTTGACTGCTGTGGCGTGTTCGTCGGCCAATTTGTGAACGGCTTCGTCGCGGCATTGTTGATTAATTTTTTTAATTTTTTTTTTATGCAAAAGATTTTAATTTTAAGTGAAAGATTACAAATCAATTATTAAAAAATGTCAATGCTCACACTGTAAACTTAAATGACAATCAATAAACACACAGAAATTAAATAAGTCAAATGACGCGAGCAAGCAGAGCCTTATACCGACAATATGTAATTCTCATAAGAAAAAAAATACATTTTATATGGGGAAAACACACCATCATAAAAGTGTGCGTATAACGCATATTCGTAGACATTTTTCGATGTTTTTATAAACCATCATGGAAAGTAGACCTTTCCAACGCATGTACTCGTTTGAAAATCGGTTGATTGGTTCTCGAGTTATAAAATCACGAACATAGGACAACTTATTTATATATATATATATATATAGACGAGGTGTGATAAAAAAATAACCGTTATTGTGTGATCAAAAAATAAAGTATTTATTTATTCATCAACAACTATCTTGTCTTCAAAGTAATTCCCCTCATATATAATACACTTATGCCAGCGTTTTTGCCAATCCTCGAAACACTTCTGAAACGCTTTTTTGGTATCGCCAACAGCTCCTGTTCCTATTTTTCTTTTATCTCCTCAATCGTAGCAAAACGCTTTCCTTTCATCGGTGTCTTCAGTTTTGGAAAGAGGAAAAAGTCAGCGGGGGCCAAGTCCGGTGAATACGGTGGTTGAGGAATGATAACGGTTTTATTTTTGGCCAAAAACAGCTCCTGAGCGATGTCCATGCGACGTTGTTTTTGCTCAAAATTTTGCAATTTTGGAACAATCTTCGCTGCCGCACGTTTCATGCCTAAAACATCCGTAAAAATTGCTTGGCATGAGCCGAACGATATGCCAACATCATCAGCAACCTCTCTGAAAGTGATTACGACGATTATCCAAAAGCATTTTCTTCACTGCGTCAATGTTTTCATCGGTTGTTGACGTGCTCGGGCGACCAGGACGAGCATCGTCATTGACATCTTCTCGGCCTTTCTTAAACCGGTTATACCACAATTGAACTTGTGTTCTGCTCATAGTAGACTCGCCAAATGCCATAGTCAACATTTCAAATGTCCTTGCGCATTTAATTTCATTTTTTACACAAAACTGAATACAGTTTCTTTGATCCATTTTTTCGAATAGTACAAAATCGAAGAGCACACCAAAACACGACTAACCTTTTTATCTGTCAAAAACAAACTGACAATCCAAAATGGTTGGTATTGCCAACATATATAACAGACATGTGTACCAACATAACAGAAAAAAAATGCGAATATACGTAACTCACGAAAAGATGAAAATAACGGTTACTTTTCACCTCGTATATATATATATATATATATATATATATATATATATATATATATATATATATATATATATATATATATATATATATATGTGGGATCGAAAGGAGACGAAGCTCTCCCCTGCTCTCTCATGTCATCACTCTTGAGTGCAGCGTGACGTGTCGAAGCGATAAGACGTTCCCTCCGTGTGTTCTTTTAAATTCTTTTATTACTACTTTGTTTATACTTATTAAATACCTTTAATATACATTTTTTTTTATTAAACCTTGCACAAATTGTTCCTGTAAAAATAAAAGACCATAAATTTGGGGGCTCAACCAGGATTTATAGCGAGCTAAAGTGTAAAATAATAGAAAATTTGGTGTGAAATTCGTTGTGCCAAAAGTATAAGTAAAGAACCGTTATGACGCCGAACCTAGCTTCGTTTGAGTTGGTTCGAGAGAACTTGTTGCGTTGCAGAGGAGACAACGTAGCCGCTCTGCACAAATTTGTTTTTGAGACGGCTGGCGACAGGGGAAATCGCAAGCGTTTACGCGCGTTTGAAGGTTTTGCGTACAATGAGAGCGACGTAAAATACGGAGAAAAGTGCGCGTACGTGGAGGAGAATATAACAGCCGCTGAACTCGTAACGATCTGCAGCATACTTGGTTTGAGCTGCAAAGAAGACGACTTAACACTGCACATATTCAGAAACTTGACGAAGGGGAATCTGCTTGGCGCATATGAGAAAGACGACGACGACGAAAGCGAAGACGAAGAAGACGATCACAGCAGCGATGAAGAACACGCTGATGCGACGATAACGAGGAAAGACGAAGAGAAGCAGAGAAGGAAGCACGTAAACAACGGTGCGTCAACGAGCAGCAGATGCAGAGGAGAAGACGAAGATTGTATGTCAACCAAAAGTCCCGACGATAATATTGTAATGACGAGCGGCATGCCAAGATTTGCGATCAGCTTTCGTGATGTTGAAGACTCTATACGGTCTTTCGACGGCAGTAACAAAGTGCTAGTAGAAGTGTGGGTGAAGGAATACGAAGAAACAACTTCACTCATGCGCTGGGATGAATTCCAAAAATTTGTGTTTGCAAAAAAATCACTCAAAGGGCTGGCGAAGCTGTTCATTCAAAGCGAGAGTGGAATAACTTCGTGGAGCAAATTAAAAGCAGCGCTCATCGACGAATTTGCTACGGCAACAAATAGTGCGCAGCTGCACAGGCAACTTGCAGAGAGAAAAATTAACAAAGAGGAGAGTGTGCAAGAATACTTTTTCCAAATGAAAGATTTGGTATCGCGCGGTAATATTGAAGAAAATGCGCTTATTCAATATGTAATTGACGGCATAAAAGACTTCAATGTAAATAAAACAATTCTGTACGGTGCAAAAAACATTAAAGAATTCAAGGAAAAGTTGAAGTGCTACGAAATAATTTGCGGAAAGAACAAGCAAGTAAACGAACTAAAGCAAAGTGAGAAGAGAAGTTTCGCAGCGAGCAAGACAGTGAAGAGAGAAATTGTGTGTTACAATTGCGGCGAAAAGGGCCATATGTCACTCGATTGTAAAAACAAAAACAAGGGCGCGAAGTGCTTCAAATGCAATCAGTACGGCCATATTGCAAAGAATTGTGATGTAAACAAAAACGAAAATACGAGCAATGTGCGGAAATTAAGCTCAAAAATTGGTTTTATGAACAAAGAAGTACAAATGTGTAACCAAAAGTGCATCGCTTTGTTTGACACGGGCAGCAAATTCAATTTAATTACTGAAAGTGTTTATGCAAAATTGAACAAGCCGGCTATTTCGCAATCTAATGTTTACCTAGTAGGATTCGGTGCAAATAAATGTGAAAACAAAATAAAACCAATCGGTAATCTAACGTTTGATACCGAAATTGACGGTGAAACGTACAATGTAAAATATCATATTGTGCCGACAAAATGTTTGGATGTTGAAGTTGTGATCGGAGAAGAGTTTTGCTCACAAGCAAGAAATAAGTGAAATGTCCGCCGTGATGAAAATTTATGTGAAGGCGGACAATGAAAACATAAATATTGACAAAACGGCTAGTGTTGCAGCAACGCAAAAAGTGTGCGAAATGGTAAGCAATTATCGCCCAAATCAGCAAAAGACAACCGAAGTGAAAATGCAAATAGTGCTGAAAGATGAAACGCCAATTTTCTCGAGACCGCGTAGGCTGCCAATTGCAGAAAGATGTATCGTGGACGACCAAATCGAACAATGGCTAAGAGACGGTGTGATTGAAAACTCGGAATCGGAGTTTAGTAGCCCTGTCGTGCTGGTAAAGAAACGTGACGGTACGCCACGTTTGTGCATCGATTTTAGAAAAATCAACAAAGTTGTCGTGAAAGATCGTTTCCCGTTACCACTGATTGCAGATCAGCTGGATCGGTTGCAAAACGGCAAAGTGTTTAGTTCGACATGAAAAATGGGTTTTTCCATGTGCCGGTCGCGGAAACGAGTCGTAAATACACATCATTTGTCACGCATAATGGACAATACCAGTTTCGAAAAGTGCCGTTTGGACTATCAAACTCTCCCGGTGTTTTCCAAAGGCACGTGAACGCAATATTTCGTGACCTTACGCGCAAGGGTATCGCATTGCCCTATATTGACGATATTATAATCCCCGCGGAAAATGAAGAACAAGCAGTGAAAAATTTAGAAGAAGTGCTAAATTTATGCGAAGAGTACGGACTTGAACTAAATTTCAAAAAGTGTCAGTTCCTAATGAAACGAGTGGAATTTTTGGGACACGTAATTGAAAATCAGCAGATATCACCGTCACCAACGAAAGTGGACGCACTGCGAAAGTACAAGATGCCACATACGTTAAAGCAACTGGAAAGTTTCCTTGGTCTGGCAGGTTATTTTCGAAAGTTCATACCTAACTTCTCTTTGATCGCGAAGCCTCTAACCGATTTGAAAAAACAAAACAGAAAATTCGAAATTAGAGAAGAACAGGTAGTTGCATTCAATACGCTGAAGACAATTTTAAGTGAAAAACCAGTACTGAACATTTACAATCAAAATTATGAAACGGAAGTGCACACAGATGCATCAATCGATGGCTATGTAGCCGTGATGTTGCAGAAATCACCTGACGACGGACGGTTGCATCCTGTGTATTATATGAGTAAAAAAACTACTGACGCAGAAAGAAAATATACAAGCTACGAATTAGAAATATTAGCTGCTATTGAGGCGTTGAAAAAGTTTAGGGTGTATCTCCTCGGCATGCATTTTAAGCTGTTCACCGACTGCAATGCATTCACTAAGACTTTGGAGAAAAAAGATTTATGTACGAGAGTAGCGCGCTGGATACTTTTTCTAGAAGAATACGACTATGAGGTGGAGCATCGATCTGGCTTGCAGATGAGGCACGTCGACGCACTGAGTCGCTATGCAGTTATGGTAATCGGCGAAGACAGCATTCTTTCCAAGATACGACGACCACAATTACATGACGACGATTTGAATGCACTTATTGATATCCTTCGAGAAAAAACTATACATAACGACTACTACATGAAAAGCGACGTACTACACAAGCTACAAGACGATCACGAGCTCATTGTCGTTCCGAAGGACATGCAGCGTGAAATAATCATGCAGGCGCACGAGCAAGGGCATTTTGCTGTAAAGAAGACGAAGGAGTTGCTGTGTAAAGACTATTTTATACCCAAAATAGACGAAAAAATACGTAAGCACATCGAAAACTGTATTCCGTGCATTATCGTAAATAGAAAGCAGGGTAAGCAGGAAGGTGAGTTACATCCGCTACGCAAAGGAGGGGTACCGCTACACACCTACCACATCGACTTCCTAGGTCCTTTAGAATCAACCCACAAGCAATATAAGCATATCTTAGCAGTTATTGACAGTTTCACTAAATTTTGTTGGCTCTACCCAACAAAGACGGCGTCAGTAAAAGAAGTAACAGCGAGGCTCCAAGCTCAAAGTGCAATATTTGGAAATCCGATCCAAATAATTTCAGACAGAGGTTCCGCATTCACAGCAGAAGAATTCAAACGATATTGTATCGCCGAAAATATGACTCATCATGTAGTCACGACGGGTCTTCCGCGAGCGAATGGACAGGTGGAAAGGCTCAACAGTATAATCATTGCAGTTTTGTCCAAACTTACAATAGACGACCCAAGCAAATGGTACAAGTTTGTCGACAAAGTACAGCAAACAATAAATTCAACGCACTGCAGAAGCACAAACACAACGCCATTTGAACTACTGGTTGGCGCAAAGATGCACACAAACTCTGATGTAAAAATTAAAGAAATGATACAAGACGAAATCAATCAAACATTTAACGACATCCGTGAATAACTGCGAAGAGACGCCAAGAAGCAAATACTAAAAATGCAAGAAGAAAATAGGCATTCCTATAATTTACGACGAAAGCCAGCAAGAACATACAAAGTCGGCGATATTGTAGCAATTAAACGTACACAACTGGGTGGGGGACTGAAGTTGAAACCTAAATTCTTAGGTCCATACGAGGTCACCAAAGCGAAAAACAATGATACCTATGAAGTAACGAAAAACTCTATATACAGTGATGGTCCGCGGCAGACAACTACTTGTGCCGAGTACATGAAACCTTGGCCTAACACCGATTATGACAATTCTACATTCGGGTCGAATGTCTAACAGGATGGCCGAGTTGTGGGATCGAAAGGAGACGAAGCTCTCCCCTGCTCTCTCATGTCATCACTCTTGAGTTCAGCGTGACGTGTCGAAGCGATAAGACGTTCCCTCCGTGTGTTCTTTTAAATTCTTTTATTACTACTTTGTTTATACTTATTAAATACCTTTAATATACATTTTTTTTATTAAACCTTGCACAAATTGTTCCTGTAAAAATAAAAGACCATATTCGTCAGTAGCCGAAGCAAGCAATCAATACGCAGTCGTCAGCAGCCGAAGCAAGCAGTCAGTATTCAGTTGAGAGATATAACTCTTCTTCTTCCAATGTCAGCATATTAAAAAAAACAGAAAAAATTACTTTTAAATTAAATTTAAAATTGTGTAAGCTTCTAATAAAAAAGCGGAATAATAAAATAATAAAATATCTCCTCAATGTAATATTCCTCTTTCTGATCGCACTCCTCTCTCGTGTGAGCAAATTACAGCTAGGGCGTCATTACAGACAGGCATATATCGCTACATGCATGTAAAGCGAAAAGTAAGTCCTCAAACGGAATTAGGCAAACAGGCAGCAAAAATTCATAAGCCAAATATTAGTAATAATAGCAATCTCTCTAACCAAAATCGTTCTGCTATTTTATCTGCAATCGATGCTTCGGACGCGGGAGTCCAAATCGTATAAGCCACCACCTATTTATTTACGTGAACGCAGCTCCAACGCATTAGTGAAAAGTTTGAGCTAGCTAATAGGCAGCAAAAAAGTCCATATTACTCCTTTAATGAAAGGTAACACAATTCAAATATACGAAGAATGCAACTACCGTATTATAATATCGCATTTCGATAAAATAAAAAGAGCTATTATACATACCAACTAAAAAGTAGTGAGGGGCTTGTGCTAGTTATCAAAGGCATAGAATAGAAAGGATGTAAATCCTGACGAAGACAAAAAGGCTCTTGAAGGTGCTGGTTTTAAAGCGAAGTTCGTTTACAACATAAAAAATAAGAATAAACTACCACAACCACTATTTCGAGTGGAGCTTGGACCTGACACGCGAAAAGTGAAAAGTGATGAAATTCACCCTATTTACGATATTCGGTATTTGTTGCATCGACTTATGACTGTAGAAGAACTTCACAAGATACAAGGTCCGGTGCAATGCTCAAATTGTGAATAGTATGGCCATACAAAATCGTATTGCACGCTACGTTCAATATGTGTCGCCTGCGGGAATCTTCACAATTGGTCACAATGCTCGTCAGACAAATCTAATGCTGAAGCCAAAAAATGCAGCAACTGTGGTTGCAATCACACTGCCAACTACCGCGGATGTCCAGTGTCCACCTTAAAAAAGCCCTTCCAATGGCAAAAAATCTAACCCAATCCTACTTCTGAGTCGAGACTAGGTACCACTAACCTGAGGCAGTCTGAGTCTTCAAATACAAATTCGCCTGCTACGTCGTACGCAAACATAGCAAAGACTAACATTAACCCAAATACACCCAATAGTATGAACTCCCAAAGTCTAGAAGCTATGCTAATTAGTCTCACTCAATGTTTAACACAATTCATGACCACAATGCAAAATATGGTTCAAGAGGTCATAAAAACGCAAAACCAAATGATGCAAATGTTCATTTCCAAAAAATTAACTTAATCGCCTCAAAAAGCGGAACCCGGGTGATGATAATCAAAACACGCTCGAGACTGGGGAGGTGGAAAAACATCTTGGCCTGGAAGAGGTCTTGAAAGCCTCTCTGAACTTACGGGATGTGGAGAAGGGTGAGTTGGAAACATCCAGCCCCGGGAGGGAGCCAGTGTCGCATGCTGAAGGCTCTTCAAATCAATCTCCACAAAAGTAAACTCGCTTCAGCTGAACTTCTCCTCAATATGGAGGAAGTCGGCTACGATGTTGTGTTGGTCCACGAACCATGGAAAGCCTCGGGTAACGTGGTTTCCGGCTTAAAATCACAAAATTATAATACCTATATCCCAAATGTGACAGATAAGGTAAGAACAGCGATTCTGGTGAAGAAAAGTATAAATTCTTATATTAATCTCAATCTCTCCACAGATGATCTGACGGTGGTGGCCGTAAAAGGCGGCAAGGATGAATACTCCTCCTTGCGTCTTGCTACAAGCCACACGAGGACGCGGCGCCGCCGAGTGAACTTCATAGGCTGGCGGAAGCAGCCAGCAAAAGGAAGCAGGTTCTCGTGGTGGGATCGGACGCAAACGCGCACCACACGGTATGGGGAAGTGCCGATATAAATGATAGAGGTGAGTCACTACTCAACTTTATTCTCCAAAGTAATCTAGAAGTAGCCAATAGGGGGGAGGAACCAACATACATTGGAGCAACCTCGAAGAACGTACTAGACGTAAACTCTACACAAATAATAGTATTATGGTAGAAGAGTGGAAAGTGCTTAGTGCACCATCACTTTCTGACCACAAATATATAAGTTTCTCTGTTACATTCTCGACTAATATAAAAAGGTAAACTTCAGGAATCCCAGAAAAACGAACTAGGGTTTGTATACGAAGGTACTAGAAAATAAACGAATGAGACCAAGAAGGTACAACTAGCACGTTGAACTTGAAAAAGGGGTAAATTCACTCACAAGTACTCTCATTAAAGCTCTTCATAGGTCTTGTCCTCCAACACGTTCAAAACGCAAGTCGAAACCTCCCTGGTGGAACAAGGAGCTAGGGTTGAAAAGGCGGAAGGTACTTGAATAGAGTGGGCAATAAATTCCTTCGACCCATTTAAATCCCCAGGTCTGGACGAAATCTTCCCAGCCATGCTCCAAAGGGTTAGCTATCTTTTGGTACCATGGCTAAAAACGATATACGAGTATACGGGATGTTTGGGGTTCGGCTAAGTGCCTGCTGCGTGGAGACAGGCGAGGATTGTGTTTATACCGAAAGCAGGTAAAAGCAATCCTCTCTACTCAAAGGAGGTCGTGTAACTAAACGGACGTGTAATCACATGAGTTCCGCCCTTGTGACATTTATCGTTGTTTAAAACCAAATAACTAATTTTACAAAACCCGCGAAAGAGACGCTAAACGAAAGTGCAAGTTCTCAAGAAAGTGTCTAGTTCTGTTTAGATAATCTAAATACTTATAACTAATTTGAAATTTATTAAAAGTGTTAAATAAACAATCAAACAAACAAAGGAACAGTTATATACATATATGACTTAAAAGTAGAAAGAGACAACAAATAAAATAATCCCGGTTGTGTGTGGTGTTGCCACAGTGGACTCTGGCCATAATAAGTGATTAGAGTTACCACACCAAAAAAGTTTGTTTTTCGTGATATTTTACATACATACATAAATAAGATTAAAATATAGCAAAAATAATAATAAATAAAATTTTAAAAAAACTAAAAACAAAGTATAGTTGGTTATCGCCATGAGTGTGCAGTGCTCTTCCCCGTGTGAGAGAACGAGATCTATGACCGAGTCACACCACTCTTCGTGGAGTGCACATGGCAAACCTCCAATAATGTCCTGCTCCAGTATAGCAGTGGATTGTGCGACAACTACAACAAATTCGTCAGCAACAACAACATCTGCCTTCTCTACGTACGGTACAACAACTACATTCTCGACTACAACTGCGACATCAACATGTTCTTCTGCCTGTGTGCAAATTCCACCAAAAGGCGTGCAGGCAATCGCTACCAAAGAGAGCACGAACCTCACCCACGATATATAAAGCGAAAAGAACGCCCAACACTAACAAAAAGCAAACAATAGCAAAAAACCCAAGCCAAAGTAAGTTATCAAACTACTGGTTGAGCGATACTACTTCAGCAAGAAAAAACAGATTTGCTGCTTTGACCGTTGATGATGACGAAGTTGCTGAACCCTTGCACAGTGGACAAGTTGATCAAAATGAGTCCGAAAAAGAAAAAAACAACTAGTCCGAAAAAAAAAGTTGAAACAAACCACCCCCTATATACGTACAAGGCGTAGAATGCATAAAGACGTTAAAAAATGCGCTAACCGCTGTTGCAGACAGTAACTAAGTATTTAAAATATTAACAAACAATGAAGTACGAGTTCAATCGAATGACTCGGAAACATACACAAAAATATTCCAAATGCTAAAGCAAAAAGGTACGAAGCTGTGCACATTTAAACCCAAAAATGAAAGAGGTTTCAAAGTCATTCTTCGCAATATGCACCCCTCCGCAGACCAAGAAGAAATTAAAAATGAGCTTGGTGAAAACGGTCACAAAGTTTTAAACATAACTAACATAACTCAACGTACAACAAAAAAACCGCTACCACTGTTTAGCATAGAACTGGAAACAAATACTAACAATAAAGATATTTATAGCATTAACAAATTAATGCATTGCATAGTAGTTTTTGAGGCACCTCATCATAAAAGAGAAGTCGCGCAATGCACTAAATGCCAAAAATACGGACATACAAAAAACTACTGTACAAGGGATCCAGTATGTCTGAAATGGGCTGGAAAGCATCTAACAAGTGAATGTCAAAAAAAATAACCAACGCAGCTGAAATTAAATGTGTCCTATGTGGCGGAAATCATACTGCAGACTACAAAGGCTGTGAACTATACAAAGCCATAAAAATTCAAAGGTTTCCATCTCTACGCAGAAAGGATCCATAATTACTTCAGACCAAAAATATGGATGGATCAGTAGTTAAACAAGGCGTAAGCTATGCTGAAATTGCAGGGTCGTCAAATCCAAATAAAACTGAAGAAAATACAAAAAATTCAAACGATAGTGATATTAATGAACTTAAAGACATGGTGAAATCACTAATCACTCAAATGACTAATATCATTACAATGTCACTAACAAGCTTAAATGCACGAAAGTAATAGTTTAATAATTGTAGCCTGGAATGCAAATGGCCTAACAAAACATTATCGTGAGTTGAAGCAATTTTTGTCTGACAAGAAAATTGATATAGCTCTAGTTTCAGAAACACATTTTACGAACAAAAGCTATTTAGTATTTCCTGGATATAAAATTTATGTAACAAATCATCCTGATGGTAAAGCTCGTGGTGGGACAGCTATCATAATAAATTCACTATTAAAACATACTGAACGGCAACCATATACAACACCTCATATTCAATCCGCTACTGTGCAAATTGAGGATACAAGTGGGACAATACTCATCTCCTCAGTTTACTGTCCCCCCAGACACCTAATAACGACGGATCAATATGATGACTACATAAAGACGCTTGGCGTAAGATTCATTGCAGCTGGAGATCTGAATGCAAAACACACTGACTGGGGATCTAGGCTAACCAATAAAAAAGGACGAAATCTGATTAATGCTATAAATAAAAATAACTGCAAATTTTTAAGCTCAGGTGAACCCACATACTGGCCAACAGATAGGAAAAAGATACCAGATCTTATCGAATTCAGCATAACAAAAAACATAAAGTGTAACCAATTAAAAATTAAAGCTTGTTTTGAACTTTCTTCAGACCACGCTCCGATAATACTTGACTACACAACTGACATCAAACCCATAGAACCAATAGCTAAGATTTTTAACCACAAAACAAACTGGAATGAGTATAGACAGCATATTGAAAATCAACTGAATATGTCTATCACACTAAAAACACAATTAGACATTGAATGTGCCATTATTCACTTCAACGATGTGGTCCTAGATGCAGGAATCAAATCAAGCCAACAACATAAATTTAGAAGAAATAAACCTACAACGGATATTTTCATAAGAAAGCAAATTATTGAGAAGAGAAAGCTGAGAAAGAGGTGGCAGCTAACTAGATCGCCTGAGGATAAACAATTTAAATATAGCCTGCAAAAAACTTAAGAAAATATTAACTAAAAGACAAAATATAGAAGTTGAAAATTACCTAAAAAAACTTGACGCCTACCCAGGATACTAACTACTCATTATGGAAATGCACAAAGAAATTAAAAACTCAGATAAGGTATCAGCCACCACTACGGAAAGATGACAACTCATGGGCTACTACCAATGAAAAAAAGCAACTGCATTGGCTAAATACTTTGAAAAAGTCCTATCAAATGACGAAGATAAATATATTGAAACACGCTCATGACTTAAATATAGACATTACAACCAAAATAATGAAAAGAAACACAACTGAAATAATTAATTGAATTAAAAAACGAATAAACCACAAAAAAGAAACAGGATACGATATGTTGACAGGAAAAGCTCTCGCTGAGCTAGGTTATAACTACTTAAGGAATGTTATCAACTCAATTGCTCAATGCTGAAATTATTGCACAACTGCTTCGTCGTATAGACCAATTAGCCTACTTCCCATAATTTCTAAAGTTGCTGAAAAACTATTACATGATAGACTTAGCCAGATCCTTGACAATAAAAACATTATTCCGCTTCAGAAAACGACATTCAACAATTCAACAGATACACCGTATAACAAACAAAATTGAAACAGACATAGAATATAAGCGTTACTGCGATGCTGTATTCTTAGACGTTGCAAAAGCATTTGACAAAGTATGGCATAAAGAACTGCTGCATAAACTGAAGACGATGCTGCCACTTGACTACTATTACTTTTACGTCAAATATAATGAAGAGTGTTCGTCTATTCATCTTACAACAACTGGAGTTCCTCAAGGGAGTGTTTTAGGACCACTGCTAAATGTCATATATACCTCAGATATACCACTTCCAAAATAACTGAATACCATAATTGCTACCTTTGCTGACGACACAATCTTAGCATCTGACAAAAATCTAAATATTGCGACTGCAAATCTGCAGATATACACAGAGAATGTTAAGGAATGATTGATAAATGGTGCTTGAAAATTAATGAAGATAGGACGGACTGTACAAATAATTTTTACAACTAAAACAAAATTTAACCCAATACCTATTAAAATAAACAATAAAGATATAAAATTAGGGTCTACTACTAAATACCTTGGTATAAACATGGGCTCAAAGCTAAATTGGCACTACCACATCAAAGAAAAAACGAAACAAATAAAAGAAAAATTTAGGCAACTATATTGGTTAATGGGTAAGCAATCTAAACTCACAATTAACAACAAGTTGCTGTTATACAAGTGTACTATAAAGCCAATTTGGACGTACGGACTCCAAGTATGGGGAACGGCAAAGCGGTCACACACACAAAAAATTCAAACACAGCAATCTAGAATATTAAGAGTTATCATAAAGTCTGGTTGGTACACAACAAATGAAGATATACACCGCACACTAAATATGACAAGAATTAACGAAGAAATAAAAAAGATATCCACAAAACACTACGATACACTGCATGGGCATAATAACGAAGAAATAAACCAGCTGCTACATCTAGAGTACACCACCATGCTCTGTTTAAAGAGAACTGGAACAAACGACCTAATGAACTAGGAAATCCAGACTACACATATTAGTAATAATATTATAAATGTAAATAATTATCATAAACATAATTTTTGATCATAAATTGTTATAATATAATTATAGTGAACTATTATAATTAATGTAAATAATTTTTGTTGTATCACTTCTTGGCCAAAATATGTATTTAATATTAATTTCCAAACAAATTGTCAAATCATGTACTAGGTGTCAATATAATGATGACAGATGTATGAAATAAGGGGAAATACAACAACAACAAAAAAATGTTTGACCTCATTCCTCCGTTAGAGAAAATACTAGACACGTATATTAGAGACACAATTGCGCCAGACAATATGTCAAAAGCACAACACGCTTATACTAAAGGCAGATCCACAGAGACTGCACTTCATTTGCTAGTACTGAATATTGAAAGGGCCTTAGAATATAAAGAATATGCTCTTGGGGTATTCCTAGATATATCCGGAGCCTTCAATAACGTGACGAAGGATGCTATTTTGAATAGCAGGGTAAACATTAATGTAGAACCCACTGTTTATCTGTGGATAAATCAGCTTCTAGGTTGCCGAACGAAAAGATCGGAATGGAACGAAGCTAAGGTGACCAAACAGGCAGGCAGAGGTACCCCACAAGGAGGAGTGCTATCGCCCCTTCTGTGGTTACTTGTAGTAAACGAAATACTCAGGGAATTTGATGGGAAGGCACCTAAAGTAGTGGCATATGCAGATGAAATAGCAATAGTAGTAACGGGAAAGTACCTAGATACCATCAGTAATGAACAACACTCTTAAAACAATCCATCAGTGGGCGTCTCGAGCAGGCTTGGAGGTAAACGCGGATAAAACGGACATGATACTCTTTACCAGAAAGTGCAAGGTCCCCGCGTGGAACTTCTCGAAGCTAAGTGACAGTGAACTTACTCCCAAATACCACACAAAGTACCTTGGAGTAATTTTGGACAATAAGCTTATGTGGAGGCGCAATGTTGAGGAAAGGGCGAAGAAGGCCAGTAACGCGCAATATGCATGTAAAATAATGCTAGGCGTTACTAGGGTATTTCTCCCTCGCTGATGCACTGGTGCTACACCGCAATAGTTAGACCAATCTTACTGTATGGTGCTTTAGTGTGGTGGACTGCAACAAAGAAGGCTAAATATATAATGCCAATGCGAAGAGTCCAGCGCCTCGCTTCACTCTGCATAACAGGCGCACTGAGAACCACTTCAACGGCTGCTCTCGAAACAGTACTCAACATGCCGCCTATCGACCTTGTGGCGGAGAATCTTGCAGCGAAATCCACGGAGAGACTGACGGCTACGGGAGAATTCACATACAGAACCTTCGGGCATAGCTCAATAGGCAGTAGGGCTTTGTGCAACACTGATTACATGACTCCACGTTTTAATTGGGAAAGAGGGTATCGAACTACAATGGAAGAGGAGGGGTGGCGTAAGGGCATGACGGCCAGCCGAAAGACCTTTAACTTTTACACGGGCGGCTCAAAAACGATGGAAGCGGGCATCTACTGCTCAGAGTTGGGAATTAGGCAGCCTATAACGCTGCCTGACCAGAGCAGTATCTTTCAAGTCTTCGCTGTCAGGAAAGCCGCAGAGCTAGGAGACAGGAAATGACTCAAAAATAAACATATACGTGGACAGCCAGGCAGCGATAAAGGCGATTAACTCATATAGTATATTAATCCAAAAATGTCCTACAGAGCAGGGAAGCCATAGAGAGGCTAGTCACAAATAGAAGACTGTATATCTATTGGTACCTGGTCATAAGGGCATAGAAGGGAATGAAATAGCAGATGAGATTGCAAAGAACGCAGTCTATTTACCACTTGAACAAGAAAACGGCATACAGAAACCCCTTAAAGAACTATTCAATGAAAGGGACGGGCACATGAGTAGACAGGTGAAAGCAAGGTAGCACAGTTTAAGCACCTGCAAAATTGCAACAGTTATGTGTAAGGTCAACGATAGTGTAGTGTACCATACAAGTGTACACTGACGACCACACATCGTCATAAGCACAGCAGCAAGTCGCATATGCAAACAAACTGACAATAGCGCAGCGTACGCAATTGCACTCAATATCCAAATACGCTAGACCAGCATTTTGGGGGTGCAATAACACACGCTGCCTATATTGCAGCGTGTGCATATTAGACAGTGCAGTGACTTTAGCCCTGAACTTGCACTCAAAATTATTAATATAAACAAAGACGATGATTCGTCAATGAATAATATCGGTAATCCGATACTTGAGACAACTTTCGGGAATATGATTTGTAACTAGTGGAAATAAGATAGATACATTTTATGTTAGTTAGAATAAGAAAACAATAAGAATTCAATAATATAAAAAGGCCAGCGAGCCACCAAATAAAGCAGAGTTAATCTGAAGACAACTGAAACTGCTACTCGCATTAGTTTATTCTTTTATCTCTCGTGCTCTAAGTCAGGAAAGACTTAGAACAGCACAAACAATAGCTTGGCCAACGGCACACTCTGCCGGTCAAAACCTTTACTGAGGGCGTCTTTCCGCTTCGTGTCAGGCATTTCTTCTTTATAGTGCTCTTTTGCATCTATACATTGTATAGAATCTGCAAATGAATTGAATGCCGATCCAGCGTAACTTCCCAACTTATCCTACATGGCGATCCTGCAACTGACCTGGGACCTGAAAGGCAGCCAATAATCCTGCAACCGTTCCTGCAACTGACTTGGGATCTGAAAGGCAGCCAAAAATCCTGCAACCGATCCACAACCTGCAAAGCAGCAAAAACAATAGCCCAAGTAATGGAAGAATACGTGCCACAATTTGCATGCAAACCAACCGTTCCTGCACCAACATACATTGCACAACAGCCACTAAAAGTCGGACCATTGCCACTCACGATAAAGGAGTACCAACGACGACAGATACTCCAGAAAGAGCTGAAGAAAACATCAATCCCACCGTGCGAAAATGAATTTGAATTTGAAGAAACGAGGAGGACTGTTAACCAAACAGAAACACAAACTATCGCACCTACTTTCAATCGTTAGAGACGAAACCAACCCACCTCCGTGGAATGAGGCCACACGAATCTGGGAGGAAATTGAAAATCTCAAACTCCAAATTAAAAACCGAAGAAAGTGACCAGATCGCATGCATGCGAATAACTTGGCGTATGATCAGAAAAATTGGCACTCCAACTATCGAGGACTATAACGACAAAACAACAATCGAAGACGAGACAATACGGATGATCGAGGCGCTCGAAAAATGGGAAAAAGCCAGAGCAAGCCGCAGCACCAAGATGCAACGGTAAATAACAACCAGCTATCAACAGAGATTACCTACCCATCGATTCCAGAATCCTACGTAGTTATATTTTTAGTTATAATTATCATTATAATAGCGAACAAACTAGATAAATATTTTAAAAACTATGTTCATAAGTATAAGAATGACGCTAATGGCAACGCTATTACAGCAGTCTAATAAACAAAAATTAATATATTAAACATTTAAATAAAAATGTCAAATTTTATATAGTATAAAAATAAATAAAATTTCTTAAAACAAATTTCTTACTGTAATCCTAAATGGATTTGAAATTCAATGCCTTAAAAGATATACTAGGTACACTTAGGAAAACTCCCAGCAGAATACATACAAACTAAACAGTGACAGCAAAACTTAGACAAATTGACACATTAAGAGAGGAATTTAATAACATAATAGAGACCGACACTGACAATAAAGATCTAACTGGAATAAAAATTTGCTTCGCCAATACTTATTCCACAATAAAAACTATTTTATTAAAACAATTAACCGAAGAGACTGAACAACATGGCATCTTTTAGCATAGAAACGGCATCAAAATCTCTACCCATATTTACGGGCAACTTCAGATAATTAGATAGTTTCATAATCACCGCTGAGCTGATAAACAAATCACTCAACGAGTCAGGACAGACAGATTTACTAGAGTATATCTACCATGCCAAATTATCTGCCAATGTAAGAACAGCAATAGGAGGTTACAAAAAACCAGAAGACTTAAATACACTTACCACTCTACTACAACAGAGGTACAAAGACGCGACAACAATACCACAGCTACAAGCTAGACTAACTAATCTACAACAAAGGAATTCAGGAATCAACTCATACAAAGAAAAAATTCTGACAATAATAGAAAGTTTAAACAGAATTAACATACACAATTTAGGAGAGACAGCTACATAAGCAGAAAAGAACGTAATAACAAAAACAAACAACAAGTTAGCATTGGACACTTTCAAGAAAGGACTGAATGAGAATTACAAAGCGACAATTTTTGCTGCAAAACCGAAAGATCTAGCAGGAGCAACAGAATTGGCATTTGAACTAGAGAGCGAATCTAGAACAATGCCGAACACATCACAGCTGATGCAAGTAAGACATAATTCATTCGACCCACAAGGTACAAGGTCCAATTTCAACGCTCTGCGCAAATATAATTCATTCAACCCTTCTCCACAATACACAAACAACACACGACATAATTTCAGCACACGCTATGATAAAAATAACTACAACAACACTAACCATGCAAACAACAGAAACAATAACCGTAGCAATACAAATTACAGTCAAAGAAACAATAACTACAACAACACATACCCCAATAATCAAAATAACAACAACTTCAGACACAACAACAGCTACAACTCACAAGGCAGACAGCAGAACAACATCAACAATTACAACTCAAACAGAAACCGCCGCGTAAACATGATACAAGATGCGGGAAACGAACAAGGCCCAGAATGCATAACCATTCTGGACAGCCAAAATTAAATGTATATAAAATCTCGGATAACCACACTAATTTCGTCACGCTGACACACAAAAAGCAAAAAATTACATTTTTGATAGACACAGGTGCCGACATCTCATTGTGCAAAATAAGCAACAAATTAGAAAACCACGAATACTTTCCTGACGACAAATGCAAATTAACAGGCATAACCAACGAAGGTCAAATAGAATTACAATTAGTTATTGGAAAAGAATCTTGTAACCACCCTTTCCAATTAGTAAACAAAACCTTTCCAATAGAAACAGATGGCATTCTAGGTAGGGATTTTTTGCAAAATATATATGTAAAATCGATTATGAAACGTTTACAATTTTCGCGTACGTAAACGAACAAACACCCATATATAAACAAACAAACACCCATATATACCCATGCACACTAAATCTCACGACACTCAAAAAATAAAAATACCAGCAAGAACAGAAATAATACAAACCTTAAAACTAAACATAAATGAAGATAAAATAATAAATAAAGTATTCGCGCCTGAGCCCTCCTGACGATGGCTGCCGCCTGCTCACAGTCACCATGAGACTCTGAGCGGGACTCAGTGCGGAGAGAATTCCCCAGTTTGGATCCCGCCAAAGTCGTACGGCAGGCCGCAGCCATCTTTTTTGCTGTGGTGTGAGTGCCGGCTCAGGCAGAACAGGAGAGCCGGTTGAGTGGAGCGTTCAGTTGGCAATTAAACCTTTGATTGTTCCGCTGTGTATTAATTGATTTAAATAAACACGTCAGAAGTGTATTAAGTTGAATTACTCACTTATAAATCGATTTACGTACTTTAAGTAAACACGTCAGAATTGTATTAAGTTTGGTTTACCCATAAATTGTTTTATCTACTTGAAATAAATAAATAATAGAAAAAACTTATTGTGCCCAAGTTATTAAATCAAAGGCAAAACGATGGAATCACAGACCTACCTGGCTCCCCTGAGAAACATGGTCCTTCGAGCCGGATCATACCTGCGTCCGGTAAGTGTTTAATATTTATTTTTTATTTAATATATTATTAAACTATTTCTTTGTAATTGAAATATTGCATATTGTGAAGATGAAATTTGCCAACTGACAAATTTCACTCACACAAGAAAATCTGTAAAACACTAGTAGGCGAAAGAAAGCTATAAAGTCGATTAAACGCGCAGTAGTGTTGGGGTCTATGGCAAGAATAGAGAGCTGAAATATACAAAACACTGCACAATCGGTATTTTAAATAGATATACCGAGCGAATTTAACTCGCAGGATTTTTTTATTAATAATATCTGTATACGACCCCTGAAAGCCGCTGAGTTTTTACTTCAGCTCTGAAAGTACGTCGCAGGACGTACACAGGATAATTCAAGGACTTGCTGCAACGAAGGACTTTCAAGGACCCACCACGAACTTCAAGGATCCTTGAGGTTTCAGGGTATATTTCTGTATACGATACCTGGTTATCCGGCGAGCTTACCCCGGCGAACGACTCAATTTTCCGCCGGGGTAAGCTCGCCAGAAAATTGAGTCGTTACAGTTGCGCCCGAGCAGGCACTAATAAAAAACAGAAGTTCAACGCATCGGACTTTTAAAAGAAATTCAACGCATAGAACTCCTAGGTAATAAATCCAAAGAGTGACAGAGAACTACGTCGATATACGCAGTCACACAGAGGAGTGCCGATTTAGCACCTGCTGACAACACACAGGCACACCCATTGTCTTCATCATCATCTAACTGAAGCACATTATGGTGAAAACAAGCTGGCTGTACTCGCTGCGCAAGGAGGAGCGGGTGCTTTTCTGTGTGGAATTCGATGTAGAAGCTACAGGTACCGTGGAAGAACTCCGTAAGCGACTCGCAGAGTTCTTCACGGAGACAGAATCGACTCAAGAGCAACAAAGCCCTTTTGAGCAGCTAAAATCTGTGGTAAGCTGGGAACCAGGACTGTTGAGTGCGGCAGAGCCGAAACAAGAAACGGGCAAGGCTGTCGTCAGGAACGAGGCCCGACATAGCCCACAAGCATCCGGCCTCACCAACAATAAGTGCGTTGCGATGGGCAGCGCATCTGCGCCACTGTCTCCATTGGCACCTACACCACCAACGCCACCATCGATACAGGAGCCACTCGAAGTTTCATCAGCGAAAGCCTTAGCCGCCAGTTACGTGCAACCACTGGTATGGTAACATCTACACATGCGTGCACGTATGGCCGACGGACGCACCCGAGAGGTCACAGAGGTGCTTCAAGTGAACATACAGTTAGGGGGGCGAAACTACGACCTCGAGCTACTCACAATGTCGGACGCCACAGACGACCTCCTTCTGGGACTCGATTTCATGTCGAAAATGGGAACAGAAATCGAATGCGGTGACCAAGATATCATGCTGGGACCTCAGGTTAGGGGCTTGAAAAACAGCGACTTTACACAGTGCACGACCATTCAAGAAGAGGCCATCACGGAGAAAGAGACTATCCAAGCATTTCTGAAGACCGAGCTAGATAAATTTGAAGACAAACCTGGAGTAGCCAACATTACAGCACACAAAATTGTGATGCGAGATGACAGGCCAGTAAAGCAACGTTATTATCCCAGGAACCCCGCACAGAAGGAAGTAATCAACGCCGAAGTGGACGAACTATTGAAAAACGGATGTATAGAGCCTTCACATAGCCCACATAGTGCACCAATTGTCCTCGTGCGGTGGAGGTGGAGATTATGCATAGATTACAGACAACTGAATGCCAGATCTATACCCGATGCATATCCGTTGCCCAGAATACAGCACATACTGGACCGCTTACGGGAGGCGAAATACATCAGCAGTCTCGATCTGAAGAATGGGTACTGGCAGATACCCATGGATGACCACAACAAAGAGTATACCGCATTCACGGTGCCAGGCCGCGGACTCTCTCTTCCAATGGAAGGTAATGCCATTCGGGCTACATTCAGCACCTGCGACATTTCAACGAGCGTTAGACAAGGTAATAGGTCCCGAAATGGAGCCGCACGCTTTCGGATACCTGGATGATATCATCGTCACAGGGCGCACACTGGAAGAGCACCAACAGAATGTAGCCGAAGTATTCCGTCGCCTGCGAAAAGCCAACCTTAAATTGAATAAGGACAAATGCGTGTTCTTCTAGAAGAAATTGAAGTATTTGGGACACGTGGTCAGTGACCAAGGCATCCACACTGACCCAGATAAAATCGCGGCCATCAGAGAGCTAAAACCACCCCAAAATATACGAGAGGTACGACACTGCCTGGGAGTAGCGTCATGGTATCGGCGTTTTGTCCCAGACTTCGCCAAGACGGTACAGCCGTTAACACTATTGCTAAAAAAAAGGGTAAACACTTCAAGTGGGCTAGAGAGCAGCAAGACGCGTTCGAACAGTTCAAGCAGAAATTGACAGAGGCACCAGTCCTGGCGTGTCCGGATTTCACTAGGAAGTTTGTACTCCAGACCGACGCAAGCGACTACGGACTGGGCTGAGTGCTTAGCCATCGAATGGGGTATCACAAAGATGCGACCTTACCTTGAGGGATACCACTTCACGGGCATTACGGATCACCTGTCACTGAAGTGGCTGAATTCCATAGAAAGCCCTGCAGGTCGTATCGCAAGATGGGCCCTTGATCTACAACAGTACACATTCGACGTGCAATACCGGAAGGGAAAATTAAACGTCTTACTAGACGACGCCTTGTCTAGACAGCCAACAGAAGCCGCCTGCACCATTACCATTGAGGACCGAACAGAACCAGACTGCCCCTGGTGGCAGAAACATAAAGCAGAGATCATCGCTAGGCCGCAGAAATATGCTGACTACCAGTTGGAAGGTGGACAGTTATACAGGCACATCCCGAGTTATCGCGGCGACGAAGATTGCATCCCGTGGAAACTGTGTGTACCAAGAACGCTCAGGAACCGGGTCCTATAGGAAAATCATGATGCACCTACGGCAGGACACTTAGGCATCAGAAAAACAATAGCACAGATAGCCAACCGATATTACTGGCCGAGGCTATTCCGCGATACAAGTCGATAAGTGCGTCAGTGCTCCTCCTGCCAACGATATAAAAGCAGCCACCAACAACCAGCTGGGAAAATGTTGAGCCACATCCCTGAGGAGTGTGAAGATGAAATTTGCCAACTGACAAATTTCACTCACACAAAAACCTGTAAAAAACACTAGTAGGCGAAAGAAAGCTATAAAGTCGATTAAACGCGTAGTAGTGAGTGATTGGCAAGAATAGAGAGCGGAAAATATTTAAAAAAAAACACTCCACAATCGGTATTTTAAACAAAGACACCGAGCAAATTTAACTCACAGGATTTTATATTAATAATTTTTGTATACGACCCCTGAAAGTTGCTGAGTTTTTCCCTCAGCTCTGGAAAGTGCGTTGCAGGACTAAATAATATCCAAGGATAATCCAAGTGCAGGACTAAATAATATCCAAGGATAATCCAAGGACTTGTTGCGAATAAGGACTAAATAATATCCAAGGATAATCCAAGTGCAGGACTAAATAATATCCAAGGATAATCCAAGGACTTGTTGCGATGAAGCACTTTCAAGGACCCACGAAGAACTTCAAGGATCCTTGAGGTTTCTGGGTATAAATTCTGTATACGATACCTGGTTATCCGGCGAGCTTACCCCGGCGGAAAATTGAGTCGTTACAGTGGCGCCCGAGGAGGGACTAATAAAAAAAACAGAAATTCAACGCATAGAACTCCTACGTAATAAATCCAAAGAGTGCCAGAGAACTACGTCGATCTACGCAGTCACACAAAGGAATGCCGATTTAGCACCTGCTGATAACACACACGCACACCCATTGTCTTCATCATCATCTAAGTGAAGCACAGGATGGTGAAAACAAGCTGGCTGTACTCGCTGCGCAAGGAGGAGCGGGTGCTTTTCTGTGTGGAATTCGATGTAGAAGCTACAGGTACCGTGGAAGAACTCCGTAAGCGACTCGCAGAGTTCTTCACGGAGGCAGAATTGACTCAAGAGCAACAAAACCGTTTAGAGACGCTAAAATCCAGGTACGTCAGGAGTATGTCACCTAAGCCGGCTACGCCCATAGGTACCCGCGATACGCTGAGCGTGGACAGGCCAGCCCATATATTCACAGGTGAAATACCAGCGGCATGGGAGGCAGAGTTTCGGAGGACCTCACTGCATCGCGCTGTGTCACCAACGGCCGTGGAACAATGACGCCATGTAGCTGCACAACACGCCGTTATCATTGATCATGTAAGGAAATGGTCCATTAAGTACAGGGTGGCTGATGAAAGCCGCTACCAAAAAAAATGTAATAACTTTTTTTCTATTTAATGAATCTGGTTTTTTTTTATTTTGCAGACTGATTGTTAGATTTATCAAAAATGGATAACTGGGACACTGAAACAAGAATTTGGATTGTCCGCCGCTATCACGCACTGGAGTCCGTAGTTGCGGTTCAAATGGAGTATAGGCGCACGTTTGGCGACAATCTACCGAGCAGATGGACCATAATGAGTCTTGTAAACAATTTTGCCGAGCATGGGACAGTCAGCAGAAGACCTTACCATCGAAACCCTTCAGTTCGGACGGAGGAAACAATCGCTGCTGTAGCTGCTGCTATACAAAATAATCCAAGAGTTTCGACAAGAAGCTTATCTGCTCAAATGGGTATAAGCAGACAGTCATTGCAGTCAATTATGCATAAAGATTTGGACTTCTTCCCATATAAAATTCAAATGGCCAACAAATTGAACGCAGCAGACTTCCCGATTCGCTTGGAATTTTTCCAGAAGATGCTTCAAATGGTGGAAGAGGACGGAAACATGATCAACTGCCTTTTTATGTCTGACGAGGCCCATTTCGATTTAAACGGCAACATAAATAAACAAAATTGTCGAATATGGAGTGCTTCCAACCCACAGATACTCCATGACACGGAATTACATCCACTTCGTGTTACAGTGTGGTGTGCAGTTTCATCACGCTGCATTGTCGGGCCCTACTTCTTCGAAGAAAACGGTCACACCGTTACGGTTACTGGAGACGGTTACTTGGCCATGTTGAGAGACTTTTTCTATCCACAATTACGCCGAATGAGAATTGCTTCCAACTCAGTGTGGTTTCAGCAAGATGGTGCAACTCCTCACATAGCCCGGCCTGTTATGACAGAATTGCGACGAAAATTTCCCAATAAGCTGATACCAGAAACTCCACATTCCGTTGGCCCTCCAGGTCGCCGGACCTTACTGCACCTGACTTTTTCTTGTGGGGTTATTGCAAACAGGAAGTCTACAAAGCAAAACCAACAAATTTGAACGAACTAAAGCAATCCATTCGAGAAACAATTGCGGCTATTCCTGCCTCAACTCTCCAAGCAGTAATGAATAATTTTTTGATAAGATGCCGCACATGCATCAACGAGCAGGGGGGGCATTTAAATTCCATTATTTTTAAAACTAATTAAGCTATATTTAATAAAATTGAATGAGCTTTAACATTAATAAAAGAAAAATGAATTCCATACACTGGAAAAAAAGTTATTTGAGTTTCTTAATGTGGCAATATTCATCAGCCACCCTATATGATGGTGGCCGTGACCCCCTGGCGTTTCTGGAACGAGTGGAGGAGCTGTCGGAAGTGTACGGGCTCAACAAGAATCTCCTCCCGCGTACCATGCCAGAATTATTGAAAGAGTGTGCGTTATTATGGTACAGAAACAACAACAGATCGTGGAGCAACTGGGACTCGTTCAAGAAAGACTTCTTGAAATTCTTTCTACCAGCGAGCTACTTTGAAAAACTCGATGACGAGATTCGCCAGCGAACACAAAAGCCCCGGGAACCATTTAAACTATATGTGGTAGAAGTCCAGGACCTCATGCGACACGCTGGGTATTCAGAAGAACAGAAGCTAGAACGAATATTTAAGAACAGTCTAGAGGAGTACCAATGGTACGTGCGCCGAAAAGACTTTACGACGCTGGAGGAACTAGTGAGCATGGCGGAAGATTTGGAAGGCATACGGAGTGACCATGATGTACCCAGAACACCCACGCCACAACCCAGAACACATATGCCACAACCAAGAGCACCTACACCACAACCAAGAGGACTTATTCCACAAATCAGAATCGAGCATACCACACAAAGGGATACTCGTAGTCGGCCAACGACCGATACCAATGCTAACACCATGATAGACGTACGCACTGCCTGTCGACGTTGCGGACAGAATGGACATGTCGCGCGCTACTGCCGTAATGCACAGATTCTATTCTGTTGGGACTGTGGTAAGCTGGGAACCAGGACTGTTGAGTGCGGCAGAGCCGAAACGAGAAACGGGCAAGGCTGTCGTCAGGAACGAGGCCCGACATAGCCCACAAGCATCCGGCCTCACCAACAATAAGTGCGTTGCGATGGGCAGCGCATCTGCGCCACTGTCTCCATTGGCACCTACACCACCAACGCCACCATCGATACAGGAGCCACTCGAAGTTTCATCAGCGAAAGCCTTAGCCGCCAGTTACGTGCAACCACTGGTATGGTAACATCTACACACATGCGTGCACGTATGGCCGACGGACGCACCCGAGAGGTCACAGAGGTGCTTCAAGTGAACATACAGTTAGGGGGGCGAAACTGCGACCTCGAGCTACTCACAATGTCGGACGCCACAGACGACCTCCTTCTGGGACTCGATTTCATGTCGAAAATGGGAACAGAAATCGAATGCGGTGACCAAGATATCATGCTGGGACCTCAGGTTAGGGGCTTGAAAAACAGCGACTTTACACAGTGCACGACCATTCAAGAAGAGGCCATCACGGAGAAAGAGACTACCCAAGCATTTCTGAAGACCGAGCTAGATAAATTTGAAGACAAACCTGGAGTAGCCAACATTACAGCACACAAAATTGTGATGCGAGATGACAGGCCAGTAAAGCAACGTTATTATCCCAGGAACCCCGCACAGAAGGAAGTAATCAACGCCGAAGTGGACGAACTATTGAAAAACGGATGTATAGAGCCTTCACATAGCCCACATAGTGCACCAATTGTCCTCGTGCGGTGGAGGTGGAGATTATGCATAGATTACAGACAACTGAATGCCAGATCTATACCCGATGCATATCCGTTGCCCAGAATACAGCACATACTGGACCGCTTACGGGAGGCGAAATACATCAGCAGTCTCGATCTGAAGAATGGGTACTGGCAGATACCCATGGATGACCACAACAAAGAGTATACCGCATTCACGGTGCCAGGCCGCGGACTCTCTCTTCCAATGGAAGGTAATGCCATTCGGGCTACATTCAGCACCTGCGACATTTCAACGAGCGTTAGACCAGGTAATAGGTCCCGAAATGGAGCCGCACGCTTTCGCATACCTGGATGATATCATCGTCACAGGGCGCACACTGGAAGAGCACCAACAGAATGTAGCCGAAGTATTCCGTCGCCTGCGAAAAGCCAACCTTAAATTGAATAAGGACAAATGCGTGTTCTTCCAGAAGAAATTGAAGTATTTGGGACACGTGGTCAGTGACCAAGGCATCCACACTGACCCAGATAAAATCGCGGCCATCAGAGAGCTAAAACCACCCCAAAATATACGAGAGGTACGACACTGCCTGGGAGTAGCGTCATGGTATCGGCGTTTTGTCCCAGACTTCGCCAAGACGGTACAGCCGTTAACACTATTGCTAAAAAAAAGGGTAAACACTTCAAGTGGGCTAGAGAGCAGCAAGACGCGTTCGAACAGTTCAAGCAGAAATTGACAGAGGCACCAGTCCTGGCGTGTCCGGATTTCACTAGGAAGTTTGTACTCCAGACCGACGCAAGCGACTACGGACTGGGCTGAGTGCTTAGCCATCGAATGGGGTATCACAAAGATGCGACCTTACCTTGAGGGATACCACTTCACGGGCATTACGGATCACCTGTCACTGAAGTGGCTGAATTCCATAGAAAGCCCTGCAGGTCGTATCGCAAGATGGGCCCTTGATCTACAACAGTACACATTCGACGTGCAATACCGGAAGGGAAAATTAAACGTGTTACTAGACGACGCCTTGTCTAGACAGCCAACAGAAGCCGCCTGCACCATTACCATTGAGGACCGAACAGAACCAGACTGCCCCTGGTGGCAGAAACATAAAGCAGAGATCATCGCTAGGCCGCAGAAATATGCTGACTACCAGTTGGAAGGTGGACAGTTATACAGGCACATCCCGAGTTATCGCGGCGACGAAGATTGCATCCCGTGGAAGCAGTGTGTACCAAGAACGCTCAGGAACCGGGTCCTATAGGAAAATCATGATGCACCTACGGCAGGACACTTAGGCATCAGAAAAACAATAGCACAGATAGCCAACCGATATTACTGGCCGAGGCTATTCCGCGATACAAGTCGATAAGTGCGTCAGTGCTCCTCCTGCCAACGATATAAAAGCAGCCACCAACAACCAGCTGGGAAAATGTTGAGCCACATCCCCACTGAGCCTTGGTCTGTTTTGTGCGCCGACTTTGTCGGACCTTTACCGCGTTCCACACATGATAACACCATGCTAGTCGTGTTCATCGATAAATTCTCCAAATGGAACGAGATGGCCCCCCGCCAAAATGCCACCACCGAGACACTGCAACGGGCTTTCCGGGAACTCATCCTGTCTCGTTTTGGAGTACCCAAAATCCTAGTGACGGACAATGGGTCTCAATTCAGTAGTCGAGGGTTCCGCCGGTTGACCGAAGGCTATGACATAAAACACCAGTTCATGGCGCCCTACACTCCGCAGGAAAATGCGGTGGAACGCACCAATCGCACCATCAAGAATATGGTGGCCCAATTTGAGAGTCAACGGCAGCGGAAGTGGGACGAATTGCTTCCCGAATTGAGTCTTGCCATTAATACTAGTGTATCGGAGACAACGGGATACAGTCCGGCTTATCTGGTACAGGGGCGTGAACCGCGACTACCAAAGGCGTTGTCGATAAGACAACGTTGGGTACAGGGCTAACCCCACAGACTGCTAACGAACGAGTAGATGAACTACAAGAAGCTTATCGCATTGTGAGGCAAAACTTGGAACGAGCAACACAGGATCAAAGATAATCTGCGACGCCGAATGTGGAAACCAGAAGTCGGACAATTGGTGTTAGTAAGACAGCACTATTTGTCCAAGGCCACCGACCACTTCACCGTCAATTTGGCCCCGTATCGTGTAGACACCTTCACCTCGCCAGTTATTGTCCAGATGAAAAGGGAGGGAAGCAAGGAGACGAAGACAGCCCATATCAGCGAATTGAAACCCTACTACACCGTGTCTTTCCCACCGCGAAGTAAGGAAGGAGTGTGAAGATGAAATTTGCCAACTGACAAATTTCACTCACACAAAAACCTGTAAAAAACACTAGTAGGCGAAAGAAAGCTATAAAGTCGATTAAACGCGTAGTAGTGAGTGATTGGCAAGAATAGAGAGCGGAAAATATAAAAAAAAACACTCCACAATCGGTATTTTAAACAAAGACACCGAGCAAATTTAACTCACAGGATTTTATATTAATAATTTTTGTATACGACCCCTGAAAGTTGCTGAGTTTTTCCCTCAGCTCTGGAAAGTGCGTTGCAGGACTAAATAATATCCAAGGATAATCCAAGTGCAGGACTAAATAATATCCAAGGATAATCCAAGGACTTGTTGCGAATAAGGACTAAATAATATCCAAGGATAATCCAAGTGCAGGACTAAATAATATCCAAGGATAATCCAAGGACTTGTTGCGATGAAGCACTTTCAAGGACCCACGAAGAACTTCAAGGATCCTTGAGGTTTCTGGGTATAAATTCTGTATACGATACCTGGTTATCCGGCGAGCTTACCCCGGCGGAAAATTGAGTCGTTACAGTGGCGCCCGAGGAGGGACTAATAAAAAAAACAGAAATTCAACGCATTGTTGTGAGTTAGAATCAAGCTACTTACGCGTAGTTGACTCACAGCACCGGCTCCTATTAAATTCATTAAGAACGCACATATTTTTAGGGTGCAAATATTGTAAATGAACAGTATTTATGTATTAATTATGATGTAAACTTCTAGGGTGTTACAGTTCCGCAGTCAAGCTGACGAGGGGCATTTAGAATGCACCGACGACATTTTACTTTCAGTAGGTCAGTTGGCTTGAGCCACTGACACCAAATAACAATTGCATAACTGGAACACCAGAAAAGTGAAGACGTAGACTGTAATGTTTATTTGTAAATAGTATATAAGAACTAGCATTTTAAGAATAAAGCTCTCTTGTTGTTTGAAACTTAAAATAGTGCAGTGCTCATTTAATAAAGTGGTGTAGGTTTCACAGGTTCCCGTGACAGGACATCCCAGAGGACATCTCTCGCTGACAAGCAGAACAGGACCCCAACATTTTGGCGCAGCCGGTCTAAAGGACCTATTGGAGCAATCCCAGGGCAAGGAACCCTGAAGCAGAGAGGCATCCTGCAACGAATTCGAAGGACCTCATCTAAGGACACTGGGGAAAAAAAGGATGTCATCGGGAAAAATAATGGTGAGTAGAGTGTATAGTAGCGTAAAATAAGTAGACACTTCTGCGACCCTGAAGGCGCGGTAGCGCTGGTCAAAGAAGTCGCAACCTATAGGCGCGTTTGCGCTGTTGCACGCAGCTTTGAATGGCAACCATAAACCGTCAGTATGATCGGACGGTCTATGTATGTTCATCCTAGCTGTGAGGATTTTTTTTTAGGGGATTTGTGTTTGTTTGTCGGTAGGGACATTTATACGATTCAATTTATATTGTTTTGAAATCAAAATAAAGATTGATTTAAATATTTGGCATTTTGAGTTTAGGGTATTAGGTGAAGAGGTGCAGACAACACGTGTTGTTGCATCAAAGTTTTTGTAGTTCGGAAACTACGATTTGCGTAGCAATGTTGAAGAAAATATTTAAATGCTATTATTATTTGGCGCATACGTTACGGGTTTATTTTTAAATATGGATTCAGATTTCCGGGAATGAATCAAGACACTTTTGCCGGTAAATCAAATTTCGGTTTTTGCAAACATATGGCCTTTTCTATGGATGTATTAAAGATGGTGAGAGGAAAACAAGGAGTATTGGTGAGGAAGTCAAGGACCAATTTGCATTGATGGAAGGACTTAATGGACGCCGGTAGACAGCGGATATGGAACTTTGTGATGGAAAACAAGTATAGCAGAATATGTATATAAATAGAATTTACGGTGGAATGTTTTTTTTTTAAATTTGTATTTATCAATAAGTAAGATGGAATAAAATATTGGGATAAGTTAATCAATTATTGGATTTTTATTTGTAATTGGGATACGACATCTGTTCTGGCATTTGGGATATGACGAAGGAAGCGCAAGGATTACTGCTGAGACAGGAACAAATTGGCGAAACGATTGAAAAGCTGGTCCGTAACTTTAAGAAAGACGGCAAGTTACGTAAGGACAACGTGTATTATCGCAAGCGAATAACACAGTTGCAAGATCTGGGGAGAGAGTTCAACAATAATCACGGACTGTTGTTACCTCACGCAGTTGAGTACGGCAAGGGAAAATATTTTGCGGAGAAATACGCAGACTACATAAATAGTCTGGTCAACGAATGGGCAGATACATTTAGTTCTGAATTAGAAGGACTAGGGCAACAAACAGTGAGTTTGGTTTCGCCAGACGAGGAAATAAGGAACAGATTAAAATCAATACAGTCAGAGGTGAAACTGTTTACTGGGAAAATAGTTGACCAGTTCGAAGCGAGTACAAGCAGGGAAGAAGCTCAGGAATTGTGGAAGCAGGCGAATGTAGCGGATCAAGCCTTTACGGCAATCCAAAGAAGAACAGAAGAAAAGTTATTCAGTTTTCATAAGAAAACAGAAGATTTGAGAGCACAAAAAGAGTATCTTGAGAAGAAGGTAAAGGAACTTTCTCAGAGATTGTCGGAAACAGAGGAAGCAGCAACGCTGTTGGAAAAGGAGTGTGCAGGATTGAAAAGAGGACGGGCGACCAATAGCAACCCACATAGAAAGGAGAGATCAAAATCAGCATCGGCTGGATTCACACAGACAGTGTTGACATTGCCTCCTGAAGTTCGCTGGCCGGAGTATTTAACTCCGGAAGGGATAGGTCGTGTGGTAAAGCCTAGATTAGTATTGACTGGAGAAAGTGAAGCGGGATTTTTATTTGACGCGTCGGAAATCGGTGTCGAGCCATTTACTCCAGAACGTCCGGTAACTAATAAAAATAAGGGGTATACGCCAAAAGAGCCAGAAGCAATAACGGTACAGGACAGGCCTAATACTGTGGACAGTATTTCGCCTGTACGAACAAACGATCGAAGACTAATTAGTTTGAGTCCGTCATTGGTCAATTACCTCTCAGATCCGGGAGAAGTGAATCTAGGAACGAACCACAAAGATAGCACTCAAGTTTTACCGGTCATAAGTAAAACAAATAGAAGTAAAATGGGCATTCTGGAAGTAGCTCATGCAGTGGAGAAGCTGGTGCCCATGTTCTCAGGGGTCGAGTTGTATGATCTGAGAACTGAGATACGGCGCTTCAAAGAAGGTTGTGAGTTGGCGCAACAGAGTCTTCCGGGAGCAGAAGGGGAACATTTGATAAGATGTATAAGACAAAGGACCACAGGTGATGCGTTTGATTTACTAGCGCATAGCTCAGTAAGCACCCTGCCGGAGTTATACGCACTTCTAGATCGAACATATTTGAAACAAAAGTCGTACGACTGTCTTGTACGGGAAATACAGGAATCAACTCAGAAACCAGGGGAGGAATTGAGAGCCTGGGGACGAAGGATCCAGTCTCTGGGGAACGCTGCTGAGACAGAAGCTAACAGGCAGTTTCCAGGAAATGTCGCAGCATATAAGGCTCAAGTAGAGCGAACCATGATTTCTGTGTTTAAGGCAGGTCTGATAAATAGGGACTTGGCGAATTATACTCTCAATCTCACGCAGAGGAGTATGGCAGAATTAGTCGAAGCGGTTTCTTCCGCAGAAGAATCAATCCAACAGCGAGCGACAACAGGTGGAATCTGTTGGAATAATGCTCCTGCAGAGGTAGGACCGGTACAACAGCGGAACCCAAGGGGAATCGGCAGATTTTCCCTCCCGCAACAAAGAGAACAAGGTTGCCTAGTCGAGAGTTTCCAGCCGAGGAAACCCATTTGTTCATTCTGCCATAAGTCAGGCCATACAAGAGACGAATGCATTACACGCAAGAATACGCCCTATTGTATGGAGTGCCAAGCATATGGTCATGAGGCAAGTAGACAGTGCCGAATAGATATTAAATGGGATCAAAATGAAAGGCAGCCGGGTACGAGGCGCCCAGATCCAACCTTAAGGGACAACAGGGGTAGTGGTCCTCCAGTCGGCTCAACGGAAGGGATTAACCAAGGAAGAAATCCTTTCAGCACTGGGAATGGTCAACAGCGGCCAAACTGGGATACTAGAGGAGGACAAAGGTTAGGCAACACCCAACAGGGGTTGAAATGCTTCTCATGTGGTCGGATGGGACATCGAGCTGCGGAGTGCAGGGATAGGCAGTTCCAACAGAGGAACCAGGGAAACTTCCAGCGGCCCAGTCGAGGCCAGTAGACTGGAAAGCCAAAAGTAAGGAAGTAACAGTTAGGCCGAAGGTACGTGTGACTGGTAATGTAGGAAGTACAGTCCAGGAAAAGGAGGAGCAAGAGGCTCTCCAATACCACGTACCAAGTAACGTGAACACAATGGTTCAAATTACGGAGGAGCAAGAGTCTCTCCGGGGGAAAATTTTGGATTGCGTACTGATTTGGGTAACTGTGATGATTCTAGCACTTAGATTAAGTTTTAATAAGATTAGAGAGTATAAGCCAATCGCCGCGTACGTGGTACGAGAATGTGTAGTTAAGATATTAACGGTGATATTGAGGGAGTATAGGATTGTAAGGGATAACTGCGGTGCATGGAGGAGAAAATTGGAAGAGTTAGGAAGTAGATACGCGTCCATTTTGGAGTCAAAAGGGCGTTGTTTCGTTGTGAGCGGGGTAGGAGATGCTTTCATCGAGATACCCTGCAAGGAGGCGGCTAGTGGAAAGCTAGTGCTTTTGATAGATTCAGGGGCGGATACTAGCCTCGTAAAATCTAGTGTTTTACGGAAAGGACTAGTTATTAACCCAAAAGATGTCAGAACGCTTAATGGAGCGTTCGGAGGTTGCATCAGAACACTGGGGTCACTTAAAATAGGGCACAGTAAAGTTAAGGGAATGAGTTTTAGAGTGCACGCAGTTGAATTGGATAGGGAAGGTATCCCGGCCGATGGGATAATTGGCCGCGATAATCTCTGGGGCCGCACCATACTGGATGCGCTGGAGAAACAGTTATCATTTTATGATGATAATAAGAATAGAATCCTTACTCTCCCATTGAAGTCATGGCAGGAAGGAACCGTGAATAGGGTTAAGAATTGTAGGGAGGTAGTGAACGCAAGGTCAACCAGAGTAGTTACTATGCGTGTAAACACGAAACTCAGGACTGTTGTTTTGCACAAGCAGCAGCTAGCGGAGGGTGTGTATATGGGAGAGACCATAACGCACGTTGACAAGGGTAAAGTGTACGCTTGTGTACTAAATGCGTCAGAGGAGGACTACTATATGGATAAGGATTTTAGGCCTAAGTTCACTAGTTATGATAGTTTTAAGGAACCGAACTATGGAACAGTTAATCAGATTAAGCAGATAGATGTAAGGAAAAGAATGGAGAGAGTGCTAGAATCACTAAAGTTAGACCCAAGCGTAAATTCAGAAGAGAAGGCATCAATAGAAGCCATTTGTATGTCATTCCATGACATATTTTTGCTGGAAGGAGACCAGCTAACTTATACACCAGAGGTAGAGCATGAAATACCTACTAGAGTGGATCAAGCGCCAATTAACCAGAAGCAATACAGATTGCCGCAAGCTCACAAAGATGAGGTAAATAGGCAAGTGGAAGGAATGTTAAAGGATAACATTATTTCACCGAGTATCTCGCCTTGGAACTCACCAATAATTTTGGTACCAAAGAAGGGAGGTGCGCAGGGTCAGAAGAAGTGGAGAATGGTCGTCGATTTTAGGAAATTGAACGACGCCACTATCAAGCAGGTGTTCCCGATACCAAGGATAGAAGAGATTCTGGATCAATTGGGACACAGTAGATATTTTTCTACACTTGATTTAGCGAGTGGCTACCACCAAGTTCTGGTGGATACCCAAGATAAGCAGAAAACCGCGTTCAGCACCGGTTTAGGCCATTATGAGTTCAATAGAATGCCGTTTGGATTAACAGGAGCACCGGCTACCTTCCAACGGCTAATGAACCATGTGCTAACAGGCTTACAAGGGTTAGATTGTTTTGTGTATCTCGATGATATTGTAATTTATGGGAAGAACTTGCAGCAGCATTCGCAACGCTTGCGCAAGGTGCTCCAGAAATTACGAGAACACAACTTGAAATTGAACACGGAGAAGTGTCAATTTTTGCGAAGAGAGGTGGTTTATTTAGGCCATCGTTGCTCAGAAGCAGGAGCACTGCCTGACCCGCAGAAGGTGGAATGCGTTAGAAATTTAGCGGTTCCAAGAAACAGAAAAGAAGTGCAAGCATTCCTAGGACTAGTGAACTATTATAGAAAGTTCGTGGAAGGACTAGCCGGAATTGCTTTGCCCATTAATAAGTTGCTACGAAAAGAAGCAAAGTTCGAATGGACAGAGAGATGTCAGCAAGCATTCGAGAGGCTAAAGGAGATAATTAGCTCGCCACCAATTTTGGCATACCCCGACTTTGAGCAAACTTTTTTGTTGACCACTGATGCTAGCAATGAAGCATTAGGGGCAGTATTGTCACAAGGGGAAGTCGGGAATGACCGACCAATAGCATTCGCAAGCAGAGCGCTTAGCGATACGGAGAAAAGATACTCCACAATAGAGAAGGAATTCCTAGCCATAGTGTGGGCTACAAAGAATTTTAGGGCATATCTGCTAGGACGCCCATTCAAGATATATACTGATCACCAGCCGTTGAGAGGCATAGCCAATTTGAAAGACCAAACGTCTAGGCTAGCCCGGTTCAGACACAAATTGTCTGAGTATGATTTTGAAGTCATATACAAACCTGGGAAAAAGAATCTGAATGCCGATGCACTCAGCAGAGTACCGCAGGCACAAAAAGTATCAGTAGTACAAACAAGGTCCAAAGCACGGTCAGATAAGGAGAAGGCCGAGAGAATGCAAAAGGATAAAATTGATGCAACAGGAAATGTTAGCAATGCGGGTGACGTTGCTAATGAACAAAGGGCCAGTAGTGTGGAATGGCTGAAGGATATAAAGGATATCCAGGCTGTGTTAAAGGGTTTCCATGATTCACCTCTAGGTGGACACCAGGGATTCTGGAAAACCCATGACAGAATTAGGCGAGTATACGGATGGAAGGGTATGCTCAAGGACATTAAGAAATATATAAAGAGTTGTCCAAAATGCCAGGCCAACAAAAGCTCAAGGCTGACGAAGATGCCAATGGTGTTAACTGACACACCTAAACAGCCATTTGATAAAGTTCATATGGATATTGTAGGTATTTTACCTGAGACTGTTTCGGGGAATAAATATATTTTGACGTTCCAAGACGATTTCTCAAAGTATATGGCGTGCGTGGCTATACCCGATGCTGAAGCAAGCACGGTGGCCAAAGCATTCTTTGATGAAATAGTAGCACGATACAACATACCTAAGGTTTTGATAACCGACAATGGTTCAAATTTCGTATCGAAATTATTCTCAGAAACATGTAAAATGCTGGGAATTAAGAAGTTGCATATAACACCGTATCATCCGCAGGCGAATGGCTCACTGGAACGTAGTCATCGACCTCTGGCCGAGTACTTGCGCAGTTTCGCCAAGGAAGACGGCTCGAATTGGGATCAATGGTTGACCACTGCAATGCACGTACACAACAATACTGTGCATGTATCAACGAAGCAAACTCCATTTAGAACACTCTACGGGTTTGATTTCAACATGCCAGCGAATTTGAAGCGCAAATGTGCGCCTGTATACAATGCTGATAACCCGAATAAAGTGCAGAAGTATCAGTTACAGCGAGCGCACGAATTGGTTAGAGAAAACCAGGAATGTGCTAAACGAGTGGCCAGGGAAGCCTATAACAAGGTACTAAACCCAGTAGTTTTTCATGTGGGTGATCAAGTACTAATGAAGACTCAGGCTAGGAGAAATAAATTCTCACCTGTGTGGATAGGTGCGTATGTGGTAGCAGAGATCCGAAGCCCAGTTACAACAGTCGTAACGATTAAGGGCAAGAGTAAAAAGCTACATAATAATTTGTTAAAATTATTCCACATTAGACCACACAACTAAAGACATGTGTTGACAGTGTTTTACAAGTGTAAACACAAGAATAACAACGTAAACATGTACGTGTGTATATCGGATAACACACAGCTCCGATTCTCAAAGTCAAGGCCAGCAGAAGTGTGCCACTTAAAATCGAGCGATTAAAGTTGACGTAATAAAAGTGCTTAGTATGCACTGTGGCCGAACGAAGCATAGTAGGGAAAAATATTTTTTTTAAATAATGATAAATATTGCACGTAATTAAAAAATAAAATGAAATAATAAGACAGTCGTGGGTAAGTAATATAAAACAAAACTTCGAATATGTACATACATACATACGGCAGTGTATGCACTGAAATTCGATGCATGAGCATTAACGCCAGGCAACGGAACTGCTGGTGAAGTAAGTATATATACGAGTATGTATATATGTGTATAAGATAAAGAATGAATGTACGAATGTATATTTAAAGAAGTAAGTATTCTAGTTAGGAGGAATGGGTATGTGCGTATGTATATATTTGCAGATACTGCAGCAGGCTATATGTAGATATACTCGTACATAGGTTTTAACTGTTTATTGTTTAGGAAATTAGCGTATGAAAATTTGAAAAAATGTATAGGTTGATTGGGAAAATAACGTTAGTAATTAATTCTAGGTAAATTAAAGCGCCTTGAATGTATGTATGTATTCATATACGGGCTAAGTACAGGATGGAAAATAGAATCATTAATGGATATATACATATCAGGCTAGAAGTAAATTTAAATAAAAAGTAATTGTATGCAATGAAAGATATAGTCATGCGATGGACAAAGTTTTGACACAAACGGGATTATTTTGTATAATCTGGTTTTTGTCGGAGGGCCAATGAATTGGTTCAAAGTTGAAATGAGTGAAAACTCACGTGTTGAAAAAGAGCACGAAAAATTAATCAGAGCAAAACTGATGCCCTATATGGCTATGAAAACGCATAATCCAGTCCTCTTTTCCTCCAGGATACGGTAGCGAATCCGATAATGTAAGGGGAGAAGACGAGTGGACGGCAAATTGAATGATATAGCATTCAATTATGGAAAAAGCATGTTGTAGAAATATTGTTTTTTTTTATATAGCCAGGAATAGCGTATATTTAGGAAAAGTTATAAATTTAAAAAGATTATAATCTGTGTAAGAGTTCAGATTAAAATTAAAGGTAGTTGAAAATAATTAGAGTTACAAAAATTAATTGTTTAAAATCTAACTTTATAAATTAATTGTTTAAAATCTAACTTTATAATGAAATAAGCGTTCTAATAAAACAAAAAAAAACAAAAATTATACTAATTTGGAAAATTATACCCAAGAGTATATATAGTACTTATAGTGTATTTATTTAAATATTATATAATTTTTAAATTCATTTATTAAGTTGACTTTGAAATGTTGGACAAAAATTAAACATAGAAGAAATATCAAACTAAAATGTATATTAGAAAATTAAGAAAATTATTATAGGTGTTCTCTAAATAGCTCTGATGATGTGAAGCGAAGCAGGAAGTTCCGGGAACAGCGGATATCGGAAGACGGTGCGGACTAAAGGACCAACATAGTATTCGGAAAGATGCGTTTTTGAAAAACAGAGATTTTTGGCAGTTATCTAAGGTTTGTGACCCCAAGGATGCCAACATATTAGATTGGGGATGAATGGCGACGGATGTAATTTTAATTTTGCGAAACGGCATATGGCCGCAGCATTTGAACGCGTTGTGGATGAGTTATTGACAAGCAACGAAAAATAAAAAAGTTTCCTTGAGGAGTCATTTTTTGAATTGGACAATTTTATAGTACAATGTCCACCCAGTGTATCACGATCTCAACAGAATCGATTTTGAATAAGTTGAAGATGGGTAAAAGCTTAAGGAGGGTGACTGAAACCACCACCAAATATAATAAGCAGAGGAAATTTGGCTCACGGAAGTTAATTGCTTCATTGAAGTATATGTCCAATCTAGAGTATGAACATATGATATGTGATTTACATATGAAATATGAGTTAATACAAGAGGACACAGAGACTGGAGTACACAAATTACATAATTGAACGTGTATCTCAGAAAAATACCGATTGTCTCCATATCAAAGCCAAACGATGTCAAATACCATTATGAGGAAGCTCAAGAGAAACACTTCCACCATAAAAGGCATTGCTGCAAAGTAAGAAGGTGTATTGTAATCTCTCATGTATTCCAAATGATTTTTACTGGTTGAATACTACTAGCAGAGGCAGTACCACCTACAGCCGTGCGGCACACTATAAAGGGAAAGAAGAAGGATACTAAAAGCAAAGTTTTAATGGCAAACCAGATCGCCAACCTATAACATCTTTGTACGTACCGATCCAGAAAGAAGGGAGGGGTATGCAGAGTTCATCGAGGGACTTCACTCTGACAACGACGGTCGTCAACTGGACCAGCAGATAGCAGAGGGCGCAGTATAATATAAGGTTTTATGTATAGAATAGAATTGTGTTATTGTTTAGATATTTGTATATACGCCAATGAGAAAAGAGTCAATGAAAGACCAAATTATAAAAAGGGGAATATAAAAAAAAAATAATGATGGATAAAAATAAAAAAAATAAAAAAAATAAAAAAAACAAACAAACAAAAACAAAAACAAAGTAAAGAAAAAAATAAAAATAAAAGAAAGAAAACTACAAAAGAAAATAAAAGCTAGAGAAAAAAAATATATATATATGGAAAAGAAAAGAATAAAAAAAGGAAGAAAAAACCGTGATAGAACCCAAACAAGGCAATTTCATGAAAAAAAAAAAAATAAATAAAACAAATTATATATATGTACTATAGAGTTAAATAAATGCACATAATTGTTTACAGTGCAAGAAAAATATTGTAGAGATTTTATGGAAGTTAGTTGCACTAACTTCTTTTAGAAAGAGGGGAGGGATGTTGTGAGTTAGAATCAAGCTACTTACGCGTAGTTGACTCACAGCACCGGCTCCTATTAAATTCATTAAGAACGCACATATTTTTAGGGTGCAAATATTGTAAATGAACAGTATTTATGTATTAATTATGATGTAAACTTCTAGGGTGTTACAGTTCCGCAGTCAAGCTGACGAGGGGCATTTAGAATGCACCGACGACATTTTACTTTCAGTAGGTCAGTTGGCTTGAGCCACTGACACCAAATAACAATTGCATAACTGGAACACCAGAAAAGTGAAGACGTAGACTGTAATGTTTATTTGTAAATAGTATATAAGAACTAGCATTTTAAGAATAAAGCTCTCTTGTTGTTTGAAACTTAAAATAGTGCAGTGCTCATTTAATAAAGTGGTGTAGGTTTCACAGGTTCCCGTGACAGGACATCCCAGAGGACATCTCTCGCTGACAAGCAGAACAGGACCCCAACAGCATAGAACTCCTACGTAATAAATCCAAAGAGTGCCAGAGAACTACGTCGATCTACGCAGTCACACAAAGGAATGCCGATTTAGCACCTGCTGATAGCACACACGCACACCCATTGTCTTCATCATCATCTAAGTGAAGCACAGGATGGTGAAAACAAGCTGGCTGTACTCGCTGCGCAAGGAGGAGCGGGTGCTTTTCTGTGTGGAATTCGATGTAGAAGCTACAGGTACCGTGGAAGAACTCCGTAAGCGACTCGCAGAGTTCTTCACGGAGGCAGAATTGACTCAAGAGCAACAAAACCGTTTAGAGACGCTAAAATCCAGGTACGTCAGGAGTATGTCACCTAAGCCGGCTACGCCCATAGGTACCCGCGATACGCTGAGCGTGGACAGGCCAGCCCATATATTCACAGGTGAAATACCAGCGGCATGGGAGGCAGAGTTTCGGAGGACCTCACTGCATCGCGCTGTGTCACCAACGGCCGTGGAACAACGACGCCATGTAGCTGCACAACACGCCGTTATCATTGATCATGTAAGGAAATGGTCCATTAAGTACAGGGTGGCTGATGAAAGCCGCTACCAAAAAAAATGTAATAACTTTTTTTCTATTTAATGAATCTGGTTTTTTTTTATTTTGCAGACTGATTGTTAGATTTATTAAAAATGGATAACTGGGACACTGAAACAAGAATTTGGATTGTCCGCCGCTATCACGCACTGGAGTCCGTAGTTGCGGTTCAAATGGAGTATAGGCGCACGTTTGGCGACAATCTACCGAGCAGATGGACCATAATGAGTCTTGTAAACAATTTTGCCGAGCATGGGACAGTCAGCAGAAGACCTTACCATCGAAACCCTTCAGTTCGGACGGAGGAAACAATCGCTGCTGTAGCTGCTGCTATACAAAATAATCCAAGAGTTTCGACAAGAAGCTTATCTGCTCAAATGGGTATAAGCAGACAGTCATTGCAGTCAATTATGCATAAGGATTTGGACTTCTTCCCATATAAAATTCAAATGGCCAACAAATTGAACGCAGCAGACTTCCCGATTCGCTTGGAATTTTGCCAGAAGATGCTTCAAATGGTGGAAGAGGACGGAAACATGATCAACTGTCTTTTTATGTCTGACGAGGCCCATTTCGATTTAAACGGCAACATAAATAAACAAAATTGTCGAATATGGAGTGCTTCCAACCCACAGATACTCCATGAGACGGAATTACATCCACTTCGTGTTACAGTGTGGTGTGCAGTTTCATCACGCTGCATTGTCGGGCCCTACTTCTTCGAAGAAAACGGTCACACCGTTACGGTTACTGGAGACGGTTACTTGGCCATGTTGAGAGACTTTTTCTATCCACAATTACGCCGAATGAGAATTGCTTCCAACTCAGTGTGGTTTCAGCAAGATGGTGCAACTCCTCACATAGCCCGGCCTGTTATGACAGAATTGCGACGAAAATTTCCCAATAAGCTGATACCAGAAACTCCACATTCCGTTGGCCCCCCAGGTCGCCGGACCTTACTGCACCTGACTTCTTCTTGTGGGGTTATTGCAAACAGGAAGTCTACAAACCAAAACCAACAAATTTGAACGAACTAAAGCAATCCATTCGAGAAACAATTGCGGCTATTCCTGTCTCAACTCTCCAAGCAGTAATGAATAATTTTTTGATAAGATGCCGCACATGCATCAACGAGCAGGGGGGGCATTTAAATTCCATTATTTTTAAAACTAATTAAGCTATATTTAATAAAATTGAATGAGCTTTAACATTAATAAAAGAAAAATGAATTCCATACACTGGAAAAAAAGTTATTTGAGTTTCTTAATGTGGCAATATTCATCAGCCACCCTGTATGATGGTGGCCGTGACCCCCTGGCGTTTCTGGAACGAGTGGAGGAGCTGTCGGAAGTGTACGGGCTCGACAAGAATCTGCTCCCGCGTACCATGCCAGAATTATTGAAAGAGTGTGCGTTATTATGGTACAGAAACAACAACAGATCGTGGAGCAACTGGGACTCGTTCAAGAAAGACTTCTTGAAATTCTTTCTACCAGCGAGGTACTTTGAAAAACTCGATGACGAGATTCGCCAGCGAAGACAAAAGCCCCGGGAACCATTTAAACTATATGTGGTAGAAGTCCAGGACCTCATGCGACACGCTGGGTATTCAGAAGAACAGAAGCTAGAACGAATATTTAAGAACAGTCTAGAGGAGTACCAATGGTACGTGCGCCGAAAAGACTTTACGACGCTGGAGGAACTAGTGAGCATGGCGGAAGATTTGGAAGGCATACGGAGTGACCATGATGTACCCAGAACACCCACGCCACAACCCAGAACACATATGCCACAACCAAGAGCACCTACACCACAACCAAGAGGACTTATTCCACAAATCAGAATCGAGCATACCACACAAAGGGATACTCGTAGTCGGCCAACGACCGATACCAATGCTAACACCATGATAGACGTACGCACTGCCTGTCGGCGTTGCGGACAGAATGGACATGTCGCGCGCTACAGCGCTCGTGGGCTGAGTAGGAGAGCGCAGCACGCTCATCCGTTAACCGTTGCAATCGTTTGTTTGTATCACCTTTCAAATTGCTTGAATTTTACAATTTATAATGTAAATTGATGCCTTTTTAATTTAAATTTAATTTAATTCAAGTCTTTCGATATTTAACACTCAATTAACACTCTAATAATTAAATAATAATAATTGAACTCATTATTTATTTGCACAAATACACAATTTAAATTAATGGCCAGAGCGCGTAGCTTCTATACCTGATCTTTGCAAGCCCACAACAATCATTGTTATTGTTGCTGAATTTTTTGTTGTTGTTATTGGCAAGTCAGTAGTTCGGGGAGCGAACATTATCAGTGCAGTTAGCCTCGTTTCACACGAACGGCAACGGCGCGACACGGCGAGACACGGCGATGATAAATATACACAAAACTGCCCAAAACTCACAACAACGGCGAAAAGTCTTTATGCTCATACCAAGAGCTTCACACGATCAGACAATCTATGATTGCGGCTCAAAAAGAAAAGAAAACAAAAGAAAAATGCCAAATTAAAATAAAGAATATTGCGCAATTCGCATAGTTGGCGGCGGAAACTTTCAACCGTCCAGCGATTTTGTTGTTTATTTTGGCAAATTCAGCTCTTTTTGGTTTTTTTTTTAATAGTTTGGAGAAAAAAAACAGACCTTTTTTTACGAGACAGCCTTTTTTTAAATTTCTTTGGTAAATTGATTTTGTGACACTTGCCGAAGAAATGTTTATACCTACTTTCATATGATACTGCATAAAGTTCAAATTGAATTATTATTGCCTTAATGCAAAGTGTGTGTAGGTATATCTACGCTCCACTGTATAAAAAATCCAATTAAAACATAAAACACAAAAAAGAGGGGAGGAGACCTTTTTTAATTTCTGGGGAAAAATGATTTTGTCGCACTTGGTGACTTATTTCATATAGAGTCGGACTGCGGCGGCGTAAATTTAAATATTGTTTTGGTTTTGGGACTTTGTTCTGCAGTTTTGTATATATTTATCATCGCCCTGTCGCGTCGTCGCCGTTCGTATGAAAGGAGGCTAAGTGTTGATAGGTTGGTTACAATAAAGTGTATTTCCGTTTTAACAATTGTATTCAAATCTTAACATTAATCATTAAATATATATATTATAATTCTGCACCAGTATGCGAATTATTAGTTTACTTCATAAGATATATTATAATGATCTCGTATTTTCAGCCGTGATAAGCTTCGAGTGTGTTGCAGGTCCTGGACTAGCGAGTTTGGATGATGCAGAACCTGGCATGGTATTTTTCAGTCAGAACATCTAGTTCTTCTTTATCGGGTGCAATGTCCAGATCACGATGATTCTTAGTATTCTAGACTGAGCTTGTTGAATTTTCTCTATATTAGAAGAGCTAGCAGTTGACCATAACTGAGCGCCATATGACCAAATCGGTTTGATTGCGGCTTTGTACAGAATAAGTCGGAAGGCGAGAATTTTTGTACAGTAAAAAACTAAATTTTGCTGCTATCTTTATCTGCTTTTGCTTGGCTTCTCTTTGTTTGCGCCAAGTCAGTCTTCTGTCGAGATGTATTCCATGATAGGTAGCTTCACTACATAAATGGTGACGTTGTTGAGTTTCAGGGCCGCGGATCTACCTTGACGTAATGTCTACGTGACATGTTTGATTTTCGTTCAGTTTACTCTTATGTTCCAGTTACAGAGCCAAGTTTCAATATTTCGCGAATGTCGATTTAGGCTAGCTGATGTAGCGTCTGCTACTGAGTGAGAGCACAATATCGCAGTGTAGTCAGCAAAAATATAAATTTTTATTTTTTCATCGTGGGTCGGTATATCAGCCGTAAATAAAACATACTGGACAGGCCCGAGGGGTACACCAGATTCGATGCTGTAGATGTTCGATGTGGATTCGTTGTACTTCACTAAAAATTTTCTCTCTAATGTACGATTCAAGGGTAGTGTGATATTCCGCAGGAAGCATTTGTTTCAACTTGTACATAAGTCCGTCGTGCCAAATCTTATCGAATGCCTGTGTTACATCTAAGATTGTGGCAGAAGAGAACTGATTAAACTCAAAGGCATTGCGTATTTCTTTGGTGCACTTTCACAATTGTTCCATGTTTTCTCCGACCGCCAAATTGGTGACTTGGGATCAGGTTGTTAAAATGCGGTTGCATCTTATTCAAAACTATTCTTTCAAACAGCTTGGAAAGTATAGACAATAGACTGATAGGTCTGTATGCCGAGGAATAGGTGGGTTCTCTACCCAACTTGCTAATCATGGTGATTACTGACAATTTCTAAATTTTTGGGAAGTATCCTACTCGAAGATCTGCATTGAACAAGTTTAGAATTAACCTCATTGCGCATTTTGGTAATTGAACTATCATCTCTGACGTTATCATGTCGTAGCCAGGAGCCTTGGTATGGCATTAGCCAATTCTTATAAGCTGAACTTTACCTGATGGTGAGTTTTAGCAACTTCAATATTTGGAATTACGAAGTTGTTTGAAGGTGGATTTGGCTTAAATACATCTTTGAGGTGGTTCGCAAATACACTTGCTTTTTCAGCATCGCTTCTAGCCCATTTCCCATTTTCAATTCTAAGGGGTGGATTGTGTTCTTGCGGACTTTTGACGATTTACATGTTTTCCACAAAGAGTATTTTGTGTCTTTGCCTGGAAAAAGTTTTGCCGTGAACTCTCTTAATCTTAGACGTTGATCAGCTTCAGCTAGTTTTTGCTTCAACATGTTGATAGAGCCTCTGCCACTCTTTTCTGATACGTCTTTTCTGAACTTGAAGTCTAAATCCTCTGCTGTTTTTAACAGTGGATCAGTTTTTAGATGGCTGCTAATATATTGATGATATTTTATCCAACTGGTTTTGCGGTTTGTTATTTTCATTGGGTATGCATTTCGCATGGGATGTTTCTGCAAGTTAATTATAACACGGGAGGGGAACAATAAGTCGATACGTCATTCTTCCGCTGAGATGAAGTGTCGGTCAATGTTTCTAATGACGCCAAAATCAATTAGGTCCGGAATTTTGCTAAAATCTGGTGGCCAGTAGGTGGGTTTGCCAGTTGATATAATATCCAGTTATTTATCGTATTGATTATAGCAGAATACAACTCCCTTCCTTATGGGTTTATAAGCCGAGAGCCCCAAAGCGTATGCTTGGCATTAAAGTCTCCTGCTACCGGAAATATTGAGCCTAGAGTGTTGAAGAAATCAAGAAATTGACTTTCAGTCATGTTGTACCTTGGAGGGCAATACACTGCGCTTATTAATAATTGATCACCCCAGCACTGCAGCGAGACCAATGTTGCTTGTATGTACTCTTTTGAGTATTCTTCGTTTGCATGGTATTTAAGATGATTTTTAACTAAAATTCTTTTCCACCACGTGCTTTACCGTCTAGTCGTGTTGTAAAATTTATAGCATGGTAGTTTAAAACAGTTATTTGACGTTAAATGGTTTTCAGATAGCAGTAGTATGTCAATAACATTTGTTTGGAGGAAATTTCGATTCTTTTTCGTTTCTTCGTTTCCAAACGCCGTTGGCATTCCAATGACATATTTTTAAAAAGTTTATTTTTGGATAAAAGTAATTGCATCAACTGATTTTCCGATTTGACAAATTCTTGAAACATATTTTGCATGGTGTTCATGAATTGAGTTATGCTGCACGTTAAATTGGCAATGAGAGCTTCTAACGACGGAGAGAAAGATGTCTCTTTGGATTCTTCGTCTGGTATACCTCTAGCAATAGGAATATTATGGGTTTCCAGTCAATGTGCTTTTTGGAACGATATTAGCTGGAGCTCGTTGAATAGGATTTTCTTCTAGACGTCGTTCTGGTATTTGCATTTGGGATGATTTACTCCTCATTTCTTTAAAGACGGGAAACCTCCGATAGTTGGCCGTGCGATTAGCAGAGCAATTGCTACACTTTTTTGCAGCAGTGTCACTTTTGTCATGAGAGCATTGATATCCTGGGTGTAGATCCCTACAAACAACACACACTGGTGTTAAAGTGCAATACAACTTGGTGTGACTGTATTCCTGGCAGTTGAGGCACTGCACTGGACCTTGACTCGTACGGGATTCCTCAACTCCAATTCTTTGGTGTTGACGATACCTAAGAATGTATATTGGATGCCCTTCATTTTTTGGTAGCTTTTTCGTTTCTGGCTCAAGTTCAATTTTGAACAACGGTTGGGGGATATTGTTTCTATTCTTTATATTAAAAACAGATTTGGTGGGAAAGCGTAAACTGTTTAATGCCTCTTTGACTTCGTTGCAGTCAACATTGATTGTGGATTGTATACCCTTGATTACCACGCATAAGCCTCTACTACTTTTCAGTTGGTAAGTATAGAATTTTTTATTGCCACCTTCAAAATGAGCAATAAGCTGTTTTCAGTGACTGCTTGGCTCTTCGTCTCTTTTATGATGCCTTTAATTAATCAGACGATGTGGAAATCGCTACCTACAAGACATGCTAATTCAGCGACTATCTTGTTTGCTCTCTGTTCTCGCAAATATATAGGTGGTGGTTTAGATGGCTTGGCTGTGATGGTGTCAGAACCGGGATTTGTCGCAAAAGAGCAAATCTTTTTTACCCAGAGGATTTTCTTGTTGTGTTTTAACAAATTTTTGCAGATTCGCTAATATTTTTATTTTGGGGCCTTTTGCTATGTTCCCACCAACAGGGTTTGCTCTCATTTTTGTGTATGAACGAGTTAGGCAGTTAACCTTATGTAAACCATAGTTTACGCCATTTTTTTATATGGAATCTCCTGCTCACAGCTGAAAATAAACCACAGTTAAAATCGAAGTTGAGAGCAAGCGGTTACTATTTGATGAGAGAGCTTTTTTTACATTTTTGTCGTTGCCAGGTCGATAAATTTTTTATAAATTATATTTGGAAATTTGAAAATTTTAAGTTTTCTATATTCAATCCTCTTTTAATAATTTTTTTTTTTTTAAACATCTATTTATTTACCGAATCTTTCTTTGTTAAGAAACTAACAGTAATTTTTCTAAGATTATAAGACTAAATTTATATTTCTAGGTATTATCCTCAGCCACTGCATCGAATATTTCGTGTTTCCACAGCATATAATAAGACGTTATTAAATAAGGTCTAAGGGATGTATCCTTTTGAGGCGTCTTGTAGAGGGAAGCTTTAGTAGGTTCCTCGCCAAGCAGTTTGGGTGATTTTCCAATTTAAGAGCGTAGGTTTTTTAGGTGTTCACCATTTCATTTTCAATCAGGTCACGGTGTATGTTTATGTTCCTCAAGTAACTTGGAGTACCGGTGATCATTTTCAAAATTTACGACTGGAGGCGTTGGAGTTTCTTCCTGTTTGACGGACACGTGGTGCCCCACAATTGGATCCCATATGTCCATATAGGCTTAATAACACTAATATAAATTAGTACCTTATATTCTAAGCCAAGGTTTGAATACCTATTTAGAAGCCAGTTCAAGGTATGGAGTTTCAAATTGATCTGAGCACACTTTGAGTCAATGTGTTTAGTCCAGGTTAATCGTCTGTCTAAGTGGATTTCCAGGTACTTTATGTCAGAGCGTTGTGGAATGTTTTGAACATTGATGCGAATAGGGGGCACGTGTCCTTCCTTAAGGTGAATGTTAGGTGTGCACATTTAACTTCGTTTACCTTTATTCTCCATTTGCTAAGCCACTGTTCAATAGACAGTAAGTGGCTCTGAAGCCATTGCGTGGATTCTAGATCGGAGCTGTTTGTACTCAGTATGGCGGTATCATCGGCAAATGTGAATATAGCCGTGTGTTCGGAAGTTGACATGTCAGCTGTAAAAAGCAAATACAGTAGTGGTCCAAACACGCTGCCTTGAGGAAATCCTGCTTTGATATCAAAGTAGTCGGATGTAGAGGCACCTTGGCTTACCATGAATTTTCTGCATTTTCATGGTCTCAAATAGGTTTCAAATAGTTTGTGGAATTCATGCTCATTTGTTTATATTTTTAAAACTATTTACATTCTTCGGAACGTTTAAAAAATAAATAAAAATTAAAAATACTAATTATGGATGGTACACCAATTAGAAAGAGAAAAGTGTGGACCGAAGGAAAGGAGGTGCAATTCTTAAATTTATGGAAGAAGAAAATGTCAGATCTTCGTGGTATGCGCAATTAAGTTTAATAAAAATGTCTTCCTCCGCAACAATTCCACACTTATTTTATTTATCTGCTCAATTTTCATAAAAATTTCTCTCAACACTGAATATAGATTAATAATAAATAAAAATTTTCCAATTTTATTCAACATTCTGTATCTTGTAATGTTTCGACAGGAACGATTTTTGCGGTAAACTTAACCACAATTAAACCTTTTTTTCGGTGGGAACGATTGACAGATAGTCACGTGTTTTGCTCTTTCAAAAAATAGTTAACCACGGTAGAGTTTAGGTGGGAACATAGCATTAGTTTTCACTTTCTTTGATATAGGTGATTGTTTGTGAGTCTGTGTAGGTGTTTTTGGCTGGGAAGTACGGCATTGTGCACTCCAATACGAGTTTAGTTACACGTGTATCTGCAGAGAAGCGAGCGACTTAGCGGAGCCCACCACGTGAGAGGGCCCACATGAAGGGGCCCGCGAAACACCGAGTGAAGGACTTCACTTCAGGTAACGAATTGAAGCTCTAGCGCTTCAGGAAAAGGTAAGAATATTGTGCAATTCGCATAGTTGGCGGCGGAAACTTTCAAGCGTCCAGCGATTTTGTTGTTTATTTTGGCAAATTCAGCTCTTTTTGGTTTTTTTTTTAATAGTTTGGAGAAAAAAAACAGACCTTTTTTTACGAGACAGCCTTTTTTTAAATTTCTTTGGTAAATTGATTTTGTGACACTTGTCGAAGAAATGTTTATACCTACTTTCATATGAGACTGCATAAAGTTCAAATTGAATTATTATTGCCTTAATGCAAAGTGTGTGTACGTATATCTACGCTCCATTGTATAAAAAATCCATTTAAAACATAAAACACAAACAAGAGGGGAGGAGATCTTTTTTAATTTCTGGGGAAAAATGATTTTGTCGCACTTGGTGACTTATTTCATATAGAGTCGGACTGCGGCGCCGTAAATTTAAATATTGTTTTGGTTTTTGGACTTTGTTCTGCAGTTTTGTATATATTTATCATCGCCCTGTCGCGTCGTCGCCGTTCGTATAAAAGGAGGCTAAGTGTTGATAGGTTGGTTACAATAAAGTGTATTTCCGTTTTAACAATTGTATTCAAATCTTAACATTAATCATTAAATATATATATATTATAATTCTGCACCAGTATGCGAATTATTAGTTTACTTCATAAGATATATTATAATGATCTCGTATTTTCAGCCGTGATAAGCTTCGAGTGTGTTGCAGGTCCTGGACTAGCGAGTTTGGATGATGCACAACCTGGCATGGTATTTTTCAGTCAGAACATCTAGTTCTTCTTTATGGGGTGCAATGTCCAGATCACGATGATTCTTAGTATTCTAGACTGAGCTTGTTGAATTTTCTCTATATTAGAAGAGCTAGCAGTTGACCATAACTGAGCGCCATATGACCAAATCGGTTTGATTGCTGCTTTGTACAGAATAAGTTAGTGTTCTATCGGAAGGCGAGAATTTTTGTATAGTAAAAAATAAATTTTAGAGCTGCTATCTTTATCTGCTTTTGCTTGGCTTTTATATGTTTGCGCCAACTCAGTCTTCTGTCGAGCTGTATTCCAAGATAGGTAGCTTCACTGGATACAGGAATGGTGACGTTGTTGAGTTTCAGGGCCGCGGATCTACCTTGACGTAATGTATACGTGACATGTTTGCTTTTCGTTCCGTTTACTCTTATGTTCCAGTTACAGAGCCAAGTTTCAATATTTCGCGAATGTCGATTTAGGCTAGCTGATGTAGCGTCTGCTACTGAGTGAGAGCACAATATCGCAGTGTAGTCAGCAAAAATATAAATTTTTATTTTTTCATCGTGGGTCGGTATATCAGCCGTAAATAAAACATACTGGACAGGCCCGAGGGGTACACCAGATTCGATGCTGTAGATGTTCGATGTGGATTCGTTGTACTTCACTAAAAATTTTCTCTCTAATGTACGATTCAAGGGTAGTGTGATATTCCGCAGGAAGCATTTGTTTCAACTTGTACATAAGTCCGTCGTGCCAAATCTTATCGAATGCCTGTGTTACATCTAAGATTGTGGCAGAAGAGAACTGATTAAACTCAAAGGCATTGCGTATTTCTTTGGTGCACTTTCACAATTGTTCCATGTTTTCTCCGACCGCCAAATTGGTGACTTGGGATCAGGTTGTTAAAATGCGGTTGCATCTTGTTCAAAACTATTCTTTCAAACAGCTTGGAAAGTATAGACAATAGACTAATAGGTCTGTACGCCGAGGAATAGGTGGGTTCTCTACTCAGCTTGCTAATCATGGTGATTACTGACAATTTCTAAATTTTTGGGAAGTATCCTACTCGAAGATCTGCATTGAACAAGTTTAGAATTAACCTCATTGCGCATTTTGGTAATTGAACTATCATCTCTGACGTTATCATGTCGTAGCCAGGAGCCTTGGTATGGCATTAGCCAATTCTTATAAGCTGAACTTTACCTGATGGTGAGTTTTAGCAACTTCAATATTTGGAATTACGAAGTTGTTTGAAGGTGGATTTGGCTTAAATACATCTTTGAGGTGGTTCGCAAATACACTTGCTTTTTCAGCATCGCTTCTAGCCCATTTCCCATTTTCAATTCTAAGGGGTGGATTGTGTTCTTGTGGGCTTTTGACGAATTTACATGTTTTCCACAAAGAGTATTTTGTGTCTTTGCCTGGAAAAAGTTTTGCCGTGAACTATCTTAATCTTAGACGTTGATCAGCATCAGCTAGTTTTTGCTTCAACATGTTGATAGAGCCTCTGCCACTCTTTTCTGATACGTCTTTTCTGAACTTGAAGTCTAAATCCTCTGCTGTTTTTAACAGTGGATCAGTTTTTAGAAGGCTGCTAATATATTGACGATATTTTATCCAACTGGTTTTGCGGTTTCTTATTTTCATTGGGTATGCATTTCGCATGGGATGTTTCTGCAAGTTAATTATAACACGGGAGGGGAACGATAAGTCGATACGTCATTCTTCCGCTGAGATGAAGTGTCGGTCAATGTTTCTAATGACGCCAAAATCAATTAGGTCCGGAATTTTGCTAAAATCTGATGGCCAGTAGGTGGGTTTGCCAGTTGATATAATATCCAGTTATTTATCGTATTGATTATAGCAGAATACAACTCCCTTCCTTATGGGTTTATAAGCCGAGAGCCCCAAAGCGTATGCTTGGCATTAAAGTCTCCTGCTACCGGAAATATTGAGCCTAGAGTGTTGAAGAAATCAAGAAATTGACTTTCAGTCATGTTGTACCTTGGAGGGCAATACACTGCGCTTATTAATAATTGATCACCCCAGCACTGCAGCGAGACCAATGTTGCTTGTATGTACTCTTTTGAGTATTCTTCGTTTGCATGGTACTTAAGATGATTTTTAACTAAAATTCTTGTTCCACCACGTGCTTTACCGTCTAGTCGTGTTGTAAAATGTATAGCCTGGTAGTTTCAAACAGTTATTTGACGTTAAATGGTTTTCAGATAGCAGTATTATGTCAATAACATTTGTTTGCAGGAAATTTCGATTCTTTTTCGTTTCTTCGTTTCCAAACGCCGTTGGCATTCCAATGACATATTTTTAAAAAGTTTATTTTTGGATAAAAGTAATTGCATCAACTGATTTTCCGATTTGACAAATTCTTGAAACATATTTTGCATGGTGTTCATGAATTGAGTTATGCTGCACGTTAAATTGGCAATGAGAGCTTCTAACGACGGAGAGAAAGATGTCTCTTTGGATTCTTCGTCTGGTATACCTCTAGCAATAGGAATATAATGGGTTTCCAGTCAATGTGCTTTTTGGAACGATATGAGCTGGAGCTCGTTGAATAGGATTTTCTTCTAGACGTCGTTCTGGTATTTGCATTTGGGATGATTTACTCCTCATTTCTTTAAAGACGGGAAACCTCCGATAGTTGGCCGTGCGATTAGCAGAGCAATTGCTACACTTTTTTGCAGCAGTGTCACTTTTGTCATGAGAGCATTGATATCCTGGGTGTAGATCCCTACAAACAACACACACTGGTGTTAAAGTGCAATACAACTTGGTGTGACCGTATTCCTGACAGTTGAGGCACTGCACTGGACCTTGACTCTTACGGGATTCCTCAACTCCAATTCTTTGGTGTTGACGATACCTAAGAATGTATATTGGATGCCCTTCATTTTTTGGTAGCTTTTTCGTTTCTGGCTCAAGTTCAATTTTGAACAACGGTTGGGGGATATTGTTTCTATTCTTTATATTAAAAACAGATTTGGTGGGAAAGCGTAAACTGTTTAATGCCTCTTTGACTTCGTTGCAGTCAACATTGATTGTGGATTGTATACCCTTGATTACCACGCATAAGCCTCTACTACTTTTCAGTTGGTAAGTATAGAATTTTTTATTGCCACCTTCAAAATGAGTAATCAGCTGTTTTCAGTGACTGCTTGGATCTTCGTCTCTTTTATGATGCCTTTAATTAATCAGACGATGTGGTAATCGCTACCTACAAGACATGCTAATTCAGCGACTATCTTGTTTGCTCTCTGTTCTCGCAAATATATAGGTGGTGGTTTAGATGGCTTGGCTAAGATGGTGTCAGAACCGGGATTTGTCGCAAAAGAGCAAATCTTTTTACCCAGAGGATTTTCTTGTTGTGTTTTAACAAATTTTTGCAGATTCGCTAATATTTTTATTTTGGGGCCTTTTGCTATATTCCCACCAACAGGGTTTGCTCTCATTTTTGTGTATGAACGAGTTAGGCAGTTAACCTTATGTAAACCATAGTTTACGCCATTTTTTTTATATGGAATTTCCTGCTCACAGCTGAAAATAAACCACAGTTAAAATCGAATTTGAGAGCGAGTTTTTACTATTTGATGAGAGAGCTTTTTTTACATTTTTGTCGTTGCCAGGTCGATAAATTTTTATTAAATTATATTTGGAAATTTGAAAATTTTAAGTTTTCCATCATCAATCCTATTTTAATAAATTTTTTTTTTTAAACATCTATTTATTTACCGAATCTTTCTTTGTTAAGAAATTAACAGTAATTTTTCTATGCCACTGCATCGAATATTTCGTGTTTCCACAGCATGTAATAAGACGTTATTAAATAAGGTAAGGTGTAGAGGGAAGCTTTAGTAGGTTCCTCGCCAAGCAGTTTGGGTGATTTTCCAATTTAAGAGCGTAGGTTTTGTAGGTGTTCACCATTTCATTTTCAATCAGGTCACGGTGTATATAAATTAGTACCTTATATTCTAGGGCAAAGTTTGAATGCCTATTTAGAAGCCAGTTCAAGTTATGGAGTTTCAAATTGATCTGAGCACACTTTGAGTCAATGTGTTTAGTCCAGGTTAATAGTCTGTCTAAGTGGATTTCCAGGTACTTTATGTCAGAGCGTTGTGGAATATTTTGACCATTGATGCGAATAGGGGGCATGTGTCCTTCCTTAAGGTGAATGTTAGGTGTGCACATTTAGCTTCGTTTACCTTTATTCTCCATTTGTTAAGCCACTGTTCAATAGGCAGTAAGTGGCTCTGAAGCCATTGCGGGGATTCTAAATGGGAGCTGTTTGTACTCAGTATGGCGGTATCATCGTCAAATGTGAATATAGCCGTGTCATCGGAAGTTGACATGGCAGCTGTAAAAAGTGGTAGTGGTCCGAGCACACTGCCTTTGATATCAAAGTAGTCGGATGTAGAGTCACCTTGGCTTACCATGAATTTTCTGCATTTTCATGGTCTCAAATAGGTTTCAAATAGTTTGTGGAATTTATTTGGAAGAATTTCTTTAAGTTTATATATAGCCCTTTGACCCACACCTTATCAAAGGCTTCCGTAAAGTCAAGGAATGCAGCAGAGCATTATTTCTTTTGTTCGAATGCTGATCATATAACTCTTACGTGTTCTATCGTTCCATGCTTTTCACGGAAGCCGAACTGGTATTGGGGAATTACATTGTTTTTATTTAAATACTGGATGACCTGCCGACGAAATATTTTTTTCGAAGATTTTAGATAAGGTGGGCAGTAGACTAATGGGTCTATATGAACAAATCTTTGTAACATCCTTTCCTGGCTTCGGGATCATTATTATTTTCGAAATCTTCCTCCATTGAGGATAGGTCCTAGTACGCAAAATTGCGTTGAATACTGTGACTAAGTGAGATACAGCTGTATTAGGTAATTCTTTTATCATGTTGTGAAGATGAAATTTGCCAACTGACAAATTTCACTCACACAAAAACCTGTAAAAAACTCTTGTAGGCGAAAGAAAGCTATAAAGTCGATTAAACGCGCAGTAGTGAGGGATTGGCAAGAATAGAGAGCGGAAAATATTAAAAAAACACTCCACAATCGGTATTTTAAACAAAGACACTGTTCACTCCGAATCCTAACGTTCAGGTGGCTTCCGCCTGGTACCTGCGGCACCATGTTTTCGGTCTATCTCTGCGTTCCATCGTTCGGTACGGTGCGAAAGCACGTGTTGTGCGGTGGAGAGCGAGAGAACAGTCGAGGCAGGTGCATATCGTATTTGTGCGGAAGCCATCTTTATCTGCTGGCATATTTTGGCGCGGGGCTACGAAGCAGCGGCAGCTGCTCTCTTTGCGCGGTGGTCAGTCTGTTCTGGAATTGCGGCAAGTGTGGATCGGCGCCCAACATAGTATATTAAATATAAATTATACAATAAATATATAAAAAGTGAAAATTGGCTAAGGAATGCTGCTGCGTATTTTTCGTTTAACGTGGTTTTCATAAGTTAATAAATAAATATTTTTTAATCAAACAAATAGTTCTATCTGAGTGCAACATTTTGGTCCTTCGAGCCGGATAAGAATCCGGTTTTTGGTAAGTGTCGATTGTTTTAATCGAATTAAAAATATTATTATTATAAATTAACAATAATTTAAATTTGATTATACACAAATTGATTATTTTTTGTGTTTCGGTTGGGTTTGCCGTGCGTTCGGGTGTTTGTGCTCTGTCGGCGCTGCTGACTATTGAAACCATTGCGCTGTTGTTGTCTTCGCTGCATTATCGCCGTTTTTAGGTACTGGTGGCTAATGCAGAAAGCAGAATAAGAAAAGTAGGTCAGTGGCTCGTGCGATCAGCTGCTGTCTCTATTTCTTTTGTGAAGCAGGGCCGGTTACAGCAATTGGTTTCCTGAACATTGTGGGCCCTTCTGTCGCAGTGCGTTTAAACGATAAGTGTTGGGCGTGGTTTCAGTGCGGTTGCGTTCGGAGGTGCATATAAGCCAATATTGAGCTGCGTTCGCAAGCGCATAAGTTCCGCAAAATGGTGGACTCGTATATTTCGGCGGCAGATGAACTTCTGATGTTCATAAGTCGTTTTGAACGGTGCTCGCCGGAAAGTCACTCCATTATATCACTTCAACTTGATGAAGCAGAATTGGATGCTCGGTGGGCTTCGCTTAAAACGGCAAAAATAACTGCCATGTCCGAGGCGCGGGTCATGAAAGACGGTGAATCACTGTTAGAGTCAATCGGACAGCGGTTCGAGTCAAGTTTTGATACTTTTAAGCGGGGTCGTATTTTGATCGCGGAAGTGAGACAACGTTTAGAGCAGGCAACTCCCGTTCCTACTACAGGGGAGCCATTTTTATCATTGACGCACAGCATCCACGTACCCCCTTGTGATATCCCTGCCTTTGAAGGGAGTTATGCTGCATGGCCAACGTTCCGTGACATGTTCACAGCACTGTTCATTAACAACACGCGGCTGTCTAATGCGGAGAAATTCTACCATTTGTCCCTTAAGACCCGGGGAGAACCACATGAAATTGTCTCCAAAATTCCAATTACTGAGGCGGGTTTTCAGCAAGTGTGGGAAAACTTACTGGAGCGCTACGACAACAAGCGCATCCAGATCAACAACCAATTGAAGACACTGTTGGGTCTTGACCCGGTTAGAAGAGAAGATGGTGGGGAAATTAAACGCCTACAGCGTGACATTGGTAACTGTATCGCTGCACTGACATCTTACGGCATCGACGTTGCGAGTTGGGATGCCATTTTAGTATACTTGTGCTCCATGCGGCTGCCTGAGCTCACACTGTCCCTGTGGGAACAAACCATGGGGGGCCGCGCAGATATTCCAGAATGGAAGGCGATGGATGACTTCTTGTCATTGCGGTTTCACACACTCGAGGCGATTTCGGATCTCCGGTCGCAAGGCTCCATTTCATCACAAATAAGGGTTCAGCCGAATCAACCGCGAACAGCACGGGTGCAAACCCATCCAGTAAGTGTTACCCCGGAAGGGTGCAAAGTGTGCAGGCGGTCTACACACGCGGTGCGAAATTGTCCTGCGTTCCAGGCCGCCACCGTATCAGCTCGGTGGGGCTTGGTGCGCAAACACGGGTTGTGTGTGAATTGCTTGTCAGCTTCACATAGAGTGGCAAATTGCCCCAGCTCCTTTTCGTGCTCCACCTGTCGGGAGCGGCACCACACTCTGCTGCATACGGACTCGCCACGGGGTCGTCCAACCGCTGCGACGCCAAACCCACCATCCACATCGGGGAGGGGACGCTCCAATTCAAATGGACGCTCCTCCCTGGTCCATCCACCCGTACCCAAGTCTTCTTACCACACTGCGCAGGTATCGCGTCCGGCAGATAGGGCGGGGCCGAGTCCAAGTCATCCAAGTGGCCGCCTCTCCAATCGTGTTATCTTGGGTACGGCCTTAGTCACGATAAAACATCAAGGAGTATGGTACACAGCCCGGGCTCTGATAGATTCTGGTTCTGAGGGGTCCTTTGTTTCGGACCGCCTCCAAAAGCGCCTTAAGCTGCCGGCGCACTCAGTACATGCCCAGGTATCGGGGGTCAGCAATACCCTTGCTGGCACCGTTACCAAAGCATGTCATATCACCATCGGGTCGCGGTACGATGCCACTGTGCGTCTCCAAGTATCGGCTTTGGTGTTGCCTACCCTGACAGGTGAACTGCCGCCGCTCCTATTGAGTAAAGGAGAGCAACACAAACTGAGACATTTCAGGTTAGCCGATTCAAGCACTTCACACTCCACCCAAGTAGATTTGTTAATCGGAGGGGATCTTTACCCTCAGGTCTTGCTTGATGGGTTGCGGCGCAACGTGGTGGGGTCACTGATTGCCCAAGAAACGGTATTCGGCTGGATCCTTACAGGGCCTCTGCCGGATACACGGATATCCACTTTCACAACTCGCGTGCAAGTGTCTGAAACTGCTTCGCTCGACCACCTTCTACGACAGTTCTGGGAAATGGAACAGCCTCCGCAAGATCGAAAGCTGTCCCAGACTGATCAAGACTGCCTTAATTTGTACTCCCAGACTACTCGTCGGGATGCTACGGGGCGATACATAGTCTCTCTGCCGTTCAAACAAGGGTTTGTTCCGGAGACGTCTCTAGGAGCGTCGCGCTATATTGCCCTTCGGCAATTTGAGCGCAATGAGTCCCGGCTGGTAAAGAGCCCGGCCGATAAGCGACAATACGACGCGGTGGTACTTGAATACGTGACGTTAAATCACATGCGCAAGGTTCCACCGCCGTCAGTAACTCCTGTGCCTCATTATTACTTGCCACATCATGCAGTAATTAAGCCAGAGAGTACAACCACCAAACTTCGCGTGGTGTTCAATGCCTCACAGGCGACTTCCAACACGGTCAGCTTGAATGACGTGTTACACACAGGGCCAGTGTTACAAGCCGATCTGACCCGGCTAATAATCCAGTGGCGTATGTTTCGCTATGTCCTGAACGGGGACATACAAAAGATGTACCGTCAGATTCCGGTTGAGCCAAGCCAGGCTTCATACCAGAGAATTGTGTTTAGGGAATCTCCCGACAGCGATATCTCTGACTATGAATTGAAAACGGTCACCTTCGGGGTGAATTGTGCTCCTTATCTTGCAATAAGGACACTTTTGCAATTGGCAGACGACATGGAGAGCAGGTTCCCATTGGCTTCTCAGGTGCTACGTAATTCGATGTACGTGGATGACGCTCTAGTGGGTACACATGATATTGCTACTGCCATTCGCACTAGGGATGAGCTGATTGAGAGCTTGGATTCAGCCGGGTTCTCAATGCGAAAGTGGGCAGCAAATTCTACAGAAATTTTATCCGGTTTGCCTCCAGGGCATCTGCTTAGGGAAGATTTTCTCCAATTCGAGGAGACCAGCACCACTCGCACTTTGGGCATTCGATGGAATGCGCGGGGGGATTGGTTTTATTTCCACGTGGCAGCTTTGCCAATCGTTGCCGTATACACCAAACGTAAGGTCCTGTCGGTCATCGCACAGCTGTTTGACCCAGCGGGATGGTTGGCTCCTATTGTCATCTCCGCTAAGATCTTGATGCAACAGATATGGCTGGATCAAATAGGTTGGGACGAGCAACTTACTCCTACCACTTTAACAAGGTGGACACACTTCTTATCGCAGTATCAGGCAATCTCCCAAGTACGCGTGCCTCGCTGGGTACGATCTGCACCTGATCGCGATATTGAGTTCCACGCCTTCTGTGATGCTTCTCAGCTAGCATATGCTGCAGCCCTTTACGTTCGGTGTAAAGGTGACAATTCCATCTCTACCCATTTGCTAGTGGCGAAATCGCGGGTGGCCCCATTGAGAACTATCTCTCTTCCACGTTTAGAACTATGTGGGGCAACACTTTTAGCAGAGCTGATTTTCCCTCTCAAACCTCTATTAAATATTTCAGATGACAACTTGTTTTGTTGGTCCGACTCTACGATTGTGTTGGCATGGCTGCGAAAGCCACCCCACGTGTGGAAAGTCTTCGTGGCGAATCGAGTCACTGCTATTACCAGCAAAGTAGGTGTGAACAACTGGCGTCATGTCCGCTCAGAAGATAACCCAGCAGATTTAGCTAGCCGTGGTGTGGCACCTGATGCACTACTCCACAACAGGCTCTGGTGGGAAGGCCCGGCCTGGCTGCAGCAGGAGCGGAAACGGTGGCCGCCTCCGTTGGACGAAAACGTGTTAGCAACCGATGAAGAGCAACGACCTGCAAAGTGTCATGTAGTATATGTGTCCTCTGCGGACGACCCAATGTTGCGCTTCTCCTCATTTTCTAGGGCCCTCCGAGTGTTGAGTTTCGTACGCCGCTTTATGCGCCACTGTTCGGTGAAACATCGGGACACGACTCCTGACAGGGGGTCCCCGCTTACTCGGGGAGAAATCACTGAAACGACCACTTGCCTTATTGTGCTCGCGCAGAAAATGTATTTCCCAAAAGAATACAGCGCACTTGTGGCACGGGAGCCGATATCCAGCTCCAGTTCGCTTTTGGCTCTGAATCCGTTCGTGCACTCCGATGGTACTCTGCGCGTAAATGGTCGGTTGGCGCTCACTACACATTTGCCATTTTCGGAGAGACACCCGATCATTCTGCCATACTACGGTCATTTGACTCGTCTGATAGTGAAGTTCATCCATCAGGTGTCCCTACACGGGGGGAATCAACTAATGTTGCGGCTAATCCGGACCCAATATTGGATTCCAAAAGCGAAAACGCTCATTAAAAGCACAATTCTCCAATGTAAGACATGTATTCTGTGGAAGAAGCGTCGACAACAGCAGCTCATGGCAGCTCTTCCGGTTGAACGTACCACGTGTTCACGTCCTTTTACCCATACTGGAGTTGATTTCGCGGGGCCGTTTGATATCAAGCACTATAAGGGGCGGGCATGCCACGTTACGAAGGGGTACGTCTGCATCTTTGTATGCTTCGCTACGAGAGCAGTTCACCTTGAGGCGACTACCGATTTGAGTACTCCTGCCTTCCTTGCGGCATTGTCTCGGTTTATCGCCCGCCGGGGATGTCCTTTGAAAATGCACTCGGATAATGGTCGGAACTTTGTGGGCGCGGAAAAGGCGTTGAGGCTTGATTTCCAGCGGGTGCTCCGCGAAATCCGTGACCGAACCGTGGTGGGTCACTTTCATACTCAGATCGAGTGGGATTTTAATCCCCCCCATGCTCCACATATGGGGGGCCTTTGGGAAGCGGCGGTCAAGAGTTTCAAGCACCATTTCAAACGCATGGCAGGGCAACTTAAGTACACGTTTGAAGAATTTGTGACTCTCTTAGCGCGCATCGAGGCGTGTCTTAATTCTAGGCCTATCAGCGCTCTGTCGGAAGACCCCACGGATCTCCAAGCGCTGACGCCTGGTCATTTCTTGGTGGGTGCGCCACTGTTGGCACCAGCTGAGCCTCCGGATACAACCCCCTTTCTCTCAATTTTGAACCGATGGCAAAAACTGAAGGCGCTGGCCCATCAATTCAGCGTCAGGTGGAAAAACGAATACCTTCTCGAGTGTCAACGGCGGAGTAAGTGGCGAACGGCTCAAGTGAATGTCAAGGTGGGTGAGTTAGTGGTTGTGCGGGAAGACAACCTAGCGCCTCAAGAATGGCGGCTGGGCAGGGTCACCGATACGCACCCTGGTCCTGACGGAAAAGTGCGTGTTGTGGATGTGCGGACCGCACGAGGAATGCTAACCCGACCTATCACGAAGGTGGTGATCCTACCGGGAGAAGAGCCGCCTCCTACCAGCGGAGGGGTATAACGTACCTTGTACTTCTTTAATTTATAGTTTCTATGTTTTCTTTTATATCTACTCCCTTCTTGTACTAATTAAATTTTTGATATTTTCTCAGATTTCGGCCCGCGCGGTGCACAAGACCCGCTACTCGCTTTCTGACGGATGCTGCTTTTTGTCTGCCAGTTGTTCGAGTGTGTCCATGCTACCACCTCCACTCTCCATGGCGGTGCCACCGGACCCAACAGCACCTCGTCGGGCCAGGTCAACTAAATTCGACTTCCCATCGAGCTCCACCTCTCTATTACCGGCGCGCCACCTGGCTGCGTGGTTCCGAAAGCGCCAAACCAAGGTCAGGAAGAGACCAGGCGGGAACCATCCCGCGCTGTTCCGCCCTTTCTGGGTATTACGAAGAGACCGGTGCAGCTACGCCCTACTCCGCAGATCATCTGCACTATGTGTTAGCAGATGGGCCACCGCATTGAGGGGTGCGCATGCTTCCTGAAGTTGCGCCCTCGGGCACCAAACCACCCTCCATTGATGAAGGGTATGAACGGGATCCGGCGTGGATATGTTCTTCTCTTGCAATAATGCAAGGGGGGCGGCATGTTCACTCCGAATCCTAACGTTCAGGTGGCTTCCGCCTGGTACCTGCGGCACCATGTTTTCGGTCTATCTCTGCGTTCCATCGTTCGGTACGGTGCGAAAGCACGTGTTGTGCGGTGGAGAGCGAGAGAACAGTCGAGGCAGGTGCATATCGTATTTGTGCGGAAGCCATCTTTATCTGCTGGCATATTTTGGCGCGGGGCTACGAAGCAGCGGCAGCTGCTCTCTTTGCGCGGTGGTCAGTCTGTTCTGGAATTGCGGCAAGTGTGGATCGGCGCCCAACATAGTATATTAAATATAAATTATACAATAAATATATAAAAAGTGAAAATTGGCTAAGGAATGCTGCTGCGTATTTTTCGTTTAACGTGGTTTTCATAAGTTAATAAATAAATATTTTTTAATCAAACAAATAGTTCTATCTGAGTGCAACAGACACCGAGCAAATTTAACTCACAGGATTTTATATTAATAATTTTTGTATACGACCCCTGAAAGTTGCTGAGTTTTTCCCTCAGCTCTGGAAAGTGCGTTGCAGGACTAAATAATATCCAAGGATAATCCAAGTGCAGGACTAAATAATATCCAAGGATAATCCAAGGACTTGTTGCGAATAAGGACTAAATAATATCCAAGGATAATCCAAGTGCAGGACTAAATAATATCCAAGGATAATCCAAGGACTTGTTGCGATGAAGCACTTTCAAGGACCCACGAAGAACTTCAAGGATCCTTGAGGTTTCTGGGTATAAATTCTGTATACGATACCTGGTTATCCGGCGAGCTTACCCCGGCGGAAAATTGAGTCGTTACAGTGGCGCCCGAGGAGGGACTAATAAAAAAAACAGAAATTCAACGCATAGAACTCCTACGTAATAAATCCAAAGAGTGCCAGAGAACTACGTCGATCTACGCAGTCACACAAAGGAATGCCGATTTAGCACCTGCTGATAACACACACGCACACCCATTGTCTTCATCATCATCTAAGTGAAGCACAGGATGGTGAAAACAAGCTGGCTGTACTCGCTGCGCAAGGAGGAGCTGGTGCTTTTCTGTGTGGAATTCGATGTAGAAGCTAAAGGTACCGTGGAAGAAGTCCGTAAGCGACTCTCAGAGTTCTTCACGGAGACAGAATCGACTCAAGAGCAACAAAGCCCTTTTGAGCAGCTAAAATCCAGGTACGTCAGGTATACGTCACCCAAGCCGGCTACGCCCATAGGTACCCGCGATACGCTGAGCGTGGACAGGCCAGGCCATATATTCCCAGGTGAAATACCAGCGGCATGGGAGGCAGAGTTTCGGAGGAACTCACTGCATCGCGCTGTGTCACCAACGGCCGTGGAACAGCCACGCCATGTAGCTGCACCACACGCCGTTATCATGATCATGTAAGGAAATGGTCCATTAAGTATGATGGTGGCCGTGACCCCCTGGCGTTTCTGGAACGAGTGGTGGAGCTGTCGGAAGTCTACGGGCTCGACAAGAATCTACTCCCGCGTACCATGCCAGAATTATTGAAAGAGCGTGCGTTGCTATGGTACAGAAACAACAACAGATCGTGGAGCAAATGGGACTCGTTCAAGAAACAGTTCTTGAAATTCTTTCTACCAGCGAGGTACTTTGAAAAACTCGATAACGAGATTCGACAGCGAAGACAAAAGCCCCGGGAACCATTCAAACTATATGTGGTAGAAGTCCAGGACCTCATGCGACACGCTGGGTATTCAGAAGAACAGAAGCTAGAACGACTATTTAAGAACAGTCTGGAGGAGTGCCAATGGTACGTGCGCCGCAAAGACTTTATGACACTGGAGGAACTAGTGAGCATGGCGGAAGATTTGGAGTGACCATGATGTACCCAGAACACCCACGCCACAACCCAGAACACATATGCCACAACCAAGAGCACCTACACCACAACCAAGAGGACTTATTCCACAAATCAGAATCGAGCATACCACACAAAGGAAGACTCGGAGTCGGCAGGTCCTACCAACGACCGATACCAATGCTAACACCATGATAGACGTACGCACTGCCTGTCGGCGTTGCGGACAGAATGGACACGTCGCGCGCTACTGCCGTAATGCACATATTCTATTCTGTTGGGACTGTGGCAAGCGGGGAACCAGGACTGTTGAGTGCTGCAGAGCCCAAACGGGAAACTGGCAAGGCTGTCGTCAGTAACGAGGCCCGACACAGCCCACAAGCATCCGGCCTCACCAACAATAAGTGCGTTGCGCTGCGATGGGCAGCGCATCTGTGCCACTGTCTCCATTGGCACCTACACCACCAACGCCACCATCGATACAGGAGCCACTCGAAGTTTCATCAGCGAAAGCCTTAGCCGCCAGTTACGTGCAACCACTGGTAGGGTAACATCTACACACATACGTGCACGTATGGCCGACGGACGCACCGGAGAGGTCACGGAGGTGCTTCAAGTGAACATACAGTTAGGGGGGCGAAACTGCGACCTCGAGCTACTCACAATGTCGGACGCCACAGACGACCTCCTTCTGGGACTCGATTGCATGTCGACAATGGGAATAAAAATCGAATGCGGTGACCAAGATATCATGCTGGGACCTCAGGTTGGGGGCGTGAAAAACAGCGAGTTTACACAGTGCACGACCATTCAAGAAGAGGCCATCACGGAGAAAGAGACTATCCAAGCATTTCTGAAGACCGAGCTAGATAAATTTGAAGACAAACCTGGAGTAGCCAACATTACAGCACACAAGATAGTGATGCGCGATGACAGGCCAGTAAAGCAATGTTATTACCCCAGGAACCCCGCACAGTAGGAAGTAATCAACGCCGAAGTGGACGAACTATTGAAAAAAGGATGTATAGAGCCTTCACATAGCCCACATAGTGCACCAATTGTCCTCGTGTGCAAGAAAGATGGGAGGTGGAGATTATGCATAGATTACAGACAACTGAATGCCAGATTTATACCCGATGTATATCCGTTGCCCAGAATACAGCACATACTGTATCCGCTTACGGGAGGCGAAATACATCAGAAGTCTCGATCTGAAGAATGGGTACTGGCAGATACCCATGGATGACCACAACAAAGAGTATACCGCATTCACGGTGCCAGGCCGCGGACTCTTCCAATGGTAATGCCATTCGGGCTACATTCAGCACCTGCGACATTTCAACGAGCGTTAGACCAGGTAATAGGTCCCGAAATGGAGCCGCACGCTTTCGCATACCATCGTCACAGGGCGCACACTGGAAGAGCACCAACAGAATGTAGCCGAAGTATTCCGTCGCCTGCGAAAAGCCAACCTTAAATTGGATAAGGACAAATGCGTGTTCTTCCAGAAGAAATTTAAGTATTTGGGACGCGTGGTCAGTGACCAAGGCATCCACACTGACCCAGATAAAATCGCTGCCATCAGAGAGCTAAAACCACCCCAAAATATACGAGAGGTGCGACACTGCCTGGGAGTAGCGTCATGGTATCGGCGTTTTGTCCCAGACTTCGCCAATACGGTACACCCGTTAACACTATTACTAAAAAAGGGTAAACACTTCAAGTGGGCTGGAGAGCAGCAAGACGCGTTCGAACAGTTGAAGCAGAAATTGACAGAGGCACCAGTCCTGGCGTGTCCGGATTTCACTAGGAAGTTTGTGCTCCAGACCGACGCAAGCGACTACGGACTGGGCGCGGTGCTTACCCAAGAAGTCGACGAGGTGGAGCGCATGATAGCCTACGCTAGTCGTCACTTAAATAATGCAGAGCGAAACTCTTCACCCATAGAAAAGAGTGCTTAGCCATCGTATGGGGTATCAGAAAGATGCGACCTTACCTTGAGGGATACCACTTCACGGTCATTTCGGATCACCTGTCACTGAAGTGGCTGAATTCCATAGAAAGCCCTGCAGGTCGTATCGCAAGATGGGCCCTTGATCTACAACAGTACACATTCGACGCGCAATACCGGAAGGGAAAATTAAACGTGTTACTAGACGACGCCTTGTCTAGACAGCCAACAGAAGCCGCCTGCACCATTACCATTGAGGACCGAACAGAACCAGACTGCCCCTGGTGGCAGAAACATAAAGCAGAGATCATCGCTAGGCCGCAGAAATATGCTGACTACCAGTTGGAAGGTGGGCAGTTATACAGGCACATCCCGAGTTATCGCGGCGACGAAGATTGCATCCCGTGGAAACTGTGTGTACCAAGAACGCTCAGGAACCGGGTCCTATAGGAAAATCATGATGCACCTACGGCAGGACACTTAGGCATCAGAAAAACAATAGCACGGATAGCCAACCGATATTACTGGCCGGGGCTATTCCGCGATACAAGTCGATACGTGCGTCAATGCTCCTCCTGCCAACGATATAAAAGCAGCCACCAACAACCAGCTGTGTTCATCGATAAATTCTCCAAATGGAACGAGATGGCCCCCCTCCAAAATGCCACCACCGAGACACTGCAACGGGCTTTCCGGGAACTCATCCTGTGTCGTTTTGGAGTACCCAAAATCCTAGTGACGGACAATGGGTCTCAATTCAGTAGTCGAGCGTTCCGCCGGTTTACCGAAGGATATGGCATCAAACACCAGTTAGCGGCGCCCTACACTCCGCAGGAAAATGCGGTGGAACGCACCAATCGCACCATCAAGAATATGGTGGCCCAATTTCAGAGTCAACGACAGCGGAAGTGGGACGAATTGCTTCCCGAATTGACTCTTGCCATTAATACTAGTGTATCGGAGAAAACGGGATACAGTCCGGCTTATCTGGTACAGGGGCGTGAACCGCGACTGCCAAAGGCGCTGTACGATGAGACAACGTTGGGTACATGACTAATCCCACAGATTGCTAACGAACGAGTAGATCAACTACAAGAAGCTTATCGCATCGTGAGGCAAAACTTGGAACGAGCAACACAGGATCAAAGAAGATATTATAATCTGGACCAATGCCAATTGGCCAATAGCGGCTTTGAGCAGGCGTGGGCGAGGCTTACTGCCCGGTACGAAAATCGGCGCAAGCTTATTAATTGTCAGCTGAAGTCCTTATTTACGATGCGTACCATAGGTAAAGAAAGTGGGTCGGAGCTAAAAAGGCTGCAGCGGGAAGTTAGCAACTGCATTATGGCGCTGCAGGAGTTGTCGGTAGATGTAGGCAGTTGGGATCCAATTTTTATATACTGGAGTTCCATTCGGTTGCCGGAGAGGACCCTTTCTCTTTGGGAGCCGTCCCTTGCAGATCATGCGGATATACCGACTTGGGTAGCGATGGAGGAGTTCCTCTCGAAACGATTCCATACTTTGGAGGCGGTCTCTGATGTCTGCCAAGCGGATCACGCGCGGGAGCCTGTGGGAAACCGCTCAACACCACTCCGTAATAGCCACGTGCAGGCTCATCAGGCAAGCGTCAATCCAGAAGGATGTAAGATATGTACACTACCAGGCCATCGGGTCTAGCACTGCTCTACATTCATCAACGCTGATGTATCAGAGCGATGGGGATGGGTAAACCGTTTCCACTTGTGCGTGAATTGTTTGAAGGGGGATAATCATGTGACAAATTGCACGAGTAAATACCGGTGTTTTACGTGCCAAGAGCGGCACCATACTCTGCTACACCATGAGCCGCCCCCGAACCGGAGCAGAAGAGCCCCACCACGCACGACACCACCTCGAGGCAGACGACCATCCAAAGGACGCAACGCGGCCACCACGTCGGCTCAACCTGCTACACCATCCTTCGCCCACGCTGCACAGGTGGTACCCGCTACAGTCCAGGGACGATCCCGTCCATATCGAGCCCGAGGTCGGCTACGCAATCGCGTGCTTTTAGGTACCGCCATTATTCACGTCTGGTATCAGGGAGTCAATTACATGGCCCGGGCATTGATCGACCCTGGGTCGGAAGGGTCTTTTATCTCAGATCAGCTCCAACGACGCCTGCGACTCCCTACGCGTACCGTGCATGCCCAAGTGTCCGGGGTAAGCAATGTGGTGGCCGCTAACGTGACAAAAGCGTGCGACCTAATGTTAGGGTCACCTCTCGACAGTACTGTGCGGCTCCCGGTGTCAGCATTAATATTGCCCACCTTAACCAGGGAATTACCCCGACACGGGGTATCCACGCAACAATATCACCAATTGGCCGGCTTACAACTGGCTGATCCAAGCCTTTCAAACTCTTCACAAGTCGACATTTTGATAGCGGGTGATTTATATCCGATGGTGTTGCTTGATGGGTTGAAGCGTGACGTTATTGGGTCATTAATTGCACAGGAAATTGTATTTGGGTGGATTCTCACAGGACCCATGCCTGAGAGCTCGACAGAGACATTTTGTGCAAGGGTACAAATTGAGACCGGCCACCCGGTCGAAGAGCTCTTGCAGAGATTCTGGGAGGTAGAGGAGCCACCTAAGTAGAAACGGTTATCACCCGGTGACCAGGCTTGCCTGGACTTGTACACCCGGGCCACTAATAGAGAATCTTCTGGGCGGTATGTAGTAGAACTACCGTTCAAACCAAGGCATTTGCCTGAGCAGTCACTTGGGGCTTCTCGGTACATTGCGTTAAAACAGTTCGAACGCAATGAAAGTAGATTACTTCGTAACCCTGAGCAGAAAAACCAGTATGACTCCGTGGTACAGGAATATTTGACTCTTCATCATATTATCAAAGTCCCGCCTCCGCCTTCAGGCGCTCTCGCTCACTACTATTTGCCTCATCATGCGGTAATGAAACCCGAAAGTACGTCCACCAAGTTGCGAGTGGTGTTCAATGCATCTCAAGCAACCACCAGTACCCTCAGCTTGAACGATGTCCTATACACGGGTCCCACCTTGCAGGCTGACTTGACACAACTTATCGTGCGATGGCGAATGTTTCAGTTCGTCTTTAATGGGGATCTGCCAAAGATGTATCGGCAGATTAGAGTAACTCCAAAGCACACCCCGTACCAGCGACTTATTTTTGGGGCCTCTCCTGCAGCGCCGGTGTCCGACTACCAGTTACAAACGGTTACCTTCGGAGTCAACTGTGCACCCTACTTAGCGATTAGGACATTGGAACAGCTCGCGACGGACGTTGAGGAGGACCTACCCCTAGCAGCCCAGGTATTGCGTGAATGTATGTATGTGGACGACGCCTTGGTCGACACACATGACGTGAACGTAGCAATCCTCGAGATGAATTGATCCGTGTACTCGACTCTGCCGGCTTTTCCATGCGGAAGTGGACAGCTAACACGGACGCCATTCTCTGCTCTTTGCCTCCGGACCACTTGCTCCGAGAGGACTTCCTGAAGCTGGATGAAGCCAGTCTAACCAAGACATTAGGAATTCGGTGGAACGCAAAGGCTGACCATTTCTACTTTCACCTTCAGCCCATTTGCTTCGAACGAGCCCACGAGCCACTAAACGCAAGGTGCTATCGATTCGCTGGCACCTGTTGTGATCGTGGCCAAGATTTTGATGCAGCAGATTTGGGGGGACAGGACTGACTGGGACGAATCGCTGACCCTTGCCTCATCCAGTCGTTGTGGGGAATTCTTAAGGGCATATGACGACATCTCGCAGATTCGTATTCCGCGTTGGGTGCGGTCTGCACCGGATGTAGATATCCAGTTCCATGCGTTTTGCGATGCTTCGCAAGCGGCATACGCCGCCGCGCTGTATGTGCGATGCCAGTGCGGCGATACTGTCACGTCCCACTTATTAGTGGCTAAATCGCGGGTAGCACCTCTTAAGACGTTGTCCTTACCCCGCTTAGAACCCTGTAGCGCGGTATTGTTATCCGAGTTGGTAGCAGCACTTCGGACAAGGGTGGGAGTCACCTCCGGCAACTTGTTTTGTTGGGACAGATTCGACCATAGTTTTAGCTTGGCTCCATAAATCCCCGCATACATGGAAAACCTTCGTAGCTAATCGGGTTACCATCATTTCAAACAAAGTAGGTGGGGAATGATGGAGACATGTCAAGTCGGCAGACAATCCAGCTGACCTTGCCAGTCAGGGGGTAACTCCGGCAGTGCTTGTTCACAACCATTTGTGGTGGAACGGTCCGGGATGACTTACCCGCGACCCAAATTCCTGGCCTAAGCCTTCGAAAATCGCTTGCCCGGACACGCTGGAGGAACAGCGCAACGTTGCTACGCATACAGTCCAGGTCAAACAGCATGACGACTTGATGCTGCGTTTCTCATCGCTGCCGCGAGCACTGCTGGTCGTTTGCTATATCAAACGCTTCTCTAGATACGCTACGCGAAAGCTGAGTGACCACGCCCCCCCTCCGCGGTCGCCTATCACGAATGCAGAGATTGTTGCCGCTACACTTCTCGTAACGACCATAACGCAGCAGATGTACTACCCCGACGAGTATGGATGCTTGCAGACCGGGCAACCCATCTCAAATTCGAGTTCTCTGCTCACTTTGAACCCCTTCCTTCATTCAGATGGGTCGATTCGAGTGAACGGACGCCTAGCGCATTCCACTCAGATCCCGTTCTCCGAACGACACCCACAAATTTTGCCCTACCACGGACAGTTTACACGACTGCTCGTTGAGTTCACCCATCAAATCTCGTTGCATCGGGGAAATCAGCTTATGCTTCGGCTCCTTCGAACTCATAATCTGATTGGGGTTCCACGCGCGAAGGTTTTAGTCAAGGGTACCATTTTACGGTGTAAAACTTGCCTGGTAGAAAAGAAACGTAGAGTGAGCCAGATCATGGCGCCTTTGCCCCCGGAACGCACCACCCTGTCTCGTCCTTTCAGCACCGCGGGGGTTGACTTTGCGGGTCCTTTTGAAATTAAAACATTTCAACGGCGGGGGTATAAAATGACAAAAGGCTACGTGTGCATATTTGTGTGTTTCGCCACCAAGGCCGCCCATTTAGAAGCTACCACGGATTTAACTACCCAGGCCTCTTTAGCCGCCCTGTCTAGATTCATTGGGCGACGGGGGTGTCCGGCTAACATTTATTCCGACAACGGAAAGAATTTTGTGGGAGCAGAAAAGGTAGTACGCATGGAATTCGCACGTGTGATTCGAGAAGCTAAGAATCAGGCAACCACGCAGCATTGGTTTCACCAATTGAAATGGCATTTTATACCTCCAAACGCTCCCCATAGAGGTGGACTGTGGGAAGCCGCAGTAAAGAGCTACAAACACTATTTCAAACGAATGGGTGGGCAGATCCGGTATACGTATGAGCAGTCGGCGACGGTATTAGCCCGCGTCGAGGCATGTCTGAATTCTCGACCGATTAGCGCACTCAGTGACGATCCCGACGACCTCCAACCACTTACCCAGGGCACTTTCTAGTAGGGGGACCACTTCTTGCACCAGCCGTCTCGGAGGAGACCACCCCTTTTCTTTCCATTCTTAATCGATGGCGTAGGATTCAAGTTCTCTCCCAACAGTTCTCAGTACGCTGGAAACATGAGTATCTTCTGGAGTGCCAGCGCAGGAAAAAGTGGAAGACCATCCAAGAAAATACAGCGAAAGGAGATCTGTTGGTATTGCAGGATGACCACGTTCCACGCAACGAATGGCGATTGGGAAGGATCACTGAGGTCCACCCGGACTCAGACGGTAGGGTGCGAGTCGCGAAAGTGCGGACAGCACGCGGAATCGTTACAAGGCCCATCACCAAGATGGTTCTACTCCTCGAGCGGGAGTGCAGGCTGAGTAATTCCGGCATCCGGTCTTTTGGCCGTTTCTGTAGCTAGTCCCATTCTTCGTAGCCTCTAGTTTGTAGCCTTTCCTTTTTATATATACCTCCTCGTTTCTTCCATGGAATCCTTAGTCTTCCTCGTTAAACGGTAGTTGTAGATCTCGCCTGGCTCTGCCACGAGATAAAGTTGTACTACTCTACGTAGTCTTGTCGCCGTTACTTCTCGTACTATTAGCGTCCTAACTCCTATTATTAGCTTTCTCGTAAGCCCAAGACTAAAAATAATTTTGATTTTCCACAGACTTTCCCATCGTGCCGTGCTGACTGGCGGGGAAGACGGTACATCGGTCCTTGCCTTACTTGTGCTCCAAAGGTGCAGCTGGTGTTCCCAGCCCCCGTGATGCTAGAGGGGTCGACACCATCTCGCAATCTGGGGGCAGCGGCGCCGTCTCGCGCCCGCGATGTCGCGACAATGTCCAGCACCACAGCGGCACCCGCGCCCGATCTGCACCACCTGCAGCGCGTTCGCCATCAATGGGGCCGATGAGCGTCCACCGTCGTCATAACCAGGGGTCAACGCCATCGCGCACCCGCGGCCGATCTGCACCACCTGAAGCGCGTTCGCCATCAATGGGGCCGATGAGCGTCCACCGTCGTCATAACCAGGGGTCAACGCCATGGCGCGTCCGCACAACAGCTGCGCCACTTGCCTCACGTTCGCCGTTTCGCGCCACGGCAGCAGAGGTGCCATGCCGCGTCCGTAAGCCAAGCGGATCCCCCCGCCGCCGGAACCAGAAAGTTGCGCCATCTCAAGCCGCGGTGGCGGCTGCGCCCCAGTGGTGGCTGCGACACCCCGCGCCCCAGTGGTGGCTGCGACATCCCGCGTAACATCCGCAGCAACAGCAGGCTTGCACTAGGAAGCGGCTCCACATCGCCTGTGCGAAATGTGTAAGCGCTGGGGACATACCATCGCCGTATGCAGGACATTCCTGCAGGTGTCAACGCGACTCAGGAGAGAGGCAGCTACGAGCCGCAAGCTTCGTTTACCTGGGGGTGAATCACTTTACCACGGCTGCAAACAGCCAGGGTGCTCCAGATGCCACCGGCGACACCACCATCTCCTACAATAAGGGGTGCATCAGGATGGGAGCCGGCGAGAATGGGTCGTCATCTATCTTGCAATACTGCAAGGGGGCGGCATGTTCGTGCCGGAGCCCTCCTGACGATGGCTGCCGCCTGCTCACAGTCACCATGAGACTCTGAGCGGGACTCAGTGCGGAGAGAATTCCCCTCATTTGGGTCCCGCCAAAGTCGTACGGCAGGCCGCAGCCATCTTTTTTGCTGTGGTGTGAGTGCCGACTCAGGCAGAACAGGAGAGCCGGTTGAGTGGAGCGTTCAGTTGGCAATTAAACCTTTGATTGTTCCGCTGTGTATTAATTGATTTAAATAAACTCGTCAGAAGTGTATTAAGTTGTATTACTAACTTATAAATCGATTTACGTACTTTCAGTAAACACGTCAGAAGTGTATTAAGTTTGGTTAACTATAGAAAAAACTTATTGTGCTCAAGTTATTAAATCAAAGGCAAAACTCAATAGCACCCAAACGTGGTTTTCAACCTTAGATATGACCAGTTCATTTCATCAAATAAAATTATAAAAACTATCACAACCATTAACAGCTTTTTCCACAACCAATGGACACTATCAATTTAAAAGACTACCTTTCGGACTAAAAATTTCATCCAACAGCTTTCAGTGAATGTTAACAATAGCACTCTCAGGACTTGACTCAGAAGCATTCCTTTATGTAGATGACATAATCATCTATGGATGCAGTCTAAACCACCATAATGAAAATTTAATCAAAGTACTAGACAGACTAAAACAAAATAATTTAAAATTAAACGCAGCAAAATGCAACTTTCTGAGACCAGAAGTCGTGTATTTAGGACATTTGATTACACAAGACGGAGTTAAAACTGACCCAGCAAAATACGAGACTGTTATAAATTACCCTCCACCGAAAAACACAGACGAAGTAAGAAGATTCGTTGCATTCTGCAACTACTATAGAAAATTCATACCAGAGTTTGCAGATATTGCAAAATGTTTAAACTCCTTACTAAAGAAATCAGCCAAATTTATATGGACAGATGAATTCCAGACATCTTTTGAAACTCTTAAACTAAAATTAATAAACCCACCACTATTGAAATACCCAAATTTTGATAAACCTTTCATATTAACTACAGATACTCATACATCGAATTATCACAAGGTGAAATAGGACAAGATTTACCAATATCATATGCTAGCAAATCATTTCAAAAACACGATTTGAATAAGCCAGTAATAGAAAAAGAGCTACTAGCAATACACTGGGGTATTAACTTCTTCAAACCCTATCTATATGGTCAAAAGTTCATAGTAGTAACTGACCATCGACCACTAATATCACTATTTTCTCACAAAAATCCTTCATCTAAAATGACCAGAATTAGATTAGACCTCAGTGACTATGATTTCAACATAGTATATAAAACAGGAAAGATGAATATAAATGCAGATGCATTGTCAAGAATACAAATTGACTCGGACATTCTAAAAGAAATGATACCGAAAGAAATTGATGAAAAAGCCAAAAGAACCCTAGTAATCACGAGAGGGATGGCAAATAAAAATAAAATAAAAGAAGAGGCAAATAAAATAAATGAAGAGGCAAATAAAAATGAAAATGAGAAGAAGAGAAACTGCATATTTCAGAAGTCTGATCAACTTCAAATATGGGAATGTACATCAATAAATGACGTCAAGAATATAAAAAAATTAAAATTTAATGTCGACAAGAAAAATCAAAGCTTTGAAAAAATGAATATATATATAAAAAATGATATTGTGCACATAGGCGAAAGCGATAATTCACCGAATCAAGACTCGACTCTGAAGAAGCTCCGACCTAGAAATAAAAATATAAATGTAAAAATAAAGCATGCAGGAATCAATGATAAATCAGCGAGACTAGACTCGATTCTGAGGAAATTGATATCCAAAACGAAGATAGAAAAAATTAAAGAATTAGCAATTGCAAATAATGATGAAATATTCAAAATATATACAAAAGAAGAATTTAAAGAAGCGTACGCAAAAATAAAGATGAATAGCAAAAGTCCTCAGCTAAAAATATTAATTTATATACCTCCAAAGAGAATAACGGAGGATATTTTAAAATACAAACTAATAGATGAATGCCACAAAACAGGACATCCCGGAGTAAGAAAAACTCTACTCAAATTAAAACAAAGATACATTTGGAAAAATATGAACCAAATGGAAATTCGTATCCAACTGTGACACATGCGTGAAGTGTAAACAAACAAGACACATCAAAGAACCACAAACCATAACAGACACCCCTAACACAAGTTTCGAAGTGATATCAATTGACACCGTAGGACCACTAAACATTTCAAACGAATACCGCTACATACTGACCATGCAGTGCGAGCTGACAAAGTTCGTAATCGCACATCCAATGATAACAAAAGACGCACTCACAACAGCCAAAACATTAGTTGAACAATTTATACTCAAATACGGACACTTCAAAATTCTTAAATCTGACAACGGGACAGAATTTACAAACGAGCTAATGGCAAACATATGTGCACTGCTCAAAATACAACAGAAATTTTCGACATGGTACCACCACCAAACGATAGGCTCACTAGAACGCAACCACAGAGTTTTGAATGAATTCCTACTGACATCGACAAACGACGACGAATGGGATAAGTGGATTCCCTACTTCACTTTTACTTACAACACAATGCCACATGTTGACACGGGCTACACGCCATATTAATTAATATATGGGAAACTCCCAGGTTTACCCAATGAAGTAATAGAAAGTAACACAAAAATTTACAACTTTGAAAATTACGCCAACGAGCTAAAAGCCAGAAACAAAACAAATGCTAATGAAAGCAAAACAAAAACGTACACTAACCGACTCAAAAACTAATACAAATACACTTAATGTAGAAATAGGAGATTTAGCTCTATTAAAAGTAGAAAATAGAAAAAAGAATGTGAATCCATATAAAGGACCATATAAAATACTAGATAAGTAGGAGTAAATTCATTAATAGAATATAATGGTACACCTAAGAAAGTACATAATAATCAATTAAAACCATACAATGTAATTTAAATTTATAATTAAAACTATCACAATATATAAGCAAAACAATGTAATTAGTAATCATAAATATATGTAATTATATCAAAACTACATAATTTATAATTTTAACTATACAATTAAAAACGCTACTATGTAACTTTAATAATAAGAAACAATTTATGAACAAACAATACCAATTAATAAGTAAATCGTCTAACATAAGACAATTGTAATACAACACAAACCATATTTCCAGAAAAATTATTCGCTAACACCCCTAATTTTTCTCTTAAGGGTGAGGGTGTAGTGTACCATACAAGTGTACACTGACGACCACACATCGTCATAAGCACATCAGCAAGTCGCATATGCAAACAAACTGACAATAGCGCAGCGTACGCAATTGCACTCAATATCCAAATACGCTAGACCAGCATTTTGGGGGTGCAATAACACACGCTGCCTATATTGCAGCGCATGCATGTTAGACAGTGCAGTGACTTTAGCCCTGTACTTGCACTCAAAATAATTAATATAAACAAAGACGATGATTCGTCAATGAATAATATCGGTAATCCGATACTTGAGACAAATTTCGGGAATATGATTTGTAACTAGTGTAAATAAGATAGATACATTTTATATTAGTTAGAATAAGAAAACAATAACAATTGAATGATATAAAAAGGCCAGCGAGCCACCAAATAAACCAGAATTAGTCTGAACTTCTAAAACTGCAAACCTGCATTAGATTTCTCATTTCTTCTCTCAGTGCTCTTAACTAGGCTTAGTTACAGAACAGCACGAACAATAGCTTGGCCAACGGCACACTCTGCCGGTCATAATCTTTGCTGAGGGCGTCTTTCGCTTCGTGCTAGGCATTTATATTTTATAGTGCTCTTTTGCATCTATGCATTACATAGAATCTGCAAAAATGAATTGAATGCCGATCCTGCGTGACCAACTTTTACCCTACAATAGGAAACAAACGCGATTTATACTCGCGCTCTCACGAATACACTGCAGAACTATCATAGGTATAATGATAGGCCATAATTTATTGGCGGCGCATGCACACAAGATAGGAATTACGGACAATGACGAATGTAGGAAATGTAAGGAGGTTGGAGTAAGGGAAACTCTAGAACATCTCCTTTGTATTTGTCCTGCATTATCAAAAACGCGCTTAAAATGCTTAGGAGTCCAACAATTTGGCAGATTGGAAGACATCTCAGGAAGAGCGCTGACAGCACTGCTTAAATTCGCAAAAAGCGTTGACATTCTACGAGATGTCTACTGGAAATCTGCATAAAGGTCAGACCCCATCTGGTATCGCTAGGGACCAATCGGTCTATGTGTGGCTTTAAGCCAGCCAGGTTAACCTAACCTAACCTAATGAAAAAGTATCGAATGGAATTAGAATGGGTAAATTTAGGTATTATCATGCACCGACTTCTTTTTGATTGGCTCTGCTGAAGTTTCTCAAAGAGATAATTAGATGTTCTCGTGATAATCAGCTTGTGTAGAAAAATACAATTTCTGATCCGTAAGTAGTTTTCAATACTACATCCAAGAACACATGGTTTCCAAGTTATATGGTCAAAGATACATTATCCAAACACATATAGTGTGGCATAGTTAAATACAACTTGTATTTTATGTAGGGAGTTTGAATCCAACTTACTATTGTTGCGAACATTCCTAGTCATGATGCAGTGTGGTTGCTGCGGCTAGGCCGCAGGAACGGTCGTGGTCCTCAACCCGCCACACTGCATCGGGTGGGGCAACACTAAAAAGAGAGAAAAGGCATCCAACTCACCATTTGCTTTTTTATTCAGCCGGGCATCCTCCTCCTCGATGTCAAGCGAGCCCGCCCCATCGCTTTCGCCTTAGCCTAACATTTAACATACAAATATTTATTTTTATAAACTACACCACATCTTACTTCTATACGGACGCCGTTTTTACAATTAAATACTCAGATTAATTTTAATATATAATAATACGCTATTAAATTGAAGTTAAATTTTATATATACGAGTATATATATATACATATATATATATATATATATATATATATATATATATATATATATATATATATATATATATATATATATATATATATATATATATATATATATACGAGTATCTATTTATATATATATATATATATATATATATATAAATTTATATATATATATATATATATATATATATATATATATATATATATATATATATATGATTATAATTACTTATCTTTAAGCTCGACGGGACGGGAGGGGCTTTCCTGTATAAGTAGCAAATTAGAAAACCACGAATATTTTCCTGATGACAAATGCAAATTAACAGGCATAACAAACGAAGAGATATATTCTGAAGGTCAAATAGAATTACAACTAGATATTGGAGAAGAATCTTGTAACTACCCTTTTCAATTAGTAAACAAAACATTTCCAATAGAAACAGATGGCATTCTAGGTAGGGATTTTTTTGAAAAATATATATGTAAAATCGATTATGAAACGTTTACAATTTCCGCGTACGTAAACAAACAAACATTCATTATACCCATGCACAGACGAAATTACAAAAACCCAACTCATAAACATCCTAAGACAATACCAAGAAGTTTTTCATCTTGAAGACGAACCACTTTCGACAAACAATTTCTACACACAAAACATAACGACACATGACAACACCCCCGTTTACATTAAAAACTACAGACGGCCACACACACACACACAGAAATTGTAAATGAACAGGTACAGAAAATGCTATAGGAGGATATCATTGAACCTTCACTCAGCCCATACAATGCTCCTTTTGGTTCCTAAAAAGAACACTATTGACAAAAAGAAATGGAGACTTGTAGTGGATTTTAGAAAACTGAATGACAAAATAATAAATGATAAATTCCCGCTAACTCGCCTAGAAGACATTCTGGACAAGTTAGGCAGAGCAAAATGGTTTTCAACCTTAGACATAACCAGTTCATTTCATCAAATAAAATTAGAAAAACAATCACGACCATTAACAGCTTTTTCCACATCCAATGGACATTATCAATTTAAAAGACTACCTTTCGGACTAAAAATTTCATCCAACAGCTTTCAGAAAATGTTAACAATAGCACTCTCAGGACTTGACTCAGAAGCATTCCTTTATGTAGATGACATAATCATCTATGGATGCAGTCTAAACCACCATAACCAAAATTTAATCAAAGTACTAGACAGACTAAAACAACATAACTTAAAATTAAACGCAGCAAAGTGCAACTTTCTGAGACCAGAAGTCGTATATTTAGGACATTTGATTACACAAGACGGAGTTAAAACTGACCCAGCAAAATACGAGGCTGTAAAAAATTACCCTCAACCGAAAAACGCAGACGAAGTAAGAAGATTCGTTGCATTCTGCAACTACTATAGAAAATTCATACCAGAATTTGCAGATATTGCAAAATGTTTAAACTCCTTACTAACGAAATCAACCAAATTTGTATGGACAGATGAATGCCAAAAATCTTTTGAAACTCTTAAACTAAAATTAATAAACCCACCACTATTGCAATATCCAAATTTTGATAAACCCTTCATATTAACTACAGATGCATCGAATTATGCATTAGGCGCCGTACTATCACAAGGCGAAATAGGACAAGATTTACCAATATCATATGCTAGCAAATCATTACAAAAACACGATTTGAATAAGCCAGTAATAGAAAAAGAGCTACTAGCAATACATTGGGGTATTAACTTCTTCAAACCCTATCTATATGGTCAAAAGTTCACGGTAGTAACTGACCATCGACCACTAATATCGCTATTCTCTCACAAAAACCCTTCATCTAAAATGACCAGAATTAGATTAGACCTCAGTGACTATGATTTCAACATAGTATATAAAACAGGAAAGATGAATACAAATGCAGATGCATTGTCAAGAATACAAATCGACTCGGACATTCTAAAAGAAATGATACCGAAAGAAATTGATGAAAAAGCCAAAAGAACCCTAGTAATAACGAGAGGGATGGCAAATAAAAATAAAACAAATGAAGAGGCAAATAAAAATGAAATAAATAAAGAGGCAAATAAAAATGAAATAAATAAAGAGGCAAATAAAAATTAAAATAAGAAATTGAGAAATTGCATATCTCAGGAGACTGATCACCTTCAAATATGGGAATGTACATCAATAAATGACGTCAAGAATATTAAAAAATTAAAATTCAATGTCGACAAGAAAAATCAAAGCTTTGAAAAAATGAATATATATATATAAAAAATGATATTGTGCACATAGGCGCAAGCGATAATTCACCGAATCAAGATTCGACTCTGAAGAAGCTCCGACCTAAAAATAAAAATATAAATGAAAATATAAAGCATGCAGGAATCAATGATAAATCAGCGAGACTAGACTCGATTCTGAGGAAATTGATATCCAAAACGAAGATAGAAAAAATTAAAGAATTAGCAATTGCAATTAACGATGAAATATTCAAAATATATACAAAAGAAGAATTTAAAGAAGCGTACGAAAAAATAAAAATCAATAGCAAAAGTCCTCAGCTAAAAATACTAATATACTCGTACATACCTCCAAAGAGAATAACGGAAGATATTATAAAATACAAACTAATAGATTAATGTCGCAAAACAGGACATCCCGGAGTAAGAAAAAAACTACTGAAATTAAAACAAAGATACATTTGGAAAAATATGAACCAAATGGTAAAGAAATTCGTATCCAACTGTGACACGTGCGTGAAGTGTAAACAAACAAGGTACATCAAAGAACCACAAACCATAACAGACACCCCTAACACAAGTTTCGAAGTCATATCAATTGAGACCGTAGGACCACTAAATTTTTCAAACGAATACCGCTACATACTGACCATGCAGTGCGAGCTGACAAAGTACGTAATCGCACACCCAATGACAACAGAAGACGCACACACAACAGCCAAAACATTAGTTGAATAATTTATACTCAAATACGGACAATTCAAAATTCTTAAATATGACAACGGGACAGAATTTACAAACGAGCTAATGGCAAACATTTGTGCACTGCTCAAAATACAACAAACATTTTCGACACCGTACCACCACTAAACGATAGGCTCACTAGAACGCAACCACAGAGTTTTGAACGAATTCCTACTGACATCGACAAACGACGACGAATGGGATAAGTGGATTCCCTACTTCACTTTCACTTACAACACAATGCTACATGTTGACACGGGCTACACGCCATATGAATTAATATATGGGAAACTCCCAGGGTTACCCACTGAAGTAATAGAAAATAATACAAACATTTACAACTTTCAAAATTACGCCACGAGCTAAGAGCGAGATTACGATATGCCCACGAAAAGGCAAAACAAATGCTAATGAAAGCAAAACAAAAACGTACATTAACTGACCTAAAAACTAATACCAATACACTTAAGGTAGAAATAGGAGATTTAGTGCTATTAAAAGTAAAAAATAGGAAAAAGAATATGAATCCATATCAAGGACCATACAAAATACTAGATAAGTTAGGAGTAAATTCATTAATAGAATATAATGGTACACCTAAGAAAGTACATAATAATCAACTAAAACCAGGGTTCAGAAATTGTTATTAATGTGCGCTCATTCAGCTTCATTTATGAGTTTGGTCGCGAACGTGTGCGTATCAATTTTTTCATAATGTTCTTCTTCGCGAGTAAGAGCGTAAAAAATATTTCTTTTCTCTCTCTTTCGTGTGTGCGATGGTTGAAATTTTTTTGTTGCTCATCCTTCGCGTGTGTGCGTGAATCCAATTTTCTTTGTTCATATATGAACGGTAGCAAAAGAAAGAGAGCCCATAAATGAGCGCTCGCACATTTCTGACAGGTATCATTTCTCGATACCGGTAATCCGATACTTGAGATTAATTTCGGGAATATGATTTGTAACTGGTAGAAATAAGATAGATATATTTTATGTTAGTTAGAATAATAAAAAAACAACATAAATTAAATGATATAAAAGAGCCAGTGAGCCACCTAATAAAGCAGAGTTAATCTGAAGACAACTAAAACTGCTACTCGCATTAGTCAATTCTTTTATCTCTCGTGCTCTAAGTCAGGAAAGTTCGAACAGCACAACCAATAGCTTGGCCAACGGCACACTCTGCCGGTCAATACCTTTGCTCAGGGCGTCATTCCGCTTCGTGTCAGGCATTTCTTTTCTATAGCACTCTTTTGCATCTATACTTTGTATGGAATCTGCAATTGAATCAAAAGCCGATCCTGCGTGACCAACGTATGCAATCAACCATACATGACGATCCTACAAGGCAAGCGTTCATCATACCCTACAACCCGGTTCAGTTGCAGATTAATTAGAACCTGAACGTCTGGTTTTGCCTCCGCCATTGTCAATTTACAATTAGGTCACTCAATGAAAATGTTTATAAGAGTAGCTCAAATCAATGCACACACTTACCTTTGTTTCGTCGATCTAGTCTGAATGAAGCGCAGTTTTCTGTATAGCGTCTCGGTAGGGTAGAAGAGTAAACGAACAAAGGTGAAGAGGGTCCCGCTTCAGCGCGGTAACGACGTGATGAATATCCCCAATGACGAATGTAGGATGTACAAGGCTCATGTGTTGCCTATAACGTCCACATAAATGTTAATTTAGATATTATTTGGTCCTTCCATTATAGAAGTATCCATTTTCGTATTTATTTTTGTTTTATATTTGAATTGATTTTATTTTATGTTAAGGATATGGAAACTTTGGTCCTTCATGTAAAAGGGCCGTATTTTAAATATTTCTATTTCTGCTTTGCAGCATTTTTTAAAATGCGGAACAATTTCTCATTACATTTTTCAACTGCTGAAAAATATTTAATTGTAAGTGAACTGAGTTTATGTTTCTGTTGTTCCTTTTTTTTTATTTATTTTGTGGGAAATATTATTATTCCGCCCATGGGCCACCATAAAATGTGTAGTATAAAGCAATTGTTTATTGCCTCTTGGGGTTCTATATGTATTTAATTTTTTATTTGTGTTAAAAATAAACTTATATTTTCTTAATATGTATATCAGTAATTTCAATTATTTTAGATAGTTATGAAAGCAGAATTTTATGAAAATGTTACAATATACAATATACAATTTGGCAATTAGGAGTATCTCAAGTAACCAAAACTTTAAGCAAGCAGTTTTTCACTACTTCTCTTAATGCTATTTTTTTTCGATTTTCTGCTTTTCTAGTTTTTGTCTCCTTTTTGTTTATTCATTGTTTTTCTGATCTGACTTTTCCTTATTTCATAAAAATTATTTATTGTTAAGTTAATTATTTATTTATTCAATTATTTATATGTTTAATTATTTATTTATCTGATCTTAACTTATTTATTTGTCTGATCTAATAATTTAGTTTCATTTAATTTAAATTCTTAGTCTTAGTTTTAAGTAATTTTTGTTGTATATAATTCATTGTTATTCGGATACTTCTTGACGCATTTAAAAGACCGTCTTATATGTGAACGCTTTAAAATAAAATAAAATAAAAAATACTGTATAAGACACTTTCGATCCACCTGTGTTCACTTCTCAACTTAAACTGAAACTGGTATGTAGGCGCCAAAAACTAGTATATGGCGTGACAGTTAGCTGCTCTTCTATCAGGCTCCGCGCACAGTGCGAAGGATTGACGAAATTAACGAGGAAATTGTACAAGGACGTTACATAAAAGAAACGATTAGTAAATTTTTTAAAATAACAAATTTAACATGATATAAAATAAATTGTTGAAGTATAATTTTCATCTTTTGTTCTATATAAAAAAGTTATAATGAAATCTTTTTATATCCAAGTTTTCCTTTTCAATCAGTATTCTCGAGTATTAAAAAAATTTAATTTTGGTTTTAGTTTACACTCCACAAATACCGCAGTATATTAATAGCATGCTTTTTTCATTTTTCGACTCCCTTCAGAGTAACAAAGTATTTTGTTTCATAGTCAATTAAACATCTCCAATTTTCCAACCCTGAATGAACCCAAGGAATTACCACTTTGTAAACACAATAGCAACTTTTTGAAGACCTCGAGATAAATTGACTGCCACAGGAAAAAATGACGACATTATATATAAAAACAATTTGAGTCAAAGAATATACAGTCAACAGTTACTAGAACCCTTCCGAAGAATAAAATATTATTCCAGCACCATTGACAAACTGTTAGGAATTCATCTTCCTCACAGTTTGAAGAATTTCTTCAAGCGTGCGGTGTTTTTGTCACTTGACCATCTTCTTTTGTCACCTTCACGACGACCGGAGAGACAAAATCTATTATTTTGTATGGTCCGCCGTATAGCGGAGGTAACTTTGCTGCAAAGTGATCTACGGCCTTGGACAAATGATGTTGTTTAACTAGTACCATTTGCCCAATATTTAGTTTCCGCGTTCTATGCTGAAACTGTTCTGATCGTTCCCTGAGTGTTTGCGGGGAGCGGCCGGTGCCTAGCATAGTTTCGTCGTAGAGTGTCGTCGGGAGTCGTGGTTCGCGTTTTTGCACTGCAGGACTGTATCCCGTGATGTCCGAGACACTTGTGTTGATGGCAAGGTTTAGTTCAGGGAGCAGCTAGTCCCATTTTCGCTGTTGATTCCCCCATTCTGTTCAGGCACGATTATTGTTGAGGAACAAGGGAAGTGGACGATCCTTCAGCAGATCCGGCATGATACGTGGTAGCATGTTTTTGTCGAGCCCGTACTCCTCCGATAACGCCTAAACTCGTTCAAGGAACACCAACGGGTCGCCGCTCCCGTCGTACTTTATCGACCATTTCCTGGCATGGTCAATGACGATAGCATACGCCCCTTTGTGTTGTTGTTGCATTGCTGCACATGATACAGCGGTATTCTGCGTGATTGTGTCGTTTGATTCGCTGAACTTGCTTGCCATCGCTTCTGTTCTTTCTGTATTTGAGTAAACATTTTTTTTTAACGTCCCTACTCGGGCGCCACTGTATAAAGGAAATTAATAACAATTCACGCGATGAAACACCTTTAATAACCAGAGCCTCTTCTATGCAGAGGAAGCGAGGGTTTATTGAAGCCTTCAGAAGTTTGATTTTAATAATTTTGTCTTAACGAAGAGTGTTAATCTCCGAGTCGCTCACAAAAATAAGTATATAATTTAAAAACATCATAAAAATTGATTTCGGGAGAAAGATGTAAATGCTGTGAGATATAATCGATTTTTTCGCCCACACGAGATTTCAATTCACAAAAAGGAATTTTCTGATAAGAATTGGAGTTGATATAGTATAAGTATTTAAGGTGAGTATAATAGATATATGAAAAGGGAATTCATGTACATTGAATGAACATCTTGATGATTTAGACTACGTTCTTCAGTTGGCCTATAAATTGTATGGCCCGGTCAAAGAGTCTATTTGCTAGCTGTGACCGCGGGAGTCGCGACGCTCATTTCGCCCCGAATGCAGGTCAGTGATGGCGGGCGAATGAGTCTCGCCGGGGCTCGGTAAGGAGTAATAGCAGTAATGAGCCAAATTGCATTTCCGGCAGAAGTTTCGGAATTGCATGCACCGGTGACATATGACCGCGCCAAGCAATTGTGCAAATAGTGGTGGGGTACCACCACATCTGCTGGTTGTTCCGAATTCATTGCTGTGAAACCTCGGCACAACTTCAAGGTATGAGGCCGGTGGCATAGATGGCATTTATACGCCGTTAAAGTACGAGGTACTGCAAACAGTCCTGCAGATGGCGCTGTTGCCTATGCCATTGAGAATTGTTACTGTAGTTGCAGAGACTGGAAATAAGATGGTATTTAGTATTTAAGAAACTATTATGTCAGGCTAGGAAGCCTTGTAGAAATAAAACGAGAGTTTTATCTAAATGGTTAGATTTAATACGGGCGGTTAAACGCATATCTTTACAATCGGGCATGTGAGTACACTAGTTTGAGTGCGGAAGTCAGCAACATGGATATGTCTACTGGGCATACCATGTAGCTTGGTGACGCATCCAAGACGCCATTCATTGGAGGGCAGCAGCTCGTCCTATGTCGCAACAAATTCACTTTCTGTCAGCTGCTTTTGAGCTCATACTCATAGTCTTACTCTTTTAAATCTCCGACTAAACTGATGGTGATGCGCTTTCAGCTTTTCCCATAGGTTGATGAGAAAGGTATCTTCAGATTCTGGTTCATAAAGGGTCGGGTGAGGAGCACCTCGCATATAATGACCTGTAGAGAGAGCTGAAACATTATCAGCATACTACGAAAGAAAAAATAGATTAAATTCCAGCTAAAGAATTCGAGAGTTTGGAATTCTTCCAAATTGAACCTATGGTGTCAAGCTGTCTTTTTAAAATGAGACTTAAAATTATTGACAGTCGATTTCCAGAGGTAGTCCATATGTGGAGCATTAAAGGAACGAAAATTCTGTTAATTGTTTCGGAAAAATAGTTCCGAAGAATGTCTCGAGAGACTTCTATCGAAAACTTTAGAAATTCTTTGGACTTTGATGAAGGTTTTGCCACGTCTTGATTTCATTCCTATTAACAATATTGTCTTCGTAAATAAAGCAACGGGCCCACGTTTGTAAATGCGATAAGGGAGGAGGTATTAGACCTAACCAGTGAATTTATATAAAAAAAACATTTCATATTGGAGGCTGGTTCGATTAAGTCACCTTGTCAGATATTCGTCACATTCGCTTTGATTTGAAAGGGAATTTGAAGACATCTTCGAAAGCAACTAGTTGCTTTATAACTTCAACTTAGAGCAAAGCATTGGGTGCCTTAAGCCCGATACACACTATTCATGCCGGTCACGGACATTCAAGCATCCGTCAAATATTCTTTAATGCCTTTTAATAGGAAGTATTCACATTACTGGTCACATGCCAGTCGCAGTCCAAGCAAGACCACCGCGGTTTCTTAAAAAAGAATACTTGACTGAAGGTTGAACGTCAGTGTGGAATGCATCGCTTGCTTGTGGATTTCGTTCAGATGAAATTTTACGCGTTCTAGCGTAGGTATCGACTTGATGTGCCAGCATCTGTGTGAGTGTGGAATAAATACGATCGACGCCATCCACTTCGATTAACTTTTATTTGTTTTTGTTGTTTTCTCTACTATTAGTTCAACTTCAGACATTTATTAAAAGAATAGTTAGCTTCATGGGCATTGTATAGCATACGTACATTCTTTTTATTACTTCATATTCATTTTATATATGTATACAAAATATATGTATGAATTTTAAACGTTTCAGATGATATGAAAGTCTTTTTAACTTACAGTCGCCGCAATACAGCGTCTTTAATAAACAAAAATTTATTTGTAAATATATTCCACATATACATAAAGCTGGCATTAGCATCCACATTTGAGAAGTTGGACTGGCATGTGAATGGATAATATGAATACATTGCTTCCGTCTGACCGTGACTGGCATGTGACCGGCACGAATAGTGTGTATTGGGCCTTAATGAGCAAATAACCAACTCTCAGAAACTAGATTTTGAAAGTAAAAAATTAGAAAATACGGTGCAAACGTAGAAGTTGTCGCCTAGAAGTTTCGCTAATTTTTCAACAAGATAATTTGCGCGTTGCTCTCTTAAGTAGTTTGGATTAGATTTGACAGGTATACTAACTGCGATACAGTCATTAGCATCTACGACGCCTGACTGCGACTATTAAAAAAGAGTGATTTTTGATTTCTCTCTTAGGTCCTTTGAAGTTTTCTCTTAGATAGTATATTTATGTAGCGGTCTAGTCCGCTCTGCACTGCCGATCTTTATCTTTATTTTAGGGAAGAGAGAGCTTTGATAGGAATCACTTGTAGTTATTGTTTTGATTGTGGGATCTTTTAGCATGAGAGACAGAGATTGCGTTAAATGATTAAGTGAATACGTGGGTTGAGGCAAACTACCACTTATTGTCTTTGGTGTTGGACATTGATTTGCCACGATAGTTGAGATGTGTGAAGCGTATGCGGGGCACTCTCAACTGGATTTAGCCGATGAAAGACTGTTGCCGATACGTTGCATGGCGAATTCACAATACTTGCCTAAGTCGTCACTATCACCAAAGGGCCTCTTTCTTTGCCTAAATCAGTTGCACTACTTGCGAAAGAGTATTACGTCGCTGTTGCAGCGATGAGCGACGAACACTCATATCCAATTCCTTTGTTTATCTGTTTGCCACCTTCGGCCGTTTACAAACAGAAAAGAAAATGTGAAATTAGCAAAGCAGAACTGGCTATTATGTTGAAAAAATAAATTGCAGTTGTGTATTTCGAAGTTTGAAGAGTTTATTCAGTTTAAATACAAAAAACCGTCACTAACACGGATCACGTTTAAAATCGCCTCCGCACAGTTTATAAGCACTTCAAGCTCGTATAAATTTTAAATTTATAAAATTATACTCCCAAATATTCTTTCTACACTGCTACATATTTCGAATTTTCTTCTTCTTTATTCTTTAACCTCATCTGTGTTTCCTCCCAATTTCCCATCAGATATTCGACCTATAAGTATACTGCCTGTGATGTCGAAGGTGTTTGAGAAGTTGGTGACGGGACAGATTGTTAAACATATTGACAAACATAATCTACTCCAAGATTATCAATCTGGATATAGAGTTGGTCATAGTTGCTCCACTGTAATGCTAAAAGTTTTGGAGGACATTCGGCCATCGTTCGATGTGGGTGAATTGACCATTCTCACTCTGTTGGACTTCTCTGAGGACACTGACACCGTTGAACACAATTCTCGTGCAAAACTTGAAATGGTAGTTTGGTTTCTCTCATGGAGCAATAATGTTACAAAAAAAGCTATTTAGCCAACCGGTGGCAAAAAGAACTGTCTGAAAACATAAGTTCTGACCTTAGAGAACTTGAGTCGGGGGAGCCACAACGATCTATACTTGGTCCGGTTATGTTTAGTATTTTTATACCCTTTACCTTTAGCAAACTCTAAATATAAATACTTAAAAAAATACCAAATATAAATAAATACTATACTAATTTTGTGCTTTTGAGAGGGGTTACAATTTCAAGAAGAAGGCTTGGCAGGTATGCACATATATATACAGATATTCTCAGTCTCACATTCTGAACAATTTTGAGCGTGCGCCTGTCCATCTGTGGCCACTTTTTTCTACAGCGTTAGAGCTATCTTGATGAAACTTCGCAAAAGTATAGTCTGGACAAAGATACAGAACCAGATTTCTATATGGGCCGATTTGGACAAAGAGCATGCCAACTTCCCAAATATGGTACTTTTTGATTAATGACTATAACTTGCTTTTTTAAAATAACTAAAATTCAACTGTAGTGAAGTGCGATATGAATTATAATCGCTCTGTTTGTAAATTGAATAAATTTCAAAATAAAAAGTGTTACATACGACAGGAAATTCCATTGGCACTTTTGTTAAGCAGTGATTAATAAAATTTCCACTAAAGTAAAAAGCCAATACTAATAAATTTATTAACCGGTAAGTTCACCAAAATTTGTGGTTTGCGCTCGCCACAGCGCGAACGTAAGAATACTCAAACATTTGAAGAAGCAGCAACAGGCACATCAAATCAAAGAGCCTGCTTTACCTCCAGACGAAACACAGCAGCTGTACAGAACTGTCACATAATATAGCGGTCGTTTAACGTTCTGGGAGAGCCAACCAACTTACAAGAGAACATAAAAACACAACGCGTAAAAATGCAAGGTGCCCCGTCCATCTCAAATTGTCCCTTCGATGCCTTAAGAATACCAAACATCTTGCATCATCGAATGCAGCCACTACAACATTTTTACACAGCCAAGCAATATGTACGAGCACACTCACTGCTCTGATAAATTACTCAAACGGCAAATGTATCAGAAAATGCCTCTTTATCTCTTTAGAAAACGAAACAGACCATGGTGTAACAACAGGATATGGACAAATTAAACCGACAACAGGTTGTGGGAAATGTAATGTGACAAGAAATATTCCAACTATAAAGACTGGCATAGATCGGTATATACAGGTAAAGCGAAAGTTAAGTCCCCAAAAAAACGGAAACAAAAGACAGCCGAAAATACGAGATTAGCTCCTCAACCGGCGAATATATCTGCCTCTCCTAAACAAATAATTGGTAGCACTTTGGGTCAGAAAAGATTTGCACTATTAGAAAATGAAAACGTTGACTCAACTCTTGCAAACAATTCCATTTCCAAAACTTCTAAGCCACCACCATTCTACTTGCGAGAGAGATGCTCAAATGCTTTAGTTGTAACTGTAGTCTTGTAGGAAATAACAATTTTCACGTAACGTCTATAAGAAACAGCAATATAAAAGAAACGAAACTACAGATATAGAATGAAAGCAATTGCCGCATAATTGCATACTATCTTGATAAAAATGGTAAAAGCTAATATACGAGGTGCGATCAAAAAGAACCGTTATTGTGTGATCAAAAAATAAAGTATTTATCAACAACTATCTTGTCCCCTTTAAAGTAATTCCCCTCAGATATAATACACTTATGCCAGCGTTTTTTTCAATCCTCGAAACACTTCTGCAACGCTTTTTTTTGGTATCGCCTACAGCTCCTGTTTCGATTTTTCTTTTATCTCCTCAATCGTAGCAAAACGCTTACCTTTCATCGGTGTCTTCAGTTTTGGAAAGAGGAAAAAGTCGGCGGGGGCCAAGTCCGGTGAATACGGTGGTTGAGGCATGATAACAGTTTTGTTTTTGGCCAAAAACAGCTCCTGAGCGATGTCCATGCGACGTTGGTTTTGCTCAAAATTTAGCAATTTTGGAACAATCTTCGCTGCCGCACGTTTCATGCCTAAAACATCCGCAAAAATTGCTTGGCTTGAGCCGAACGATATGCCAACATCGTCAGCAACCTCTCTGATAGTGATTCGGCGATTATCCAAAATCATTTTCTTCACTACGTCAATGTTTTCATCGGTTGTTGACGTGCTCGGGCGTCCAGGACGAGCATCGTCATTGACATTTTCTCGGCCTTCCTTAAACCTGTTAACCCCACAATTAAACTTGTGTTCTGCTCATAGTAGACTCGCCAAAGGCCACAGTCAACATTTCAAATGTCCTTGCGCATTTAATTTCATTTTTTACACAAAACTGAATACAGTTTCTTTGATCCATTTTTTCGAATAGTACAAAATCGAAGAGCACACCAAAACACGTCTAACCTTTTTATCTGTCAAAAACAAATTGACAATCCAAAATGGTTGGTATTGCCAACATATATAACAGACATGTGTACCAACATAAAAAAAAAAAATGCGAACATCGAACATACGTAACTCACGAAAAGATGAAAATAACGGTTATTTTTTGATCACACCTCGTACATATCAACTGAAGATAAGTAAGAAGAAGTAAGGCCTAGTAGTTGTTATTAAAGGTATTGAGAATAGTGTATGTACTAAAGAAATCAAAGATTCTCTTGAAATCGGCGGATTTAAAGTTAAAACGGTATTCAAAACATATTAAAAACAGACTCATAGTACAAACATAAATGCAAAAAAGTGCAGCAATTTTGGGGAAAACCACACGACAAACTACAGAGGTTGCCCAGTGTATTTAGAACTCAAAAATAAATGAGATCAGAAACAGCAACCAGCTTTTCATTACACAGATAATGCCAAATCAATCGAACCACGTTAGCAACTGATCAGATAAAACGCTTCTACATCAAGGTTATATGCCAACGTAGTAAAGTCTGGATCTGAAGAAATTCGTAGATTGGCAAATCCTATGCAAATGTAGAATCTATGATATCAAAATTAACAAATATAAATTGTATGACCGTATTTTTGACATCAATGCAAAGCATGTTGCACGAGTTGTTGAAAACTCAAAACCAAATTATGCAATTGTTAATCTCTAAAAACTAAATTATGTCATTGGAATGCAAACGGCATTAGCCATCATAAACTTGAAATTCAACACTTCCTGCATACTATACAAATTGACATTATGCTTTTATCAGAACCCATTTGACAAACAAAAATTATTTTGTAATGTCAGGAAATAAGTTCTACAAGGCAAACCATCCTTATAAAAAAACTCATGGTGGTACGGGTATATTAATAAGAGATAAATTTAAGCATCATGCACTAGAAGAGTATACAAAGGACTATATGCAGGCAACATCAATATGTCTTCAATGCTGGGAGGAAAAAATTGTACTAACCGCAGTCCATTGTCCTTTTGGGGCTCCAGGTTAATAAATCCCAAAGGCAAACAACTGTTCTCTGCACTACTAAATCGGTTTTCTAACCTAGACTTCGTGTCTTCAGGGCAACCGACATACTGGCCCTCTGACTCTTAAAAAGTGCCCGACCTCATCGATTTTGGAATAACCAGTGGTATTGATCGTAACTTGTTATCTGCAGAATCGTGTTTAGAGCTAGCTTCAGATCATTCATCAGTTATTATATGTCTACATAAACAAGCTCAACTGGGTAAGAAAATAGGTCGCCTAACCAACAAAAGAACAAACTGGCTCAGGTACCGTAATTATGTAAGTAGTCATATAAACATTGGTTCGACTAAAGAGTGCAAGCGATATTGACTCGGCACTTTTGGCCATCAACTCAGTTCATATCCAACAGCCTCATTATCTCGCTCCGCAACAACTCGTACAACATCTGAAGTTATCGATAATCTCGTTAAGGAGAAAATGTGCTTAAGAAGAGAGTGGCAACAAAATAGATCACCCTACGCCAAGCAGAAATTAGCATTAGCAAAAAACGCTTCCGAGAAGCACTGAACTGCAAGCTAGAGAACACTTTGAAAAAGTATACTGAGACGCTAACTCCACCACAAAATACTAACTACTCTTTATGGAAAGCCTATAAAAATATAAAGACTGCTAAAGACTTTCATCCACCACTCAGGCAAAATAATGCAACTTGGGCAAGAAATGACGAAGAGAAAGCCTCACCGTTTGCTAGTCATCTAAAATCAGTATTTCAACCTAACCAACCAACCAACAGTTTTGAAATTCCATTTCTGGTCTCTAAAATACCACTAATCCCGATGAAGGTTAAAATGAAGGAAGTACAACATGCAATTAAAACTCATCTAAGCCCGAAAAAAGCACCAGGAAAAAACGTTATTCAACGTACGACGTTACGATACATCGAAACTGCCTGCTTTTTTACAAATTACATCAACAGTTGAGTTCTCAAAGGAGTGTTTAACACAATCCATCTTAATATAATTTAGACTCCTCGCATTAAAATGCACAATGTTAAAACCAGAACGCTGGCTACATAGAACGCCAATCAATGTCTTATGAATGTCATTGGAGGCAGAAACTTCATCACCCATAGTTAGCACAAAAAATATATTAGCAACACAACAGTAAACATTATAGTACGAGAAGAAGAGGAAATTACTTAAAAAAATAATCGACAATAAGGCATATATAGGAGACAGCGCATTTAAGTTACAAAGAAAGATAACCAATATGATATTATATGACATTAGAATAACAACACAAAGTTCATTCGCCAACAGGAACAGCAACACCTGTAACATTATGTAGTTCTTCGATGCTACCAAAACGAACACCCTGTAACATTATGTAGTTCTTCAATGCTACCAAAACGAATCCCCTTTCCACTTTTTTGCAGCCGGATATAAACGGAACCACGAAGTGTAAACACATTAAAAACACTTTTGTTGCGATTACAGGCAATCGCCGCCCGCAGTACTCCTCTGGCTTCGGCAGAAGACTCTCGTGCAAATAAACATTGTAGTCTCAGTCAATACCTGCTGCTCTTAAATTCACCGCTCTCCTTGTCTACCGTCGATAGTCCCCAAATGCCTTTAACTCTTGATTGCGATCGTAAGGTGTATAAAATTTAACAATCACCACAGATTTGTGGTTGTTAGGTTTCGACTTAATGCGAAAAATATATTTAAGCGGAGGGGACAAAAAATCAATAGAGCAAATAAAATTGTAAGGCGCATTAAAGTAAATGAGACCAAGAGCATTCATGTTACGTTTATACTTAGGAAAGAAACATGCCCTGTGATCACACTGAATAATGATGCTATTCCTCAATCATATGCTGTAACATACCTAGGATTCCATCTAGGCAGACGACTAACTTCGCGGAACCAAATTGAGGCAAAAACAACGCATATAAAGTTAAGACCGATAAAATAAATTGGCTACTCAACTCCAAGTCAAGGCTTCGATTAAAACATAAACTTATATTGTACAAGGCACTGATCAAACGAATTTGGGCAACGAATGCAATCGAAAATCTTCCGTGCAATCACGGATGCGTCTTGGTTCGTAATGATGACATCCATAAGGACCCCAACATTTCTCAGGTTAAAAGTGAACTTACAGAGATTATGTTCAAATACAGAGAAAAACTATGAGAGCACTCGAATCCATTAGTAAAAAATATATTTAAAATTAAAACAGCAACACGCCTCAAAAGATTGGACTTACCTATATATTAAATGTACTAAATATTAAATAATTACTATATAAGATACTAAAATGAAATGAATTTAAATTGAATTAAAACTAAAAGGCAAACATGTAGTGAAATTTAATAATAAGCCCCAACACTGGTGCGGGATAAATATAGTTAATTTAGCTCTTAAGATTTAATTACTTATTGTTAGGCTCGAAAGCAGTGAATTCAATAAATAAATGAGCAGTTAAAGAAAAAAAAAAATAAATATATATATATATATATATATATATATATATATATATATATATTTATATATATAATAGCAAAAGTCTAAAAGACTAATGCAACCCAACATTGAACATATAGATTATTACAACAAATACGTAAAGCCAAGAAGTTAAGTACCCAGTAGGAACCGAGCTTGCCGAATACTTTCGTTCGCTAAAGAATATATCAACAATATGCAGAAACGAATACAAAACACAAAAGTAGCACGACAGAACGATCGCTACGCTTGCCACCAGTACGGACAAAACATAAAGAGAAAAAGAAGAAAATTATACATAAAATAATTTGTACCAGTGGAATATGTTGAGTGATGGAAAAAATCGACAAAGCTGCAAAGGTGAACGAAGGGCAAATGTACACAATAAAAAAACACTATTGAAGGTCGCCAAAGGACAAATGCTTAGGACAACAACAAACAGAAGAACAAAGCATTAATAATTACGAGGCATGCATAATTACGGGGCATGTCTGCTAAAAAGAGCACAGACATAAATCAGGAGAAATGTAGCTCTCATTTGAAGTCTGATCAACTTCACATTTGGGACTGCACGTCAGGAATGTAAGAAAATTGAAATTTGTATTTATGAGCAATAAGCAGGGTACCCATATTAAAATAAATAAAGATGAGATACTTCTGATAAGCGGTGATACTCCATCGAAACCGGGTTCGCTATTGGAAAAACTACTATCAAGAATAAACAAGTCAAATATTAAAGAACTAGCGCTAGATGAGAATGATGATATATTTAGGTACGTACCGAAAAAAAAAATTAAAAGAGGAATATAATAAGTTACAACAGAAGAATAAAGAATATAATGAAAGCTCAAAGTTATTTTTTTTTTTTTTTTTTGTAACTCCAGTTTTATTTGCAGTCTGCCCCTTGGGGAAATAATCAAATTAAATAACAATATTAAATAGCTACATAAATCAATACACAAAGTAATTTTTTAAAATAGTTATTTAAATCAACATGAGGAAGAGGAGCCAGTGCTAATCTCCCATAAGGTTAGTTCAGAACTATTGCGTTAGAAATAATTATTATTATAAATTTAGTGATGTTTCTCGCTTCAGTCGCCGTGTTGTGCCAGTCCTCTCCAGAAGATTTGAAGCTAGTATGTTAGGATGCTTACTTAGTCGTTCCAGGTATTTATGGCTGTATCTTGCTCTTGCCTCATCGACAGTAGGGATGTTTAGGTCGTGACGTATTATATCATTCCTGACGAACCATGGAGCCTTTACTATCAACCGTAATACTTTTGATTGGAATCTCTCAATGATTTTTATATTATTTTTTGCCACTGAACCCTATAGCTGTATACCTTATGTCCATATGGGTTTTAGAATTGTGTTATAAACGAGCAGTTTATTGTCAAGCGATAACTGGGATTTATATCCCAAGAGCCAATATAAGGAAGTAAGCTTTATTCCAAGTTGTTTTTTCTTCGTAAGAATATGCTTCTGCCATTTCAGACGTCGATCAAGATGTAGCCCTAAATATTTTACGTCTTCGGATTGGGGCAGTTGACAATAATTTAATATTACTGAAGGACAAGTCTTCTGTTTTAAGCTAAAGGTTACTTGCACAGACTTAGTTGCATTCACCTTAATCCTCCATTTATTTAGCCAGATTTGGAGCTTATGCAAGCTTTCTTGGAGATAATTTGCTGCTTGTAGCCATTATGTCTCATCCGCGTAGGTTGCGATTTTTGTATTCTCCGTCAGTGGAAGGTCAGCCGTGTAGATAGTGTAGAGCACAGGACCTAGAACACTGCCTTGTGGTACACCCGCCTTTATAGAGAACAGTTCAGTGACTTCTTCATTGGTCTTTACTCTGAAATGCCGCTCTTCCAGATATGATCTTAAGATATCATGAAATGTCTGAGGTAGTAACTTTTTCAGTTTAAATAGTAAGCCAGGGTTTCATACTTTATCGAACGCCTGTGTTATATCTAGGAAAGCAGTTGTACAATAACGGTTTTCTTCAAAAGCGTTTCTTATTATGCTATACACTCGGTGCACTTGTTCTGTTGTGGCATTTGTGTGTGTTCCCTAAATACAAATTGATGATTGGGTATTATCTCCTTTTTGAGCAGAATTGGTTTAAGTTTGTTTAACAAGAGCTTTTCAAACATTTTAGAAACAATTGGCAAAAGGCTAATTGGACTATAAGAAGTGACTTCCTCCAAGGGCTTTCCGGGTTTTAGGATGACAATAATTTCGGCCACTTTCCATTAACGCGGAAAATATCCACATCTAATTATTGCATTGGAGAGATAGGTGTAGTGCATGTGCACTATTGCGCACAAACGTAGTGTAGCACAAAGTCTACCTACGAAAACTACACATCCAAACCATCCCAATATATAAGACACACCCATCCGCTGCACTGCAACACTATGACACTTGACATGTGCAGTGTAATTAGAATCCTGGCGTGCGGTCATTGGAGAATTGGTTTATTTTACAATTGAGTGGAATTTGAGTTAGACTTAAGCGAAAGGGATTAGAAATAAACAATTAAATTAATCGAGATTTGTTATCGAGTTTGTAACTCAAATAAACCATATAAAAACCCTGCTCGGGAATTAAACTAATCAGTTACCAACTGGCAACTCAAACATTTACATTTTTATTGCATTCAGCCTTTCTTCGGCTCACAGTTAGAATTTGCTCAATGGCGTCTTGCCGAGCAACGCTCTAATATATAATATATAATATATATTGTGGTATTTATCATATATTTCTCGCACACAATATACGTGCATTACATATGTAAGGTATTTTATTCCTTTATTTGGTAGTTCCTTTAATATTTTACCTGTTATCAGGTCGTAGCCAGGTGCCTTTTTCACATTCAGTGTTTTGTGCACAGCGTTATGTATTTCATTTTTTGTAAAGGGAGTGATAGGTAACTCTAATTTTCCTGGACTATTGAGAAGATTAAATACCTCGTCTTCCTCTTGCTGTGAAGTTGGTGGAAACGGTTTAAAGACCCCAGTAAGGTGTTTGGCGAATGTAATTGCTTTCTCCTTATCAGTTTTTGCCCAGGAGCCATTTGAGCTTTTGATAGGAGGAGCATGGGTGGTGGGTTGCTTCAGCTTTTTTGTCGCCTTCCAAAGTGAGTAATCTGTGGTCTCATTTGCTGATAAAGTGGACAAGTAGTGCTGTATTTCTTCATTTTGCGTCTGCGCCAAGTACCGCTTAAGGTTTTTTGTAGCTCTATTAAAATTATTTTTGTCTTTCGGATGCCTGGTACTTTCCCACGCCCTTCTTAGTTTGCGTTTCTTTATCAACCATCTCCCTAGTAACGGGATGGGAAGGATGCTTGTTCAGTTGATTTTTAGGCTCCGGAGTAGAGTTCCATGCAGCGTTTTGGACAGTTTTGTTAAAATTTTCAACGGCAAACTCAATATCCTCAGAACTCTTCAGACAAATATTGAGGCATAGAATGTCATCTACAATTTCCTTGAAATGCAACCAGTTTATTTGTTTCGTATGTAGTGTGAGTGGTTTTATTGTGCATTCTACCTTCGAGTTCAGTGTTGCAATAATAGGAGAGTGGTCTGATGACAGATCCAGCGACGGAGATATCTCAACACTGCTTCTGAGAATACCTTTCATCACGCAGAAGTCAATGACATCTGGAATTTTGTTTCTATCAGATGGCCAGATGTGGTTGTTGATACGTATGTGTGTATTGATACGTGTGTAAGATTGTCGTCTTGCATTGTTTTTAGTATCCTTTCGGATTGATTGTCCGAGAACCCCAAAATTGGTGTTTAGCGTTGTAATCACCACCAGCCAAATATCGCACACCAAGTGTTTGAAAAAAATTGGAATATTGCTCTTTTTAATGGAACACCACGGAGAGCAATACACTGATGTTATGGTTAGCGGTCCATATTGATCCTGTATTGTTATGCTTGTTGCTTGAATGTGAGATTTTTCATAATTGTCTTGTACTGTGTGTTTTATTTTGTTTTTAATGATGATAGAAGTACCAAGGCGTGCTGTGGCGGCTGGATGATTTGTGTTATATATGTTGTACTGATTTATTTTTAAGAAGCTTTTGCTTGTGAAGTGTGTCTCAGATATTAGCATTATGTCAATGTTGTTCTGTTCCATAAATGTTTTGACTTCAGTACTATGACGAGAAAGCCCGTTCGCATTCCATACTGCAATTATAAGTTTTTGTTCCATTAAGTCAGTTTAGAGATCACTGTTGTTAATAAATTGAGCATTGTTCCCATTTGTTCCATAAGGGTTTTCAGCATACTCTTTAATTCACTCATGTAATTTGATCGATGTGAGGAGAATTGATTTTCACTTTGCTGGTTTAGAGTTTGCCCTTGTTGCGTACACTGGTGCGGGATAAATATAGTTAAACGATAAGAGAAGTGAAGTAGTTCAGTTGAACTGAGATTTATTTTATTATTTAGCAATCGTATAGCGCATTTCCACTGACCCTTAACTGCAGTTTACGCTTAACTGAGGGTTGACATTGCATTTAAATGAAAAAAATTCTCATACATTTGTTTTGTATAAATTAAAATCATGAAAATCGCAGATGCACCCCCTGACATAAAAATCTTTATAGCGGTGGAAACACTTGATATTTTTTAAAATTCTTTACAGAAGTTTTGCAAGGTTTTCTGAGGTATCTTCTGAGGAGAGTTTCTATGACCCCAGTAGTCTGTGCTAAGTTCTCATCCATGCTTCTTCAATTCGAGGGTCTATACAGAGGACCGATAGAGGCTGGATTGAACCCAATAATGAAAACTTGGGGGTTTTATGCTACGCACACTTTCCGTGCAGCTCCGTTCCATCATAAACTGCACGGATGAGTGCGGTAGCGATATATTCTGGTGTTCTTCCTGGATATCGAGGGGGCTTTGAACAATGTTTGCCCTTGTAACGACTCTATTTCGGCTGGGGTAAAACTCAGCGGGTTCCAGGGATCGTATACAGAAATTAATGTTAAAAGCCGGTGTGTACTTACATGTGGTTCATTTAATTCATTTATTTAATTATAATTGTTTATAATTTGATTCATATTAATTTATTAGTTTGAAAATGATTTTACTCTGCTAATTAACTTAAATAAATTAGTTTAAATAGTTTTATTTTGCTTAACTTATTCAAATTTGGTTTTGTTCTAATTTAAATTACCTAAATAATTAGACTTGCTAGTCGCTTGGGGCCTCGTCTGTGTGGTCGCTGTTGGCAATGCTAGTCTCCGCGAGAATCGGTAGGACCATAAACTCGCGGTTCTGTACGTTAGTATATGTCACCACGAGAATCGGTAGAACCATAAACTCGTGGGGCGGTCTTAGCGTTAGTATAAGTCACCACGAGAATCGGTAGAACCATAAACTCGTGGGGCGGTCTTAGCGTTAGTATAAGTCACCACGAGAATCGGTAGAACCATAAACTCGTGGGGCGGCCTTAGCGTTAGTATATGTCACCACGAGAATCGGTAGAACCATAAACTCGTGGGGCGGTCTTAGCGTTAGTATATGTCACCACGAGAATCGGTAGAACCATAAACTCGTGGGGCGGTCTTAGCGTTAGTATAAGTCTTGTGTAAAAGTATACTGCTACTGGTGCTGGAGTTTTGCTGCTGCTGGATCGGAGTGTGTCTTGTCTGCCTGATGCCGAATGAAAGAAAGAGACTGGGTTGCCAGTTGCTCCTGCTTTTATGCTCCAGGTTTAGTGTAGATCATCCAATAGTTGTTGTTGTGCGGGAACTGTAGTTTGTTGTGGCATGTTGCTACAGTTTCCCGCATTGTTCTTCTTGTTTGAATTTGACTTTGGGCCACCTTCAGCACATTGTTGTTTTTTTTCTCGCTGTTGTTCTTGTAAGTTTTTGCCCTTGGGCCACCTTCAATATTGTGTTGTTGTTGTGATGATTTACCTTGTTGTTGTTCCTTGTGTTGTTTGTTGTTGTTGCTATTTGTCCTTCGGCCACCTTCAGCACTTTGTTGATATTTTTTATTGATGGCTTAAAATAGTTAAAAATATTAAAACATTGGATATTTAATTTTTGCTTCTCCTCTTTATGCTTTGTCCGGCCTGTTGGTGTGCTTAGCGATCGGTCTGTCGTGTTCCACTTTGTGCTTGGCCTTCGTGTTTGGGTGTTGTTAGTGGGTTAATTTTCCGAACTAATGCAGTCGGCAACTTCTGTCGCGATCTCTTGTAAGTTTCTAACATTGCGTTAGGCACTGTTGTTGTAAATTCATATTATTTTAACTGTGGTCAGCCGGTTGCACAATTGTTTGTTATCTTGCGTTGTTGACTTCGTTGTATGTTTTTCGTCGCTTATCACAGGGTTCCACTGTCTGACTTAATTGTGGCTGTGTCTTCTGTCCTCCCAATGCAGAGTATAACACTTGTTGTTGGCAGCATTACTATGGTGGGAGGTGTCTTAGACTCACTTGTATGATGGCTGCTGCACTAAATACGCCTAAAATTTGCTCCTCACATGTCCTCCCTACTTTGCGGCCGATGGAAAATGGTCACCTGACCCTGCCAGAGGGTGATGATTTTGCATGATCCTCGCTGGAATCGGATTCCTTTCCGTTGTGTGCACTGTTCTCGTCAGATGCGTTTGTTAGTTAGCGTATGCTGTGATGCCACCTGGCGCGCAGAATGGTTTCAGCTCGCTAATATGCGCTGTCTTTGTCTCCTTGGTTCCTTCACGTTTCATCTTGACAATGACTGGGGAGGTGAAGGTGTCTATCCGGTATGGCCCATCGTAGCGTGGGGCCAACTTGGCGGCGAAGTGGTCGATGGCTTTGGACAAATGGTGCTGTTTTGCTAACACCAATTGTCCAACTTCTGGTTTCCAGGGCCTTCGTCGTAGGTTATAATGACGCCGTTGATCTTGAGCCGCTCGCTCCAGATTCCTTGTCACTAATGTGTATGCTTCCTTTAGTAGTTCGGCTCTTTCGTTGGGTGTTTGTTTCCTTTGTCCTGTTCCTGGGGTGGTTTCATCGTACAACGCTCCTGGGCGTCGTGGTTCGCGTCCTTGTACCAGATAAGCCGGACTGTACCCTGTTGTCTCCGACACACTAGTGTTGATTGCTAGCGTCAATTCTGGAAGCAAGTCATCCCACTTCTGTTGCCGCTGACTCGCGAATTGGGCCACCATAGTCTTGATGGTGCGATTTGTCCGTTCCACCGCATTTTCCTGTGGAGTGTAGGGTGCCGTGAACTGGTGCCTGATGCCATAGTCTTTGGTAAATCGTCGGAATGCTCGACTGGTGAATTGTGACCCATTGTCCGTCACCAGAATCTTGGGTACTCCAAAACGCGACAGTATGTGTTCCCGGAAAGCCCGTTGTAATGTCTCGGTGGTGGCTTTTCGGAGGGGAGCCATCTCTGTCCATTTGGAGAACTTATCGAAAAACACAACTAGCATGGTGTTGCCATGCGTGGAACGGGGTAAGGGTCCGACAAAGTCCGCGCACAATATGGCCCACGGCTCCAGGGGTATTTGCGTCAGCATTTCTCCAGCAGGTTGTTGTTGGCTGGGCTTGTACTTCTGGCATAGTGTGCACTGACGAACGTAGCGGCTGGTGTCCCGGAACAGTCCTGGCCAGTAGTACCTATTTGCAACTCGGGCTATCGTTTTCCGGATGCCTAGGTGTCCTGCGGTTGGCGCGTCGTGGTTCTCTTGCAAAATTCGTACCCTCAGAGGCCTAGGTACGCATAGCTTCCATGGTGTACAGTCCTCATCACCCGTGCGATTTGGTATATGGCGATACAGCTGCCCGTTTTCCAGTGTGTAGTCGGAGAATTTAGCCGGGTTGGCAAGTATTTCTCCTTTTCGCTTGAGCCACCACTTGCAATTTTGCTCTGCTTGGTCCTGCACAGTGACAGTGCATGCAGCCTCGACCGGTTGTCTTGATAGTGCGTCCGCCAGTACATTTAGTTTTCCTTTGCGGTATTGTACCTCGAATGAATGCTGCTGAAGTTCTAGCGCCCACCGTGCTATGCGTCCTGAAGGGCTCTCGATGGAATTTAGCCACTTCAGCGATAGGTGGTCGGTGATCACGGTAAAGTGGTAGCCCTCCAGATATGGCCGCATTTTCCGGATGCCCCATATTATGGCTAGACACTCCTTCTCAGTTGGGGAGTAGTTTAGCTCAGCTCCATTCAGGTGTCTACTAGCGTACGCTATTACTCGCTCCGCCCCCTCGATCTCCTGCGTAAGCACTGCTCCCAACGCGTAGTCACTGGCGTCGGTCTGGAGCGTGAACTTCTGACTAAAGTCTGGGCAGGCGAGAATCGGAGCTTCCGTCAATCGTTGTTTCAGTAATTCAAAAGCCTCCTGTTGTTCGGTACCCCATCGGAAATGTTTTCCTTTCTTAAGCAGCATCGTTAAAGGGTGTACTGCTTTTGCAAAGTCGGGTACAAAACGGCGGTACCAAGATGCGATGCCCAAGCAGCGACGTAGCTGTCGTATGTTCTCTGGTGGTTGCAGCTCCCGTATGGCAGCGATTTTATCTGGGTCAGTATGTATTCCTTTGTCGCTGACCACGTGTCCCAGATATTTTAGCTCCTTCCGAAAGAATGCACACTTCTCCAGATTTAGTTTCAAATTTGCCTCCCTCAACCGTCGGAACACCTCTTGCAGGTTTCTCATGTGTTCTTCTAGGTCTCTCCCTGTGACAATAATGTCATCAAGGTAGGCAAACGCGTGTGGCTCCATGTCGTGGCCAATAACTTGGTCCAGTGCTCTTTGAAAGGTTGCTGGTGCGGAGTGTAGCCCGAAAGGCATAACACGCCACTGGAAGAGGCCTCTGCCGGGTACCGTGAATGCGGTATACTGCTTGCTCTGCTCCTCCATGGGTATCTGCCAATACCCGTTCTTCAGATCGAGACTACTGATGTATTTAGCCTCACGCAGTCGGTCTAAAATGTGTTGGATTCGCGGCAGTGGGTATGCGTCGGGTATGGACCTGGCGTTGAGTTGTCGATAATCGATGCACAGACGCCATTTCCCATCCCGTTTCCTTACTAGCACAATCGGTGCGCTGTGGGGGCTATGCGAGGGTTCGATACAGCCTTTAGCTATTAATTCGTCCACTTCCGCGCCAATGATTTCTTGCTGCGCTGGATTTCTCGGGTAGTATCGTTGTTTGATGGGTCGGTCATCGCGCATCACTATTTTGCGGCTTGTGATATTGGTCACGCTTGGCCCGTCTGTGAATTTAGCCAACTCTGTGGCCAGAAACAGTTTTATCTTTGATTCGTCCGTAGCGGCTTCATGTCGTATGGTTGTGCACGATGCGATAACTTGTGATTGCACACCATCCGTCTTGGGGCCTAGCTGGATTTCCTGGCCTCCACATGTCATGGATAGGCCTTGCTGTGTCATGAAGTCCAGGCCGAGCAATAAGTCGTCGGTGGAGTCGGGCATGCTAAGTAGCTCCAGCTGACATACCTTTCCACCAAGCTTGACACACGTCACAAACGCTTGAGTAATATCCCTTGTTCGACCATCCGCCATCCGTGCTCTAGTGTATGTAGAGTTTACTCTACCGGTGGTAGCACCTAAATGGGAAATGAGTCGCTCGCTGATGAAACTCCTTGTGGCGCCTGTGTCTAGTGTGGCCGTGATGTTTTCTGTGCCAATGGTGACGGCGGCACAGATACGCTGTCCATCGTAGCGTAGTGCACTTACTGCGTTTGAGGCTTGTTGTCCGTGGGCTGCTCCATGCCTCGTTGCTGGCGGCAGCCCCGCTCGTTTCCCCCTACCGTCCTACAGCATTCACTGTTCTAGTTCCTCTCCTACCGCACTCCCAACAGAAAAGTACTTGGGCATTGCGGCAGTGTCGCGCTATGTGATCAGACTGACCACATCTTCTGCATGCTGTTCGTGGATTTATAGGTACCACCTTGTTGGTACAGTTGGCTGGTGCTACTTGTCGGTTTCTGGTTTCGCATGGGGACATGCGCTCGACCCGTGGTTGTATCTCGTGGCGTGTTGGTGGTGGTCGTGGTGGCGGTGGTCGTGGTGGTGCTGCTCGTGAAGCCTCGTTGTCACCACGTATGCCCTCGAGGTCTTCCGCCATTTCCACCAATTCTTCCAGCGTATCGAAATCCTTTCGACGGACATACCACTGGTATTCCTCTAGGCTGTTGCGAAAGATTCGCTCTAACTTCTGGGCCTCCGTGTATCCTGCGTGACGCATCAGGTTTTGAAGTTCTACCACGTACTGTTTGAAGTGTTCACGTGGGTTTTGCCGTCGTTGGCGAATTTCATCCTCCAGCTTTTCGAAGTACCTGGTGGGTAGGAAAAGCTTTAAGAAGTCCTTTTTGAATAAAACCCAATCAACCCATGCTCGGTTGTTGTTTCTATACCAGAGCAGAGCACGCTCCTTTAGGAGTTCTGGCATAGTTCGAGGCAGCATGCGCTTGTTTAGTCCATAGACTTCCGATAATTCTTCCACTCGCTCTATGAAAGCTATCGGGTCATGCCCTCCATCATATTTCAAGGACCATTTCCTAACGTGGTCGATGGCTGCCGAGTAGATGGCTATCCCGCTTCGCGAGACTTCAGGGACTACTGTCTGGAACGCGGTTACATATACAGCTGGAACATTTCCGGCTGCCCATAGCGTGTCTTTCTTCGTGGCTGTCGATGCTCCGGGGCTTATAGGTCGCTCTGCGCTGGGGCTAGCTCTCAAGTGTGGACTGGGTCCTGGCGACAAAGTCTTCGTGAGTCGGGCCTGTAGCTCTGCCAGCCGAACCTCCTGGTCTAGAGTCATCTCTGTGCCGGTGATAAACTCCGCAAGCCTCTTTCGTAGCTCTTCCACTGTGCCCGTGGCCTCTAGGCAGACTACCAGTTGGTCTTTTCGCACGGTGTACACCCAACTCGTCTTTCCCATCCTGTGTCAGACTCTGGTGATGGGACGTGGGTTGGATAATATAGCTTTGTTGTATTTACTCTCTTTATTCTGAGGGTCCCTGCTCGGGCGCCACTGTAACGACTCTATTTCGGCTGGGGTAAAACTCAGCGGGTTCCAGGGGTCGTATACAGAAATTAATGTTAAAAGCCGGTGTGTACTTACATGTGGTTCATTTAATTCATTTATTTAATTATAATTGTTTATAATTTGATTTATATTAATTTATTAGTTTGAAAATGATTTTACTCTGCTAATTAACTTAAATAACTTGTTTAATTAAATTAGTTTAAATAGTTTTATTTTGCTTAACTTATTCAAATTTGGTTTTGTTCTAATTTAAATTACCTAAATAATTAGACTTGCTAGTCGCTTGGGGCCTCGTCTGTGTGGTCGCTGTTGGCAATGCTAGTCTCCGCGAGAATCGGTAGGACCATAAACTCGCGGTTCTGTACGTTAGTATATGTCACCACGAGAATCGGTAGAACCATAAACTCGTGGGGCGGTCTTAGCGTTAGTATAAGTCACCACGAGAATCGGTAGAACCATAAACTCGTGGGGCGGTCTTAGCGTTAGTATATGTCACCACGAGAATCGGTAGAACCATAAACTCGTGGGGCGGTCTTAGCGTTAGTATATGTCACCACGAGAATCGGTAGAACCATAAACTCGTGGGGCGGTCTTAGCGTTAGTATAAGTCTTGTGTAAAAGTATACTTTACCTTGGTGCTACTGGTGCTGGAGTTTAGCTGCTGCTGGATCGGAGTGTGTCTTGTCTGCCTGATGCCGAATGAAAGAAAGAGACTGGGTTGCCAGTTGCTCCTGCTTTTATGCTCCAGGTTTAGTGTAGATCATCCAATAGTTGTTGTTGTGCGGGAACTGTAGTTTGTTGTGGCATGTTGCTACAGTTTCCCGCATTGTTCTTCTTGTTTGAATTTGACTTTGGGCCACCTTCAGCACATTGTTGTTTTTTTTCTCGCTGTTGTTCTTGTAAGTTTTTGCCCTTGGGCCACCTTCAATATTGTGTTGTTGTTGTGATGATTTACCTTGTTGTTGTTCCTTGTGTTGTTTGTTGTTGTTGCTATTTGTCCTTCGGCCACCTTCAGCACTTTGTTGATATTTTTTATTGATGGCTTAAAATAGTTAAAAATATTAAAACATTGGATATTTAATTTTTGCTTCTCCTCTTTATGCTTTGTCCGGCCTGTTGGTGTGCTTAGCGATCGGTCTGTCGTGTTCCACTTTGTGCTTGGCCTTCGTGTTTGGGTGTTGTTAGTGGGTTAATTTTCCGAACTAATGCAGTCGGCAACTTCTGTCGCGATCTCTTGTAAGTTTCTAACATTGCGTTAGGCACTGTTGTTGTAAATTCATATTATTTTAACTGTGGTCAGCCGGTTGCACAATTGTTTGTTATCTTGCGTTGTTGACTTCGTTGTATGTTTTTCGTCGCTTATCACAGGGTTCCACTGTCTGACTTAATTGTGGCTGTGTCTTCTGTCCTCCCAATGCAGAGTATAACACTTGTTGTTGGCAGCATTACTATGGTGGGAGGTGTCTTAGACTCACTTGTATGATGGCTGCTGCACTAAATATGATGGCGGTTGTGTATGTGCTTTTTAGCAATATAGGTGGGAGGAGCCAAAGTCTTAGGACTATTAACGTGTATATTTTAGGGTTGGTTGTTTAAGCACTTGGCCCCTATTTTAAATATACACGTTTGGGGCGTTATGGCAAAACTAAATATGTAGGGGCAAATTTACGCCTAAAATTTGCTCCTCACACCCTCTTCCGATCTCATTAAGCCTAAACAAGAAACTGGGCGACTCTGATAGTAGTGCAATGGCTGTTAATACACAAAGTCACTAATATCTCCAATATCTATAAATTTTCTGACAGCCAAGCGGCTATTAAGTCACTTTCTGGAGTCTACACCCCATTCTAAGCGTGTAGTAAGGTGCCGGCCTGCTCGAAATATCCTGACGGTACGAACCGGAGTTCACTTCCGGTGGGTGCCTGGTCACAGGGGTATGGTTGACAATTGTGATGCAGACGCATTGGCGAGAGGCACAAAACTACCCCTTTCAAAACGTGGTGCCGGCATATAGGCGGGTAGGTAACAGCCTCTAGTCTGAGAAACAAACTTTGCAGAATTGCCAGAGGCATCTGGATTCGCTTATCAGGAAGAGAACAGCACAGATACTGCAACTAGGACGCGACTCTCTCGCCATAACGGTTTTAGTCCAGACTGACCACTCAGTCATTAGCACACATGTTCAGAGGCTTAACCTACCCTTCAATAAGTTCTGACGCAGCTGTAGGTCGGCGGATGAAGAGGAGGAGATCCTAAACTTAATGTGCTACTACCCTGCCCTACCGAGAGCCTTGCTGAGCTATCCTCGATTAGTATAAGTAAGATCGCTCGCTTCATCAGAGAATCGCCATGATTTTCCTTTCAGTCCCGGGGTAGGTATTTCATTTTAAGGGATTCACGACTCTGTGGTATCACAACGGGGCAATAGTGAGATCCCTTGGCCCTAGGTGAGATCCCTTTAATTGCCACCCTAACTGAACCTAACCTAGTATTGCTAGGTGGTATTAGATCCTTATTATTGGTTTAAATATTTTAAAGCAAATAATATCATTTTTATTGAAATGTGGAAATTTACCATCATTTACTATATTTTGTTGGGCAGCCTCGAGAACTTCCTTTGTATGCTGCTCTGCGAATTATAGTAATATCTTCAGAATCACCTAAATTCTGTGGCAGGTCTTTAACTGTAGATGATTGTGTATTATCCTCTTAAATGAAGTTAATAGTTATAAATTTATTGTAAAATAATTGTGTTTTATGCTACAATATAATATATTTAGGAAAACAATTTTACGTTCTGATGTAAAATTCATATTTATAATTTTAATTCAGTCACTAGTTTGCACGATTATGCTCAATTCATTCCGCTATCAATGCTTTTGGAAGTTACTCTTAAGCACAGAGATTAGCAACTGTGCAGGTGAATGCTCCAATTTAATTTTCAGTGGATTTCCATGAAAGTAACTATAATATGATTTGTATTCTTAGCAGGATTTATATGGGAATAAAGATTTGTCATATTAATGCACAAACCTAGATTGATGAATTTAGATATTTGCTTGAGAGTTCAGGGGTAGATTTGATTTGTGTCTCGGAAACTTGGTTTATGGTATCAATGAACTTGTTCAAAGTTAATGGTTATAGACTGTTTCGATCTGGTTGCCAAATCCACAGTAAATCGGGTATTGATGTAAAATTAAATATTTGTTCCTAAGTGTTGGCAATGTTGTTGAGAGTCTACATGTTGGTTGTGTTTTTATAGACCGAATCGTAACATGATGTACAATTGTTTCTTGAACATCTCCGGGGGAATTTCCAAAGTATTGTTGTGGCAGGGGAGAATGGATTGTGTGTTCTAAAATGTCTGCCTTGGGGTTGGTTTTGGTAAATTCATTGTCACCGATGCATTTAAAAAAACCAACAGTTCACTGTTGGATTTATATTTTGTTGATAATATAGGGAAAGTTAAGCTGTATGAACAGCTCTCAGCCACTTGTTTCTCTAAACATGACTTGATTTTTCTGACAATTGATTTTAAACTTAAAATTACCCCAAATATTACAAGTTATCGTGACTATAACAATATTGACTACCAAAATTTATGTACTAAGCTCGAAAGTGTTGATTGGGATTCAATCCTTTTTATGACCTCTATAAGTGACAAAATGAAGTACTGATGAATTTGTTCCGGAAATAGTTTGCTGTATACGCAATGGAGAGCCTTGGTTTAACAATAAAATATATACTTTAATAGACTCACCTGATGCAGCATACAAACGATGGAAACGATAGATCTCTTTTTCGCGAGCCATATAAAAACTATAAAAGACAGGTGATAAAAGAGGTTAGGGTTGCTAAATGTATTTATTATGATGGTAAATTCTCTAATGCTGTAAGTAGCAACCAGACGTGGAGACATATTCGGGGCATTGGCTTGGGGAAAAACGGCACATTTGGAAATTTTGATAATGATCTTAACGAACTGTATCAGAGGTTTGTTGACCTGCCGATCGAACCAGTGCATGGCAATACTTATTTAGATTCTTGTCGTCTTGTGTCTTCTGAGTGTGTGTTTGATTTTGGTGGTGTAGAGGAGTCGGTTGCTTTGGAGTGTTTTCTGAGTGTAAAGCGAATGCTTTTAGTACTGATGAGATTCATCCCGTTTTTTTTAAGGCACTGCTTCCTGGGCTGTTCCGGTAATTATCCATATTTTCAATAAAGCGATAATGACATCGTCATTTCCCAAATGTTGGAAGGTAGCAAAAATTCTTCCCACAGCAAAGTCAGACAATGACTACCGACCAATTGCTATTTTACCATATTTCTCTAAAGCATTTGAATTACTTATTGATAAATAGCTGAGGAAGTTTTTGTCGGGAAATGGTATTATAACTGTGTAACGACTCAAATTTCTGCCGGGGTATCCTCAACGGTGTCCATGAGTCGTACACAGAAATTCTTCACGCTTTTTTGTCTAATAGATTAGGCTTCGTTTAAAATGGTAACTTTTCTTATTTATTTAATTATCCTTGACAAATTCGGTATGTTTAGTATTCCTCCGATGATTCAAGACAAATTGGACGATCTGAACTTTCAAGCAACTTCTGTCCCGTTTGATGGTTCTTGTCTTAGTCGCTGATGTAGTCCAAGTTGCATATGTTCCTTATGTCGTCGGCATCTCAGTTGTGCTTAATACGTTGGAAATTCTTTATGTTCCAATTTCCTCTGCTACAGAGGAATGTCCTCCTGTCCTGGTGCTCGTGGTAGTGCAGTGCTGGTGTCCTCAACGGAACAATCCTTGGACGTCCAAGATGGTTCCAACGAATAACATCATAATATGATGTTATTTGTTGGAACGGATGATGCACGTAGTGGAACTCTATAGTTTGCTTTTGGTGTTTGGCTTGACTTTATTTGTTTCTTGATGTCTATTGCCTCTGCCTGTCAGTTGATCCTATAGTCGCTGATCTAGTCCGAATTGCTTAAAACGAACTTCGAATACTTGTTTTCGACTTTCAACGTTTGTTTTTCCACTTCGAATATTTATTTTTCCACCTCTCTGAAAGATTCTCAATCAATATTTAACCTACTAAAAGTTAAACGTGATTGAGAATTCGTTGCATACAAAAAGAACGAAACATACGAACTCAAAATCTGATTCGCCTTCTTTGATTTTTTATATTTTGAACAAACATATTTTGTGTGGGTCTTCACAACTGAAAGACAATCGGGTTTTACACCAAGGCGGAGCTGCATAACGGCCATAATTGATGTAGTGGGAGATATTCGAGAGCACCTCCCTCTAATAGAAAGTGTTTCTTGACACTGTTGACACATTCTAAAGCGTTTGACTGTGTTGACCATGATTTATATGCACAAAACTATTGAAAACATACAACTTCTCTCCCACTGCGGTAAAGTTATTAAAATCGTACCCCACAATTAGAACGCAGGCGGTTTACCAACTGTGGTAGGTACTGTTGCGGCATCTAATTTTCTCTCTGTGGCTCGCATTCCATTTTTGGCCCACTTCTATTTTGCTTGTATATAAATGACCTGCCGACTGTCTTACATTCAAATTTCTGCAGATGACATTCAATTTTACATCAGTTGTACACCTAACGAAGTTGTCGACTGTGTCACAAAAATTCATAAACACGTGAATAGTATATATTTTGGGCAAGATCGAATGGTTTGTGTCTTAATCCGACTAAGTCTAAGTGTTTGGTGGTCTGCAAGAAACACTTTGTAACCACAGGTCTACCTGGAATATTTATGCATTACTTATTTACACGTGATTAAAAATTTGGGAGTTACATGTGTTGGTACTCTATCGTGGAGTAATCATAACAGTAACGGTTGTAAATTCTATGGTCTGCTGTGATCTCTATGAGCTACACAATATTTTACTCCTATCATGATTAGAATGATAGTTGATAAGTTCTCTCTTCTCCCAACTATGTTGTATGGTTGTGGAATATTTGCGAATTGTGATGCGGCAAGTAAGCGGAAACTCAATGTGCTATTTAACACTATAACGTGGTACATTTACGGTTTAAGGCGAAGAGATCATGTGCCACCATGGCGCGCTATAGAACTATTTCATATCATATTCGATCAACTTCTTGACACTCGAAGTATTCCTTTGTTGCATAAGATTATTTGCACTCAGGAGCCTCCATATTAGTATAAGCGCTTTAAATTTACTCGCTCTTGTCGTTCTAATCAGCTTGTGCTGTTCAGATCACTTAAGTCTGATCGTCAAATTTTTCGATAATGCTGTAAGACTTTAAAATTCACTGTATTTACGGATACGGGCAATGCTATTCTATTCAAAATTGAGCTTAATAATCACTTTCAGGAGCAATGCATTGATGACCTCAATTGGATTGCACTAAGTTGTATGTGGCTGGGTACACTGTTTATATATCCTATCTATGTATATTGTAACTAATAACAAACTTGAAGCTATGCATTTGTATGGTTATCATTTAGAATTGAAAGTTGTACTGTTGTAATACATACGAGTATTCTAATAATTTTGTTCGTACTTGTGGGCTATTGTATTTTATGGTATAAGTCAAATTTTGCCCGGATTATTGTACTAAATTGTATCACTTCATGTTATTGGAACAATTTTACTAGGTTTTGTCTTATTGTCCCAAATTGATAGTAAATTAATAATAACAAATAATAAATAAAGCAATACCGAACTAGCAAAATGCTCTCGGGACCTACGTTGACTTTTTGTGCTGCGCATTTTGGAATATAAAGTAAGTAGTTAATTTTAATTACATCTATTTTGAGATAATCTCTTATAATGTAAGTATTGTATTGTAATGTAAGTAAAATGTCTTGCATTTGGAAAAGTATTACGTTAAATTAACATATGACTTTTACCGGTCACTTCAATTTTTGGTTATAGTATTATATTTTATTCAATTAATTGGAAGCTTATAAATACAAATATATATATGTATACAATTTTTAAAATTGATCAACTATTACTTTATTAAATTGGTGGTAAAATAAACTACTCTTATTAAAATCAAATTATCAAAGAAGTCCAGTGATCAAAATAATACCTAACATTTTAATATTTTGACAACTGTCATCCTTGATCTAGTATCTTTAGACATTGAAATATTGTAGAATACTTTAGATTTACTATTCTACTCTCAGATAACTCAAACATAGGGGTTGAAGCGCCAGTTTCGTTGAAGCGTCAGTTTCGTTGAAGCGAAAATTTTCGGAGGATGGGAATATGCGATTATAGTTCTAGGAAAATTAGCCTCTATCCCATCTAGACCGATAGTGCGTGGCGAAGAGTCATATCCTGCCGGAGGTAACCGTGCTATTTAAAACAGAACACTACGGATCTATACTGAGGAGTCAATAAACACCTCCCAGGATACAGGGTGTGGAGGAGCAAACCTATATAAAAAACCTCTGGGTTGGAGCAAGATATCATACGACCCGTGTCGATGCTCAGCCTGGCTGGGGACCCAGGTAAAAGAAAATAGCCCAGTCTCTAACGGCGTCCTCCGGTTCTATCTAGCCTTACCCGCGCACACAGACCTCTGCGCGAGCGGACCTCTCTTGCCCGATACTCGTGAGACCATATATGAGCAATTTAAACTACAATAATCCAAAACCAAAGGAGGGCGGTGCTCCGAAAAAACCGACAGAAGCGATCCTGTCTACCGCTAATACAAGGTTGGGAGACAGATCGATAGCAGCAGGAGGCAGAGGGGGCTTAAGCATTAGGGCTGGTCCCAGCACGAGTGTTGGTAGCAGGGGACGGGGAGGCTTGGGAAAACCGGTCTCTCGTCCCTTTCAGAGGGGTGCTGAAGGAAGAAACCCAGAGGAGGTAGTAAAAACCCAAACGCTGACTGTGGTCAGGGGCGGGGGGCTGCCCCGGGGATCAATCGGCAGCAGACAGTAGAGGGGCCCAGCAGCTCAAAAAAGGTTGCTGGGGCAGGCCAGGGGCTCGTTTAAACCCGTCAGTCCGTCAAAGCAGGCCATTTACGAAAAGAAGGCGGCCCTATCAAAATATGAAGCTCTACCAACTGATCAGCTCAATGAGAGGTAGGGCAAATCGGTAGAGTGGGCAAGGGGCAAACCGGCGGGTACAGCCCCAAAGAGACAACATTCGGCTGAAGAGGCGGCTGAGGTCGCTAAAAGAAAAAAACTCGGCGGCCAGAAATACCCATCCTACAGCGAAGTTGTCAAAGGTGGGGGTGAGATGCTGGCCAACATTGACCGGAAGGAGGAGGAAGGGGTCATACCAAAAGAGAAGTGGAGGTGGGCGGAGCAAGCGATTGCCGAAGTCTACCCTGGACCCCCCTTTCTGTCACGATGCGGGCTGGTATCAGGGCAGGGCCAAGCTTATCGCATGCGATGACAGCAGATCACCCAACCTATACAAGATAGTCATATGCAGAGGCTACCCAGAGACTGCAAAATAGCAGTCTCTGGGTAGCCTCTGCATATCACGATCTTGTATGTTGGGTGATCTGCTGTCATCGCATGCGATAAGCTTGGCCCTGCCCTGATACCAGCCATCGCAAAATAGCAGTCTCTGGGTAGCCTCTGCATATATGCCACATGACAAGGACGCTCCACCGAAGGAGGTTCGGACATTGGTCATAGAGGCAGCCGCAGCCAACAGGAAGTTGGTTGTCTCCAGCGACGTAAACGCATAAAACACATTGTGGGGAAGCTCGAACACTAACGCAAGAGGTGAGTCAGTTTTAGACTTCATTAGAGAGAATAAGCTTAGTGTCCCAAATTTAGGCTCAGAGCCGACGTTTATAACACAAAATAGAAAGGAAGTGTTAGATATTAACCTGACTTTGGATAATTTTGCGAACAATATAAAAAGATGGAGAGTGTCGAATGAAAAATCCTACTCTGACCATCGCTATATAGAATACGAATTGAACTTCCCAGTAGCTCCAGTTAAGACCTTTAGAAATATACGGAGAACGGACTGGGGGAAGTATAGGAAGACTCTCAGGGCCTCACTGCTAAGAAATCCCCCGTCTGATCCCACAGACACTGTGGAATTAGTCGAGCTGATCAATCAGGTAACAACGGTCCTGAATAGATCACTGACAGCCGGGTGCCCGGTTGTAAAACTGAGAGGCAAGAACAAACCACCTGGTGGTCAATGGATCTAGGGCTTCTCCGGAAGTCCAATAGACGGTTATTTAATAGGGCTAAAACTTCGGGTCTGCCTGCGGACTGGTAAGTCTACAAGGCTAAGCTAAAAATATACAAGAAAGCAACCAGAACTGCGCAGCGACAGTCCTGGCAAAATTATTGTAGGGATGTGGAAGAAACATCGGAAGCAGCTAGACTAAAAAGAATCCCAGCGATGACACCACACAACCTGGGTAAAGGTCCGGGTGATGTGTGGAGTGAAACGAGCGAGGAATCTTTGGCTCTTCTCTTAGATACGCATTTTCCAGGCAGTAGCACAGTGGAAGGTGATAAGTCGACACCTAGGGGCAGGCAGTCTGAGATAGGGAATACGATAGTTACAGTCGAGAAAGTTGAGTGGGCCATTAACACCTTTGGTTCATATAAATCTCCGGGTCCGGATGGAATTTATGCAGCAGAACTGCAACAATCACGGGACTTCATTACGCCCTGGGTTGTGACTGCAATTAGAAGCTGTCTTAGCATGATGGAGAGAAACGAAGGCTTCATACCCAAAGCGGGCAGGTCCTCACATGTAAATCAAGGCAAATCGACAGAGACGGCGTTACACATACTTATTGGTATAGAGGAAAAAACCATCCAGCAGAAGGATGTCGCACTAGGGCGTTCATTGACATAGAAGGCGCTTTCAATAACATAAGTTAGAACGCCATTACGGGAGCGTTAGAAGCTCTGGGCGTCGATCCTAATATGGTAGCGCTGATAGAGACGATATTCGTCAGCAGAAAGGTCACTGCCAGCTTAGGTTCCTACACCTTAAGAAGACAAGTCTGCACAGGCACTCCTCAGGGAGGAGTCCTCTCCACCCCTGCTCTGGAATTTAGCGGTAAATTCATTACTGCTAGCCCTAGAGAGGGGTTGCCATGTCGTCGCCTATACTGATGATTTGGCAATTGTGATTACAGGAACATATTCAAACACTCATGGATATTTTGCGCTCTAGCCTGGCCACGCTTACTGGTTGGACGGGAAGAAGGGGATTTGGATTAAACCCCGATAAAATGGAATTAATCCTCTTTTCCAAGAAAAATAGATCTCCTGATGTCTCCCCATTAACATACAAAGGTGTGGAAATTCCGATGAAGGACACAATTAGATATTTGGGACTACTACAAGATCGGAAACTTACCTGGAAACCCAATATTGAAGAAAGAGTCAGAAAGGCCAATATTGCTTTGTACACATGTAAAAAAGCGGTCGAAATCAGGTGGGGGCTATCCCTGCACTTGCTGTATATTTCGGTGGTCAGACCTATATTGCTATATGCAATACTGGTATGGTGGCCAGCCACACAGAAACAAAGCTATTTGAAGCTTCTGAGCAAGGTCAAAAGAACGGCTTTTTTATGCATCTCTGGTGCTTTAAGAACCACGCCTGGTAAAGCTTTAGAAGTAATACTCAACCTACCTACATTAGAGCTGGTAGGGAAACAGGTGGCCGCCACATCAGCACTAAGGCTGAAATGTGCGGCGTTATGGCATGATCGGCAGATTGGTCACTCGACTATTGCGCATACCTGGAGTAGTTCTATCCAACACATTGACCACTCTCACCACACATTGACTAATCTCAACTTCGATAGGCACTTCCAGACATATATTCCGTCTAGAAGAGAGTAGCAAAACCAATGCCATGGAGAAGGGGGGAACTGAATTTCTACACTGACGGATCCAAACTTGACGAGTCAGTTTTCTCCAAAGAACTGGGACTGGAACTTTCTTTCCGTCTCCCCGATCACTGCAGTGTTGATCAAGCAGAGGTCCTCGCCAGAAAGGAGGTAGCCGTCTACTTAAATAGACATGCCGTAACAAAAAATATAAATATCTACTCGGATAGCCAGGCGGCCATCTTGTCAATGACCTCGGTGGTACTGAAATCAAAGGTTGCTCAGGACTGCCGAGCAGCCCTAAATGATATCAGTACTGCAGTCTACGCCTTATATGGGTTCCGGGGCATAGGGATATTAAGGGGAGTTGTAGGGTTGATTACTTAACCAGACGGGGCACCAACCTTCCTTTAGGCACGGACAGATGTGAGATTGGAATACCAATTGCCACCTGTAAACTGATGCTGAAGGATAGGGTCGTGCGTGAGACCAGCGGGTCTTGGGCACAAGAGGGCACTTGCTTAACGACTAGGCTAATGTGGCCGGAACTTAATAGAAGCAAATCTAGAGACTTGCTTGCCCTATCGAGAGAGCATATCTCTAAGGTCGTGGATTGTATAACTGGTCACTGGCTGTTCGGCAGACATGCTCTCAGGCTGGGAGTATTCTCTCATGAATACTGCAGAAGCTGTGGGATGAGGAGGAGGAGGAGACTGTGGAACATCTCTTCTGTAGTTGCTCCGCTCTGGCTAGAAGCAGAGCGGGCTCTTTAGGCAAATACGCTTTTAACTCTCTTACAGAGGTGTCTAGCGCGAAGGTCAAACAAATCCTGCGCTTTATTAGGGCTTCGAAATGGTTCGACGAGTGAATCGGAGGTGCGTTATTGCGCGGTGGTATCACAATGGACCCATGGTGGTCTGAGTGAGCTGGTCCTTAGACTGGCTGCCACGTTAACCTAACCTAACCTAACCCAGACATAATCAACGCCATAACTATTGAGTGTTGTAATATATTTTAATGAAAATACGTTAGGTTTAGATTACCAAATCAATAAGAAAAAACTGCACACGGTCCTCCTACTTAATTACATAACCAAACATAGAATAGACTTTGAAGAACTGTATCTCAAGTCAATCCATTAGACGTTATTAATGAAAAATATATCTGTTTAAGTTCGTGTCTATTCAGGATTTAAATATCAAATATATCCATCACGGAATGAGTAAATTTTTATATTTGCGGAATTTTTTTCTTGTATGTGAAAATCAATACTTTTTATATAATATACAAGGTACATTACAAAGTGAACAGAACCGATATTTTGCTCGAAGTAGTTGCCTTCCGACACAATACGGCAATGTGTAAAAGCATGTCGAATTAGTATTTTAGATCGTCGGCTGGGATGTTCTTCAAGATTTCGGCAAAAGCCTTTTGAATGGCTTCTACATCCACAAAACTCTTTTCTTTCATCTGCCAATGAATTTTTCCGAAAAGATAAAAGTAGCAAGGTGTCAAATCAGGTGTATACTGGGAGTGGTTGATAGTTAAATTTCAAATATATGGCCTCACTAATAATAACAATATAAATATTGTAATGATGGACGCAGAATCGGCAATGTATTGTGTTAGTGTATAGACTGGTGAAAGGCAGAGTTTGCCGTGGTCACCACTAACCACTGTGCAGTTGTGTCACCGCACCAGTTTGAGAAATCAAGACAGTAGTGTTAAGTCTTCTCTACCTGTAGAGATGAAAGTGGGAATCTGGTTATGGAGGGAACATTTCTCTAAATTACTGGCAGGCGATGATGCCAACAACACTGCATCTGGAGAACTCAACCCGATACCACCAATTTACGATGACGGAGTAGTTCTTCCACCACCTAGCCACGATGAGGTCAGAGTTGATAGGGTGATGAGCTGATAGGGTGCACGCATCATCTCATCAGTAAAATATGGCTAGAAGAAAACATGCCCGACGATTGGAATCTCAGTGTCCTCTGTCCTGTATTGAAGCAAGGTGACATGATGATATGCGTAAACTACCGGGGAATCAATCTTATTGCCATTTCTTACAAGGTTCTGTCTAGCGTATTGGGTGATAGACTAAAACCATATGCCAACACACTGATTGGACTTTATCAGTGCGGTTTTAGATCTGGAAAATCCACCATTGACTAGATCTTTACGCTGCACCAAATCCTGGAGAAACCCCACGAGAATCATATCGACACTCATCATCTCTTTGTCGACTGCTTTCGATAGCCTGATAGAGAATTGCCTATATACCACCGTGTCTGAGTTCAGTATTCCTACAAATCTAATACAGCTCTGTAGAATGACATTGAGCAATACGTCCAGCTCTGTCAAGGTCTGAAGTGACCTCTCCGAACCTTTAATACCGTTCGAGGTTTCATGCGACCTCTTTAATTTCACCATGGAAGGGGTACTGCGGAAGGCCGGTATGCATTGGAATGGCACAATTTTCTACAAAAGCTCCAGCTCCTCACATATGCTGATGACATCGCCATCATTGGAGGTTGCAAACGCGATGTATTTTCCGCAATTGAAAAGTGGGTATGAAGGTGAACGAGGGCAAGACAAAGTATATGCTGTCCACCAGCAGGAATACTCGGAGTTTAAGATCCCATATTACAGCGGACAACTGTACTTTTGAAGTTCTCAAGGAATTTATATACCTTGGCTCCGCCATTAACACGGAAAACACCGTTAGCCTGGAGATTAAACGAAGAATCACGCTTTCTAATAGGTGCTACCATGGGCTCAGTAAGCAAATGTGTAAAGCCCTCTCTCGCCCGACAAAACTGACACACTACAAGACGCACATCCTACCCGTGCTGCTCTATGGCGCAGAAGCATGGGTCGTGTCGCAGACTGATGCAGCCGCGCTTTGGGTGTTCGAGAGGAAAATATTTCCAAAATCTTCGGTCCTATTCGTGTCGGCGGCGACTACCGTATTCGAATGAACCATGCACTGTACGAGCTCTACGCTGATATTGACATAGTCAGTCGGATCACTATACAACATCTGTGCTGGCTTGGACATGTCTTGCTTATGGACGAAGAAGCTCCAGCGAAAAAGGTGTTCGAAGCGGAAGCCGTTGGACGACGACGTAGGGGAGGACCACGCCTCCTATGGAAGGACCAAGTCGAGGAAACCCTAACCACGCTTGGTATAACAGATTGGAGAAGACGCGCGCAAAGCAGAGGCGCCTGGCGAGCGCTGTTCAGTTCGGCCGTAACCCGATAGTGGGTTGTTTCGCACACTCTGCAATTAGGCCACGAAATTAAGTGTTAAGTCTTCTAACTTGAATCTGATTTTATATTGCGAAAGTTTCGCCTTTTCTACTTTTCTTACATATAATAATTATTACAATTATCTAAATATTATTTATTACTTTTTATATAGATGTATTTATATGTGTCATACACACACCGTTACTATTCTCGCTTTGTAGTTGCGCGAGCCAAAATTGCAGCGTAAGCATGATGAGTAAGTTCAGCTTGATTTTTTCATACGAAACATTATAAGTGTGTATGTTCTGTTCAGCATGTTATAACCTAAGAGTAATATTTTTTGAACAGCTATGTTTACTATGTGAACTAAAAGTACAACTACCATTGCCAGAACAACAAACAAGAACAATGAAACACCAAAGAAGCAACCAATAAACATTGGAAACCAAAAACACATTTCTATACAGAGTGATGCGTTTTTGCACAAATGGTTAAAAACTTGTTATATTTATAAAATATTCGTATGAAAAAGGAATCAATATTGCTTGCAAATAACAGAAAATCTCGACATGAATTTGCGTAACTGAATAGAATAATTATAAATTTTTCAAAACTCTCCTTGACTGCCATAATTTTTAATTAGACTGCCATTCGGTTTCAGTTTATCAACGAGAAAAATTATTTCATCGTGTTTAAAACTCACTTTCCAGTGCTTTAAAATATCTTTGTATATATATATATATTTCGGACAGTCTCCGACTAGCTTTCACCACGTTCGGTTGTGTTTTCGGTCGTGTCTTAATTATCTCTTGTGTTTGAATATAACATTACTGTTTTTTGTCTCACTCTTGCACACGTTTTTTTTTCTTACAGAGGAATTGACTGGCATCCTATTTTTTCTCTTGCGAAAATAAAGAAATAAACATGGCCCCTGGGCCACCTCAACTTGAGGGGAACCGTTTTGCGTTGCTGAGCAGTAGTCCTGAACCAAAACGAAAAAAAAAAAATTGTTACCTATAGTGATCTTTCATCGTTTCCTGAACTGCCTTCGACACAAAAAGCCGATCCTAAAGTTTTGGTTTTATCTTCAGTTGACGAAAAAAAATCAATATCCCAATATTCATGTTTTTCCGTTTACAAATCGATTCAGCTTATTAGTAAAGATGTCATTTCTATATCGGAATTCCGCGATGTCAATTTACTACTGTTAGTTAAAAACAAAAAAGTTGCTGAAAAGTTTATAGCCACCAAAGGAAAGCTCTCCACGGCATATGCCCTATAAAAATCTCTTACCACTCTAACCTAAACCTCAGCAAGGGTACAGTATACGCACCATACCTTAATTTTATTTCAGAGGAAGAAATAATACGGGAACTTAATTCACAAGGTGTCGTGTCTGCCTACAAATTCCAAAAGAATATTGAAGGTAGGTTATCACCCAGTGGAGTTGGTTTCGATTTCTATCAGCTCCCTGATAAAATTGATATTTCATGGTGTAACGACTCCTTTTCTATAGCTGGGGTAGACTCAGCGGCTTCCAGGGGTCGTGTACAGAAAATGTATATATGGAATTCCACCAGGGTTATTATAGTTTAAATTTTTATTTATTTAAAATATGTTAATAAAGTTTACTACTATGGACTTAGTTAGTCCTTACAATACTATTGAATTGTTCTTAGGTCTATCACTTGGGGTAATACTCTTCGCGTGCCTAGCTTTATTTTGTTGTCCTTGTCCCTATAGGCGAACTGTCACGTTGCAGATCTATGTGCCTCAGTTGGAAAGCAATTGAAAACCAGATGTTCTCACAGAGGCTTTAAGTACTGGTAGCGTATGGGTCTTAGCGAGAAAACGATTGAAAACCAGATGTTCTCACTAAGTCTCTAAGTCTCTGTATCGTTTGTGTCTCAGTGAGAAAACGAGTGAAAACCAGATGTTCTCACTGAGTTCGTAGCGTATGTGTCTAGTAGAATAGGTGTTGTCCAGTCGGCGTTATGTAGGAAAATAGATCTAATCTCGTTGACGGTATATAGCAAAAGAAGCTCTGATCTATTCGGCGGTTTGGAGTACACGAGAGGTCTGAACGCGTCGTCGGAATGCAGGTCTGATGTCGTCGGCGGTATGTAGCAAAAGAGCAGGTCTGACGACACTATGACAGGAGAACTGAAATTTTCTACTCTATATAGGCCATCGTACCGTGACGCCAACTTTGCTGCGAAATGATCCGTGGCTTTGGACAGGTGGTGCTGCTTGACTAATACCATCTGTCCAATATTAGGTTCCCATGCTCTATGTCGTAAGTTGTAATGTCTGTGCCTGATCCTGTGCAGCTCGTTCCAAATTGCGTCTAACGAGGGTGTAAATTTCCTTTAGTTGTGCCGTTCGCTCGTCGAGACTTCTGGTTAGTTGTCCAGTTCCTATGGTGACTTCGTCGTACATGGCTCTTGGCAAACGTAGTTCCCGTCCTTGTACTAGGTACGCGGGGCTATATCCCGTAGTTTCCGAGACACTTGTGTTTATTGCCAGCGTTAATTCCGGTAGTAGATCGTCCCATTTTCGCTGTTGCTTGTTGGCAAACTGCGATTTCATCGACTTCACTGTACGATTTATTCGCCCCATCGCGTTCTCTTGAGGCGTGTAAGGTGCAGTGAATTGATGCCGTATGCCGTAGTGCTGCGTGAACTTGCGAAACGTTTTGCTCGTGAACTGGGATCTATTATCTGTGACTAGAATCTTTGGGACCCCGAAGCGTGCAATAATCCGTTCCCGGAAGGCCCGTTGTAAAGTCTCAGTAGTGGGTTTCCGGAGTGGTACCATTTCTGTCCATTTTGTGAATTTATCACAAAAAACCACCATCATGGTGTTCCCATGCGTGGAACGAGGTAGTGGTCACACAAAATCTGCGCAGAGAATTGCCCATGGTTCATCGGGAATTTGGGTTAGCATTTTCCCCGCAGGCTGCTGTTGGCTGCTTTTGTACTCTTGACAAAGTTTACACTGGCGTACATATCGGCTAGTATCCCTGAAGAAACCTGGCCAATAGTACCTATTGACTATCCGGGCGATAGTTTTCCGGATACCCAGATGTCCTGCTGTCGTCCTCCTTGGGTATTTGCCAATACCCGTTCTTTAGGTCCAGACTGCTCGTGTACTTTGCTTCGCGTAAGCGGTCCAGGATGTGATGTATCCGTGGTAGCGGATAAGCGTCTGGAATGGATCTTGCGTTCAGTTGTCGATAGTCGACACACAGTCTCCAACCTCCATCCTTCTTTCGCACGAGTACAATTGGGGCATTGTGAGGGCTGTGGGACGGCTCTATGCAACCATTTGCCAACATATCATTCACTTCTTTGTTGATCACCTCCTGTTGCGCTGGGTTTCTTGGATAGTATCTTTGTTTTATTGGTCTATCATCACGCATCACAATTTTGTGGCTGGTAATGTTGGAGACGCCTGTTTCCTCGTTGAATTTACTTAGCTCTGTAGTTAAGAATTGTTGAATCCTTTCCTCCTCTGTAAGGGCCTCTTCCCGAATGGTCGTGCACAATGTAAAATCTCGGAGTTGCACGCCATCGGCCTGGGATCCTAGTGTGACTTCTTGATCCCCGCATCTTATTTTTGTGCCTTCCTTCATCATGAAGTCAAGAAATAGGAGGTCATCTGTAGACTCGGGCATCATTAAGCAGTCTAGTTCGCAAAGTTGTTCTCCTAGCTGTATGTTCACCCTGAGTACTTCTGTTATTTCTCGAGTGCGCCCGTCTGCCATACGTGCGCGTATGTGTGTGGGGGTTACCCCACCTGTGATTGCACGTAACTGGCGGCTAAGGCGTTCGCTGACGAAGCTCCGCGTAGCTCCGGTATCGATGGTGGCTGTGACTTGGATGGCGCCAATGGTGGCCGCGGCACTGATACGCTGTCCATCGTAGCGTAAAATACTTAGTGGTTTTGAGGACTGTTGGTGGTGGGCTGCACCATGCTTCGTTGCTGGCGGCAGCCCCGCTCGTTGCCCGCTACCTTCCTACAGCATTCAACTGTTCTAGTACCTCTCTTTCCGCACTCCCAACAGAAAAGTACTTGGGCATTGCGGCAGAGTCGCGCTATGTGGTCTGACTGACCACATCGTCTGCATGCTGTTCGTGGATTTATAGGTAATACATTGTTGGTACAGTTGGCCGGTGCTACGTATCGGTTCCTCGTTTCGCGTGGGTACATGCGCTCGACCCGTGGTTGTATCTCGTGGCGTGTTGGTGGTGGTCGCGGTGGTGATGGTCGTGGTGGTGCTGGTCGTGGTGGTGCTGCTCGTGAAGTTTCGCTGTCATCACGTATACCCTCGAGGTCTTCCGCCATTTCCACCAGTTCTTCCAGCGTATCGAAATCCTTTCGCCGGACATACCACTGGTATTCCTCCAGATTCGTTCTAATTTCTTGGCCTCCGTGTATCCTGCGTGACGCATCAGGTTTTGAAGTTCTACCACGTACGGTTTGAAGTGTTCACGTGGGTTTTGCCGTCGTTGGCGAATTTCATCCTCCAGCTTTTCGAAGTACCTGATGGGTAAGAAAAACTTCAAGAAGTCCTTTTTGAATATCACCCAATCGATCCATGCTCGGTGGTTGTTTCTATACCAGAGCAGAGCACGCTCCTTTAGGAGTTCTGGCATAGTTCGAGGCAGCTTGTGCTTGTTTAGTCCATAGACTTCCGATAATTCTTCTACTCGCTCTATGAAAGCTATCAGGTCATGCCCTCCATCATATTTCAAGGACCATTTCCTAAAGTGGTCGATGACTGCCGAGTAGATGGCAACCCCGCTTCGCGAGACTTCGGGGACTACTGTCTGGAACGCGGTATCATATACAGCTCGAACATTTCCGGCTGCCCATAACGTATCTTTCTTCGTCGCTGTCGATGCTCCGGGGCTTATAGGTCGCTCTGCGCTGGGGCTAGCTCTCAAGTGTGAACTGGGTGCAGGCGACAAACTCCTCGTGAGTCGGGCCTACCAGTTGGTCTTTCCGCACGGTGTACACCCAACTCGTCTTTCCCATCCTGTGTCAGACTCTGGTGATAGGGCTTGAGTTGGATAATCTAGCTCTGTTCTATTTACTCTCCTTATTCTGAGAGTCCTGCTCGGGCGCCACTGTAACGACTCCTTTTCTATAGCTGGGGTAGACTCAGCGGCTTCCAGGGGTCGTGTACAGAAAATTTATATATGGAATTCCACCAGGGTTATTATAGTTTAAATTTCTTTATTTATTTAAAATATATTAATAAAGTTTACTACTATGGACTTAGTTAGTCCTTACAATACTACTCAATTGATCTTAGATCTATCACTTGGGGTACTTCTCTTCGCATGCCTAGCTAAAGTTTTATTTTGTTGTCCTTGTCCCTATAGGCGAACTACTTACTTTGTGAGAAAACGATGGAAAACCAGATGTTCTCACTAAGTCTCTAAGTCTCTGTATCGTTTGTGTCTCAGTGAGAAAACGATTGAAAACCAGATGTTCTCACTGAGTTCGTAGCGTATGTGTTTAGTAGAATAGGTATTGTCCAGTCGGCGGTATGTAGAAAAATAGATCTAATCTCGTTGACGGTATATAGCAAAAGAAGCTCTGATCTATTCGGCGGTTTGGAGTACACGAGAGATCTGAACTCGTCGTCGGAATGCAGTAGAAGAGCAGGTCTGATGTCGTCAGCGGTATGTAGCAAAAGAGCAGGTCTGATGTCGTCGGCGGTATGCAGCAAAAGAGAGGTCTGATGTCGTCGGTGGTATGCAGCAAAAGAGAGGTCTACTCCTCGAACGACACGGCTTATATAATCTTAAGCGACCACCACTGCCAGTGTATAGTGTTGTTGGCGGGCCGTTGTTTGAAGTTCCACTCCCGTTGGTCGGCGTCGCTTGTTGCTAAGTCATGCTCGTTGTTATTGTAGTGGTTTGTCCTTTGATCACCTTCGCCGCTTTGTTGTTGTTCTTCTGTTTGTTGCTGTCCTGAGTATTTGTCCTTTGATCACCTTCATCGATTTGTTGTTGTTCTCCTGTTTCTTGTTGTTCTGATCATTTGTCCTTTGGCAACCTTCAATAGTGTTTTGTTATTGTGGACATTTAACCTTCGTTCACCTTTACAGTTTTGTCCATCACTCAATTATTTTATGTATAATTTTCTTATTTTCCTCTTTGTGCTTTATCCGTACTGGTGGCATGCGTAGCGATCGTTCTGTCGTGCTACTTTCGTGTTTTGTATTCGTTTCTACATGTCGTTGATATATTCTTTAGTGAACGAACGTATTCGGCAAGCTCGGTTCCTACTCCACTTCTGGGCTTTGCTTGTATTTGTTGTAATAATCCATATGTGGGTGTCTCTTTGAGTTGGAATTAATTCAATGTTGCGTTGCATTAGCCGTGAAGGCTTTTACTATTTTCTTAAATGCCATACTTGGGTTTGTTACTCATGGCGTGTGTGTTTATAAAGGTTCCTAAACGGCGCTCGTTGGTTTTGTTGTGAAGCAAAATTTATATTTGTACATTTTGGTCCTCACAATGGCGATCAGCAAAAGTACGACAATATATTCCTAGTCCCATGCGCTGCAAAGGTTGTCAACTATTTGGACCTACCACAAAATATTGCAAAAGTGCTCCCGCTTGTTGCAACTGCAATCTTCCACCACATTCTCCCGATGCCTGCACAAAATTTTTACAAGCAAAAGAAATATTAAAAATAAAAACCATTAAGAAATGCACAATGTGAGAAGCAACCACTATCTATAAAAAACTAAGTCCTGTTGTCGCAACACCTACTATCTCTTTCGCTTCAGCAGTCAAACTGCAGAACACACAAACCACAAAAGACAAACGCATTTAACGAAAAATCCTCTTTGATTTCATCAACTCATAATGAAATCCATAATCAAATAAAAGAACCCTCCAAAGTTAATACTAACAGTTCCATTAGAACAAACAGCAAAGCTACGAACCATCCTACAAAAACTAACAAAGACATAGAAATACACTCAACCAACTTCTACTCAAATAATCCAACAAAAGATCTTACTATAACCAAAAAAACATAGAAACTGAATCCACATCACTCAATCCAAATAACAATCTCACAACAAAAAGCAAAAACACAGAAACACATTCATGCTTCTCCTCTCCACAAAATACTGTGTCTACACTTTTCACCTGCTCTCCTATTCACTCACAGCAATATACTCCTTCATCTCACGCAAATAACTCTTTTTTGAAGAATGACGAAATTTGAATGGCAGTTTGTCTAGTTTGTTCGCTCTGGCCGGTGGATTTCTGATATCAACCTGCAAGTGAGTGTGCTTTTACAACTTGTCGTATAATGATAACAGTGTTGCAAAGGAACATCAATGGTTATTATAATAATTTCCATGAACTACAACTTTTGATGAAAGAGTTTTTTCCAGATATAATCTGCCTCCAGGAAACACATCAAGTCATAAATTCCTGTCCAGTTATTCCAAATCAATATTTCGGATTTTTCCATAATCTTCCACAAAATCTAAGGAAGAAACAAGGCATATCTATTTTAATAAAAAAAAATATCCCCCACAATTTTAGCTATTAATTCATCAATCTGCGCCCTAGGAATTAAAATAAATTTAAGTCAAACATTCACAGTGATATGTATTTATATACCTCCAGACCAAAATTTTCCAATTCCGATTTCTTTCAAAACATGCAACAAGTTTCCGGACCTGTCCTTATACTTGGCGATGTCAACTCATGGAGCAACCTCTGGGGCTCTGTAAATTCAAACTTAAGAGGAAGGTTTATGGAAGATGTTATCTTATCTTCTGATCTTATCATCCTTACTGAAGGCTCACCAACCCATCTCTCTACCCACAATACCTTAACACATGTGGATATTACTCTTTGCTCAGCCCGTTTAGCTCCAAAATGTTACTGGCCTATTAGTAATAATCCTTATGTCATTATTCATTATCCTAATACATTTATTAATTTCAAACAAAAACCTAAGTTCTTAACAGAGAACGGGAACTGGGGAAATGCAAGTACTCCTACATATAGGCACCCCTTCAGATAACATAAATAAAGAAGCCGCACAAATTCACTAAATCATATTAACAGCCGCTTCTTTTTCAATTCCACAAAGTAGAAACAAGCAAATTAGAAATTTTGTACCTTGGTGAAACCCTGAACTCAGAGATCTAAGAAAAGAAAAAGAGAGAACTTGGCAATTTTTAAAAAAATTCCGGTCTAAGTCAAATCTTATAAAATACAGGAAAGCCAATGCCATCTTTAGAGAAAAAGCAAAGGAAGCTAAAAGGAAAAGCTTAGAAATATTTTTTTAAAAAACCAAAAGATTTGGTCTGATATTAAAACTCTAGTTGGGTCATCCAAACGTATACACATTCGACAGATAAGCTCTCCAAACGGCATACTAACGTCTTCTCTTGACATTGCCAACTTCTTAGCAGATCACTGGGCATCAGCTGCTTCTGATGAAAGCTTTTCCCAAGCCTTTATAGGGGAAAAATCTTCTTTTTTTGTTTATCCCTACCCAAATACTCAAAATCTGTCCAAACCTGCAAAAATTATAAATAGTATAATAACACACACAGAACTAGATAACGCTCTCAAAAGAGCCAAGTGATTTGATAGAATTACTTACACACTTCATTATTAAATTTATACATATTATTTTTGACAAGGCAATATATCCACAAACTTGGAAAACAGCCCACATCACCCCAATCCCTAAGCCAAACAAACCCAAAACTGATGTGAATAGCTACCGCCCCATTTCGCTACTAAGTTGCTTGGGGAAAACGTTTGAAAAAATATTAGCAACAAGAATAATGTGGTTTGCAAACAAAAATAATCTTATTAGCCCACATCAAGTTGCTTTTAAAACGAACCAAGGTACAACAGAAGCCCTTGTTATTCTAGATAATTTCAATGCCAACACTCTATCCAACAAAAACCACGCAACAGTCTTAACCTTAGACTTTGTAAAGGCATTCGATCGCATAGGCGCACATGTTGTCTTGAGACAATTGGTCAAATGGAAAGTTGGACCAAAAATTTTCAATTTTGTAAAAAGTTTTTTGTCCAACAGAAAGTTTAGGGTAAAAGTAAATGGCTTTATATCCGACACTAAATCTCTTGCCAATGGAACGCCACAAGGCTCTCCGCTTTTAATAATTGTCTTTATAATAGCTTTTGATGAGATAAGTCGCATACTAAACAATTATAGCAATGTGGACCATATTCTTTATGCTGACGATGTAATATTATATTCAAAAACCAATAATTTAACAACTGTTACCCACACCTTTTAAAAAATACTTAATGAATTAGTTGTTTGGACCACACACTCTGGTGCTAATATCTCCTTTAATAAATGTAATACCCTCCATATTTGTCGAAAAATTAATTGTCCAAAAATTGATATAAGATTTAGTAATGTAAATATAAAAAATGTAAATAGCTTAAAAATACTCGGCTTAAATTTTGACAGCAAATATACTTTTAAACAACACTGCAAATATGTTAAAAATAGTTTAGTTCTAAGACTCAATATTATAAAATATCTCTCATATGCACACTGTTTCATCCATCCAACCACATTGCTGAATGTTACAAAGGCGCTTATCCTCTCCAATATTGACTACGGTTTATCGATATATGGTCATTGTGCTAAAACACATATAAAACAAATTGCGGCTCCATATTATTCGGCGGTCCGTAGGAGCATTCGAGCTTTCCCGACAACCCCGATTAAGAATGTCTTGGCAGAGACAGGAATGCCCACTATTGCAGAAAGAGTTAATTCGATCACCTACAGCATGTTCCCTAAACTATTTTTAACAGAGAATAGTTTGATACACAAAACCGTCCAAAACATGCTGTCTCCCAACCGGATATCCAAGAGACCATCCACAATTATGAAGTGTATTCAATTTGGCAGGCAATATGATCTCAACATGACTCCGGAGACCATTAGATCTGGATCTCTTCCAGCCTGGGAACTAAATTCATCATCCCTTGTTTTAAATTTAACCCACTATCCAAGAGAACAAACACGATATTTTTAAACTGATTGGTGGAATTACCCAACAAGCTCAAAAACGAGAATGGCAGTCATATAAACCACCATTATGTATCATGTAATCCTGAACGGAACAGATGTGAACTTCCTGCTTCATTACCATGCTACATAATAAAGATCTTTACACGTCTTCGTTTGGGACATACTCAGTTAACCCACGCACACCTCCTCAACGGGACTGCCGGTCCTATCTGTAAATTTTGCAATAGGGATACTGTATCAATAAGGCACCCACTCAACACTTGCTGCTTCCTCAACTACAACCGGCAACATATTTTTTGAAACCAAGTGCCTACAGAACTTTTAATAACTCCATTTCCAGATTATATGAACAAAATTTACCATTATATAAAATTAGCTAACATTATTCAATCTATATAATATTCAAATATTCATTTTATAACAATGTATTTTATCTAATCCTAGTTTAAGTATAGTTAACCAGAGAGCTGATAGCCTTTGTAGCTCATGCTCTTTTATTACATTATCATTTTAATTATCATGTAATATTAATAATAGTAATAATATTTCGGATATGTCATTTATTCAACTTAATTTTGTATGAGAATACGAAAATCGAATTGATGCATATAATGGGGTCATTTCAAAATCAAATTATGAAAACAGTAGATTTTAGGGTATTAACTGCTAAAAATTATTCTGAAGTTGCACCGTTAATTTGATATAACTGATATTTAAAACCTTTCCTTACTCATTTCAAAGATCACATTAATATTCGTACCAGTTTCTTTAGAATATTAAAAGGGAGTTAATTTAAGTATTCAACGATTAAATATTACACTAGTTTATAAAAATTGCTTCAGTTTACTTCACAGACTTGGTGACACTAGAGAGACGCTACCAATGACTCTGGTATGCGGCGATTATGGCTGACTGCTGCTGTTGGACTAGAGAAAAAGGACCGAATGAAGTACGAGAGAAAGGTAAAAAAGAATAATATAACTAAGATAAATGTAAAAGTAAATTATCATTAAAAATATGTAGCCCTTCTAAATATAGACAGCAAATTTAATAAATATGTGTGTGACACTTTTTATTCCATAACTTGAATGTTTTTTTTTAACAAAACAATGAAACCTTTATGAAATTTTATATATAATATTTTTGTTATAATTTATTTATTTATTAATTTAGAAGCCGTGTTTACTGTTTATAATTTTAATCATGGTTCGTCGTGTTGAGAACTGAGTTTCTTATCATTGTTGGATCAGCAGTACACTATTTCAATATAAACAATTATTTTGTAGAGCTTGGAATCAGCCAATGTAGAACCCGCTATCGATCTGTGGTTCAAACGCCTTTTGGGCTACAGAAGTTCGAAGTTTGTCTGACATTTGTAGCTCCAACGCAACTATTTCGTAACAGCACATGTAAAATGTATCTTTAAACGTTATTCGTTTCTTTGCTTTTTACTTTGATAAGTAACCTATTATAATTCAATTCCTAAATAAATGTCATTGGAGACAGTTCGTTTGTGTGAGTTTTTTTTTTAATGTCCAAGGACCTCAACCTTGCTCTGCTACTATAAGAACGTAAGTTTGAGGTTATAGGCCCAGACTCGTCGATCGATGTGCAGTAGAAATTGGGTGTATTATCTATAGATATATTCTATATAAGTATATAAAAAAAAAACTAATTAGGCTCAATGTTTGCGGGTGGAATCAATATCCAATGCTATGTAATATTATTGGTGCCTACGTAGATGATGGGCTCAAGTAATATTTTGCGCAAGAGCTTGCGCACTTGGTTCTCGGCTCCTTAAGGCAGCCAAATCTGAATTTTCTTATTGATTCAAGTCTGCTCCTTGGAGTTCAAACAAATTTTAGTAGTGTTTCTGAACTGAATCTTTATTTTCTAAAACTACGCTCTTTTATACCTATTTCAACTTTACAAATTAGTTTCAACCAAGTTCAATTTCCAATCCATATTTCCAATATCCCAAGTGTCATCAAATTCGCATATGAAAGCAATCAAATATGAATGTGCAATTCCTGCCTACTGCAGACCTTTGAGGTTCGAATTGCACATGACCGATTTTGAGTGCATTGCTTTGGGATAGAGGAAAGGTTTGAAAGAGTGGAGTGTGTGTGTGTGATCATGCTGCGCGTGCACTACATATTTCTTTGGTGCATTTAGTTTTCGTAGTGATCGCAGGCATTCGTATGTATGCATGACTTTCATGATACACTACAGCTGAAATCGTAATCCGTCAAGTCCAATCGAATTCTAGTCAGCTTGGACAATGTAAAGGTGTGAGAGGTCGATGGTCAGTCACGACTATAAATTTATTTAAATATAGGTAAGCTCTGAAATGGGTTATTCCCCAATGAATCGCCAGTAGTTTAATTTTAAGTATGGTCTTATTGATTTAATGTTTATTGAAGGAGCGGCTTGCAAAGGAAATGGGTACATCTTTGCCTATCTCATCTTGTGATAGATAGCTCCTAACGAAGAGTTTAGTGCGTCTGTTGTTAAGATAAAAGGTTTTCCGAAGTCTGGGCATCAGAAAATTGTTGGTTTTGCGATTTTTGCAAAGTTCCTGACGAAACGACTGTAGTGGTTACATAATGCAACGAGTCTGTTTTTAGTCAACTGTTTTCGGTATTGGATATTTTTCTACTACTTTGCATTTTTGCATGAGTTGGAATGTATTGGAAGGATATTTTTAAAGCGAAGGGTAGTCCTTTAAAATGAAAGTGTCCGTTCGTTCGTAGAGAATGCGATTCTTGATGCTTGTCATTTCTAATGAAGTTAAATATTTCCCTCTACCTATTTTATTCAAAACGTCATCAAGCCATGTAAGTGAAAATTTTTCGACCACTAGCCTTCATTTTTTTTTGTCATTATCACTATTAAAAGTTGTGAATTGTAAGGACTATTAGAGTGTTCAATTACATCAGATTTAATTAGTTCTTGTACTTGGCTATTTATTTCTTTTGTTTGTGAATGTGGTAGACGGCAGTTTTTAATATAGACTGCAGTATTGTCTGAGAATGTTATTGATTGCTTGTACAAGTTATTGACGGATAATGGTTCATTATCTGAATGGGAAATGTTTTAATACTTTTTAAAAATTTCTCATCTTGGGTGTCAAAAGTTATTGCGTATCGTAGCATTTCCCATCTGTTTGTTTTAATTTCTTTAGTTGCTAGATGATATAGGGAAAGAGGATTGACTTCAATTGCTTTATCAGTTGGATTTAGGATTAGGACATGTTTTATGCCTTTGGCAGGAATGATAGTGTTTACTATAAAAATTTCTAAATTTGATGTACTACATAATACGCTATCTTCGTCGATTTGCACATTTATTTATTTAGTTTAGTTCGCAATCGAAATCTTCATGTTCATGATTAAAGCATATGTTTCGAAATGAATTTTGCAGCTAAATTGTCTTAAAAATTCTCTACCAACTATGTGAAATTAGAACGGTATTCTTCAACTATATTAGAATGGTATTAAGATGTTGTGGTCTATATTTGCTGTTCCCATAGTACTAGTGTCAACATTAGTTATATCTGAAATAGAGCAAGTATTATTTTCATTTAAATCCTCTTGGCGAATAATGTTATATTTTAAGACTGATATGTCCGCGCCTGTATCGACTAAAAGGATTATGCTTTGATTTTTATATTGTATATTAATATGGTTACTTATATGATTGTTGTTAAATTATTGTACTTTATTTCCCCCGGTGCACCAGTATATTTTATTGCATGTTGGTGACGGAGTCTCGTGCGTTTCCCCAATTGTTATGGTCATAGGGATTCCTTAGAATTTCGTGTTCTATGTAGTGAATCCGTCTATTTTGTCTATTATTTGGCAAACTTTGTGTTATGGAATGTAGTGTTCGTGTGTAATTATTTTGAGTATAGTGTGGTCTGTATGTGTATCTGTAATTATGGTGGTTTCTAAAGTTGTGTGGCTGTATATGGTTAAAGGTTTTATTGCTGTTAAGGGCTTTATTTTGTGGGGTTCTGTAATTTGGTGATTGTGTGCAAGTTTGTGGGTGCTATATTTGTCATGTGTGCTGGCTGTATCAAATGCAACCATACGTTTGAGTTTTCGCACATAGCGAAAATAGGTTCAGCGAGTATTTTAAAGTTTAGTTCGTTTCTGACGATGGAGCTGTGCGGTTGTGCCAATGAGCAGTGCGAGAGAGCACAAGGAGCAGTGCGGTGGTGATGTGCAGCGTACAAACCTATAAGTGCAATCTATTTGCAGGGAGCTGAACCAGGAGAGAGTGCAATCTATGTGCAGGGAGCTGAGCCAGGAGAGAGTGCAATCTATGTACAGGAAGCTGAGCCAGGAGAGAGTGCAATGTATGTGCAGGAAGCTGAGCCAGGAGAGCGGTGCAGAGCAGGGGATCTTAGAGCAGGAGCCTATACAGAGCCTATATACAAGAGCAAGTATTAGCGGTGCCACAGATTGGGTTTTGTTTCCGTAGAATTACTGTAAGTTTTGTGATAGTTTCATTGTCGATTCGATACACTGGCTGTTAGAATTGTATTCATATGTGTTGCTACGTCTCGTTGAAAGTTTTGTATGTTATTGTTTCTGTGGAAGGTCATTATGCCTGAGAATATGATTTTGTCTGTTTCTTCCGCTATATCCTCAGCTTCGCGGAATGTTTTGACTCGGCTGGCTTCTATGGTTTGTAATGTATTTTTATTATTTATGCCCTTCTTGAAGGCATTTAAGGCAATAATAGCTGTGTTTCTCTCAACGCGTGTGTGAATAAAACGCTACCCGTCGCTCAACAGTCTAGCATTTGGTAGCACTGGTTTTAACAATTAAAATGCTAATATATACATTTGCAAACAAATTTAAAGAGGAACTGGAAAAATTGAAAATGGCAAATTCTGAGCAAGCGTTGGTAATTTAACTTTAAATGTGTACATATAAGAGATTATTTAGGTTACAACCATTTTATATAATTACAGCTTTTTTATATAATTACAGCGGTTTATTCTGGATTTATTCTTTTTCTCGTTCACAATAGACAACAAAATGGTTTTGACAGCACTTCTGTTTGAGGCGCTAAACGACAAGTAGCTTGCTTTAACTAAGCGGTCAATATGTATGCATAAGCGGGCGTTTAATTCACACACGTGTTGAAAGAATACAGCTAATGTCGTTTGACTTTATTACCGACTTTTTGTGGGCTGTACCGATTTCAGTTTTCTTACGCCACTAATATTGTCTATCCTGCAACGTATTATTGGTGGAAGAACTGTGTCTTTAATCATTTAAAGAATGTATTAGTGTGCGCAGTTACACTAACTAATTCTACTGGAGTAAAAAATCCATCAGCTTCTTGGCTTTTGCCTGAGAATAGCGATAGTGCTTTGATGAGTTCGTGAGTATATCGAAAGTTCCTGTCGTAGCCATTTTCTCTATACTATTTGATAAAACTAGACCGAAAGGTTTGAGTGTTTGTAGAGAACTAACTTTATTAATAGTATACATATGTTTGTACATTTAGCATGTGTGTACTTAAGTAAAGAAGTATTGGAAGTAAATACAGTAGAAGTATTGGAGGTAAACACAGTTGGATATAATGTGATAAATATTCTTAACACTCCCACTTTTATCATACATTTCATTTGAATTTCAAAATTTTAAATTTTAAAAAAAATCTTTTCCTTTTCTTTTTAGGATTCATTAATATCTTAGTTTTTTTTTTTAATTCAATAATATTTATGAGTTGTCTCAAACGCACAAATTTTTCTTTTACTAAGGGCTTTGTAAAAATATCTGCCACTTGCTGATTTGATGAAACATAATTCATATTAAACAGATTGTTTTCATATTCTTCTCTAATAAAATTAAATTTTACATCAATATGTTTTGTTCGCTTATGATATTCTGGATTTTTAATTAATCGAATAGCTCCTTGATTGTCCATATTCGGATTAGTCTCTGGGTATTCGTCACGAAGTATATCACGTAAAAGTTGTTTTTTCCACATAAGCTCTTTGACGGCCTGGCAGGTTGTCACAATTTCAGATTCGGTAGTAGACAATGCAACGCAGCATTGTCTCTGTGATGCCCATGCAATGCACGTTGAACCCATCATAATAACAAGTCCACTGGTTGATTTTCTTGTAGTGACGTCACCAGCATAGTCGGCATCGCTAAAACAATTTAAAACAAAGGAATCTTTTGTTGGAAAGAGTATACCATACCCTTTTGTGCCATTCAAATATTTGAAAATTCGTTTTACGACAATCACATGTGCTTTTTTCGGGTTTTCCAGGTATCTGCTAGCGTACCCAATGGCAAAACTTATGTCTGGTCTCGTTGCTAGCATTAAATACATCAAACTACCATCCGCCTGTCTATACGGATAGCTCGACACTGCTGCATCATCAGCTAATGTTAGCCCATTTGTCGAAATATCGCAGGGCGTACTAACTGGATCGGCTTGATCCATGTTGAACTTCTTCATTAACTTTTCTGCAAAACCATGTTGGTTTACATGTAGAATGCCATCTGCCAACTGTCGAATTTCTAATCCAAGGAAATGTCTAGCCTCGAACACTTTTATGCTGAATGAATGCTTTAGGAATGCTAAAAGCTTATCTATGTCTGCCTCATCTTCTGCCGCAACTAGCCCAACATCGATGTAAAAAGCCATTAGCAATCTTTTTGCACCAGCTTTGTTAGTGAAGACGCAATTATCAGCTTTACTTGCCACCACACTGAATTTTTTAAGGATTGTTGAAAAAGTCTTATTCCAACATCTTGAGGCTTGTTTTAATCCATATAAACTTTTCAGCAATTTACAAACTCGCCCCGTGTTGTCTGAATATCCTGCAGGTTGATGAACGTAAATATCTTCCTGGATGTCACCATACAAAAAAGCTGTTTTGATCTCAAACTGCTTCAATTTCAATTGTTCCGTTGTCGCTATACAAAGGATAGCCCTTATCGACGTAAACTTGGCCACAGGATTAAAAGTTTCCAAATAATCAATCCCGTATTCCTGAGTAAATCCACGAGCTACTAATCTTGCTTTGTATCGTTTTTCTTCGTTTTCAGTAGTATACCCATCTTGTGCTGATGACTTTAGCTTCTTTTGGTAGTTCAGTCAAAAACCACGTTTTGTTGCCATTTAGTGAATTGATTTCCTCTTCCATTCCCTGTTTCCATTCTTTGGCTTCTTTGCAGTTTCTTGCTTGCTGATAATTCGTTGGGGTTTGGCTGCTCGCCACAAAAAGGTGCCCCTCAGCTACAAATGCGTTAGGCGATTTAGATTGGCTTTGCTGGTTACCGTTGTTTACGTCGAGATTCGTCGATTTACTACGTAGTCTGTCACTTATAAAACTTTGCTCAGGTTCAGGTCTTTGTTCAGCACCCGACACGTCGATATCTGAGAATGGAAGACTTTCACAGAATACCTCATCATCACTGTTCTCCAAAGATTCTGATTGTTGATGCTGTATACCATTCGCCTTTTCTTCATTTTGTTCTGCATCCTCAGTAGACACATCCATCACAGCTTCTGATGATTTTCCAAATTCATTTTTGAACGCGACGTCTCGAGAAATTTCCACCTTGTTTGTTCTTGAATTGTATGCTCTCAATCCCTTAATATCGTCTTAATCGGAATAAGGCATGCCAATTTTTTTAAGAAATCGTTTACAGTGATCTAAGTTTTGATGCGCCAATTTGTTGTGCCATTCACTTATAGGACGTACGTTACTTTTCGTATAGTATACAAAATTATCAACTTGTTTTGATGGTAAATCATTTTTAATAATCAGTTTATAAAATTTATCAACGCGAACTCCCACTAGCACTGCAGTTCCATTCTTTAAGAAAACACATCGTTGATGTTATTTGAAGCCCATTCGATGTTATTTGAAGCCCTTTATCCATCGCGCTAATTGTCGAAAATAAATTCAAACGAAGCTCTGGTACATACAACACATTAGCTAAATAATTGCATATCCATTTGTTGTTGTTGTACGATTTTATGTTGATCGCACCCCTGCCATAAGCTTTAATAGTGTTGTTGTTGCCCAAACGAATATCCATAGCCACATCAAATGGCTGGTAAGTGACAAACCAGTTTTTGTTTTTCGTCATGTGGCCGCTTGCGCCCGAATCCACATAGCATTCGTCTTTTTCGTCTATGCTTTTTGCCGCCTCCGCTTCACACACAAATGCACTGCCTTTCATTTGATCTTCACCAGTTTGCTTCTTTCTTGCTTTACAGTTACGTTTCCAGTGCCCTGGCTTTTTGCAATAAAAACATCTTCCAGACTTACCATCTGCATTGTTATTGTTGTTTTCAAATTTGTGTGAGTGTGCCTTTTGTTTTGCAAAAAGAGCATTGCCGCTATCCACGCCGTTGATTAAGGTCTTCATACGAACTTCTTCTAGCTCAAGTCTTGCTTTTAAATTTTCTAACGTCTGTTGCTCAGGGCTCGTCGACTACCATGCACTGTAAAATTGAGAGAAACTCGAAGGAAGAGTCATCAATATTTTTGTTATTACCATTGATGATGAAACAGCTTCCTTCAGCTGCGACACAAGCGTTTCCTGCTTTGAAATATGTAAAGCAACATCATCCTCAGGGTCTTTTTCAAAACTGTAGAATTTTTGTTGTAGCCTGTGTACAGTCGACGCGGATTTACATTCGTACACGTTTTCGAGTTTTTGCCACATTTCTTTTGCTGTCTTGCAATTCATTATATGGTGGTTGCTGTCCAACTGACAATACGATAATTTCTTGAGCCTTGCTATCACTTCTCAACCACTTCGCATCCCGTACCACGCCCCTGGGTTCAGCTACAGTTTTATTATCAGCTCCTGTACCGGCATTTGTCCCCGCAGCTACCGTGATTGGTTCATCAGATAAACACTGTCACGAGTCATCTGTGTTCAGAATTACCTTAATCTGAAAAAGCCATATTCCATTGGTCAGCTCTTTCTAATTTTTCAATTTTTGCCAAATTGCTTTCCATGTTGTTTTTTTTAATTTAAATTTTTTAAATAACAATTATCAAAAACTTTACGTTCTGTCCAGATAATTTGCAAAAAAAAACTTTACTTTAACTTTACTTTCGTGTCTGGGCCCAAAACCTGATAAAACTAGACCGAAAGGTTTGAGGGTTTGTAGAGAACTAACTTTATTAATAGTATACATATGTTTGTACATGTAGCATGTGTGTACTTAAGTAAAGAAGCATTGGAAGTAAATACAGTAGCAGTATTGGAGGTAAACACAGTGGGATATAATGTGATAAATATTCTTAACACTATTTTTTTTGTAATTTTTAAATAACTTAGTCTAGGTGACCTAAGTGCTACTTAATGTGTTTGTGTGTGTCAGCAAAAGTCCTTGATGAATTTAATGTCTGCATCGATGTCCTGTTTCGGGTTCCTTTCTTTAGAAGTTTTATGGAGTGCCTTTTGTTTGCTGTGTTTTTTTGTAGTATACAACTTTTTGCAGAAATTTTGGCAGGATCGCCATGTTGTGTGATATAAATAAACTGGGTAAAGCGTTCTGAACAACTGCCAATATATTGATAAGGTCGCATTAGGCGTTCAAAGAACTGACAATATAAATTTTTTAGGCGTTCAAAGAACAGCCTTCTGCTAGGCGTTGCAAAGAATTGCTGGTGTCGTACTACCTATGTCAGCTTACGTTTACGGTATGCCGGGTTCGACTCTGACGCCCCAATCTACGTTAACGAATGCTAAACAAAGGTGAATTACAAGATAGTGCGAGCGGCAATCAGCTTGAAAAAAGAATAACAACTGTCAGCAGTTTTCAGCAACAATAATCACGAGGTCGCCGTGAATAGACGTGTTTATTTTCCTGTGCGTAAATCAGTTTTGAGTGAAAGACAAAAACAAACAACATAAATTGGTGATTAGTGAAAACACAATGTAAAGAAGTTTACTAAGTCCCTCGCGAATGCAGAAATTAATAGCAACAATGCAGCGAACTTAGCCACTCAGCCGATTGCTCTAGCTCAGCGCACACATTCCAACGCTCCTGCAACAAAGTAAAAAATGCCAAGCAACCGGAATGAAAAATCTTGCTCTCCGTTTCATTCCATGAGTAAACCAAAAAATCATGAAAAAACATCCAAACAAAATCAAAGATCGAGCTCTCCGCCGCTTAACAAAATTGAGCTCGTGAGAGACTGCACTAACCCAGGAACCAATTTATCAAATATATGCTCTCCCCAACAACGCCCTACAGCAAATTGGAAGCAGATACCAAACAAAAATAATAATAAAGGCGCTAGGTCAAGTCCAGAGTCTGAATCGCGAAATGCCTTAAAACAATAAACATTAGTGAAATACTGGCTTGGAACAACAACAGTTAACACTTCAAACAGATTTGCTGAATTAGCACAGGATAATGGATACAGAGGTAACGCCAAAAGTACAGAAACCTCCTCCAATTTTTATATCAGAGGTGGATAACATCTAGCCGTTAAGAGAGCTATTAAACGTTATAGCACCAAATGAATACGTGATTAAACTACTAAAAGGTGGAGCAGTCAAAATATAGCAAAAAATTAGAAGATAAGTACAGAACAATAACACAAGCACTTTGCGACAAAAATACGGTATTCCATACATACAATCTAAAAAAAGACAAAACATTTGATGTTGTCTTGAAGGGAATACACCATAAAGTGCCACTACAAAATATTAAGGAGACAATAAAAGCATTTGGCCACGAATTGGTACATATATCTAATATTTAGCAAAAAGTTACAAAAACCGCCCTCCCAATATTTTATTTAAATCTGAAACAGAATTCAAAGAACAGAGAAATATATGATATCAAGGCAATATTATACACAAAAGTAATTTTTGAACCACCTCGACCCAAAAAGACCAATTCCACAGAGTACCAAATGCCAGCGTTACGGACATACTAACAACTTTTGTGACCATACTTCACGCTGTGTAATATGTGCTCTTAATCATTCAGAAGGAAGGACAAATCATCAAACGTCCAGTGCGTTTTGTACGGAGGCGACCACCCAGGAAACTATAAGGGTTGTACAGTTTATAAGAAACTCCAGCAAAAAATGTATCTCACACTTCGTGAAAAAGAAGTAGTTACAACTCGAATCAAAAGTCCCCTAAATGCTTAATTAAATCAAAGCAAAATACAACCAGGCACCACGAACGCTGAAATTCAAAAAAATGTAAAGCCAACAGAACAAACTGAAAAACCACCATACCTCATCAAGAGAAACCCAACGACATGACCGAATTAAAATCAATAATGAAAAATCTCATGAAACAAATGAGCACTATTCTCAACATTAAGAAAAGACTGATTGAGAAACGTAAACTACGAGAAACATTGCAAACTACGAGGTATCAAAGTGACAAACCAAATTTAACAAGGCAATAAATGCACTAAAACAGTTACTATGCGACAGAAATCGCAATAAGTTACAGAGTTTTCTGGCAAACCTTTCATCCACAGAAGCAACGGACCACTCACTATGGAAAGATACTCAATCTTTAAAGCGACCAACCTTTTATGGCAGGGGTAAGCAACCTTTCTAATCAAATGGCCAATTTAAATTTTAAAATTTTTGGCGGGTCGTACAATTTTTTCGATACAAGCAGATCAATATCAACCGGAATTGATGAGGTAACGTACGTAGCTTTCTAATCGCATCACTCAGTTTTGATCGGTGGTCATTTTTGATTAATTTCATGGTAGAAAATAATTGTTCGCAAACAGACATCTTTCGCTTTGCATTTTGCGTCAAAAGCGGAAATTTCTTAGGGCTCACATACGATTTATAAAAATGTTCGATGTTTACTGAGAAAAATACATTTTTTAAATCGGTATTATTCTGCATGTCAATCATTTCCATTTGAAAGTCTTCGGGAACTGTATCCACATCGATATTAAATGGCGATCAAAACATTTTTATGGAAACCGCTGTCTTCTCAGCTTTGAACATTTGGAATCGTAATTGAAATTCTTTGATTAAAATGTCTATATATTGTGCGTATTTTTGAGAAGTAGTAACGATTTCTTTTTCTAAATGTGGAAAGTGAGACACATTATTCTGCAAAAGATGCTGTTTCCACAATTTTAATTTGCGCTCAAAGCCCTGAATTTTATCATACAAATTGTGAATAAACTGTCCTTTGCCTTGAAGTTCCACATTAAGATCATTGAGATGCTGAGTCATGTCGATAAAAAACCCAAAATCGCACATCCATTCTTTATTACCAAAATGAGGAAACGCATATCCAAGAACAATTGTATTTCGCTTTTTAAGTTGTATACTCTTTTTAGTATTGCACCTTTACTAAGCCAACGTAATTCACTTTCTAAATCTTTCAGGAATTCTTTAAATTCACGGTAATTTAACGCACGCGACTTTATAAAATTAATTAATTTAATTATTAACATAATTCCTGTGACCTTCTTAATGTCTTGAAATAGCCTTCCCGATACTTCTACCTCCATGATTGACATTGCTCGTGCTCCATCTGTCGATATACCAATAATCTTTTCTAATAAAATTTAAAAATTTTCCAACACAGACTTTAGTTCATCGTATAGGTCTTTTCCGGTTGTAGTCCCTTGCATTGGAATCAGTGTACACAATTCTTCGCTAATATTCAATTTGGTGACAATACCACGTAAAAATATAGCCAGTAGTGCTGTATCGTTAATATCAAGTGCCAAAGAACAGTATTCGAATTTTGCATTTCGTTCACGAATTGTTGGAGATTTTATTTGTTATTGTTATTAATTTCTTTGTAATTGCTCGATTTTAATTAATCGTTCTTATTTCATATAAATTTTATGTTACAAGGTATATCGTATAAAAATTGAGCCGCCCTAATGATTCAATTATTATAAAGGGCATCGCAACAATAACATCACAAAGTAAATGTTAATTTCATTAGTTGCGCTTTGTGTCGCTGTTCTTGTTCGACTTAGTATGGTCCGCTAACTTAGTATTGTTATTGTTGTTGTTGTTCGAACCATTTTACTGATGCGAACAGATTTACATATATACATACCTGCATATGTAAATAACAATTATGTTTTTTTGGCTCTTTATCGTTTTAACGACAGCATCGAAAAGAAAGAAGAAAAAAGGTTTTTGAAGAAATCAAGGGTAAATTAAGCGATAACTGCCGTGCTGCTTAAATCGTTTTTATTAAGATAGTGACCTGTCTCAGCATTAATTAGTTAACTTAAATAAATATTAAGTATTTGCTACATTTAAATAAATAAAGTCGTAGTTTAAATTCATCACAATTGTTTTATTTTGTGGCTGGCTCAGTGAGCCAAAATAACTCGTACATTTTAATGGTGCCGAAACCCGAGAATTAAGTGCTTTTTTGAAAGAAGGTACTGTACCCTCTTTATTTTATTAAATTGTTGATTCGTGTCGTGCTTAAAATGGAGGATATGTCGCGAGCAATTGAAGAGCAGCGTATGGTTGTGGATCGTTTAACGCGATTAATCGAAGAATTCGAAAAACTTCCTTCTAACGCCAAAACTCGTGGCCTGGCTCAAACATTCTTAACAAAATTAGAGGAAATAAATAAATTGTTCGAGTGTAACCATGACCAAATTTATGATCACGTTCTCAATAATTCGGTCTCGGTTAACGACGTCCCATATCTCCAAGAGGATTTATATACGACCTTTATCACGAAATTTCTTGTCGCCAAAGGCTCGCTTTTGGATATTATTTCCGAGTATGAAAAGGCTGCCTCTCCAAGCCTTCATGCAAGCACATTTAGAGCAAATATTTTTGCAAACGAGTTCGTTTCAACCGATGTCAGATTACCAAAAATTGATATTCCTACCTTTAATGGAGATTATCTAGAATGGCTTTCGCATAGGGATATGTTCGTTTCCCTGGTCCATTCCAACCAACGTCTGTCCCAAGTCCAAAAATACTATTTTTTTAAAAACTCTTGTAAAGATACACCTCTGTCAATTTTAAATGAATATCCGGCTTGTGACGCGAGTTATGAACTTGCCTGGTCCGCTTTGTCGCGGCGTTATCACAATAGGAGAAAAATTTGTGATACAGTTTTTAGAAAACTGTTTGATATACCTCATGTGAGAGCATTAAAAAAATTCTTGATACCACTCACAATTGTTTGGCTCTTTTTGGTACACTGGAGGTCAATTGTGAATACTGGGATCCCATTCTTATTCATATTACGGTTGGCAAGTTGGACCTGCAAACTTGCAAGGAATGGGAACAATCTCTTAAAGCCTCAACGGACATTCCAAAAATTGATGATTTGTTCGATTTTCTCGAAATGACTTTTCGTACCCTTGAGTCCATTAATGACCACAATTCATTTCCGAATAAACCTAGCTCTTTTAAACAAAATGTAAATCGTCGTGTTCATATGGTAGCCCTTGGAAATGAGAACTGCCCCTGCTGCGGAAAACGACACCCGTTGTACAAATGTTTTAAGTTCGCGGCCCTGCCGTCTGCTGCCAAGCGTGAACTTATGTTCTCAAAGAAGATTTGTAGAAACTGCCTCAACATTGGTCATTATGCTCAAGATTGCAAGCTGCAAACTCGTTGCAAAGTTTGTAAAGCATCTCATCATACGATTATACATAAAGAATTTACAAAAACAACAAATATACCAAGCTCATCAAATAATCAAGTTGTTCCTGCTGTTGAAACCCCTATCACTTCTGCTGCTCAAAGTAAAGCTGGCACTTCCCTTCAATGCAACTTTTCTCTACTAAGTGCTACAGAAAAGCCTCAAGTTTTGTTAGCCACAATTCGTGTTTTAGTGCAAACACCTTTTGGCACTTTTAAGCTTCGCGCAATATTGGACCAAGGCGCACAAGCCACTTTAATTACTGAGCAAGCTGCCCGGCTTTTGAAATTAAAGAGAGAAAATAATTTCGCCCACATCAACGATAAGGCCAAAACTACAGAAACCTACTCAAATTTTTATATCAGAGTTGGATAACATCTAGCCGTTTAGAGAGCTATTAAACGTTATAGCACCAAATGAATACGTGATTAAACTACTAAAAGGTGGAGCAGTCAAAATATAGCAAAAAATTAGAAGATAAGTACAGAACAATAGCACAAGCACTTGGCGACAAAAATACGGTATTCCATACATACAATCTAAAAAAAGACAAAACATTTGATGTTGTCTTGAAGGGAATACACCATAAAGTGCCACTACAGAATATTAAGGAGACAATAAAAGCATTTGGCCACGAATTGGTACATATATCTAATATTTAGCAAAGAGTTACAAAAACCGCCGTCCCAATTTTTTATTTAAATCTGAAACAGAATTCAAACAACAGAGAAATATATGATATCAAGGCAATATTATAAACAAAAGTAATTTTTGAACCACCTCGACCCAAAAGACTAAAACCACAGTGTACCAAATGCCAGCGTTATGGATACACTAAAAAACTTCTGCAACCATACGTCACGATGTGTAAAATGCGCTCTTAATCATTCTACTACTACAGAATGCAGAAGGAAGGACAAATCATCAAATGTCCAGTGCGTCTTGAGCGGAGGCGACCACCCAGCAAACTATAAGGGTTGTCCAATTTATAAGGAACTCCAGCAAAAAATTTATCTCACCCTTCGTAAAAAAGAAGTAGTTACAACTCGGACTAAAAATTCCCTAAATGCTCCATTAAACCAAAGCCAAATACAACCAGGCACCACGTACGCTGAAATTTAAAAAAATGTAAAACCAACAGAACAAACTGAGAAATCACCAGACAATAACATACCTAATCAAGAGAAAGCCAACGACATGACCAAACTAAAATCGATTACGAAAAATCTCATTGAACAAATGAGCACTATTCACAACCTTCTTATGACAATCGTGGCAAAAATAGTGTAAAAATGACTTCTCTTATAATAGCTGTATGGAGCGCCATGTTCCAGCCCAACATATTCAAGAGGTGAAACATTTTCTTACAGAACAAAAGATTGATATCATTTTAGTTTTTGAAACTCATTTCACATTAAAAAGCTATAAAAATCCCTCAATACAATATACGAGTATACTCCACAAACCATCCTATGGGAACCGCAAGAGGTGGCACAGCTATCATAGTAAACAACAATATAAAATATCAACTTCTAGATAAATACCAATACCCACATATTCAAGGAACCAGCATAGCTATATTTGACCAACTATCACTTATGTTTACTGTCCACCTAGACATGCTGTTAAAAAACACCAATTTGACAATTTTTTTCAAACTTTGGGGCCAAAATTTGCTGTTGCTAGCGACTACGACTCAAAGCACACTCAGTGGGGTTCAAGAACAATAAACTCAAAAGGCAGAGAGCTTCTAAATACCATTCTGTTTAATAAATACACGTACTTATCAACCGGAGAACCAACGTTCTGGCCTTCAGATAATAAAAAATCCCTGCCGTCATCGATTTTTGCGTAATGAAAGGCATTGCATTAAATAATGTAACAGCAGAATCGTGTTTAGATCTATCTTCTGATCATTCACCTTTTTTATATACATGAACTCCAAACCAGTGATGAAACAATGTCCCCATCTTTGCCAAACTAACTAACGAACTGTCTCCAAATCAGACAAATATAGTATGAGACACTTCCTCTTAAAATTCGTCTCAAATGTAAAGAAGAAATATAGATAGATAGATGAAGCTGCAGAAATATTTATATGGACTACTCAGCAAGCAGCATGGATGTCTACTCCAAAATTACGGAACCATGTTTAAAAACTGACGCAGATATTAAGAACATTCTAGTTGCGAAATGTAAACTACGAAAAATATGGCGAACTACGAGGTATCCAAGTGATAAAACAATATTTAACAAGGCAACAAAGGCACTAAAACAGCTACTATACGAGTACGGCAGAAATAAGCTTCAGAGTGCTCTGGCAAACCTTTCATCCACAGAAGCAACGGACTACTCACTATGGAAAGCTACTCAATCATTAAACCGACGAACCATATATGTTCCCCCAATAAGAAGCGAAACAGATCACATGATGTAACGTTTTCGGCTTCAAGGAGACATAAGATCGCCAAAACATCCACAGCAACAGAGGGTCCATCGACGAGCACAAGGCGACCATACCAAGAACATACTTGGGAATTGTTTTGAACCAAGTGGAAGAAATGCTGAATATCACAAAAAACTTTGTGAAAAAAAGCTGCGGGTAAGGCATAGGGTGCGAAGCATCCACATCTCTACGAAATAGAATACGCTCGGGGTTAGGGGGGTAGTCCTCAGGATAGTGATATGCGTAATATAGTCCTGTGTTGGATCCTTAGCCTATACTCTACCAAAACCGATGAGTCACATCCTGCTCGAGGCGACCCTGCCACTTACTGAACACAAAGGATCTAGACTGGAGAGTCAATAAACACTTCCCCCCTAATCCAGGGTGTTATGCGTGTCCGTGCCTATTGGATGGGTTTTGCAGTCAATGGGTTATCCGCGTAGACTGTATTCGACGCCTCCGAAACCAGGCCGCATCGGGGAGTAACGGTGGCCTTACCGTGGCATAGGGCTCTGGCACGGTGGACCGCCATTTCCCTCAAAAAAGCCTTGATTGCCCAAGCCTTCGGGGGAGGGCAGTCGTACGAAAAAGATGGAAACGAAACATAAACAAAACAACATAAAAACATCAGTAGAAAAGACAATCCACCATAAACAGTACACGCTGGCGGCCTTTCTGGACATAGAAGGGGCTTTTAACAACGTTAGTAACAAAGCAATTCTGGACTCTCTCACCATGGTAGGGGTTGAGGAAGTTCTTAGGGAGTGGATAGTGGCAATGCTTAGGACTAGGGTCATTCAGTCTCAGCTGGGTAACACGGTTCTCATCAAACATGTCAGCAGAGGAACACCACAAGGTGGGGTGATTTCACCCCTATTGTGGCTACTGGTAATTGATAACATTCTCGGCATACTACATTCAATGGGGGTTAAGACGGTAGCATACGCGGCCGATGTAGTGATAGCTGTGTCAGGTATGTTCCCCAGTGTAATAAGTGATATTATGCAAAAGGGGCTGGACAAACTGAATTCCTGGGCCACAGGATGTGGACTAGGTGTGAATCGAGAAAAGACAGAACTGATACTTTTCACTAGCAAGTCCAAGACTCCGATCTTTAAACTTCCGACACTTCATGGACAACTTAGGAGTTATTCTGGACCGCAAGCTAAATTGGAGAACCAATATTTGAGTTACGGGTCAGGAAAGCCCACGTAGCTTTCTACGCATGCAAGAAAATGTTTGGGAAAAATGGGGAATACGCCCCCATATCACTCACTGGATGTACGAAGCAATCGTGCGTCCAATACTAACTTAGACTGAGAGACTGAGTAGGGTTCAAAGAACAGCTGCCGCTGGCATTGCAGGACTTCAAGGTTAGATTTCCCTCAAGAAAATTGTGGTCATGAAGGAAACTCCAAATGGAGTACGATATAGCCATTTATACGGACGGGTCAAAAATGGACCTGGGCGGGGGGTCTTTTTCCCGCACGCTAACATTAACTACTGTACACGCCTACCCGATACAGCTATAGTTTTTCAGGCGGAAGTACTCGCGATCAGAGAGGCATGTCGACAGATCACCCACCACATTAGAGAAGAGCAGAGGAGCACGGTTGCTATTTTTGTGGACAGTCAGGCTGCCATAAAAGCCCTACAATCAAACACCATCAACTCCAGACTGGTCAGACAGTGCAGGGGGGAACTTGGGGCGCTAGGTCACCATGCTGACATCACAATCATCTAGGTGCCCGGACATAAGAATATAGATGGAAATGAGAAGGCTGATGAATTGGCGCGCAGAGGGGCTTCTCTCGATCTAACCCATATGGAACTAGTACCTGTTTCCATGGGTGCGATTAAGAGGGGCATCTACATCCACCGTCTTACCTTAGAGGGCAATAGATGGAGGACACTTACAACATGTAATACATCCCGGGCGACCTGGTCAGTCTTTAACACAGCGAGATCTAGGGATCTCATAAACAGGGACCGCAGGGACACCAGCCGCATCACGGCGGCCTTTACGGGTCACTTGCTCGTGGGTACTCATGCAGAGAAATTGCAGAGACCGTACAATACCCATTGTAGAAGTTGTGGAAACTCAAAAGAGAAGGAAACCTTAATCCATTTTATTTGCGAATGCCCGGCTCTGGCGGCCGCAAGAAATAGAACACTAGGAAACTATTTCCTAGCGAGTTTATCAGCTCTCGGGTGTAAAACCGAAAGATCTTTTAAGAAGCCTAAACTCCACAAAGTGGATTTAGTGAACAACCCATCGTTTTCTCCGGCGTTAGGAGAGGTTGTGGTATCAAAACGTCGCTAAGGCGATAATTGTGATCCATGTGAGGACTGACTTGGATCAGCCACTAAAACCAACAAAAAGTTTTTATACCAAAAGCTGGGAAACCGAAGGAGGAAGTAACATCCTACAGACCCATTAGTTTGCTGCCCATTGTCTCGAAAGTGCTAGAAAAACTCCTGAAAAAATTAATGATGAAAAACACCTAATACTTAACCATCAGTTTGGGTTTAGAAAACAACAAGCGACCACGGAATATCTAGTATACAAGGCTTTTAGAGAAGCTTTTGAAAGTAAAAAGTATTGTACTGCCGCATTTCTGGATATCACCCAGGCGTTCGATAACGTCTGGCACCCTGGATTACTTTATAAATTAAAACAATTTTACCTTTTAACTATTACTGTATCCTGAAATCCTATCTTGAAGATAGACATTTCATGATCAAATTCAACGATGAAGTCACAAAATTATATACAATCAAATCCGACGTGCCACAAGTAATCGTTCTGGGTCCTGTGTTCTACACACTATTTACAGCTGATTTGCCAACAACAGCAAATACGACAACTGCTACTTTTGCTGACGATACTGTGATTATGGTAACTCACTCCACCATCTGACAGCATCGGCTGATCTGCAATTAAGCCTCTACAATATAGAAGCATGGTTACAAAATTGGAGAATGACAGCAAATGCGATCAAGTCTACCCAAGTTACTTTCATTCTCAGAAAGAACACATGTCCACCGGTATTTTTTAACAATGAGGAACTGCCACAGTCAACAGATACTAAGTACCTTGGTTTTCATTTAGATTGTCGAATGATCTGGCAGAAACACATATTTGCTAAAAGAAAACAATTGGGCCTAAAACAAAACTCGTTGAACTGGCTCATGGCTCGCAACTCCCAGCTTTCAATTGAAAATAAAGTTCTAGTTTACAAAGTCATACTGATCCTATATGGACCTATGGCATCCAGTTATGGGGATCAGCGTCAAAATCGAATATTGCGGTTCGGCAGAGATACCAATGAAAGGTACTACGTCTGTTAGCAATTGCCCTTGATATAGAAGAAACCAACTCTTAGATCGAGATCTAGAGATTCCAACTATAAGTGATGAGATACTTCGATATAACTTAAGATATACTGAACGCCTTTCAAGGCACCCTAACCTACTTCCTTCAGCTCTTCTGAATAATAACCCAAATCGCGGACTCAAACGACGATTTCCTGCTGCTTCCAATTAATAATTAAAATTTAAGTTAAATAATAATTGTAATATATTAGCAATTAATCTAATCGGTTGGCAACTTTTTTAAAAGTATCAATTTCCTAACTAGTACAATGAATTACAACATTGTCCAACATTCCTTTTATATTACAACCTTGTAAAAGGTAGTTTTAATAATATTTGAATAAATCATCAGTTCCATTTAAACCTTCAACGCGTGCGTTTCAATTATTACATTTGGCGACGAATGATAAATCGTGCGGTCGTTTTCTTTTTTTTTATATTCGTGTGTGTACGCAACACCAAACACAATGGCAAACGATCTCAAAGGCATAGAAATGCTTTTACAACAACAGCAAGAATTTACCAAGAACTTGCTTACTCAAGAACAGCAGTGGGTGCAGGCCATCATGAACACCAAAACGGACGCTTCTAAGGAATCCAAACACACTCCTGATCAGTTAATGGTGCCGGCATTCCACAAATTCTACAAAGAACAACAACAATGGGACTCATATCTACAACAACTAGAACAACACTTTCTCGCATATTCCGTGACGTCAGCAGAAAAACAAAAGTCTTTCTTTTTATCATGGAGTGGTGCAGAATTGTTTGATTTGCTTAAAAATATTTTCGGCGTAGCAAGCCTCGAAAATCAAACATACCAACAACTACATGAAAAACTTACGGAACATTTTACTGTAAGCCAGCATACAGTGGCAGCACGGTACGAATTTTTCAAAAGGCAAATGAAAAACACACAATCGTACAAGGAATGGGTCGCAGATCTTCGGGGTTTGGCGCGAACATGCAAGTTCGTTTGCAAGTCAAACCCCTGTGCAACCAGCTACGTGGATGATATGATTCGCGATCACATCAACGTCAACACACCACACGACTCTGTACGAACCGCTGCCCTTCAAAAACAACAAGCAACACTCACTGATGTACTACTCATTGCGGAATCATTTGAGGCAACAACAAAAACGGTGGCAGCAATAAAAGAAACAGCAAACGAAAAAAACAATCGAAATCAATGTAGTGAAAAAAAAATCGTCGTTGGTTAAAAGAGACAATAAAGAGAACAAATACAAATCGTGTTCGGGATGTTTTAGCTCTCATAAGAGAGAAGATTGTTAATTTAAGAGCGCAATTCATCGAAAGAAGTAATGGTAATCAATACGTCTCTGGGACTTTTCCACTATCAACGCTTACCATACGGCATTGCTAGCGCCCCAGCTATCTTCCAACGGTATATTGAACAACTTCTACATGGCATAGAAGGTTGTGCAAATTATTTCGATGACATCATAATATCAGCTCCAACTCTACCAGAACATTTACGGCGACTTGACCAGGTACTTAAAATTTTACAAGACAATGGTATCAGATGTAAGAAAGAGAAATGTGCATTTCTTCAAAACCAAATTACATATCTTGGCCGTCGTATAAGTTCTGAAGGTATATTACCGGATGAATCAGGTGTTCTCGCAGTCAAAAACTTAAAGCCGCCTAAGGATATTAAACAATTGGAAGCTTTTATGGGCAAAGTTAATTATTACCACAACTTTGTGCCAAATTTTGCAAACGTCGCAGCTCCAATCAACATGCTACGGAGAAAAGATGTCCCTTTTTGGTGGGGCAAAAGTCAACAAAAATCGTTCGACGAGCTTAAATCGCAAATAGTGAACGCAACACAACTTGCACACTTTCAAGAAAATTTGCCGCTTGTTCTTGCTACAGACGCATCGCCCTTCGGAATTGGAGCAGTCATTTCACATCTTTATCCAGACGGTACTGAAAGGCTAATCGCATTTGCTTCGAAAACATTAGACAAACATCAAGAAAAATACAGCCAAATCGACAAAGAAGGCCTTGCAATTGTTTTTGGAGTAAAGCGTTTTCATCAGTTCCTGTATGGTCATAAGTTTATCCTAATTACAGACCATAAACCACTGGTAAGCATTTTTAATCCAAACAAACATCTACCATCTATGACTGCGCAGCGAATTCAGCGATGGGCTATAACGCTCATGGCCTATCAGTTTGAAATAAAGTATCGAAAAACTTCTGACCATGGTAATGCAGATGCACTGTCCCGTCTACCTCTTGGACCTGACGACGATTTCGACAAAGAGGAAGATTCATGCCTCGAAATATCATTTGACGATTTTCCTATAAATAACACACTTATTCAAAAGCACGCCAAAATTGATAAAACATTACGACAAGTTTATCATTTTGTGAAAAATGGTTGGCCAGAGCAACTATCTGCAGAATAAACAAACTTACAACCATTTTTTAATCGCAGGGACAATATGACAATTTACAATGATTTGCTTTGTCTTCAAACGGATTACGTTCGTGTTGTAATACCTGATGCTTTGAAACAACAGACGTTGAAACTTTTGCATGACGGACATTGGGGTATTATTAAAATTAAGCAACTTGCAAGACAGTACATATGGTGGAACAATATCGATGCTGACATTTCAAAAATAGCTTCTGACTGCGAAACATGTAAAGTTCAGAATCAGTCTCCATCCAGGCAGTACGAAAGCTGGCCAAAATCAACCAAGCCTTGGGAGCGAATACACCACGATTTTGCTGGGACAATATTTAATTCAATGTGGCTCATATGTGTTGATTCATTTTCACAGTTCCCGTATGTTTCATCAATGTCTAAAACAACAACAGAAGACACAATTTCAGCCCTATCTGCCATTTTTTCCATTGAGGGCATTCCAAATACAATTGTCAGTGACAATGGACCACAGCTAACATCTGAAGACTTCGATCAATTTTGCACTAAACTCGGAATTACGCACATCACAACCACACCATTTCATCCAGCATCCAACGGTTTAGCAGAACGTTTCGTCCGAACTTTTAAAACATCAGTTCGAAAAAACATTGACGACGATATGCCCATCAAAAATGGCGTTCATAAATTTCTTTCGACCTACCGTTTCATGCCGAAATCAGAAGGTACATCTCCTGCGGAGCTTATGCGTGGTAGACCAGTACGTACAATTTGGTCTCAGCTTTTAGAACCTTCGGAAAAGCCTCATCGCAATTGCTCAAAATCAACTAAATACCAGGTAAATGATAACGTTTTTATCAGAAATTATGGTAAGGGGAAGAAATGGATACCAGGTGTTATTCAGACGAAAGTTGGTAACATCATATTCCTAGTAAATACAAACAAAGGGGTTGCGCCATGTAAACCAAATGAAGCCTCGAAGTTCTCCAAATATTAATCCGGACTTTTCTGAATAAAACGACGATAATTTGTATTTCCCTTCGTATGTTGATACCTCACCTTCAACATCACAAACTTCGACTAGTCCTCCTACAACTGTAACATCTCCGACTACAAGTCCAAGGAATCGAGCAGATTCGAACGTCAGTCAACAAGATCATCAACTGCGTAGAACAACAAGATTATGTCGAGAAGTATCACGTTCCGAACCAGCAGATTTTCGAAGACACTGAGATGAAATTTTTATGTACATATTTCTATATTTTATCAAAATTAATTTACATTCATTTTCTATATTACTCTTTTTAAAATCTAATATAATTTCATATAATTTTTAAAAAATTAATATTTAAATGAATTCATGTTTTACTTTAAATTTCCATTTGTTTTGAATTTAGGGAGGAGTAATGTAATATATTAGCAATTAATCTAATTGGTTGGCAACTTTTTTAAAAGTATCAATTTCCTAACTAGTACAATGAATTGAAACATTGTACAACATTCCTTTTATATTACAACCTTGTAAATGGTAGTTTTAAGAATATTTGAATAAATCATCAGTTCCATTTAAACCTTCAACGCGTGCGTTTCAATTATTACAATAATAATAATTGTAATTAAAATCTAACTAAAAAAAGGTAACATAAAAAAATAAAGAAACACACAAAATTTTAAAAAATTTAAAAATTTTAAATTAAAAGGGGGAAAACAAACAAACAAACAAAAAATAATAATATAAAAAAAAGATATAGAATAACCAATAATTACCAATATGTAAACTTTTTTGTGAATTGTTTAGTTAAATCCATGTTTAATATAATTTTAAGATATAATAATTTCTTAATTTTCTAGGATAGATTGCTATGAAATAAAACGTAGTTATAAAAAAAGAGTTTTCACCTTACATGTGAAGCGTACAGAGAATGAGAGCGCAAGGCGCATAGACTCAATGCAACAGGCGAGCAGTCTTTTTCGTGGAGAGGAAGAATTCTTAATGCATTTGATAGAATGGTTGTTTTCTTGCATTTCGAGTTCATATATGAACATTTAAATTTAAATTGTCCTTAAAATATTACTATAGTACTTTTTTAAATATTTTGTAGTAAAAACTATATATGTATACTTGGGTCAGTCATTTATGTACACAGTTGTGCTGAATTCATTATACTTTTTTAAATGCTTCTGTAGGTTGCTCTTGCATGCAGAGAGAAACCTTTATGGATGTGTTACCAAACACACTTACTACCTACAGTCGTTATAAATGGATAAATTAACTTGTCAGTGGGTTCCAGGGACAGTATATTATAACCTAATACGAATTTTCGGTAAGATGCAGACAGCAATGAGAATTTGTGATATAAAAGCACAAAGCTTGACAAATAAGATGGAGGAATTCAGATATTTGTTTGAGGGTTCTGGGGTGGATGTTGTGTGTGTATCTGAAACATGGTTTGTGCCATCAATGCAAAATAACTTATTCAGTCAGTGGAAACAGGTCCTGGACAAGCCATTGATCGATATAATCGAAAGAGTCAGGAATACCTTCGAAACGTCTTAAGATAGACTCATGACCTTCGTTCCTGGCAACCTATTGCTGTTCTTTGTACATTTGTTACCAGCCTGTTGTATGTGGACATATTTAAGGCTACCCACCAAGCAATCACTCCATAAAAAAGGATTGCTCGTACCACAGCTGTATATAGCCAATAGACTACCCTAGGCTGTAACCCCCACATATTTCCTACGCCTTTTTTACAAGAGTGCAGAGCTACCTGAGCCTTCTTAATGCGCTCACTTATCTTAGCCTTCCAGCTCAGCTTCCTATCTAGGATCACACCCAGATACTTAGCTTTCTCTACAAGATTAATATCTACACCCATTAGTTTTGGAGCGATAAATTGAGGAATTTTCTACTTTATAATGAAGAGCACCAGCTTAGTCTTGGTCGGACCCATAGTCTGTAGTCCATTTAGAGGGAATGTTCAACATATGTCAAGTCTCTTAAAGGAGAGACGTATTTTCACAAGACTAGCACCATTTGATTTTGTTAAAAGCTCCCTCAATGTCTATGTAATCAACTAAGGACAACTCCTTGTTATGCAGGGAGTACTTAATACCAGAGACTAAAGAGTGTAAAGCGGTCTCAACCAGATGAATGTCTAACAACCATTCCAGAATTTTCAGACAAAAGGGGGACAGACTAATGAGTCTTAATAAGTCCCCTGGAGTTGTATGCGAGCTTTTGCCGGCCTTGGGTATAACCCTCAAATGCCTCCATGAGTCTGGAATATATGCTAATTCATGACTACTTTTGTAGATCATGAGCAGCCAACTTGATTATCTGACTGCTGAATCCTAATTGGAGCTTCACCATCTGGATCAGATGCTTTATATGGTTTGAAGATATGCATGCCCATTGCAATTTTGGCTTCGTGATTATGTCTGAGTTGACATCGATGAGAAACCAGGGAAGTGGCTCTCTGAAAGAAACTCTCGAGTCACATTACTATTTGAAGTCCAAGTTCCATCCCCCTCCTCAGGTACCCAGGTACCATTGGAGCAGTTGATAGGATCTTCCTCAGCCTGGACGTCTCAGAGATGTCTTCTATGTCACCGCAAAAGTTTCTCCACGATTCTGTTTGTGCCTTCCTAAGCTTACTTTTGAAGGTTCTAAGTGCTGCTCTGTATAAATCCCAGTCTGCACTATGTCTTGACTTCTTTGCGTTGTTAAAAAGTCTCCTGCAGTTTTTCCTGAGTCCCCTAATTTCCTCCCCTCACCACGTGGGTTGTTGTTTCCCCTTGGGTCTACTGAGGGGGCAAGAGACCGATAGAGCTTTATTAAGAGCATCTGTAAGAACCTCCACAGACATATCAATTTCGTCACACGTGCTTGTGCTTATGGGATTCTGAGATAGTAGTCTAGCTACGGTTACCCTGTAGAGTCCCAGTTTGCCTTCCTGTCATTTCTAATAGCCGTAGGACTACGGAGACTAACAGGTCACTATTGGACTTATATTTTATTGATGACAGGAAGAAAGTTAGACAATACGACCAACTGCCCGCTCGTTCTATTTCTAAACATGAAGAAGGGATAGAAAAAATGGTTGGCTATGTTACTGGCAGCCTGAGCGTGGCCTTGGCAGAAGCCTGTACACTAAGGAAGTTGAGGGGGAAAGCCGAAATCTCGGTGGCTAAGCAAGCTTCGGGTAAACAGTAGGAGAGCTTTTAATAAGGCGAAGTATACAGGTCTTGAAAATGACTGGAAAGGGTACAGAGAGGCTCTTAAGGACTTTAAGAAAGAGGTTAGAACTGCTCAAAGGCAATCCTGGAAATCCATTTGTGAAGAAGTAGAGGGGGTGGAAAATATTGGCGGGAAGTTCTCAGACAGGGAGCTGCTACAGAAGGTGGATGGCACATTCACTACAACTAGTAAGGAGTCTCTAGAGCTTCTACCCAGCACGCATTTCCCAGGCTGGAAGGTCCGTCAAATAGTCGGGAAGTTAGGATAGACGCTCTATCTGAGGATCGACTCTTATATGCTGTCCCTATTCTTGATGATATTTATCCAATTGAATTACACAAAACCGCTGGATACCTGAAAGGCTGGCTGTTAGCAATCTTTGAAGGATGCTTTAACCTCTTCAGTGGAGACAGGCTAGAGTGGTCGTCATTCTAAGGCCAGACCGATATCTCTCTCATCTTTTATTTTGAAGACTTTAAAAAGAGTGATAGAAATCCACTTAAGCTTAACTTTAGACAAGAGTCTAATTTCATCGGCTCAACATGCCTATACAAAGGGGAAATCTGTAGAGACAGCTCTACACAACCATATTTCCATTGCAGAAGTCATTGCATAAGCAGGAATTCACTCTGGTTGCCTTTCTTGATATTGAGGGGGCCTTTAATAATGTCAGAGTGGAGGGCCATCACTGCATCACTTACTGAAATTGGGGTGGAAACAGGCCTGGTAGGCCTCATTGGTAAAATGCTGAATAGCAGAATCATTGAGGCGAATTTAGGAGAATTGGTCCTACGTAAGTTGGTGAACAGGGGTACACCTCAGTGAGGTGTCCTCTCACCGTTTCTATGGAACACAGTTGTTAACAAAGTCCTGTTAAGATTAGTGGCGGTGGGATGTAAGGTGGCGGCTTATGCTGATGTTGTTATTGCTGTCTATGGAAAATTTACATCTACTCTGAGAGATTTGTTGGAGTAAATCCGGATAAGACTCAGGTCATTCTGCTTACTAGGAAGCATAAAATCATTCAATTAGATCCAATTACGCTTAAGGGATAGAACTTTGCCAATCTTCCAATAGAAGCAATAGAGAAGAATGCTTATGGAGATTATTGTAGTTCCGTGTCCAATGAAAACATGTTCGGTTTCTGTGGTGTTGAAGAGTCAGATGTGTTACGAGTGTTTTCAAATGCTTGGGGTGTAAAGTCAAATGCTTGTGACACTGATGAAATTCTACCTCTTTGTTAAAGCCGTATATCTCAGACTTCTTCCAGCCATAGCTCATATTTATAATGACGTCAACATTTCCCAATTATTGGAAGTCTGCAAAAATTATTCCTATACCAAAGTCTGACAATGATTACCGACCAATAGCTATTTTACCATACTTATCTAAAGTTTATAGGTTTAAGTTATAAGGTTTATTCCAAGGCATTTGACTGTATTGACCATAATGTTTTATGTACAAAACTTTTCAATTTCGATCAATTTTGCACTAAACTCGGAATTACGCACATCACAACCACACCATTTCATCCAGCATCCAACGGTTTAGCAGAACGTTTCGTCCGAACTTTTAAAACATCAGTTCGAAAAAACATTGACGACGATATGCCCATCAAAAATGGCGTTCATAAATTTCTTTCGACCTACCGTTTCATGCCGAAATCAGAAGGTACATCTCCTGCGGAGCTTATGCGTGGTAGACCAGTACGTACAATTTGGTCTCAGCTTTTAGAACCTTCGGAAAAGCCTCATCGCAATTGCTCAAAATCAACTAAATACCAGGTAAATGATAACGTTTTTATCAGAAATTATGGTAAGGGGAAGAAATGGATACCAGGTGTTATTCAGACGAAAGTTGGCAACATCATATTCCTAGTAAATACAAACAAAGGGGTTGCGCCATGTAAACCAAATGAAGCCTCGAAGTTCTCCAAATATTAATCCGGACTTTTCTGAATAAAACGACGATAATTTGTATTTCCCTTCGTATGTTGATACCTCACCTTCAACATCACAAACTTCGACTAGTCCTCCTACAACTGTAACATCTCCGACTACAAGTCCAAGGAATCGAGCAGATTCGAACGTCAGTCAACAAGATCATCAACTGCGTAGAACAACAAGATTATGTCGAGAAGTATCACGTTCCGAACCAGCAGATTTTCGAAGACACTGAGATGAAATTTTTATGTACATATTTCTATATTTTATCAAAATTAATTTACATTCATTTTCTATATTACTCTTTTTAAAATCTAATATAATTTCATATAATTTTTAAAAAATTAATATTTAAATGAATTCATGTTTTACTTTAAATTTCCATTTGTTTTGAATTTAGGGAGGAGTAATGTAATATATTAGCAATTAATCTAATTGGTTGGCAACTTTTTTAAAAGTATCAATTTCCTAACTAGTACAATGAATTGAAACATTGTACAACATTCCTTTTATATTACAACCTTGTAAATGGTAGTTTTAAGAATATTTGAATAAATCATCAGTTCCATTTAAACCTTCAACGCGTGCGTTTCAATTATTACAATAATAATAATTGTAATTAAAATCTAACTAAAAAAAGGTAACATAAAAAAATAAAGAAACACACAAAATTTTAAAAAATTTAAAAATTTTAAATTAAAAGGGGGAAAACAAACAAACAAACAAAAAATAATAATATAAAAAAAAGATATAGAATAACCAATAATTACCAATATGTAAACTTTTTTGTGAATTGTTTAGTTAAATCCATGTTTAATATAATTTTAAGATATAATAATTTCTTAATTTTCTAGGATAGATTGCTATGAAATAAAACGTAGTTATAAAAAAAGAGTTTTCACCTTACATGTGAAGCGTACAGAGAATGAGAGCGCAAGGCGCATAGACTCAATGCAACAGGCGAGCAGTCTTTTTCGTGGAGAGGAAGAATTCTTAATGCATTTGATAGAATGGTTGTTTTCTTGCATTTCGAGTTCATATATGAACATTTAAATTTAAATTGTCCTTAAAATATTACTATAGTACTTTTTTAAATATTTTGTAGTAAAAACTATATATGTATACTTGGGTCAGTCATTTATGTACACAGTTGTGCTGAATTCATTATACTTTTTTAAATGCTTCTGTAGGTTGCTCTTGCATGCAGAGAGAAACCTTTATGGATGTGTTACCAAACACACTTACTACCTACAGTCGTTATAAATGGATAAATTAACTTGTCAGTGGGTTCCAGGGACAGTATATTATAACCTAATACGAATTTTCGGTAAGATGCAGACAGCAATGAGAATTTGTGATATAAAAGCACAAAGCTTGACAAATAAGATGGAGGAATTCAGATATTTGTTTGAGGGTTCTGGGGTGGATGTTGTGTGTGTATCTGAAACATGGTTTGTGCCATCAATGCAAAATAACTTATTCAGTCAGTGGAAACAGGTCCTGGACAAGCCATTGATCGATATAATCGAAAGAGTCAGGAATACCTTCGAAACGTCTTAAGATAGACTCATGACCTTCGTTCCTGGCAACCTATTGCTGTTCTTTGTACATTTGTTACCAGCCTGTTGTATGTGGACATATTTAAGGCTACCCACCAAGCAATCACTCCATAAAAAAGGATTGCTCGTACCACAGCTGTATATAGCCAATAGACTACCCTAGGCTGTAACCCCCACATATTTCCTACGCCTTTTTTACAAGAGTGCAGAGCTACCTGAGCCTTCTTAATGCGCTCACTTATCTTAGCCTTCCAGCTCAGCTTCCTATCTAGGATCACACCCAGATACTTAGCTTTCTCTACAAGATTAATATCTACACCCATTAGTTTTGGAGCGATAAATTGAGGAATTTTCTACTTTATAATGAAGAGCACCAGCTTAGTCTTGGTCGGACCCATAGTCTGTAGTCCATTTAGAGGGAATGTTCAACATATGTCAAGTCTCTTAAAGGAGAGACGTATTTTCACAAGACTAGCACCATTTGATTTTGTTAAAAGCTCCCTCAATGTCTATGTAATCAACTAAGGACAACTCCTTGTTATGCAGGGAGTACTTAATACCAGAGACTAAAGAGTGTAAAGCGGTCTCAACCAGATGAATGTCTAACAACCATTCCAGAATTTTCAGACAAAAGGGGGACAGACTAATGAGTCTTAATAAGTCCCCTGGAGTTGTATGCGAGCTTTTGCCGGCCTTGGGTATAACCCTCAAATGCCTCCATGAGTCTGGAATATATGCTAATTCATGACTACTTTTGTAGATCATGAGCAGCCAACTTGATTATCTGACTGCTGAATCCTAATTGGAGCTTCACCATCTGGATCAGATGCTTTATATGGTTTGAAGATATGCATGCCCATTGCAATTTTGGCTTCGTGATTATGTCTGAGTTGACATCGATGAGAAACCAGGGAAGTGGCTCTCTGAAAGAAACTCTCGAGTCACATTACTATTTGAAGTCCAAGTTCCATCCCCCTCCTCAGGTACCCAGGTACCATTGGAGCAGTTGATAGGATCTTCCTCAGCCTGGACGTCTCAGAGATGTCTTCTATGTCACCGCAAAAGTTTCTCCACGATTCTGTTTGTGCCTTCCTAAGCTTACTTTTGAAGGTTCTAAGTGCTGCTCTGTATAAATCCCAGTCTGCACTATGTCTTGACTTCTTTGCGTTGTTAAAAAGTCTCCTGCAGTTTTTCCTGAGTCCCCTAATTTCCTCCCCTCACCACGTGGGTTGTTGTTTCCCCTTGGGTCTACTGAGGGGGCAAGAGACCGATAGAGCTTTATTAAGAGCATCTGTAAGAACCTCCACAGACATATCAATTTCGTCACACGTGCTTGTGCTTATGGGATTCTGAGATAGTAGTCTAGCTACGGTTACCCTGTAGAGTCCCAGTTTGCCTTCCTGTCATTTCTAATAGCCGTAGGACTACGGAGACTAACAGGTCACTATTGGACTTATATTTTATTGATGACAGGAAGAAAGTTAGACAATACGACCAACTGCCCGCTCGTTCTATTTCTAAACATGAAGAAGGGATAGAAAAAATGGTTGGCTATGTTACTGGCAGCCTGAGCGTGGCCTTGGCAGAAGCCTGTACACTAAGGAAGTTGAGGGGGAAAGCCGAAATCTCGGTGGCTAAGCAAGCTTCGGGTAAACAGTAGGAGAGCTTTTAATAAGGCGAAGTATACAGGTCTTGAAAATGACTGGAAAGGGTACAGAGAGGCTCTTAAGGACTTTAAGAAAGAGGTTAGAACTGCTCAAAGGCAATCCTGGAAATCCATTTGTGAAGAAGTAGAGGGGGTGGAAAATATTGGCGGGAAGTTCTCAGACAGGGAGCTGCTACAGAAGGTGGATGGCACATTCACTACAACTAGTAAGGAGTCTCTAGAGCTTCTACCCAGCACGCATTTCCCAGGCTGGAAGGTCCGTCAAATAGTCGGGAAGTTAGGATAGACGCTCTATCTGAGGATCGACTCTTATATGCTGTCCCTATTCTTGATGATATTTATCCAATTGAATTACACAAAACCGCTGGATACCTGAAAGGCTGGCTGTTAGCAATCTTTGAAGGATGCTTTAACCTCTTCAGTGGAGACAGGCTAGAGTGGTCGTCATTCTAAGGCCAGACCGATATCTCTCTCATCTTTTATTTTGAAGACTTTAAAAAGAGTGATAGAAATCCACTTAAGCTTAACTTTAGACAAGAGTCTAATTTCATCGGCTCAACATGCCTATACAAAGGGGAAATCTGTAGAGACAGCTCTACACAACCATATTTCCATTGCAGAAGTCATTGCATAAGCAGGAATTCACTCTGGTTGCCTTTCTTGATATTGAGGGGGCCTTTAATAATGTCAGAGTGGAGGGCCATCACTGCATCACTTACTGAAATTGGGGTGGAAACAGGCCTGGTAGGCCTCATTGGTAAAATGCTGAATAGCAGAATCATTGAGGCGAATTTAGGAGAATTGGTCCTACGTAAGTTGGTGAACAGGGGTACACCTCAGTGAGGTGTCCTCTCACCGTTTCTATGGAACACAGTTGTTAACAAAGTCCTGTTAAGATTAGTGGCGGTGGGATGTAAGGTGGCGGCTTATGCTGATGTTGTTATTGCTGTCTATGGAAAATTTACATCTACTCTGAGAGATTTGTTGGAGTAAATCCGGATAAGACTCAGGTCATTCTGCTTACTAGGAAGCATAAAATCATTCAATTAGATCCAATTACGCTTAAGGGATAGAACTTTGCCAATCTTCCAATAGAAGCAATAGAGAAGAATGCTTATGGAGATTATTGTAGTTCCGTGTCCAATGAAAACATGTTCGGTTTCTGTGGTGTTGAAGAGTCAGATGTGTTACGAGTGTTTTCAAATGCTTGGGGTGTAAAGTCAAATGCTTGTGACACTGATGAAATTCTACCTCTTTGTTAAAGCCGTATATCTCAGACTTCTTCCAGCCATAGCTCATATTTATAATGACGTCAACATTTCCCAATTATTGGAAGTCTGCAAAAATTATTCCTATACCAAAGTCTGACAATGATTACCGACCAATAGCTATTTTACCATACTTATCTAAAGTTTATAGGTTTAAGTTATAAGGTTTATTCCAAGGCATTTGACTGTATTGACCATAATGTTTTATGTACAAAACTTTTGACAATGTACTATTTCTCATGCACGAGGTAAAATTAATAAAATTGTAGCTTATAGAGAGAACTCAAACGGATTACCAGCCATGTAATAATGATGTCGATTCAGATTTTCTACCAGTGGTTCGAGGTATACATCAGGGCTCCATATTGGGGCCGTTCCTATTTTGTGTGATCTATCTTTTGCAAGATTGTAGTATTAACTTGTATGCTCATGACGTACAACTTTACATCAGCTGTAAAACGGACAAATTAATTGTGTCACTAAAATTAATAATGATATAAGCAATATAAATAAATGGGCAAGCAAACGGCCTTTCCCTTAATCCGGTTAAGTCGAACTGTTTAGTGACATACAGAAGACATTTCGAAACTATAATGTTACCCAAAATAGTTATGAATACGCCGGAGATTGTGTGTGTAAATGCGGCCATAAACCTGGGAGTTATGTTTGATGGTACTCTATCTTGGACTAATCATATTGAAGGAGGATAGATGTAATTTACATAATATAAGCAATCAAACGAAATAAAGAGATGCATACAATTGATCAAGAGTCAATTTTAGCATAGCTTGTGCCATCCGTTATGAATGTCTCAATTGAATTTGTAGTGTTATTATTATATTTTATGTGAAAGCGCATAGTGTCTAGCAGCATATTGCTTAAGAGTGTCTGTATGGACATATTAAAATGTCACACATGTTAAACGTGCAAATTTAATTAAAAATGTGTTACATTTCGGAACGAGTTTGGTTAGTTCCGTCATGTGACCCTCACTCAAAATATGAGAGCCAGACCATAGGAAAACGAATTTGTTGAATTTTTGAAAATTATCGGTAATGACGAGGCAAGAGAATTCCTAGAATTTGGTTAAAATGTGATCGAACTACCACTTAGTTGGAAATGAAAGTAATGTAATTAATGATGTATTTGGGAATCAGAACGCATTTTAAGCTCCGTTGTTTTATCACCAACCAATGAAGATTGTGGTTTCGTAAACCGCAGTGTTTTCAACCTAATGACGCGGGTAGAAAAAAGTTACAACAAAATAGTTTGCGATGATGACACGGAAGTAAACAATTATCCAGTGGAATTTTTAAATTCATTGAATGACAGTGGCCTACAACCAAGGTATTGCATAATACGCATAATAATGCTATCGACTGTGAGGTGTTGACTGGAATAACACGAGGTAACCGTATTCTTTCCCCCACATTTACTTGAATTATTCTGGAAGTATGCTGCCGTTCCATTTCCAATGAACGCAATGTCCAATTATCCCTGCTTTCACCCTGACTGTTAATAAATCGCAAGGCCAAACGTTCGATAAAGTTTAGAAATCCAAGGTCAATTGTCGAAACTGTCGATAAAATCAAGGAAATCCTCCTCCAGACATTTAGTTTTAATTTTACTAATTTTAAATATATAAACGGTTTATTTCTTTCAATTTCAATCAAATCAATTTAATTAAAAAATAAATGAAATTAAAGCTAAAAGTGGTTTATCGACCACTGGGCGACCCTATTCTATATCTATATCTGCCAAATTGTACACAAATTTATTTTTGTGCAAATTATAATAATAAAGAGTTTTTATGTTTGGAAAAGCAGATCATCTGATTGCACTGTTGCCTTCAAGCTCGCATATACGTCTGTAAACTATTTTAAATATATAAATAAACGTCATAATACTTACTTCTATCTTCTTTTCGGGATATATCTGATGTTTCCACTCGATACAATATATTTGCTTGATTATCGTCTTTCGGTACAATTAGCTCATTGATGATCATTGGTTTCCCTATGTCAATTCTACAATCAACAATAGATCGATTCAGCTGTATTTTAACGGCAGATTCTTCCAATTCATTTGTAATCTCCTCTAAATTAAAAATGCATTTGTCTAAGATGTCATTCCTGCCAATTTTTTCCAAAGCTTTCGCAAGCTCAGAACCTACATTCTGTGGTCGTTGCTGATTAAGCCAAAGACACAACATGACCACTATCCTTTTAGAAGAGTAATTGGAATATTCCTTATTAATTATATCGATATCGGTTTCGGGTACATCCAATTCCTTGGCCAAGTGTTTCCAATCATGCTCCAGTAAAACGCAAAGGTCTCCGAGGCGTAATTTATGAGTATCTAAGTCACTTTCGTTTTGTATTTCCCCAGGCAATCCAATTGCTTCTGCATGACATTTAGCAATTATGTTTTTTTTTTTTATTTCAGCATTAATTAAATTTCGGTATTTTAATCCACGGTCAATTCCAAAAATGTTTCTAATGTCTTGACAACCATTTGATTTAATATTCTCAATGAAATTATAACCTTCCAAGGATATATTTAAGGTGCAAATAAGATGTTGAGGTAGTTCGGACTGGCATACTCGGCGTTCACTCATAAAACCCACTCGTCCAAATGGCTCTTCCTGATCTCTAACATTTACAATAAATGATAATCTGTTTTCTCGAAAGGCTTGAAATTTAAGATTCAATTGCTCGCCAGCTTTCAGCACTGGCATCAAGTTTCCTGCAAATTCTAAGAAAATATTTTGGTCTTCTAGTACTTCAACATCACGACTCTTAGCAACTTCTATGAAATATTCCTGCTGTTCAAGAGTTTTATCTTCTTTATCATCTGTCATACAAAAAACTGATAATTTTGCTTCATTGGCTGAAATTCGCTTCGCAAATATAACCAGTTTAACCATAAACGGCACTCGTGTCAAATATGCATACAGATCAGTTGCCATGCGATTAGCCTCAGAAATATTACGACAATCCATCAACCAAAATCGAGCAGATACAGTGGTCGTGAAAGTCATACTATCTTTTACAAAAGCTAGTGGAGTTGTACCGGTCACATCCTCCCATATAGCACGATTTTGACCGCCTGTGATGGAACATAATAGTCGCAGTGTAGGAGCATTGCCATGGTATGGTGTATTTACCATACCCTTTGTACATGCTCTTGGTGCTGGAATACTGAGCGTGATTGCTTTATGAAACTTGCGACGTCGTGGCTCAATAGTAACTACGGGCGAAACGGCCACAGCTTGACCAAAGAGCTTGCAGCAATCTTTAAGGTCAACTGGTTGTGCCTGAAGACCAACACGAATTTTTTTAGTTAATGCTTGCGACGGAAATACAGCTTGAACTTGTGGTACTGCTTGTGATGAAACGGTGCCACCCTCAGGGCCAATTGCGTGCACTTCTTGCCGGATTCGAGACACCACAGCAAAAAAATGTGGAAAATTTCGAGTTATAATGCGTACAATACGATTTGTATGCAAATCCTCCAGAGGATTCAAACCATCAAGCGCCTCATAAAAGAAAAGTGAATCTTCGCTATCGCATATATGCTCTCGCCAACTATCACCGTTATCAGAGCGTAAAATTATTATTTCACGTTCCTTATCGCGTAACGAACCAAAATGTGGAACTTCCAGAATAACTGGGCTATAAATTAAAATTATATAAAGAAAGTAACATTTGAAATAATTAATACATATGAAATCTATTGATAACATACCCTAAAAATTTGCCTTCAATGGGTGATAATTCAATAATCCGACTAACTAAAGCTTCTGCTTCCATAAGTGAAGGGGGATTATTTAAGCGCTGTGGTCTTACATAACGACATGTGATACGGGTTGGCTGAGCACATGCTTTAGAAGGCACAATAATACGCACTCCACTATGACGACAGCCACGCATGGAACCACCACGAGCATCAACAAGGAAAGATACAAGAAAACTGAAATAGAAATTATACACATACAAAAGTTTGATTTACTGTATAAGAACTATTGATGCTAGGATTGTAAAGCTATGAACTTATTTCATTTTGTAAAATTTTACATACCCCAGATGTACAGGCGGTCGATTTATTGTGCCATTATTATTTTGTTTCAAAGCATAGTGATTCGAAGTAGTACCAGGTCCTATGATATCGATTTTTCCACATAAGTAACAATAAAAATAATATGTATTTACTATGTGCTTATATCTATAAAAACTATATTATTTCAATAAAATCTTCTTGAAACCTCTTTTTAGAAATGATTATATTATATTATTAATATATATTATGTAAGAAATAATGAACCTTAATACTGAGGTCATAATAACCAAAAGAAAAAACTTGTAATTCTAACCTTGATCATCAATACGTCTCCCATAGCCAATATCTATTTGATCATCATTATTGGTTGTATCATATCTCTGGTGATCCTGTTCATTTGTTTTCAAGTCATCTGTAGCCATGTATTTATACTGCAAGTGATCTAAATGTTCGTCACAACCTTCATCATCAGAGTCAGACATACAAGATTCATGCATCAATTCAGGCGCAGCAACTTTATATTTTTCTTCAAAAACACCATTTATGGTATTTATAAAAGATTTTTCCGTAACAACTTTTAATGTTTCCACTGCAGTAACGTATCCAAGATTGTTTGCAATCGTCATAGCAGTGTGGCCATTCTAAATGAATTAAAATGAACAACACATAGAAAACAGAATTCAAAAAATTTCATAAAATTTCATCAAATTAAATATTTAATCATTATAACCAATAGAAATGTTATTTTAAATTTAATCTTATAAAACCGCAGTCATTATACCAATCAGAAAACCAAACAAAGATATTTCGGTATTAGACTCCTACCGTCCTATATCCCTACTCCCCTGCATAAACAAGCTATTAGAAAAAATGGTTTCTAAGCATTTGATGTGGTTTACATCGACTAAATCACTTTTACTTAATCAATTCGGTTTCAAACCAAATTCTAGTACAATTGACACCTTATATTATTTAGATCACCTGATATCAAAAAACGTATCTAATAAGAACCATACGAGTATATCAATACTATCGATTGATTTTTAGAAGGCATTCGATAGAGTTGGTATTCACATGGTTCTAAAAAAGCTACACGAGCTAAAAATCAGTCCAAAATTATATAATTACATAAAAATGTTTTTATTAAATCTAAAAATATTTTGCAGAGTCAACAATGTTCACTCTTCAACTTATCCACTACACAATGGTATACCACAAGGTTCTTCATTGTCGGTAACATTATTTTTATTAGCTTTTGATGACTTAAGTCGGCTTCTTCTAAGCCAGAAAAGCATCAGTCACTGTCTTTACGCAGATGACCTATACTTGCTATGCAACAAAAAAAATCATAATGAAATTCTTACCAACAACATTAGCAATAATCGATAATTGGTCCCAGAATTCTGGCGCTAAAATTGCAATAAATAAGTGCAAGCACTTGCATGTTTGTCAGAAACATAACTGCAATCCTATTAACCTTAAACATTAATACCCAGACTATTGTAAATGTAAATATTAAAATATTAGGTTTAGTATTTGACTGTAAAAATAATTTTAGAGAACATTGTAATAGCTTGAAAAAAACCCAATTTGCCAGGTTAAATATAGTTAAGTATCTATCATCTTATAAAAGTCATGTACATACAAACACAAACACACTAGTTAATATAATAAAACTGACAATACTATCCAAGATCGACTATGGCCTTTCCATATACGGAAAATGCTCTAAAAGCTCATTAATGCGAATTAAATCACCTTATCATGCCGCCATCAGACGAAGTCTTCGTGCGTTTAAAACTACACGTACTGTCAACTTACTTTTTACTTAATATAATAAAACTGACAATACTATCCAAGATCGACTATGGCCTTTCCATATACGGAAAATGCTCTAAAAGCTCATTAATGCGAATTAAATCACCTTATCATGCCGCCATCAGACGAAGTCTTCGTGCGTTTAAAACTACACGTACTGTCAACTTACTTGCCGAAGGAGGATTCACCTGCATCGGTTACTGTTTATTAGATGCCGCCAAATTCCTAAACTTTATAGTAACAAAAATTCAGTGCTCTCCAAAGAGATTCAATTGCTGAAGTCACGGAAGCGTCCTCTGAAGCATAAATCTGCTATTAACGAAGTACTGGATCTGGTAACTCAAACACATCTAGATATAACGCCGATGCCTACTCCAGCCACAAAATATCCACCTTGGTCACTGAATAACAATACATTTATTACTAATCTTATTTCACACCATAAAGAGCACACAAATGCTTCGGTATACAGACAGTTGTATATGGAGGCAGTCCAACCCCTAATAGAAAAAGAATGGGAATTGCGTTTTACGGATGGCTCCAAATCAAACGATAGCGCAGCATTCGCAGTAGTGGACGCAAATGGCACCACGACGAGCCATGGATTACTCCCACTTGCTGCCAGCGCATTTGACACAGAAGTACAAGCAACTATAACAGCCCTGCTTCTAACCAAAGCCTCCAAAAAAAAAAAATCTTAATATGCACTGACAGCCTATCAGTATTTGAACTGGGCAAGAAGATTAATTTAATCATAAGCCGATAGCCCTGGCAGCTAGTGCTTTCTTAATTATAATTTTAATTGTAATTAATAATAATAATAATAATAATAATAATAAATTTAATATTATAATTATCTAATATGTGTATAGTTATATATATATATAATAATACTTTTAACGTAAATTGAGAACACAGAGTTATACAGAGCTCAAAAACTTGGATTAGAAAAATGTTGACTGATTGTGCGAAATCTTGTTTCTGCTACTAAAAGCTCATGCCTCTTAAATCTATGCTACCTATGTCGGCTCTTAGGTCAGGCTAAAGAGCTAAAGAGAGAGCACTTCAGGTAAGGTGACAGCAGAATAATATAGATACCAATGTTAGCGTCCACCCGAAGCGGGATGCCACCACCCATTAAAAAAACCGTAGTTTACTGTTGTGCTTTGGTCTTGAAACCCACCACGGAAGAAACCGTTCCAATGAAAAAGTTAAAAAAGCATCAAAAACTGTGACGACCACCCCTATACATGTTATAGGGAACAAGATTTCAGGATATGCACCTGGAACGTCCGTGCCATTAATAGGGAAGGGGTCCAGCTGGGTGATATCCTCGAAAGATATAAAGCTGATTTCACCGCACTTCAGGAAAAGCGATGGGCGGGACAAGGATGCTTTAAAAATGCTTCGCGTGACGTCTACTACAGCCGCCATGTATGTTTTGTGGTCGGCCAAAAACTGCAAAATTAGGTCCTAGAATTTACACCAATGGACAACCGGCTGGCTTTTGTAGTCAATATTAGCCTAATCTGCACACATGCTCCAACAGATGAGAAGAACGAAATGACCAAGGATGCGTTCTACGATCGACTCGACAAAAAAATTACGATCGCTGACCCGCCACGATGTCGTGCGAAGTGATTTCAACGCCAAGGTGGGAAAGAGGGGATTTTGGGACCAACCGTCGGTAAGTTCAGCCTCCTCGAGCAGACATCAGAAAACGGTTTGTAGCTGATCGACTTCGCCACAGAACGTAACAAGGTACTGAAAGGCATTGGATTCGAAAAACCCAATATTCACAAAGCCACCTGTCCCCTGATCAAAGAACTAGAAACCAATTTGATCACGTTGTGATCGACGGTAGGCAAGCTTCCAGCATATAAGACGTTCGTATAATCCGAGATGCCAACATTGATTGACTCTATCCATTATCTAGTTCGCACCCGCCTCAGTTTGGCAGAAAATATATATTCAATATACGCGCGCAATGGACGCTCATCTCCCGCTCCATGCGCACGTCCGCTGAAGAGGTGATTGGCTATCAACGCCCGAAGAAAAATAGCTGGAAAATACGCATCACATCGAGCCGCCATGCGATCGGTTGTAACGCGAGCTGCTAAGGAGCGATATAAGTAAAAAAGGAAGGAAGAGAAGCGTATTTTTAGGCGTAAAAAGCGAGTATGCGAGAGTCGAAAACAAGAGTCCAGTGACGTCCAAAGCGTACTTACGTTATGGAGGGAACACTTCTCGAAGTAGTTGAATGGCGACAGCACTAACAATAATAATAAAGATGAATAGTTGCTGATGACGTAATTGATGTAACGGCTATGACGAGTTCTTATTAGCTATCAAGCGGCTCAAGAACAAAAAAAACCGCGCGAGTGGATGGTATACCGGCGGAGATTTTAAAGGCCGGCAATGAGCTTACGAGATGCATGAACCCGCTTTCTGCATACTATGGTGGGAAGAATGTATGCCCAGCAACTAAGAACTAAGTTGGCTTTGCGCAATACACAAGAAGAGTGACCCGGCAGTCTGTGCCAACTACAGCCGGATTCGCATTCTGAACATCGCATACAAGGACCCCTCAAGCGTACTTCCATATTCAACAAACTGATTGGGCCTTATCAGTGTGGCTGTAGACCTGGTAAAGGCACCATCAACCAAATCTCCACACTACGCCAAATCATGGAAAAACCCTAGAGAAGCAAATCGACAAGCACCACTTTTTTGTCGCCTTCAAAGCCTTCCACAGCATCGTAAGCACCAGTTCAGTGAAGAAGGAAAGGACCTGCATTTTCTGCTGTGGACAGAGGAGCAAGGCGAGTGGGTTTAGCTGTGAAATAGGGCAAAACGAAGTATCTGCTGTCAACACACAAAGAGTCCCAACGTCTTGGACAGCATGTCACTGTGAGCGATTCCAACTTTGAAGTTGTAAAGAACTTCGATTATCTTGGGACCTTCATCAACACCACGAACGATGGAGATTAAGCGAAGAATTTCTCTTGCAAACAGGTGTTACTACTTCGGGCTCAGTAGGCAATTCAAAAGCAGAGCCCTCTCTCGACGAAAGAAAATCATTCTCTATAAATCCCTATCATTCCCAATAGGGTGCCGAAACCTGTACGATGACAAACATCATCAACGCTAAGAGGCATTCATTACCCTACGTCTCCACGGGCAATTTTTGATGGTATGCCATTGGCAATTTCAAGCAAATTGCCAATGGAGACTCCAAATTGCTTCAAGTTGTCAATTTATGTTATGAAATATGTTATGCCATAAATTGCCAACGTGCTGTGTTGCAATCAGTTGTCATTTTGTTTGTTTGACAGCCTTTTTTCATTTTTTCGTGACGCTCACAGTGGAAGCATCGTCGGACATTTTCGTTTTACCGCGTCTATTAAATTAATAAAACCGCTAAAATGAATGGAGACTGTGCATTTGCATTCTTTGTAATAAAGGATTCACCCAGAATTTCGGTTTCCTTCTTTTTTCCTCTTCATCGTATAAATAAAAAAAATTTTCTAGCGTGGGCACAGCGAACTAGATTGCTTGACGGCATTTTCAAAATGACAATAGCATAACATCGCAACCATTAAAAATTTGCCAACCATTGCAATCAAATTTGACAGATGTTATGCCATCAAAAATTGCCCGTGGAGACGTAGGGTTAGGGGCGTTCGAGAAAAAATTCTTCGAAGGATCTAGGTCTGCGGAGATATCGAATCAGATCGGACGACGAGCTGTAAAATTGGCTGCGTCGAATGTTTGAATCGATGCCACCGGGTTGGCGCCGCAGAAGGGGAAAACCACCGTTACGATGAAAGGAACAAGTTCAGGAAGATCTCGCTGCACTCAGTGTTTACAAGTGGCGTCAACGTGCGCTTGTCTGAACACGTGCATTTTCAAATCGTGTAATTTTATTTATATTTTTTTATTGAGATCTATAACTTTTTTTTATTTCCCTTTTATTTCATACATCTGTCCCCAATATATTGACAACTAGTACATGATTTGACAATTTGATAGGAAATTAATACAAATCATAGTGTGGCCAGTGTCAAAGAGTGATACACTAATAATAATTTACATTAAAATTTTAAAAGGTATTTCTACCCATACACATTTTGATCAAACATATCTATCTAGGTTGATTTTCCTAGTAGTTTGGTCAAGTTCTCTTCAAGAGGCATCTGGTGATTTCTTCTAAATATAGCAACTCGTTACTTTTTCGTTCCGGTACCTATGAAGTTATTATCCATACGATTTTTTATTATAGACTCTCGTGGAGACCATCGCGAACACCGAATACAAACAACATTAAGAAACAAACAGAACGTAGTGTAAGAGTAGTTTAATATTAACAAGTACAATATTAGATATATTTAATAAAATAAATAAAGGATACATATACAAATTATTACACAAACGAATAACAGTAAAAAAAAATTTCGGCGACCCCAGAAAGCCGCTGAGTTGTACCCTAGCCAAATACAGTCATGACAGTAGTCCCTAGCTATATGTCCAGATGTCCCAGTAGAGTCGGTAAAAACTTTAAACTAGTGACTGTCAGGGTGAGTTAGTACCCCTGTGGATTTGGTCAAATTCTAAAACCACGGGCTCTGTCTACGGAAGTTAAATTAAATTTTATAAACCCAAGCTGCCACAGCTAGTGCATCTTGTTGTTGCAGTAACCATATATATGAACCTTATAGAAATATATATATACCAAAAACCTGCAACAAGTCGTTCAAAAATCAAGCTACTAATAATTTCAGGTGTCTACGCATATTCATGCCGCCTTGAATTTTGCCTACCCTACAAGCGCTTACTTGCTTCCCAAAAATCAATTATGAATCTTACTTCTTTGCAAAACCTTTCTACACGCATGTTAATCAGTAGAAAAGAGTCTGAAACAAACATGTATACTTATATGTGCATATACGTATGTATGTACGTATGTCAGATGTTTATAATAATGTAAGATGTATATTATAATATAATACAATATGAAATACAAATAGAATATAATAAAAAGAACTGCCAGTGTGACTCTGTTTCGTCGTTCGATTTAGCTATTTCCCCGGGTACGCCCGCTGTAGTTAATATTAAATTAATGTCAGCATAGGCGCAAAACTTGGTAAATGCATGCGATGTGAAAATGTACTTACACTTATCGGATAATTTCTGATTCCATTGATTTCGGAATAACCATCACATCATTGCTCATTTCTATAGACAAAAAAAACAAACCTTCATCTTGAAATTCTTATTTGCCGTTGTTTTCAAGGTCTCTGCTATTACCATGTATTCGTCCTTAGTGCATTTTTATCCTCGCTGTCAACTCTGAGTTTATCATCAAAACTTATCACGGGTATAAAATGTCTGCATGCTTCATGACGTTACAGACCTCTTAACTAAATTCCTGTATATAAAAAATCCATTGCGCAACCTCTATGTTATCAGGGTGAAACAAATTCCCAAAAATTAATGTCTGAACCTGCGCATGACCAGAAATGATGCTTTGACTTCCAACACGTAACTATGCTGTTTCCTTTCGCTGGCGACGTCTTCGTGCTGCAGAAGTATATAGGATACCATTGACCGTCAAATTTCTGCATAAGAACTGCACCAAAACCTTTCTATGATACAACTGTATGCAACTGTGTTTCTGCATACCGATGGTAAAGCTCCAGTTCCCCCTCGTGGGTGACGTTCATCTACACTGCAATGACTCATCTGGCAGTTTTTGCGGAGCAGTTACTAAGAATTATCCCCCCTAAATCTAGGGTTTCATGCGACACCGTACCCATTCGACTAGGGTTGAAACGGCGCACTCCTGAAACCGGGCCGAATCAGGTTTTAATGATGCCCTTACCATGGAAACGGGCTCTTTCATGGCCGACCTTTCCCACTCCCGTTAGAAAACGATTATATTTATGGATAATTAAGAAAAAAAGGAAAAGCAATTTGGCGGGCAGCAGAACTAGAGTACCTAGATGATACACCTAGGTCAAACATTAGCCGTAGGGGAACACCCCATAATTCCTACTGTCGAAAAAGTACTTATCGTAGGCAGCCCACATCTCAGGCCAGGGAATGAACCAAGCACCAGTTGAGGAAGCCTCGAGAAGAATTAGGGCCAACCCATCAAAACCCGCTCAGTCCGGGAAACCCACTGAGAGGAGGGGAAAGGTTGAGAAGGGAGGAATAGCAAAAGGTCCAGAGGCAACTATGAGACGTTTTGCTGAGCTGCCAGCCCAAGGACAGCCAGGCGGTTTAGATGATCTACTAAGAAGAGGCCTTAGTGGATCCGTTTTAAATGGTACCTCCGATACCTCAGATACGGTATGGAGACAAAGGTAGCTAGAGAAAAAGCAGAGTAACATAGAGCTAACAACGCTCTCCCTCAACAGCTGATGAGAGAAAAATCACCAGATCACTCCAACACAAAGGATCGGGGCAAAGAAAGCCAAGCACTTTGACAAAAATCTACAGGGAACAGCGACGAAGGCCATCAACCATCGTCGCCATTAGCGAAAGCCCTTAAAGGCTCCCAGTGGCGGTTCTAGCGAAGCAATATGCCCAGCAGATGCTATGCTCAGAAGATTTAACAGCTGTAGAAGAAGCTATAATATTGCAAATTCAGAAAGGTTGGTCATCACCACTGGTTTTCGAAGGGATACACTTCAAACCAGGAATGTTGCTGATCGGCTGCTCCGACGAACATACCTGCTACAAATAATTCTAAAACTGCCACGGAACGGGGCGCAATTCAGAGCATGCATCGGATAATAAGTCACGGCGAGCCACAAAAGAGTGGTGATCAGGCCATGGATAATGACGCTGGTCCCACAACAGAAATTCCGACATAACAAGAGCTGACTGAGGGCATATATAGCTGAACCTGGAAGGAGGAGGCGATTCCTTGATTGTGACAGAGTTGCCAAGAACATACTTGGGAATTGTTTTGAACCAAGTGGAAGAAATGCTGAATATCACAAAAAACTTTGTGAAAAAAATCTGCGGGTAAGGCATAGGGTGCGAAGCATCAAAATCTCTACGAAATAGAATACGCTTGGGGTTAAGGGGGTAGTCCTCAGGATAGTGATATGCGTAATATAGTCCTGTGTTGGATCCTTAGCCTATACTCTACCAAGACCGTTAGTACGTGAGGATGAGTCACATCCTGCTCGAGATGACCCTGCCACTTAACGAACACAAAGGATCTAGACTGGACAGTCAATAAACAGTTCCCCCTAATCCAGGATGTTATGCGTGTCCGTGCCTATTGGATGGGTTTTGCAGTCAATGGGTTATCCGCGTAGACTGTATTCGACTCCTCCGAAACCAGGCCGCATCGGGGAGTAACGGTGGCCTTACCGTGGCATAGGGCTCTGGCAAGGTGGACCGCCATTTCCCTCAAAAAAGCCTTGATTGCCCAAGCCTTCGGGGGAGGGCAGTCGTACGAAAAAGATGGAAACGAAACATAAACAAAACAACATAAAAACCACCCTGGTGCTTTGCACCACGCACTCAGAGGATGAGTTGCTGGCCTCCAGTCAGGAGACCATGGAAGCCGACGATGGCAAGAGCATGTCGGCAAACAGTGAAGCCACTGCTAGCACAAGCAGTGCAACAACAACAACACTAACAAAAACAAATATGTCGGTAGCGGCGAAGAAGGAATCTAAGCAAAAGCCGAAAAAGCCAAAGTCCGAGGCAGCGGCCTGGAAAAACCGGTCCCAGAAAGCCCTCATGATCCTAAGCAAAATTGCTAAGAATGAGGCGGAACTGTTGTCGACGAGTACGAGCAGTACCAAATCTCCTTCCCAGAAAAGGTGACGAAGCGAAACAGGTCACAGGATGTGACGTTTTCGGCTTCAAAGAGACACAAAATCGACCAAACATCCACACCAACAGAGGGTCCATCGACGAGCACAACTATGGCGGTCATCGACGGTATAACTAAGGGGGAGAAGAAAGTCCTGGAGAAATGGGGGGAGATTGAATCCAAATTGGCAGAGATGGTGATGGAACACCTCTTGTCCAATGCGGGTGCTTCTCCCTCTGGCTTTGACTCCTCCAATGTGGTACGGGGATGCAGGGTGTTCAGGTGCGACGATCGGCCGTCGAAGGAACTCCTCGGCAAGTGCATAGCTAAGATTACCGGGCGGGGATATCCCAAGACGACGGAGAGCCCGTATTTGGCTACCCATACTGAACCTCGAGGACGGGAAGGGGCTCCAGCTATTACATCGGCAAAACCCCAATATGCCAATGCACGACTGGGCGAGCATCAAGGACGAAGGTGCCCAGAAAACAGGTATGTCCCTGATTCTGGCAATCAACGAGGAGTCCGTTGGTGTCCTGGAAGCAGCCGACTGCAAAATGTGTTTTGGCGTTAGGTACGCCAAATTAAAAATCTTCCGCCCGACCGAGGGCGACGCGGATGAGTTGGAGGAGGCCAACAAGATTCCAGAGGACGCGGACCTTCAGGAAGAAGTCTCCAAAGTGCCTGCACAACAGGGTACCAATGCTGAAGGTGGTGTAAATTAATCTGCAGCATTCTAAGAATGCATCAGATAACTTTGCCGTTTTTCTGGGTGAGGAAGGCGCGGACATCGGTATTGTGCAGGAGCCATGGGCCAGAGGAAATAACGGCAAGCTGACCAAATACAATATGCACTATATCAGGAACGGTGATAAGATTCGATCATGTATTCAAGTTAAGAAAACAATTAATGCTTTTATCTGCCCACAGTAGAGCACAGGCGGGCCAGACCTACTAGCGGCATCAGCTTATATGGCGCACAACAGTGACGCACCACCGGAAGGGGTAGCGACCCTGGTCGCCAATGCTGCTGCCAAAAATGTCCCAAACCTTCTGGGATGCGACGCCAACGAGAGACACACGCTATGGCGTAGCACCGAGGATAATGAAAGGGGTGAGTCACTTTTTAACTTTATAAATAACTCCAACCTTACAGTATGTAACAGATGGAATACTCTCACATTTATCTTCTCTAGCGCTAATAAATGTGCTGGAAATCCACCTTAGGCATACAGTGGATCACTTCCCCCTCTGGAAGTCACAACACGCATATCTCAGGGGTAAATCTACGGAAACAGCTTTACATGAAGTAATTCGATCAGTAGAAAAGACAATCCACCATAAACAGTATACGTTGGCGGCCTTTCTGGACATAGAAGGGGCTTTTAACAACGTTAGTAACAAAGCAATTCTGGACTCTCTCACCAGGGTAGGAGTTGAGGAAGTTCTTAGGGAGTGGGTAGTTACAATGCTTAGGACTAGGGTCATTCAGTCTGAGCTGGGTAACACGGTTCTCATCAAACATGTCAGTAGAGGAACACCACAAGGTGGGGTGATTTCACCCCTATTGTGGCTACTGGTAATTGACAACATCCTCGGCATACTAGCTTCAATGGGGGTTAAGACGGTAACATACGCGGACGATGTAGTGATAGCTGTATCAGGCATGTTCCCAGTGTAATAAGTGATATTATGCAAAAGAGACTGGACAAACAGAATTCCTGGGCCACAGGATGTGGACTAGGTGTGAATCCAGAAAAGACAGAACTAATACTTTTCACTTACAAGTCCAAGACTCTGATCTTTAAACTTCCGACCCTTCATGGACAACAGCTAAAGCTACCGGAGAAAGCTAAATACTTAGGAGTTATTCTGGACCGCAAGCTAAATTGGAGAAGCCGCGTGCAATTAGCGGCCTTGATCCACTATGGCGGGGCGCTCGGTTGGAAGTGGTACCTCGCTCTCTGCTTCCGATCCGCCCGGTGGTATCGGTGTGGATTCCTCCTCCGGTTCCGGACCAGGAGTCCATACTCAAGCTGATCGGACGGCAAAACGAGTCGTTAAATTCGGCAGAGTGACGGGTGATCTCCGTGACTCCCTGCAAAAATGGAGTGGGAAGTCGCAGTGGACCACACGTCGCTTTCCAAACTCAGGATCGATAACTCTGTTAAATTGAGGTTCGGCTCTCTAAAGGTTCGCGTGCCGGGTGACCGGTCAAAAGCCAATGGAGAAGAAGCTGGAGGTGGTGCAAATTAATTTGCATCTCTCCATCTCAGTCTCGCTCGATTTAATTAAGTTTATCGCAGAGGAAAATATGGACGTAGCCCTTGTTCAAGAGCCTTGGCTCGTTAGAGGTAAGGTAAACGGACTCGAGATGGATGGTTATCGTATCTACATTCCACAAACACAAGGTAAGATCAAAACCTGTATAGTTGCCAAGAAGGATATTAATATTACATCCTACAGAACATTACAACGGTGGTATGCGAGTTGTTGCTAGTTTGTTGCTAACGTCCGCATACTTTCAGCACAATGAGGAAGGGCCGATACCACAGATTTTCCGACAACTTATCGATTACGGTGAGTCACGCGGACTGGGCATAGTGGCCGGCTGCGACGCAAATGGATACCATGAGCTCTGGGGCAGCACTGACACCAATGGTAGAGCTGAGTCCATTTTTTATTACATTCTCTCCACTAGCCTAACTTTATGTAACAAGGGAAATCAGCCAACGTTTGTAACGACTCAATTTTCCGCCGGGGTAAGCTCGCCGGATAACCAGGTATCGTATACAGAATTTATACCCAGAAACCTCAAGGATCCTTGAAGTTCTTCGTGGGTCCTTGAAAGTGCTTCATCGCAACAAGTCCTTGGATTATCCTTGGATATTATTTAGTCCTGCACTTGGATTATCCTTGGATATTATTTAGTCCTTATTCGCAACAAGTCCTTGGATTATCCTTGGATATTATTTAGTCCTGCACTTGGATTATCCTTGGATATTATTTAGTCCTGCAACGCATTTTCCAGAGCTGAGTGAAAAACTCAGCAATTTTCAGGGGTTGTATACAAAAATTATTTATATAAAATCCTGTGAGTTAAATTTGCTCGTTGTCTTTGTTTAAAATACCGTTTGTGAAGTGTTTTTTTTAAATATTTTCCGCTCTCTATTCTTGCCAATCCCCTCACTACTGCGCGTTTAATCGACTTTATAGCTTTCTTTCGCCTACTAGTGTTTTTTACAGGTTTTTGTGTGAGTGAAATTTATCAGTTGGCAAATTTCATCTTCACACTCCTTCCTTACTTCGCGGTGGGAAAGACACGGTGTAGTAGGGTTTCAATTCGCTGATATGGGCTGTCTTCGTCTCCTTGCTTCCCTCCCTTTTCATCTGGACAATAACTGGGGAGGTGAAGGTGTCTACACGATACGGTCCATCGTAACGTGGGGCCAAATTGGCAGTGAAGTGGTCGGTGGCCTTGGACAAATAGTGCTGTCTTACTAACACCAATTGTCCGACTTCTGGTTTCCACATTCGGCGTCGCAGATTATAATATCTTCTTTGATCCTGTGTTGCTCGTTCCAAGTTTTGCCTCACGATGCGATAAGCTTCTTATAGTTGATCTACTCGTTCGTTAGCAGTCTGTGGGGTTAGCCCTGTACGCAACGTTGTCTCATCGTACAGCGCCTTTGGTAGTCGCGGTTCACGCCCCTGTACCAGATAAGCCGGACTGTATCCCGTTGTCTCCGATACACTAGTATTAATGGCAAGAGTCAATTCGGGAAGCAAGTCGTCCCACTTCTGCTGCCGTTGACTCGCAAATTGGGCCACCATAGTCTTGATGGTGCGATTGGTGCGTTCCACCGCATTTTCCTGCGGAGTGTAGGGCGCCGTGAACTGTTGTTTGATGCCATAGCCTTCGGTAAACCGGCGGAACGCTCGACTACTGAATTGAGACCCATTGTCCGTCACTAGGATTTTGGGTACTCCAAAACGGGACAGGATGAGTTCCCGGAAAGCCCGTTGCAGTGTCTCGGTGGTGCTTTTCGGAGGGGGGGCCATCTCGGTCCATTTGGAGAATTTATCGAAGAACACGCCTTGCATGGTGTTACCATGTGTGGAACGGGGTAAAGGTCCGACAAGGTCGGCGCACAAAACAGACCAAGGCTCAGTGGGGATGTGGCTCAACATTTTCCCAGCTGGTTGTTGGTGGCTGCTTTTATATCGTTGGCAGGAGGAGCATTGACGCACGTATCGACTTGTATCGCGGAATAGCCCCGGCCAGTAATATCGGTTGGCTATCCGTGCTATTGTTTTTCTGATGCCTAAGTGTCCTGCCGTAGGTGCATAGTGATTTTCCTGTAGGACCCGGTTCCTGAGCATTCTTGGTACACACAGTTTCCACGGGATGCAATCTTCGTCGCCACGATAACTCGGGATGTGCTGTATAACTGTCCACCTTCCAACTGGTAGTCAGCATATTTCTCCGGCCTAGCGATGATCTCTGCTTTATGTTTCTGCCACCAGGGGCAGTCTGGTTCTGTTCGGTCCTCAATGGTAATGGTGCAGGCGGCTTCTGTTGGCTGTCTAGACAAGGCGTCGGCTAACACGTTTAATTTTCACTTCCGGTATTGCACGTCGAATGAGTACTGTTGTAGTTCAAGGGTCCATCTTGCGATACGACCTGCAGGGCTTTCTATGGAATTCAGCCACTTCCGTGACAGGTGATCCGTAATGACCGTGAAGTAGTATCCCTCAAGGTAAGGTCGCATCTTTCTGATACCTCATACGATGGCTAAGCACTCTTTTTCTGTGGTTAGTTTCGCTCTGCATTATTTAAGTGGCGTAGGCTATCACGAGCTCCACCCCGTCGACTTATTGGGTGAGCACCGCGCCCAGTCCGTAGTCGCTTGCGTCGGTCTGGAGCACAAACTTCCTAGTAAAATCCGGACACGCCAGGACTGGTGTCTCTGTCAATTAATGCTTGAACTGTTCGAACGCGTCTTGCTGCTCTCCAGCCCACTTGAAGTGTTTACCCTTTTTTAGTAATAGTGTTAACGGGTGTACCGTCTTGGCGAAGTCTGGGACAAAACGCCGATACCATGACGCTACTCCCAGGCAGTGTCGCACCTCTCGTATATTTTGGGGTGGTTTTAGCTCTCTGATGGCAGCGATTTTATCTGGGTCAGTGTGGATGCCTTGGTCACTGACCACGTGTCCCAAATACTTCAATTTCTTCTGGAAGAACACGCATTTGTCCTTATTCAATTTAAGGATGGCTTTTCGCAGGCGACGGAATACTTCGGCTACATTCTGTTGGTGCTCTTCCAGTGTGCGCCCTGTGACGATGATATCATCCAGGTATGCGAAAGCGTGCGGATCCATTTCGGGACCTATTACCTGGTCTAAAGCTCGTTGAAATGTCGCAGGTGCTGAATGTAGCCCGAATTGCATTACCTTCCATTGGAAGAGTCCGCGGCCTGGCACCGTGAATGCGGTATACTCTTTGCTGTGGTCATCCATGGGTATCTGCCAGTACCCATTCTTCAGATCGAGGCTGCAGATGTATTTCGCCTCCCGTAAGCGGTCCAGTATGTGCTGTATTCTGGGCAACGGATATGCATCGGGTATAGATCTGGCATTCAGTTGTCTGTAATCTAGCATAATCTCCACCTCCCATCTTTCTTGCGCACGAGGACAATTGGTGCACTATGTGGGCTATGTGAAGGCTCTATACATCCGTTTTTCAATAGTTCGTCCACTTCGGCGTTGATTACTTCCTGCTGTGCAGGATTCCTGGGGTAATAACTTTGCTTTATTGGCCTGTCATCGAGCATTTTGTGTGCTGTAATGTTGGCTACTCCAGGTTTGTCTTCAAATTTACCTAGCTCGGTCTTCAGAAATGTTTCTTTCTCCGTGATGGCCTCTTCTTGAATGGTTGTGCACTGTGTAAAGTCGCTGTTTTGCACGCCCCCAACCTGAGGTCCCAGCATGATATCTTGGTCACCGCATTCGATTTTTATTCCCATTGTCGACATGCAATCGAGTCCCAGAAGGAGGTCGTCTGTGGCGTCCGACATTATGAGTAGCTCGAAGTCGCAGTTTCGCCCCCCTAACTGTATGTTCACTTGAAGCACCTCAGTGACCTCTCGGGTGCGTCCGTCGGCCATAAGTGCACGTATGTGTGTAGATGTTACCCTACCAGTGGTTGCACGTAACTGGCGGCTAAGGCTTTCGCTGATGAAACTTCGAGTGGCTCCTGTATCAATGGTGGCGTTGGTGGTGTAGGTGCCAATGGAGACAGTGACACAGATGCGCTGCCCATCGCAGCGCAACGCACTTATTGTTGGTGAGGCCGGATGCTTGTGGGCTGTGTCGGGCCTCGTTACTGACGACAGCCTTGCCAGTTTCCCGTTTGGGCTTTGAAGCACTCAACAGTCCTGGTTCCCAGCTTGCCACAGTCCCAACAGAATAGAATCTGTGCATTACGGCAGTAGCGCGCGACGTGTCCATTCTGTCCGCAACGCCGACAGGGAGTGCGTACGTCTATCATGGTGTTAGCATTGGTATCGGTCGTTGGTAGGACCTGCCGACTCCGAGTCTTCCTTTGTGTGGTATGCTCGATTCTGATTTGTGGAATAAGTCCTCTTGGTTGTGGTGTAGGTGCTCTTGGTTGTGGCATATGTGTTCTGGGTTGTGGCGTGGGTGTTCTGGGTACATCATGGGCACTCCGTATGCCCTCCAAATCTTCCGCCATGCTCACTAGTTCCTCCAGCGTCGTAGTCTTTTCGGCGCACGTACCATTGGTACTCCTCCAGACTGTTCTTAAATATTCGTTCTAGCTTCTGTTCTTCTGAATACCCAGCGTGTCCCATGAGGTCCTGGACTTCTACCACATATAGTTTGAATGGTTCCCGGGGCTTTTGTCTTCGCTGGCGAATCTCGTCATCGAGTTTTTCAAAGTACCTCGCTGGTAGAAAGAATTTCAAGAAGTATTTCCTGAACGAGTCCCAGTTGCTCCACGATCTGTTGTTGTTTCTGTGCCATAACAACGCACGCTGTTTCAATAATTCCGGCATGGTACGCGGGAGTAGATTCTTGTCGAGTCGGTACACTTCCGACAGCTCCTCCATTCGTTCCAGAAACGCCAGGGGGTCACGGCCACCATCATACTTAATGGACCATTTCCTTACATGATCAATGATAACGGCGTGTGGTGCAGCTACATGGCGTGGCTGTTCCACGGCCGTTGGTGACACAGCGCGATGCAGTGAGTTCCTCCGAAACTCTGCCTCCCATGCCGCTGGTATTTCACCTGTGAATATATGGCCTGACCTGTCCACGCTCAGCGTATCGCGGGTACCTATGGGCGTAGCCGGCTTGGGTGACGTACTCCTGACGTACCTGGATTTTAGCTTCTCTAAACGGTTTTGTTGCTCTTGAGTCAATTCTGTCTCCGTGAAGAACTCTGCGAGTCGCTTACGGAGTTCTTCCACGGTACCTGTAGCTTCTACATCGAATTCCACACAGAAAAGCACCAGCTCCTCCTTACGCAGCGAGTACAGCCAGCTTGTTTTCACCATCCTGTGCTTCACTTAGATGATGATGAAGACAATGGGTGTGCGTGTGTGTTGTCAGCAGATGCTAAATCGGCATTCCTCTGTGTGACTGCGTAGATCGACGTAGTTCTCTGGCACTCTTTGGATCTATTACGTAGGAGTTCTATGCGTTGAATTTCTTTTGAAAGTCCGATGCGGTGAACTTCTGGTTTTTTTTTTATTATTCCTTGCTCGGGCGCCACTGTAACGGCTCAATTTTCCGCCGGGGTAAGCTCGCCGGATAACCAGGTATTGTATACAGAATTTATACCCAGAAACCTCAAGGATCCTTGAAGTTCTTCGTGGTTCCTTGAAAGTCCTTAATCGCAACAAGTCCTTGGATTATCCTTGGATAATTAGTCCTGCACTTGGATTATCCTTGGGTATTATTTAGTCCTTATTCGCAACAAGTCCTTGGATTATCCTTGGATATTATTTAGTCCTGCACTTGGATTATCCTTGGATATTATTTAGTCCTGCAACGCATTTTCCAGAGCTGAGGGAAAAACTCAGCAACTTTCAGGGGTCGTATACAAAAATTATTAATATAAAATCCTGTGAGTTAAATTTGCTCGTTGTCTTTGTTTAAAATACCGATTGTGAAGTGTTTTTTAAATATTTTCCGCTCTCTATTCTTGCCAATCCCCTCACTACTGCGCGTTTAATCGACTTTATAGCTTTCTTTTGCCTACTAGTGTTTTTTATAGGTTTTTGTGTGAGTGAAATTTGTCAGTTGGCAAATTTCATCTTCACACGTTTCGTAATAAGGTTAGGGAAGAAGTTATTGATATCACTATGGCCACTGTATCTGATATCATAAGGGTCGACAATTGGAGAGTATCTGACGCCTGCTCCATTTCGGATTATAGTCGGATACGCTTCTCAGTCTACTCAGAGGTAGATACCCCACCGGTTTTTAGGAACCCAAAAGAGACTGACTGGTCTAAATTCTCAAGACTGGCGACCCAAAAACTTACTTTGATGAAAGTCAAAGTCGGCGGAGGGTATGCTTTGAACATTGTCAAGGCGGTAGGTCATCTCAAGGGAATATTAAAAAAATCTGTTGAACTATCTTGTCCTTTGACTAGGCAGCGAGCTAAACCAAAACTGGTTTGGAGTTCGAAGTTTTTAGGAAAAAGTCAACAGGACTCTTCAACAAGGCCAAAAATAGTCGGCTGGAAGAAGATTGGCAAAACTATAGTCAGTTTTAATGAATACAAAAGTAAAATTAAGGCTGCAAAAAGGGAGTCCTGGCAGCAGTTCTGCGGAACTCTGGAGTCGGTCAATGAGGCATCAAGACTTAGGAAAATTCTGTCCAGAACCACGACGGTTCTCGGCAGTGTCAGGAGTGTCTAGAGGTTTTGATGGACAAACACTTTCCAGGTTGCACGGACTCATACACCGTCGATACTTTTGTGAGTTAGAATCAAGCTGCCTGCGAGTAGTTGACTCACAGCACCGACTCCTAACACATACTACACATTTGTTGTGGTTAGCTTTTATTTAGCACATATTATTAGGGTGCGAGTATTATAAATAACCAGAATTTATGTACTAATGATTATGTAAACTTTTAGGGTGTTACAGTTCCGCAGTCGAGTCGACGAGGGGCATTGGAATTTAGAATGCACCATCGACATTTTTACAGTAAAGTAGATTAGTTGGCTTGACCAACTGACACCAATTAGCAGGTGCGAAACTGGAACACCAGAAAGGTCAGTACGTAGACTGAAAGTGCTCGTTGTAAATAGTATGTAAGATTATGATTTTAACAATAAAGAGAATTGATGTTTTGGAACAAAAAGAGTGAGTGTTGTTTATACTGTGAATAAGTGTTAGGTTTGCAGCTTCACGCACGCCCAGGACATGCAGCCAGAGAATGCTCCCCGAGGACACCAGCAAATACGGGCCCCAAAATTTTGGCGCAGCCGGTCTTAAGGACCTACAGGAGGAATCCCAGGGCAAGGAACCCTGAAGCAGGGAAGCATCCTGCAACAAATTTGAAGGATAACCCAGGGCGGAGGACCCTGAAGCGGAGATGTCATTAGACAAGATAATGGTGAGTAGAGAGTATAGTAGCGTAGTTTAAGTAGATACTTCTGCGATCCTGAAGGCGCCGTAGCGCTGGTCAAAGAAGTCGCAACCTATAGGAGCGTTTCCGCTGTTGCACGCAGCTTTGTATGGGCAACCATAAACCGTCAGTATGATAGGACGGCCTATGTACAGTTGTGTTCATGAAAATAGTAGTGCAGCGGCTCATAATATTTACAATACTGTTTTGACATGTTCAGTCTAGCAAATTGAACACATGTGTATTGTTTTTGTAGAACAGAATGTTAAGAACAAAAAAACGAAAAAATACCGCTACTTTTGTTTCTTTTTTTTCTTTCGTCGATCACTTTTGATAAATGCACCAGAAACAGGTTTTCATTAGAATAGTAGTGCTTTATGTGAATAGTTGCAAAATATTAATAATAGTACAAAAAATTAATAATAGTTGACGAAAGTAAGTGCAATATAGTAATAAAAAATTACGATGACAGAAATTTACTGCAATTGCGAAGTTCTTTAATTTTTAGTGGGTAGAGGAAAGCATTGCTCGATCGAGAAAAGAGACTTAATAGTTAGGCTGAGAAATGAAGGCAAAACATACAAAGAAATTGAAAGAATTGTTGGATGCACTGCCACTATGGTATTTAATGCTATTAAATACGAGAATAAGACTGAACGCCGTGGTTGTAAGCGGAGGACGACAGTTTTGGAAGATAGACGAATTGTGCGATATAGCAAGATGAAGCCTTCAGCATCCTCCAAGATGATTAAAAAGGATTTAAACTTATCAGTCAGTGCCGTAACAGTACGTCGTCGACTAATAGAGCAAAATTTGTTTGCGAGAAGCCCTAGAAAGGTGCCACTTTTGACGAAAAAGCACGTGGTTGCAAGATTGAAATTTGCTAAAAGCCATATGGACTGGCCCCCCCAAAAGTGGCGCAATATATTGTGGACAGACGAGAGCAAAATAGTTTTATTTGGTGGAACAGGCTCCAGGCAGTATGTTCGACGTCCACCAAACACAGAATACCAACCACAATACACTACGAAAACAGTTAAACATGGTGGGCTGAGCATAATGGTATGGGCTTGTTTTTCGTATACTGGTGTTGGCCCGATTCATATGATTAATGGCATCATGGACAAAACTGTATACGTTGACATACTAAAATGTACAATGCTACCATATGCCAGTTGGGAAATGCCTGTAAAATGGACATTCCAGCAGGATAATGACCCCAAACATACCAGCAAACTAGCTAAGGACTGGTTTGCATCTGAAAAGATCGAAGTTATGCCATGGCCCCCTCAGTCTCCGGATCTTAATCCGATAGAAAATTTGTGGGGAGATGTTAAACGAATAGTATCTACTGCAAGTCCTTCCAACAGAGCCCAACTATGGCAGGTGGTTCAAGAGGCATGGGCTCAAATTCCCGTAAAGCGTTGCATGGACCTTATTGACTCTATGCCACGCCGGTGCGACGCCGTAATTAAAAATAAAGGATTTACTACTAAGTACTAGTCATTAAAACATGTTGAGAACATCTAAAATATTGTTTAACTTGAACTTTGTTGTTTTTTTTTAACTTTGTAATAGACACTACTATTTTCGTGAACAGCACCATTTTCAAATTTTAATTTGAAAATGCCCTTGTAACGAAAGTCAATAAATGTATATAATTAAAAAAACTGTAAATATTCTAGAAAATATATGTTAAATTCTATTTTCACAATTTTAAAAGCGTAAATTGTAGATTTCTTTTTATTTCACACTTTAATACTCTCAACTCAACGGCACTACTATTTTCATGAACACAGCTGTATGTCGTCGTAGCTGTGAGGATTTTTTTTGTAGGGGAATCGTGTTTGTTTGTCGATAGGGACATTTATATTGTTTTTAAATTGTTTTAATTTATATTATTTTAAAATTGATTTAAATATTTGGAATTGTAAGCTTAGGGTATTAGGTGAAAATATTTCAAGAGGTGCAGGCAACACGGGTTGTTGCATCAAAATGTTTGTAGTTCGGAAATTACGATTTGCGTAGCAATGTTGAAGAAAAAATGTAAATGCTATTATTACGTGGTGCATACGTTACGGATCCTGTTGAATACCGTTTTTGAATATGGATTCAAATGTCCGGGAATGAATCAAGACACTTTTGCCTGTAAATCCCATTTCGGTTTTTGCGAACATATAGCTTTTTCTATAGATTTTTGGGAGTATTAAAGATGGTGAGAGGAAATCAAGAAGTATCTGTGAGGAACTCAAGGACAAATTTGCATTGATGGAAGGACTTAATGGACGCCGGTAGACAGCGGATATGGAACTTGTGATGGAAGATAAGTAAAGAAAGAATATATATAAAGATAGAATTTACGGTGGAATGTTTTTTAATAAATTTGTATTGAATCATTAAGTAAGATTGAATAAAATATTGGAATAAGTTTACAACAAGTTTTAACAATTATTGGGTTTTATTTGTAATTGGGATGAACAGATGGATGGAGATTTTTCCTTGAGATTGGGTTGTTCAAAGGGATATTTATTGAATTAGGCATAGTCCATGGGACTCTCGAAAGAAGTGAAGGAGTTGCTGAAATCCGAGGAAGTGGTGGGTAAAGAGATCCAGGGGTTGATTTCAAACTTCAGGAAGGAGCGGAAGGATGTCAAAAACGTGAAGCACTATCACAGACGCATCACAGAGTTGTGAGGTTTGGTGGAAAAATTTAACAGCAACCTCGCAAAATTGCTGCCGCACAAGGAGCACTGTAGGGACGAGTACTTTGCGACGGGTTTTCATGGATATGTGGAAAATTTAGTGTCAGGGTGGCTTAAAGTATTCGAGACGGAATTGGCAACGATTGAGGCACCGAGTGGGTCTCCGTTAAAATGAAAAGAAGACGCACAGGACGAGTTAAGAGCAGTAAGAACAGATGTGAATTTTTTCATCGAGAGGGTACTCGAGCAGTTCGAAGCAACTACGAGCAGAGAAGAAGCTCAGGAATTGTGGAAACAGGCGAACGCCAGAGGAGCTGTGTCACCGTTAGAAGTAGCGGATCAAGCCTTAACGGCAATCCAAAAAGGGATAGAAGAAAAGTTGTTCAAATTTCATGAGAAAACAGAAGATTTGAGAGCACAAAAGGAGTATCTTGAGAATAAGGTAAAGGAACTTTCTCAGAAGGTGACGGAAACAGAGGAAGCAGCAGCGCTGTTGGAAAAGGAGTATGCGGAATTAAAAAGAGGACGGGCGACCAATAGGACCTCACCGAAAAAGGAGAGATCAAAATCAGCATCGGCTGGATTTACACAGACAGTATTGACATTGCCTCCTGAAGTTCGCTCGCCGGAATATTTAAAACCAGAAGGGATTAGCCGCATGGTAAAGCCAAGATTAGTTTTTAGTGAAGAAAGGCAAACGGAATTTTTGTCTGACGCATCTGAAATCGGTGTCGAGCCATTTTCTCCAGGAAGTCCGACAAATAAAAATCAGGGATTTCCGCAAACAGAGCCAGAAGCAGTAGCAATACAGCAAAGCCCCAATACTGTGGACAGTATTTCACCTGTACGAGCAAGCGGTCGCAGATTAATCAGTTTGAGTTACTGGTCAAGTACATTTCAGATCCGGGAGAAGTGAATTTGAAAACCACCCAAAAAGATAACGCTCAAGTTTTACCTGCCATAAGTAAAACAAGAATAAGTAAAATGGGTATAGAGGAAATTTCAAAGGCAATGGCCAGGCTAGTACCTGTGTTTACTGGTGCTGCTTCAGAAGAATTACGGTCAGAACTCAACAGATTCATTCAATGTTGTGAGCTAGTAAAGCGAAGCATAGGCCCTGATGAGTTGCAGGACTTCTTCGACTGTGTTAAGCAAAGGCTATTTGGAGATGCATACAACCTTGTGCTGCCAAAGCAATTCGCCTGTTTCAACGAGAGACCTTCTAAAGAGAACGAGAGGCCTTCTAAAGAGAACTTATTCAAAGGAGAAAAGACATATCCCAAGAGATCAGAATCGGGAAGCAGATGGCAGGTGAAGACATACGCGCTTTTGCCAGGCGTTTAGAGTTACTTCAGATGATGGCGCAGGAAATAATAAAAAATAAGTACAATGGCGTTGGAGATACAGCATTATTATACGCAGTTGACAAGTCGGTGTTAACAACTTTCGTAGAGGGACTCCGCAACTCCGCTCTAAAGATTCATATGCTGAATAGCAGAACAGGAAATCTGGAGGAATTGGTAGACGCAATTAAAGCGCAAGTCCTCGTGGAACGGAGTACGGCCGATTTGGGGGAGATACATACGTTCGAAAATAGACAGGACAGTCCGCTGTCATGGATAGAGAAGGAAGTTATTCAGTCCCAAACATATACAGAGGAGTCTCCGACAACAGAGCGGCGAATCCGAGAAATCCGTACAGGGGGTTTATACAGAGCGCAGCCACATGTTCGTTCTGCCGTAAGCAAGGTAATACAAGGGATGAGTGCATTATACGCAAAAACACGCCCTACTGTATGGAGTGCCAAACATATTGTCATGAGGCAAGTAGACAGTGTCAAGGAGATACATAATGGAATCAGAGTAGAAGGCAGCCAGCTACGGATCCACCCTTGAGGGACAGCAGGGGTAGTAGTCCCCGGGTTAATTCAACAAAAGGAATTAACCAGTGTTGTGAGTTAGAATCAAGCTACCTACGCGTAGTTGACTCCTACTAAATTCATTAAGAGAGCACATATTTTTAGGGTGCAAATATTGTAAATCAATAGTCTTTACGCATTAATTATGATGTAAACTTTTAGGGTATCTCAGTTCAGCAGTCAAGCTGACGAGGGACATTTAGAATACGCCGACGACACTTTTACTTTCAGTAGGTCAGTTGGCTTGACCAAACAATAATTGCGTAACTGGAACACCAGAAAAGTCAATACGTAGACTGTAATGTTTACTTGTAAATATTATATAAGAACTAGTATTTTAAGAATAAAGCTTCTTGTTGTTTTCTAACCGAAAGTAATGTAATGTTATTTCTAAAGAGTTTAGGTTTTCAGATACACAAGGCGCCCAGGACAAGCCACAAGAGGACGGTGCCGAGGATACCGACAAACAGATAAGGACCCCAACATTTTGGCACAGCCGGTAGGATCCAACGTCGAGTGCAAGGAAAAGAGCACTCCTACGCGGGAATACACCAACAGGAAACCACTTCGAAGGACCATTAGGAAAAGTACCCAAAGGAGTTCAATGGAGGAATCGAAGATAATGGTGAGTGGAGTGTATAATAGCGTAATCTAAGTAGATACTTCTGCGACCCTGAAGGCGCCGTAGCGCTGGTCAAAGAAGTTGTATCATATAGGCGCGTTTGTGCTGTTGCACGCAGCTTTGTATGGGCAACCATAAACCGTCAGTATGACCGGACGGTTTATATATGTTCGTCCTAGCTGTGAGGATTTTTTGTAGGGGATTCGTCGATAGGGACATTTGTATTGTTTATAAAGCGATTTAATTAACCCTTTATACATTTATATTATTTTTGAATTGGCTTATATAAATATTGGAGACATGTGAATTGTTTTTAATTTAAATTGTTGAAATTGATGTTATCTGAAGATCAAAATAAAGTGTTTTAATTATTTGATATTGTGAGCTTAGGGTATTTGGTGAAAAGATTTCAAGAAGTGCAGACAACACGTGTTATTGCATCAAAGTTTGTGTAGTTCCGAAACTACAATTTGCGTAGCGATGTTGAAGCGTTCTTCTAATATTCTGCAATTTTATTTTTTTTGAAAATTATATCACATGATTTTGAGGGGGAGAAGTGTTAAAGAGGAACGGCAATGAATGGATATACAGGATGGAAAAAGACGGAATAAGGAAAAGGGAAGGAAAGCGGAATTACGATCGAAAGCGTCTGGCATAAGTTGGAGATTGGCAATCAAACATCAAAGGAGCTGGACACCTCAGGAAAGACTATTGTAATTTTTAATAAATTTGTAATAAATCATTGAGTAAGATGACAAAAAAAAAATATTGGGATAAGTTAATAACAAGTTTTAACAATTATTGGGTTTTATTTGTAAATTGTTTTGGTAATGGGGATACGCCCGCTGTTCTGGCATTTGGAATATGACGAAGGAAGCGCAAGGATTACTGCTGATGCAGGAGCAAATTGGCGAGGCGATTGAAAAACTGGTCCGTAACTTTAAGAAAGACGTCAGGTTACGTAAGGACAACGTGTATTACCGCAAGCGAAGAACACAGTTGCAAAATCTGGGGAGAGAGTTCAACAATAATCACGGGTTGTTGTTTCCTCACGCAGTTGAGTACGGCAAAGGAAAATATTTTGCGGAAAATTACGCAGACTACATAGTCTGGTAAACGAATGGGCAGATACATTTAGTTCTGAATTAGAAGGACTAGGGCAACAAACTGTGAGTTTGGTTTCGCCAGACGAGGAAGTAAGGAACAGATTGAAATCAATGCAGTCAGATGTGGAACTGCTTGCGGGAAAATAGTTGACCAGTTCGAAGCGAGTACGAGCAGGGAAGAAACTCAGGAATTGTGGAAACAGGCGAACTCCGGAGGAGCTGTGTCACCATTAGAAGTACCGGATCAAGCCTTGACGGCAATCCAAAAAGGGACAGAAGAAAAGTTGTTCAAATTTCATGAGAAAACAGAAGATTTGAGAGCACAAAAAGAGTATCTCGAGAATAGGGTAAAGGAACTTTCTCGGAGATTGACGGAGATAGAGGAAGCAGCATCGCTGTTGGAAAAGGAGTGAGCGGAATTTTAAGAGGACGGGCGCCCAATAGGGCTTCACTGAATAGGGAGAGATCTAAATCAGCATCGACTGGATTTACACAGACGGTATTGACATTGCCACCGGAAGTGCGCTGGCCGGAGTATCTAACACCAAAAGGAATAAACCGCATGGAAAAGCACAGATTAGAATTGAGGGAAGAGAGGGAAGCGGGATTTTTGTTTGGCGCATCTGAAATCGGTGTCGAGCCTTCTTCTCCGGGAAGTCCGATGAATAATAAAAATCAGGGATATCCGCCAAAGGAGCCGGAAGCAGTAACAGTGCAGCAAAGTCGCGATACTGTGGACAGTATTTCGCCGGTACTGTATGGAGTGCCAAACATATGGTCATGAGGCAAGTAGACAGTGCTAAGGAGGCACGGAATGGAATCAGAATAGAAGGCAGCCAGCTCCGAGGCGCCCGGATCCACCCTTGAGGGACAACAGGGGTACCCGAGTTAGTTCAACGGAAGGAGTTAACCAAGGAAGAAATCCTTTCAACACTGGGAGTGGTCAGCAGCGACCAAATTGGAATCCAAGAAGTGAACCAAGGATAGGCAATAACATACAGGGGTTGAGATGCTTCGCATGGGGACGAATGGGGCATCGGGCAGTGGAATTCAGGCAAAGACAATCCCAACAAAAGAACCAGGAAAACTTCCAGCGGCCCAGTCGAAGCCAATAGACTGGAAAGCCACAAGAAAGAGAGTAATAATTAGGCCGGAAGTAAGTGGGACTAGTAATGTAGGAACTACAGTCCAGGAGAAGGAGGAGCAAGAGGCTCTCCAATATCACGAGGAGTTAGGAAGTGGATATGCGTCCATGTTGGGAACAGAAGGACATTGCTTCGTTATGAGCAGGATAGCTGATGCCTTCATCGAGAATCAGCTAGTGGGAAGCTAGTGCTTTTGGTAGATTCAGGAGCGGACACCTGCCTCGTAAAATCTAGGGTTTACGGAAAGGGTAGATATTCATCAAATGGACGTAAGAATGCTTAATAGAGCGTTTCGAGGGAACATTAGGACATTGTGGTCGCTCAGAATAGGGCACAGTGAAGTTAGGGGCATGTGTTTTAGAGTGCACGCAGTGGAAGTGGATAGGAAAGGTATCCCGGCTGATGGGATAATTGGCCACGATAATTTTTGGGGCCGCACCATACTGGATGCGCTCGAGAAGTTGTTATCATTTTATGATTATAATAAGAATAAAATCCTTACTCTTCCATTAAAGTCATGGCAGGAAGGAACCGTGAATAGGGTTAAGAATTCTATGGAGGTAGTAAATGCAAGGTCAACCAGAGTAGTTACTATGCATGTAAACACGAAACTTATGACTGTTGTTTTGCACAAGCAGGAGCTAGCGGCGGGCGTATATATGGGAGACACCATAACACACGTTGACAAGGGTAAGGTGTACGCTCGGGTACTGAATGCATCAGAAGAGGACTACTATGTGGATAAGGATTTTAGGCCTACGTTCACTAGCTATGATAATTTTAAAGAACCGAATTATAGATCGGTTAATCAGATTAAGTAGGTAGATATAAGAAAAAGGACGGAGAGGGTGCTAGAATCACTGAAGTTAGACTCAAGCGTAAATTCAGAAGAGAAGGCATCAATAGAAGCCATTTGTACGTCATTCCATGCCATATTTTTGCTGGAAGGAGATCAGCTGACATATACACCAGAGGTAGAGCATGAAATACCTACCAGAGTGGATCAACCACCAATTAACCAGAAACAATACAGATTGCCAAAAGCAAAGATAAGGTAAACAGGCAAGTAGAAGGAATGTTAAAGGATTACATAATTTCACCGAGTATCTCGCCTTGGAACTCACCAATACTTTTGGTACCAAAGAAGGGAGGTGCTCAAGGCCAAAAGAAGTGGAGAATGGTCGTCGATTTTAGGAAATTGAACGACGCCACTATCAAGCAGAAGAAAGATATCAAGGATAGAAGAAATTCTGGATCAATTGAGACACAGTAGATATTTTTCTACACTTGATTTAGCGAGTGGCTACCACCAAGTTCTGGTGGATACCCAAGATAAGCACAAAACCGCGCTCAGCACCGGTTTAGGGCATTATGAGTTTAACAGAATGCCGTTTGAATGAACAGGAGCATCAGCTACCTTCCAACGGCTGATGAACCATGTGCTAACAGGCTTGCAACGGTTAGATTGTTTTGTTTATCTGGATGATATTGTAATTTATGGGAAGAACTTGCAGCAGCATTCGCAACGCTTGTGGAAGGTGCTCCAGAAATTACGAGAACACAATTTGAAATTGAACACGGAGAAGTGTCAATTTTTGCGAAGAGAGGTGGTTTATTTAGGCCATCGTTGCTCAGAAGCAGGAGCACTGCCTGACCCGCAGAAGGTGGAATGCGTTAAAAATTCAGCGATTCCGAGAAAGGGAGTGCAAGCGTTCCTAGGACTAGTGACCTATTATAGAAAGTTCGTAGAAGGACTAGCCGGAATTGCGTTGCCACTGAATTAGTTGCTACGAAAAGAAGCAAAGTTCGAATGGACAAAGAGCTGTCAGCAAGCATTCGAGAGGCTAAAAGAAATAGTTAGCTCGCCACCGATTTTGGCGTCCCCGACTTTGAGCAAACTTTTTTGTTGACCACTGATGCTAGCAATGAAGCATTAGGGGCAGTATTGTCACAAGGGGAAGTCGGTAATGACCGACCAATAGCATTCGCAAGCAGGGCGCTTAGCGATACGGAGAAAAGATACTCCACAATAGAGAAGGAATTCCTAGCCATAGTGTGGGCTACGAAGAAGTTTAGGGCATATCTGCTAGGACGCCCATTTAAAATATATACTGATCGCCAGCCGTTGAGAAGCATAGCCAATTTGAAAGACCAAACGTCTAGGCTAGCCAGGTTCAGACACAAATTGTCTGAGTATGATTTTGAAATCGTATATAAAAATGGGAAAAAGAATTTGAATGCGGACGCACTCAGCAGAGTACCGCAGGCTCAGAAGGTATCAGTAGTGCAAACGAGGGCCAAAGCACGGTCAGATAAGGAGAAGGCCGAGAGAATTCAAGGGGATAAAATTGATGTGACAAGAGATGTTAGCAATGCGGGTTTAGATGCCAATGAACAAACAGCGAAGTATGTGGAATGGCTGGGGGATAAAAAAGATATCCAGGCTGTGTTAAAGGGTTTCCATGATTCACCTCTAGGTGGACACCAGGGATTCTGGAAAACCCATGACAGAAATAGGCGACAATTAGGCGAGTATACGGATAGAAAGGTATGCTCCGAGCCATAAAAAAATATGTAAAGAGTTGCCCAAAATGCCAGGCCAACAAGAGTTCAAGGCTAAAGAAAGATGCCAATGGTGTTAACTGACACGCCAAAACAACCATTTGATAAAGTTCATATGGATATTGTAGGTATTTTACCTGAGACAGTTTCGGGAAATAAATACATCTTGACGTTCCAAGACAATTTCTCAAAGTATATGGCGTGCGTGGCTATACCCAATGCTGAAGCAAGTACGGTGGCCAAGGCATTCTTTGACGAAATTATAGCACGGTACAACAAAACTATTCTCAGAAACGTGTAAAATGTTGGGAATCAAGAAATTGCATATAACATTTTTAATATAAGAGGGATTCTAAAATGGTCCTACAAATCGAATGCGCAATTATCCAGCAGGCAAAGAAAAGAAAACGAATCACAAATGATTGTAAAAGTGAATATAATTACTTATGATGTAAATAATAAAGTCGTATAAAATTAGTTCAAGAACAGAACTCAGAAAACGTAACTTGTGATGAAGGCGGAATACATATAACATTTTTAATATAAGAGGGATTCTAAAATGGTCTTACAAATCGAATGCGCAATTATCCAGCAGGCAAAGAAAAGAAAACGAATCACAAATGATTGTAAAAGTGAATATAATTACTTATGATGTAAATAATAAAGTCGTATAAAATTAGTTGAAGAACAGAACTCAGAAAACGTAACTTGTGATGAAGGCGGAAACAGTAAGAAGGAAGGAACGTGTAAAGTGCAAGAATGAAAGAAATGTCAAAAGTAATGAGAATGGCATTGGGTTGCCAGAAACTAAAATATCAATATAGAAAGTAATTTCTTAACACTCCCCCTCACTTTACACGATCCGACCTTACATTACAATTCAACAAAATATTTTGATAATGTAACAAACTTTTCTTTGGATTAGTAAATATGTAGCTAGTTGGTTCTTCGTTGCGATGTATTGAACTTCAATTAGTCCTTGGGCTTGCATGTCGCATGAGTAAAAGTACTGCATATCGATGTGCTTAGTTCTTTTAACTGATTCAGGACTTCTCAATAGAGTTATTGCCCGTTGGTTGTCAGAAAACAATATGGTTGGTGAACGCTGCTCGCAATTGTATTCCAACAGTAATTATCGTAACCATTTGGTCGCCTTTGCTGCCGCACAGATTGCCACAAACTCAGCTTCTGTAGTTGAAGTCGCTGTTACAGTTTGCTTTCGCAAGCTCCAAGCAATCGGTCCACAATTTAGAAAAAGCAGTCGGCATCAGAATACATCGTGCGCTGTGAATATTCTGAATTCAAATTAAAATGGATCCCATGATCCAATGTACATTTAAGATACTTGAATATCCTCTTGACGCCCCGCCATTGAACTTCTGATGGTTTTTCTATAAATCTGCTTAGAACGCCAACGATATAAGAAATGTCAGGCCTTGTACATACCATGAGATACGTGAGTGATCCAATAGCTTCACGGTATGGAAAGTTTTTGCCTTTTGTGTCTTCATCATCTTTTGAAAATCGCCTCCAAACTTCGGCTGGTGTAGATACAGAAACACAGTCCAGATGATTGAATCGCTCCATGATTTTCCCAGTGTAAGCACGTTGAAAAATCATCCGTATGTTTCTCTCTTTATCAATCCTAAGTCCTACGAAGAATACTGCATTACGATGAGTGATTTCAAATTCAATATTTAGCTCGTGTAATAGCTTGTTGATTGTGATCGAATCATTGCCGCATATAAGTCCGTCGTCAACGTACAATAGCAAATATATAACTTCGCTGTCATGTTCATATGTGAATACACATAAGTCAGCCCATGTCTGCTTAACCCCAAAATCGGTGAGAAACTTACCTATGTGCTTATTCCATTGTCGAGATGCTTGTTTGAAGCCGTAGTGACTCTTCTTTAGTAGACATACTCGATCGTCTTCGGTGAATCCATTTGGTTGTTCCATGTATATGATTTTATCCAAATGTCCATGTAAAAATGCTGTTTTAAGATCAAATTGCAAGATGTTCATGCCCCGAGCAGCTGCTATAGCCAGAACTGCTCTGACGGATTCGTACCTGGCGATAGGTGCATAGATTTCATTGTAATCGACTCTTTGAGCTTGAGAGCAACCTCTCACGACTAATCGCGCCTTATATTTGTCGATTGCTCCATTAGCTTTGAATTTCGTTTTAAATATCCATCGGTTTGTAATAACATGCATGTCGTTTGTTCGTGGAACTAAAATCCATGTTTCATTCTTAAGAAGTGATTGAATTTCTTCATTGATAGCTTTCATCCATTCTTGACATTCTTCACTAGCCATTGCTTCCTCCAGTGAAAAAGGTTAAACACTTGCAACACACAATTCAGCAACAGCTTCTTCAGTGCGTTTGTCGCATCAGCCCATAACTAAAGTGGACCCGCCAATCGATGGACTATTCATTTTGCCGCATAAATCCATATGAAATGTTTCCTCTGCTTTATTTATTAGGTCGTGTAGCTCCTGATTTTGGAAATGGGGTTCTATGCTGCTTGCCATATGCACAGCCTTCACAAAATGGTCGTTCGTTTGGTATATCCGCGGCATTCAAATTGTTCAACATTTTGTTTGCACACATTTCTCTGAGCACTTTGAAGTTTGGATGTCCAAGTCATTCATGCCATGTCATTGCAGATTCAGTTATCAAAACGTTTACTGAATGTATTGATGTTGGCTTTAAATTCATTCGATAGAACCTGCTTTCATTTTTGCCTTCTGCTAAAGTTTCATTGTGTTTCCTAAAATATACGTGTTTTCCTCCTGCTTCGAAAATCACTGTGACACCTCTCTCGGTTGCTCTTGAAATGGAAACAAAATTTTTATCAAGATCTGGAACTAAAAGTACATCTTTAATAATATGTAACGTGTCTGATTTCCCAAAAACCTGAATATCTCACTTTCCAAGTACTTGTAAGCATCGCCCGTCTCCAGCTTTCACATATGCTGCTTCATTTGATGATGCTTTAAAATTTGTAAAAATGTCTCTCTGGAAGGACATGTGATCTGTTGCACCTGAATCTGCGTAGAAAATATTTTCAATTTTCCGTGTTCCGTGTGAATATCAAATAACACACACAGCTCCGAGTTTCAAAGTCAATGCCAGTAGAAGTGTGCCACTTAAACTCGGGCGAATAAAAATGACGTAATTAAAATGTGCTTATTAGGCACTGTAGCCGAACGAGGAACCATAAAGAAGAACAGTTTTTAAGTTTAAAATATATACATACATACATCGAATGAAGCACCGTAGAGAAAAAAATTTTTATTAAAAAATATTAAATAATAATTCAAAATAAAATCATAAGAAGAAAAGTTGTTCAAATTTCATGAGAAAACAGAAGATCTGAGAGCGCAAAAATAGTATCTCGAGAATAGGGTAAAGGAACTTTCTCGGAGATTGACGGAGACAGAGGAAGCAGCATCGCTGTTGGAAAAGGAGTGTGCGGAATTAAAAAGAGGACGGGCTACCAATAGGACCTCACCAAAAAGGAGAGATCAAAATCAGCATCGACACCGGAAGTGCGCTGGCCGGACTATCTAACACCAAAAGGAATAAACCGCGTGGTAAAGCCCAGATTAGAATTGAGTGAAGAGAGGGAAGCGGGATTTTTGTTTGGCGCATCTGAAATCAGTGTCGGTTTTCTCCGGAAAGTCCGATGAATAATAAAAATCAGGGATATCCGCCAAAGGAGCCGGAAGCAGTAACAGTGTAGCAAAGTCCTGATACTGTGGACAGTATTTCGCCGGTACGAACAAACAATCGAAGACTAACTAGTTTAGAATCCGTCACTGGCCTCTTAGATCCGGGAGAAGTGAATCTAGGCACCACCCATAAAGATAGCGCTCAAGTTTTACCAGCCATAAGTGAGACAGACAAAATAAGGAAAATGGGTATACTGGAGGGTGCTCATGCGGTGGTGAAGTTACTGCCCATGTTCTCAGGAGTCGAGTAGTATGACCTGAGAGCTGAGATCAGGCGCTTCAAAGCAGGTTGTGAGGTAGCACAACAGAGTCTTCCGGAAGCAGACGGGGAACACTTAATAAAGTGTATTAGGCAAAGAACCACGGGTGGTGCGTTTGCTTTACTTACCCTAGAAGAATTATATGCACTTTTGGAACGGATGTATTTGAAACAAAAGTCATACGACTGTCTCATACGGGAAATTCAGGATTCAACTCAGAAACCTGGGGAGGAATTGAGAGCCTGGGGACGAAGGCTCCAGTCTCTGGGGAACGCTGCTGAGGCGGAAGCCAACAGGCAGTTTCCAGGAAACGTTGCAGCATACAAGGCTCAAGTAGAACCGGCTATGATTTCTGTGTGCAAGGCAGGCCTAATTGGTAGGGATTTAGCCAATTATACGCTTAATCTCACGCAGAGGAGTATGGCAGAGCTAGTGCAAGCGGTCTCGTCCGCTGAAGCAGCAATACAACAACGAACGACAACAGGTGGAATCTGCTGGACGAATGCTCCTGCAGAGGTAGGAGCAGTACAGCAGCAAAATAGAAGTGGAGTCGGTAGATTGATGGGACAATTTCCGCACCAAAGAGACCAAGGATTCCCAGTCGAGAGATTCCAGCCAAGAAAACCCGTTTGCTCATTCTGCCATAAGCCAGGTCATACAAGGGATGAGTGCATTACACGCAAGAATACGCCCTACTGTCTGGAGTGCCAAACATATGGTCATGAGGCATGTAGACAGTGCCAAGGAGGCACGGAATGAAATCAGAATAGAAGGCAGCCAGCTACGAGGCGCCCGGATCCACCCTTGAGGGACAACAGGGGTAACTTCAGTAGTCCCCGAGTTAATTCAACGGAAGGAGTTAACCAAGGAAGAAATCCTTTCAACACTGGGAGTGGTCAGCAGCGACCAAATTGGAATCCCAGAAGTGAAGCAAGGATAGGCAATAACATACAGGGGTTGAGATGCTTCGCATGTGGACGAATGGGGCATCGGGCGGTAGAATGCAGGGAAAGACAATCCCAACAAAAGAACCAGGGAAACTTCCAACGGCCCAGTCGAGGCCAGTAGACTGGAAAGCCAAAAGAAAGGAAGTAATAATAAGGCCGGAAGTCCGTGGGACTAGTAATGTAGGAACTACAGTCCAGGAGAAGGAGGAGCAAGAGGCTCTCCAATATCATGAGGAGTTAGGAAGTGGATACGCGTCCATGTTGGGAACAGAAGGACATTGCTTCGTTATGAGCAGGATAGCTGATGCCTTCATCGAGATACCTTGCAAGGAATCAGCTAGTGGGAAGCTAGTGCTTTTTGTAGATTCAGGAGCGGACACCAGCCTCGTAAAATCTAGTGTTTTACGGAAAGGGCTAGATATTAATCAAGTGGACGTAAGAATGCTTAACGGAGCGTTTGGAGGGTGCATTAGGACATTGTGGTCGCTCAGAATAGGGCACAGTGAAGTTAAGATCATGGGTTTTAGAGTGCACGCAGTGGAAGTGGACAGGAAAGGTATCCCGGCTGATGGGATAATTGGCCACGATAATTTTTGGGGCCGCACCATACTGGATGCGCTCGAGAAGTTGTTATCATTTTATGATTATAATAAGAATAAAATCCTTACTCTTCCATTAAAGTCATGGCAGGAAGTAACCGTGAGTAGGGTTAAGAATTGTATAGAGGTAGTAAATACAAGGTCAACCAGAGAAGTGACTATGCATGTAAACACGAAAGTTATGAGTGTTGTTTTGCACAAGCGGCGGACGTATATATGGGAGACACCATAACGCACGTTAACAAGGGTAAGGTGTACGGTTGCGTACTCATTGCCTCAGAAAAGGACAACCTAATGGATGAGGATTTTAGGCCTAAGTACACGATAATTTTAAGGAACCGAATAATAGATCGGTTAATCAGATTAAGCAGGTAGATATAAGAAAAGGATGGAGAGGGGGTGCTAGAATCACTGAAGTTAGACCCAAGCGTAAATTTAGAAGAGAAGGCATCAATAGAAGCCATTTGTACGTCATTCCACTACATATCTTTGCTGGAAGGAGACTAGCTGACGTACGAGTATACATCAGAGATAGAGCATGAAATACCTACTAGAGTGGATCAACCACCGATTAACTATAAACAATACAGATTGCCACAAGCTCACAAAGATGAGGTAAACAGGCAAGTAGAAGGAATGTTAAAGGATAACATAATTTCACCGAGTATCTCGCCTTGGAACTCACCAATAATTTTGGTACCAAAGAAGGGAAGTGCTCAGAGTCAAAAGAAGTGGAGAATGGTCGTCCACACAACTAGAGACATGTGTTAACAGTGTCTTACAAGTGTAAACACAAGAATAACAACGTAAACATGTACGTGTGTATATCAAATAACACACACAGCTCCGATTTTCAAAGTCAATGCCAGTAGAAGTGTGCCACTTAAACTCGGGCGAATAAAATTGACGTAATGAAAATGTGCTTATTAGGCACTGTAGCCGAATGAGGCACCATAAAGAAGAATATTTTTTAAGTTTAAAATATATACATACCTACATCGAATAAAGCACCGTAGAGAACATTTTTTTTTTAAATATATTAAATAATAATTCAAAATAAAATCATAAGAGAGTCGTGGTAAGTAATATAAAACTTAACTTAAAATATATACATACATACATACTGCAGTTTATGCACTGAAATTCGACGCGCAAGCGTTAACGCCAGGCAACGGAACCGCTGGTGAAGCAAGTATATATACATATGTATATATGTGTATAATATACAGAATGAATGTACGAACGTATATTTAAAGAAGTAAGTATTCTAGTTAAGAGGAATGGGTGCGTATGTTGGGCGTATGTATATTTTTGCAGATATTTACATACTGTAGCAGGCTACATGTAAATATACAAAGATTTTTTCGGTTTATCGCTTAGGAAATTAGCGTGTGGGGAATATATATATATATATATATATATATATATATATATTTATTGAATTAGAAAAATATATTTAGCTTACCATTACAAATTAGGTAATAACGTTGGCAACTAATTATAAAATGCCTTGAATGGATGTATGTATTCATAAGAACATGCATTCATGTAAGAACAGGTTACATGGTGTAGGGAAATACACTTGTTCTTGGATATATACATACCAGGCTGGTAGTAAATTTAAATATATAGAGTAGTATATGCAATGAAAAGTTCAATCATGCAATGGACAATTTTTTCACAAGAGCGGGTTTATCTATTATATACTCGTTTAAGTAAGATGGGCAATTAGTTCTGCCCAGAATTGACATAAACATTTTTTTTTAAGCGGCATGTAATTTAATATAGTAAATAATTGTTTTGAATCAAATTATTATAAAATGTATATTCATTGAGAAGAATTTAAATTTTGAAAGCCGCTAACAATTTAAAGAAAATTGTATCATAGTTAATTAATAATATTTGTAAAGAAAATGGTTTCTATTACTTATTTATAATTTGGTTATTAAGACGTATTAGATATACGATATATACATTTAAATAAGACATAAAATTTACTATTTTCTTTAGCAAAAATATTAAAAACGAAATAAATGTAATAGCCAGTAAGAATAATTAAAACTCGGCAAGTCGGATACATGTATAAAAGTATGGTTTAAGTATGGTTTTCAGGTATTCAGGCGTTGGTGAACAGACAAGGACATCTGGATGGTTCAATTTTGTGCAGCTTGAACCTGGAAGGGACTTCCTGCAGCGTCGAAGGCAGTAAGAGGTTAACCAACATCCAGGAGACCGATAGATGAAATGCAAGAGCAGCGAACAAAAATCCGACTGGATAAAAGAAGTGAGAAGGCTTAGAAGAAGGATAATTAACAAACCGCAAAGGAATAAATACGAGGTTTGCAACGATGATGTCCCGAGATATTTTTTGGTTCGGAAGAAAAAAGAGAAAACAAAATAAGTGGGAATTCATTTTAATATGAAAGAGTGGAAGAGCTTCCAACTTCCCATCTGCGAGATGACTACGATTTAAGCTTATGAAAAAAAGGAGATGGTACCGGCTGAATACAAGAATCTCTATCTGACAAGTAAAAGCTGATAATACTTGAGTTTAATTGCATAACTGATAAAATGGAATGAAAACACTACCGTGTACGTTGTCCGTATACAAAATCCAACGTGTCTGCCATTAATACATATGTCAGTATGTATATTGTATTATTGTCTAGAAAGAAGAAGAGATAATTTTAGCCAAACCCGAGGTTACTCCGTAATTTTAGCGAGAAACAGCTACAACAACAATAACAGCCACAACTACCATCGTTCAATTAGCTTCGCAGGATAATCTCCTGGCGCAAAAAATCGTTTTAACCACGAAAAGATCGAGCATAACATAGCCAAGCTTTATCGGCTAACTTCGTAACGATTTCTCCACTGTCACTGACTAAGCGAATATCGGATAATTATTTTGACTTCGTCAGAAGCGCATCTAGTCGTACAAGCTTGCATCATCATTTTACGTACCGGTCCAGAAAGAAGGGAGGGGTATGCGGAGTTCATCGAGGGACTTCACTCCGACAACGACGGTTGTCAATTGGACCAGCAGGTAGCAGAGGGTGCAGTATAATATAAGATTTTAGGTATAGAATAGAATTGTGTTATTGTATAGATGTTTGTTCCGAATCGACATGAAGCTATCACAATACTTACAGCAATTCGATGGAAATAAAACCCAATCTCTAAATTACAATGAAAAGACTTATAGTAAGTTGCACAATTAGGAATATCTCGTTCTTTTTTTAATGCTCTAATATGTTTTAGAAATTTTAGGCTCTTAAATCTGTCACTTCGCCCAGGCTCTGTTACCCTTGCGCGCTTTGCAAGGTTGCTATGCCGTCAATCGCTCTTGACCTTCGGCATTGTTGTCGCGGCGACTTCCCGCTTTGGCTGCTGTGCCACCAACACCTGTTGCTGTGGCTCTTTTTTTGCACATAGGACGCTATTGTGCTTCTGCGCCCCTGGGCAACGCAAACATGGCCCCGAAAAGCACTCCGACGCCTTATGCCCCTTCTTCAGGCAGTTGTGGCACAGGTTGCGTTTGCCAACTAGCTCTTGCCTAGCTCTCAAATTGAGTGACAGGAAGTCTGGGCATCGAAACAATGCGTGATCTGCGCTGCATATCTCGCACAGCTTGCCTTGGCTTGCTCGTATCGGTGCTGCTCCTGTTGCACTCACACCGTGGCCCATTCTCTCCCTGCTCTTGGGTACTGCGCCCGTTGCTCGATCGCGCCCGTGCTCCAATTGATGCGCTCGCTTGACTTCCAGTGCTGGTAGAGCAGAGGCCTGCTTCTCCAGGAAAGCCAACATCTCATTCACCTTTGGAGAGTCAGAGCCCCTCTGTAGCTCCCATTGCTTGGCAGTGTCGCTGTCCAGTCGCTCGTGGAGCATATGCACAACGAACATATCCCAATGTTCCACTGGTACCCCCTGTGCCTTTAGTTGGCGCATGGATTCATGGGTCACATTCGCCATACGCTGTAGGCTCTCCGCAGTGGGTGGTCCCTCTAGCTCTGGCAACTTAATAAATCTCCGCAAGTACTCTCGGCATACCGGATACTTCCGGTCATAAATTTGGTTGAGCCGCTCCCATGCCTCATGGTAACTGTTGTCGGTCAGCTCCCACTCACCCAAAGTGCGCACTGCTTTATGGGTGAGCGACTTCTTCAAGTACGAGAACTTGTACGATGGCGCTATCTGCTCGTTGCTGTGCACTGCAGCGACAAATCTGTCGCGAAAACCATGCCATTTGGTGATGCTTCCATCAAATTCTCCCCAAGTATTTTGGAGGTCGTGCTGCTGGAACGGCATTGTCACCTGCACCGAAATTGGCTCCTTTGCGCCTTGCTCAACGCACCTTGCTGGGCACAATTGCTCGATCTTGGCGTTCAGTGCACCACTCGCTCCGAAGTACCGTCGCTCCGCGCGCTCCATTGATCTCTCCAAATCAGCACTCTCATCGCGCTTGGCCCGAGATGCTATCTCGTCATGGAGGGCATTGAAGCGCTTCCACTGTTGCTCTAAACGAGTCAGCCGCACCTTGGCTTCCTCAAGCCCCAAATGCGAGAACTCGCTTGTCTTCGCATGCTCTGCTGCCCTCTTGATGCCATTGTAGGCCGACTGATGCTTTCCGTAACTCATTTTCTTGCTGCTCGAGAAAGGAAAGGAAGAAAGAAAAAAAATTCAATTAATATCTTGGGAGGAAATGACTATTTCCTCCTAGCCCTTGCCCAGACTGCCAACACTGCATATTTGCTCTATATAACTCTACTTATTATCTATGCACTTTGAGTCGAATAACCGCATTGGTTTATTCACTCACTAGCACGAAATTCTAGCACCTATGCTCGCTCAATTTTTAAATTTTGAGTCGAATAACCGCATTGGTTCATTCGCTCATTTGCACATAATTTTCACTCGCTCATATTAAATTTTGAGACGAATAACCGCATTGGTTCATTCGCTCATTTGCACATAATTTTCGCTCGCTCATATTTAAATTTTGAGTCGAATAACCGCACTGGTTTATTCGATCATTTGCACATAATATTCAGCACCAAGCACGCGCACACGCAGCCATGCCGCCTCACTGTCGGCCGCCAGCAAGGCGGCAGCCATAGCGCAGCATACTGCGCATCTCTATGACTGCGTCGCATAGTGCTTGCCTGCGCATATTGTACCCACCCCTAAATTCTTTTAGCTTTCTTGAAGCCCAATGCCCAATGCCTGTACCAATTTGTCGTATGTGCTTTGAGCACAAACGCCCTTGGTCTATTATTTTTAAGCATTGCAGTGTTGGATCTGCTCCTGTAACTCCGTGGACTGTATCTTACCTTAATTTTTATTTTTATTTTTTATTTTTTTTATATTAGAAGTATAAACTTGGACCTCTTTGTTTTGCTGCTATTCTCACTTAAAGTCAAATATCAACTGAAAATGAAAATTTTGAGCATCTCAGAATTGATGCTATCCTTCGCACTCCGTTCCGTTTCCTCTGTTCGCTCTTCGCTCTGCTCACATACATATTATATGTATGTTCCGAATGCGTATTGCGCATTCAGCAATTGATGCTCCTCTAGCGCGTTGCGCTTGCTCTCTTTTTCTCTTCCCGCACTCACAACGGAACAAAGGAATTTAAAGGAAAAAAATATCTATTACCTACCCTGCCAGTACGCAATCGCACATACATACATACATGCATATGCGATCTGCGTTTACATAGAGTCTGGCGTGATCTCATAGCAACACTTAAAATAAAGGCGAAATTAAGTTTTGCACTTAATCTATGTATATACCTACTTAATACTACAAACATACATACATGTATCGCACCATCGATGCTGTATTGTATAGATCACTAGTACGATCCTGCTCGACATGGACCAATGTTTCGAATCGACATGAAGCTATCACAATACTTACAGCAATTCGATGGAAATAAAACCCAATCTGTTTAAGTGGAAAAAGCTTATGAAAAAACCACTTTTTATTTCTACTTAACTGAGCTCAACAGATTACTGGGAATTATGCGATGCATGTGTACAAAATATAATTGGAAACAAAACATTACTAGCACATACAGATATACATGTATATAAATATATAGAAATACATATATTCAGCGAATATATGTCTACAGAAATTGGCTCTAGGAATACCTGTGGCTCCGCTCATACTTGCTCTTGTGTATAGGCTCTTGCTCTGCACCGCTCTCCTGACTCAGCTCACTGCACATAGATTGCACTCTCTCCTGGCTCTGCTCCCTGCCCATAGATTGCATTCTCTCCTGGCTCAGCTCCCTGCACATAGTTTGCACTCTCTCCTGGCTCAGCTCCCTGCTCATATATTGCACAGCACTGCTCCTTGTGCTCTCACGCCCTGCCCCATTGGCACAACCGCACAGCTCCATCGTCCGAAACGAACTAACTCCTAAAATCACTCGCTGAACTTATTTTTGCTATGCGAAACTGAAACGCATGGTTACATTTGATACAGTCCCCACGAGCAAGAGAAGGACCTCCTGTCCTTGCTTTAATAAAGTCGCCCACTATTCGCTCGGCGCAATTGGAAGCACACATATCTTCTGAACAGGCATGTCAGACGGTTTGTGGCCGTCTGCACAATGACTGAACGTATTAGCCCATCTCGGCTCCTTATTAGCTCACTAAGCCCAAAGCCCATTGCGCTGGTGGAAAAAGTTCACTCTTGATCGGCACTAATTGACCCAGGCTCATTGGCTCTCGTTCTCTGCGCCATTTCTTACGCTCTTGCAGCGTCGTCAAATATTCCTCTCTCCACCTCTTCCAGAAATGCTCAACCATTTTCTGGCGTGCTCTCCACAAACTTGCCCCTTTCAGGTTTGACTGCTGCTCGCTCACAAATGGTAAGGGAATGATCAATGGCTCCCCTATCAAAAAATGCCCTGGTGTCAAGGCCTGAATATCTTCCGCATCATCACTCAAGGTGTCAAAGACCTTGAGTTCAAAATTGCTTCGATCTCTACTAGGAGGGTAGATAACTACTCTTGTGTTAAAATCTTTTGCTCAGCAATGCGCGTGAGGTGGTACTTCATTGACTTCAAAGTAGCTTCATATATTCCGCCATGATGCGGTGCTGCTGGCGTCATGAATGCCCATTCTGTCCCCTTGTTGCTCATATGCTCAAAAACATCTCTTACTTGCCAGCTCTCCCGTGCTCTTCTCAGCTCTCTTGCCGCCCTTACAAATGATGTACCATTGTCACTGTATATTCGCTCACATCTCCCTCTTCTGCAAATAAAGCGCTCATAACAAGCAATAAAGTCTATAGAGCTTAAATCAAAAACAATGTCAATATGAATGGCCTTTGTTTTTAGGCATACAAAAATGGCCACCCAGCACTTACGCTCCTTCATTCGCTCTCCAGCTCTATCCGGTGCCTTTATTCTAAAAGGACCAGCATAATCAATACCTGTGTGTAGAAAAGGCTTGCCCACTTGCACCCTGTCGCCTGGCAATTCAGACATCAGCTGTTGCTCAAATCTGTGATTATAGCGCGCGCACACCACGCACTTGTGGAGAAAAGCTCTTAATTGGCTCCGTAGTTTTGGAATCCAAAACTTTTGTCTGATGAATCGCATCATCACTTGCACAGCACCATGCTTAGTCATACGATGAGCGTGGTCCATTATCAGCCATGCTGTTCGAGAACCATCCTTCACTATCACCGGATGCACCATCTCATAGGCTTCTTCTGATCTCCCCAATCGCCCGCCCACTCTCAATAGGCCCTTGCTGTCCATTATTGGATTCAACGCACTAATTTTGCTCCCTTCTTGCACCTGCCCAATCTCTCTTAGTTTGTCTATCTCTTGTCTGTAATCGCTCTCCTGCGCCTGCTTAAGCAGGAGTTCCGTTGCTTCACATTTCTCTTCCACTGTTGGCGCTTGCACTACTCGGTTGTTGTGCCGAGTTTTGCGCCTTCTCTTTCTGTGCCTTGCTCTTCGCACAAACCTGATGATGTAGCTCAATATGTTGATGTTCTTCTCTAGACTTCGCGCATAGTCAATCAGCGCCATGCTCTTGCCCCTGCTCGGTATAAATATTTGCAAAAACTCGCGTGAATGTGTCACGTGATACGCTCCCAGCTCGTTAAGCCCTTCAGTTGGTTTTTCCGGCTCAAAAATGTTGGCTGGCCAACTGATTTCTGATGTACGTAACCAATGCGGTCCATATAACCAGAGCTTATTACCAACTAACTCTCTCGCTGTTAAGCCTCTAGTTAACAAATCTGCTGGATTTTGTTTCGTGTTTACATAGCGCCAACGCCCAATCTCTGTGTGAGTCTGTATCTCTGAAACTCTATTTGCTTCATACATCTTCAGCTCACATGGTAGTTTTCTGATCCAGTGCAGAACAACCTGTGAATCTGTCCACAAGCTGTACTCACATTTTGCCCATTCCATTTCTTTGCTCACGCTGTATAGCAGCTGTGCCAGTAATTTGGCTGCTGACAGTTCAAGCTTTGGTACTGTAATCGTCTTCAAAGGAGCTACGCGCGCCTTAGACGTCAATAAATTGGCCTCCACTTGCTGGTTGCCATAATCAATTCGCACATAAATTGCTGCACCATACGCGCTCATCGATGTGTCCGCAAATCCATGAATCTGGACGTTAGCATCTGTTGTGGTACCAATCCACCTGCTAATTTTAAATTGCTCTAAATGCCCTATCTCTTCCCAAAAGTCTTCCCATCTTTTCAGTATCTCTGATGGTACTATTGTATCCCAGTCTAGGCTCAATCTCCATAAATATTGTGTAATAATTTTGCCCCTGATAGTGACTGGAGTTATAAACCCGTCAGGATCGTATAGTTGTGCCACACAACTTACTATCTTTCTTTTAGTCACCTCACCGACCAATGCAGGAGTCTTCACCACAAAGGTGAATTTGTCTTCTTCTATCAGCCATTTCAGGCCTAGCACAGACATCTCGTCTTCTCTCGGGAATAACATCCTTTCTTCTCTCTCCGCTCTCATTGCCCTGAGTAGTCTTTTTGAGTTCGACTTCCATTTGCACAGCTCGAAACCGCCGCCTTTTAGGACAGTGTCTATTTCTTTCGCGAGCACTATTGCTTCTTGCTCAGATCGTCCGCCTGTAGCACAGTCATCCATATAGAAGTCACTCACTATGATGTCCGCTGCTCTTGGGTATGCATCTTTCGCCTCCCTAGCACATTGTATTAAAGCTCGCACAGCATTATAATGTTGTGAGTTAGAATCAAGCTACCTACGCGTAGTTGACTCACAGTACCGGCTCTTATTAAATTCATTAAGAACGCACATATTTTTAGGGTGCAAATATTGTAAATGAATAGCGATTATTCATTAATCATGATGTAAACTTTTAGGGTGTCACAGTTCTGCAATCAAGCTGACGAGGGGCATTTAGAATGCACCGACGACACTTTTACTTGCAGTAGGTCAGTGGGCTTGAGCCACTGACACCAAATAACAACTGCGTAACTGGAACACCAGAAAAGTGAAGACGTAGACTGTAATGTTTATTTGTAAATATTATATAAGAACTAGCATTTTAAGAATAAAGTCTCTTGTTGTTTTAAACTTGAAATAGTGCAGTGCTCATTTAATAAGGTGGTGTAGGTTTTACAGGTTCCCGTGACAGGACATCCCAGAGGACGTCACTCGCTGACAAGCAGAACAGGACCCCAACATTTTGGCGCAGCCGGTCTAAAGGACCTATTGGAGCAATCCCAGGGCAAGGAACCCTGAAGCAGAGAGGCATCCTGCAACGAATTCGAAGGACCTCATCTAAGGACACTGTGGAATAAAGGATGTCATCGGGAAAAATAATGGTGAGTAGAGTGTATAGTAGCGTAAAATAAGTAGATACTTCTGCGACCCTGAAGGCGCCGTAGCGCTGGTCAAAGAAGTCGCAACCTATAGGCGCGTTTGCGCTGTTGCACGCAGCTTTGAATGGCAACCATAAACCGTCAGTATGATCGGACGGTCTATGTATGTTCATCCTAGCTGTGAGGATTTTTTTTTTTTACGGGATTTGTGTTTGTTTGTCGGTAGGGACATTTATACGATTCAATTTATATTGTTTTGAAATCAAAATAAAGATTGATTTAAATATTTGGCATTTTGAGTTTAGGGTATTAGGTGAAGAGGTGCAGACAACACGTGTTGTTGCATTAAAGTTTTTTGTAGTTCGGAAACTACGATTTGCGTAGCAATGTTGAAGAAAACATTTAAATGCTATTATTATGTGGCGCATACGTTACGGGTTTATTTTTAAATATGGATTCAAATTTCCGGGAATGAATCAAGACACTTTTGCCGGTAAATCAAATTTCGGTTTTTACAAACATATGGCCTTTTCTATGGATTCTTGGGAGAATTAAAAGATGGTGAGAGGAAATCAAGGAGTATCTGTGGGAAGTCAAGAACCAATTTGCACTGATGGAAGGACTTAATGGACGCCGTTAGACAGCGGATTTGAAACTTGAGATGGAGGATAAGTAAAGAAAGAATATAAACATAGAATTTACGGTGGAATGTTTTTTTTTTTTTTTAAATAAATTTGTATTTATCAATAAGTAAGATCGAATAAAATATTGTAACAAGATTTAACAAATATTGGATTTTTATTTATAATTGGGATACGACATCTGTTCTGGCATTTGGGATATGACGAAGGAAGCGCAAGGATTACTGCTGAGACAGGAACAAATTGGCGAAACGATTGAAAAGCTGGTCCGTAACTTTAAGAAAGACGGCAAGTTACGTAAGGACAACGTGTATTATCGCAAGCGAATAACACAGTTGCAAGATCTGGGGAGAGAGTTCAACAATAATCACGGACTGTTGTTGCCTCACGCAGTTGAGTACGGCAAGGGAAAATATTTTGCGGAAAAATACGCAGACTACATAAATAGTCTGGTCAACGAATGGGCAGATACATTTAGTTCTGAGTTAGAAGGACTAGGGCAACAAACAGTGAGTTTGGTTTCGCCAGACGAGGAAGTAAGGAACAGATTAAAATCAATACAGTCAGAGGTGAAACTGTTTACTGGGAAAATAGTTGACCAGTTCGAAGCGAGTACAAGCAGGGAAGAAGCTCAGGAATTGTGGAAGCAGGCGAATGCCGGAGGAGCTGTGTCACCATTAGAAGTAGCGGATCAAGCCTTTACGGCAATCCAAAGAAGAACAGAAGAAAAGTTATTCAGTTTTCATAAGAAAACAGAAGATTTGAGAGCACAAAAAGAGTATCTTGAGAAAAAGGTAAAGGAACTTTCTCAGAGATTGACGGAAACAGAGGAAGCAGCAACGCTGTTGGAAAAGGAGTGTGCAGGATTGAAAAGAGGACGGGCGACCAATAGCAACCCACATAGAAAGGAGAGATCAAAATCAGCATCGGCTGGATTTACACAGACAGTGTTGACATTGCCTCCTGAAGTTCGCTGGCCGGAGTATTTAACTCCGGAAGGGATAGGTCGTGTGGTAAAGCCTAGATTAGTATTGACTGGAGAAAGTGAAGCGGGATTTTTATTTGACGCATCGGAAATCGGTGTCGAGCCATTTACTCCAGAACGTCCGGTAACTAATAAAAATAAGGGATATACGCCAAAAGAGCCAGAAGCAGTAACGGTACAGGACAGGCCCAATACTGTGGACAGTATTTCGCCTGTACGAACAACCGATCGAAGACTAATTAGTTTGAGTCCGTCATTGGTCAATTACCTCTCAGATCCGGGAGAAGTGAATCTAGGAACGACCCACAAAGATAGCGCTCAAGTTTTACCGGTCATAAGTAAAACAAAAATACGTAAAATGGGTATAGAGGAGATTTCAAAGACCGTGTCCAGGCTAGTACCTGTGTTTACTGGTGCTGCTTCAGAAGATTTAAGGTCCGAACTCAGCAGGTTCATTCAAGGTTGTGAACTTGCAAAGCGAAGCATAGGCCCTGATGAGTTGCAGGACTTCTTTGACTGTGTTAAGCAAAGGTTATTTGGAGATGCGTACAACCTTGTGCTGCCAAAACAATTCGCCAGTGTGAATGAACTTTACGGCCTTCTGAAGAGAACTTATCTAAAGGAGAGAACTCTGGAAGACATATCCCAAGAAATTAGAATCGGGAAACAACTGGCAGGTGAAGACATACGCGCCTTTGCCAGGCGTTTGGAGTCACTTCGGATGATGGCCCAAGAAGTAATCAAGAATAAGTACGATGGCGTTGGTGATACCGCGTTATTATACGAAGTTGACAAGTCGGTCTTAACGACTTTCGTAGTGGGGCTCCGCAACTCCGCTCTTAAAATTCATATGCTGAATAGCAAAACAGGAAATCTGGAGGAATTGGTAGAAGAAGCAATTCGAGCGCAAGTCCTTGTGGAACGGAGTACGGCCGGATTGGGGGAGATACATATGTTGGAAAATAGACAGGACAATTTAACTGCCGCTGTCATGGATAGAGAAGGAAATAATTTCGTCCCAAACGTATACAGAGGAGCGTATAATCCCGGTATCTCCGACAGCAGAGCCGCGTATCAGAGAAATCCGCACAGGGGGGTTGTACAGAAGGCTCCCACATGTTCGTTCTGCCATAGGCCAGGCCATACAAGAGATGAATGCATTACACGCAAGAATACGCCCTATTGTATGGAGTGCCAAACATATGGTCATGAGGCAAGTAGACAGTGCCAATTAGACAATAAATGGGATCAAAGTAGAAGGCAGCCAGGTACGCGGCGCCCAGATCCACCCTTAAGGGACAGCAGGGGTAGTGGTCCACGAGTCAACTCAACGGAAGGGATTAACCAAGGAAGAAATCCTTTCAACACGGGGAATGGTCAGCAGCGACCAAATTGGAATTTTAGAGGTGGACAAAGGTTAGGCAACACACAACAGGGGTTGAAATGCTTCTCATGTGGACGGATGGGGCATCGTGCTGCGGAATGCAGGGATAGACAGTTCCAACAAAGGAACCAGGGAAACTTCCAGCGGCCCAGTCGAGGCCAGTAGACTGGAAAGCCAAAAGAAAGAGAGTAATAATAAGGCCGGAAATACGTGGGACTAGTAATGTAGGAACTACAGTCCAGGAGAAGGAGGAGCAGGAGGCTCTCCAGTATCACGAAGAGTTAGGAAGTGGATACGCGTCCATGTTGGGAACAGAAGGACATTGCTTCGCTATGAGCAGGATAGGTGATGCCTTCATCGAGATGCCCTGCGAGGAAGCAGCGAGTGGAAAACTAGTGCTATTAGTAGATTCAGGGGCGGACACTAGCCTCGTAAAATCTAGTGTTTTACGGAAGGGGCTAGACATTAATCAAATGGACTTAAGAACCCTTAACGGAGCGTTTGGAGGGTGCATTAGGACATTGGGGTCGCTCAGAATAGGGCACAGTGGAGTTAAGGGTATGAGTTTTAGAGTGCACGCAGTGGAAGTGGATAGGAAAGGTATCCCGGCTGATGGAATAATTGGCCGTGATAATCTTTGGGGACGCACCATACTGGATGCGCTCGATAAGCAGTTATCATTCTATGATAACAATAAGCATAGAATCCTTACTTTTCCATTAATGTCATGGCAGGAAGGAACCGTGACTGGGGTTAAGAAGTGTGGTATGGAGGTAGTAAACGGAAGGTCAACCAGAGTAGTTACTATGCATGTAAATACGAAACTTAGGACTGTTGTTTTGCACAAGCAGCAGCTAGCGGAGGGCGTATATATGGGGGAAACCATAACGCACGTTGACAAGGGTAAGGTGTACGCTTGCGTACTCAATGCATCGGAAAAGGACTACCTGATGGAGGAAGATTTTAGGCCCAAGTTCACTAGCTATGATAATTTTAAGGAACCGAATTATAGATCGGTGAATCAGATTAAGCAGGTAGATATAAGGAAAAGAATGGAGAGAGTGCTAGAATCACTGAGGTTAGACCCAAGCGTAAATTTAGAAGAGAAGGCATCAATAGAAGCCATTTGTACGTCATTCCATGACATATTTTTGCTGGAAGGAGACCAGTTGACGTATACACCAGAGGTAGAGCATGAAATACCTACTAGGGTGGATCAAGCACCAATAAACCAGAAGCAATACAGATTGCCACAGGCTCACAAAGATGAGGTAAATAGGCAAGTGCAGGGAATGTTAAAAGATAACATAATTTCACCGAGTATCTCGCCTTGGAATTCACCAATAATTTTGGTACCAAAGAAGGGAGGTGCTCAGGGTCAGAAGAAGTGGAGAATGGTCGTCGATTTTAGGAAATTGAACGACGCCACTATCAAGCAGGTGTTCCCGATTCCAAGGATAGAAGAGATTCTGGATCAATTGGGGCATAGTAGATATTTTTCTACGCTTGATTTAGCGAGTGGCTACCACCAAGTTCTGGTGGATACCCAAGATAAGCAGAAAGCCGCGTTCAGCACCGGTTTAGGGCATTATGAGTTTAATAGAATGCCGTTTGGATTAACAGGAGCACCGGCTACCTTCCAACGGCTAATGAACCATGTGCTAACAGGCTTACAAGGGTTAAATTGTTTTGTGTATCTCGATGATATTGTAATTTATGGGAAGAACTTGCAGCAGCATTCGCAACGCTTGTGCAAGGTACTCCAGAAATTACGAGAACACAATTTGAAATTGAACACGGAGAAGTGTCAATTTTTGCGGAGAGAGGTGGTTTATTTAGGCCATCGTTGCTCAGAAGCAGGAGCACTGCCTGACCCGCAGAAGGTGGAATGCGTTAAAAATCTAGCGATTCCAAGAAACAGAAAAGAAGTGCAAGCATTCCTAGGACTAGTGAACTATTATAGAAAGTTCGTGGAAGGACTAGCCGGAATTGCTTTGCCCATTAATAAGTTGCTACGAAAAGAAGCAAAGTTCGAATGGACAGAGAGATGTCAGCAAGCATTCGAGAGGCTAAAGGATATAATTAGCTCGCCACCGATTTTGGCATACCCCGACTTTGAGCAAACTTTTTTGTTGACCACTGATGCTAGCAATGAAGCATTAGGGGCAGTATTGTCACAAGGGGAAGTCGGTAGTGACCGACCAATAGCATTCGCAAGCAGAGCGCTTAGCGACACGGAAAAGAGATACTCCACAATAGAAAAGGAATTTCTAGCCATAGTGTGGGCTACAAAGAATTTTAGGGCATATCTGCTAGGACGCCCATTCAAGATATACACTGATCACCAGCCGTTGAGAGGCATAGCCAATTTGAAAGACCAAACGTCTAGGCTAGCCAGGTTCAGACATAAATTGTCTGAGTATGATTTTGAAATCATTTACAAACCTGGGAAAAAGAATCTGAATGCAGATGCACTCAGCAGAGTACCGCAGGCACAGAAGGTATCAGTAGTGCAAACGAGGGCCAAAGCACGGTCAGATAAGGAGAAGACCGAGAGAATTCAAGGGGATAAAATTGATGCTACAGGAAATGTTACCAATGCGGGTGACGTTGCCAATGAACAAAGAGCCAGTAGTGTGGAATGGCTGAAGGATATAAAGGATATCCAGGCTGTATTAAAGGGTTTCCATGATTCACCTCTGGGTGTCCACCAGGGATTCTGGAAAACCCATGACAGAATTAGGCGAGTATACGGATGGAAGGGTATGCTCAAGGACATTAAGAAATATATAAAGAGTTGTCCAAAATGTCAGGCCAACAAAAGTTCAAGGCTGACAAAGATGCCAATGGTGTTAACTGACACACCTAAACAGCCATTTGATAAAGTTCATATGGATATTGTAGGTATTTTACCTGAGACTGTTTCGGGGAATAAATATATTTTGACGTTCCAAGACGATTTCTCAAAGTATATGGCGTGCGTGGCTATACCCGATGCTGAAGCAAGCACGGTGGCCAAAGCATTCTTTGATGAAATAGTAGCACGATACAACATACCTAAGGTTTTGATAACCGACAATGGTTCAAATTTCGTATCGAAATTATTCTCAGAAACATGTAAAATGCTGGGAATTAAGAAGTTGCATATAACACCATATCATCCGCAGGCGAATGGCTCACTGGAACGTAGTCATCGACCTCTGGCCGAGTACTTGCGCAGTTTCGCCAAGGAAGACGGCTCGAATTGGGATCAATGGTTGACCACTGCAATGCACGTACACAACAATACTGTGCATGTATCAACGAAGCAAACTCCATTTAGAACACTCTACGGGTTTGATTTCAACATGCCAGCGAATTTGAAGCGCAAATGTGCGCCTGTATACAATGCTGATAACCCGAATAAAGTGCAGAAGTATCAGTTACAGCGAGCGCACGAATTGGTTAGAGAAAACCAGGAATGTGCTAAACGAGTGGCCAGGGAAGCCTATAACAAGGTACTAAACCCAGTAGTTTTTCATGTGGGTGATCAAGTACTAATGAAGAATCAGGCTAGGAGAAACAAATTCTCACCTGTGTGGATAGGTCCCTATGTAGTAGCAGAGATCAAAAGCCCAGTTACAACGGTCGTAACAATTAAGGGCAAAAATAAAAAGCTACATAATAATTTGTTGAAATTATTCCACATTAGACCACACAAATAAAGACATGTGTTGACAGTGTTTTACAAGTGTAAACACAAAAATAACAACGTAAACATGTACGTGTGTGTATCAAATAACACACACAGTTCCGATTCTCAAAGTCAAGGCTAGTAGAAGTGTGCCACTTAAAATCGAGCGATTAAAGTTGACGTAATAAAAGTGCTTATTATGCACTGTGGCCGAGCGAAGCATAGTAGGGAAAAATATTTTTTTTTTAAAATAATGATAAATATTGCACGTAATTAAAAAATAAAATGAAATAATAAGACAGTCGTGGGTAAGTAATATAAAACAAAACTTCGAATATGTACATACATACATACGGCAGTGTATGCACTGAAATTCGATGCGTGGGCATTAACGCCAGGCAATGGAACTGCTGGTGAAGTAAGTATATATACGAGTATATATATATGTGTATAAGTTAAAGAATGAATGTACGAATGTATATTTAAAGAAGTAAGTATTCTAGTTAGGAGGAATGGGTATGTGCGTATGTATATATTTGCAGATACTGCAGCAGGCTATATGTAGATATACTCGTACATAGGTTTTAACTGTTTATTGTTTAGGAAATTAGCGTATGGAAATTCGAAAAAATGTGTAGTTAATTGGGGAAAATAACGTTAGTAATTAATTCTAGGTAATTTAAAGCGCCTTGAATGTATGTATGTATTCATATACGGGCTGATTACAGGATGGAAAATAGAATCGTTAATGGATATATACATATCAGGCTAGAAGTAAATTTAAATAAAAAGTCAATTGTATGCGATAAAAGATATAGTCATGCAATGGACAATGTTTTCACATAAACGGGTTTATCTTAAATAATCTCGCTTATGTAAAAGGCACTAGTTTTGCCAAGAATTGATATAAAAAATTTTTTTTTTGGGCGGCATATAATTAAATTAGAAAATAATTGTTATGTATGAAGCAAATTTTTGTAAAATGTATATATTTGAGAAGGATTTAAAGTTTTAATGCCGCCAACAATTATAAGAAAATGTATTATAGTTAATTAATAGTATTTGTAAAGGAAATAGTTTTTGTTACTTGTTTATAGTTTGTTTGTTAAGACGTAGTAGATAAGCGATATATAGATTTGAATCCAATTTACTGTTTACGTTAAAAATTGAATGAATGTAATAGCTAGTAAGAATAATTAAAACTCGGCAAGTCCGATAAGCTAAGCGTATTGTTTTTAGATATTCAGGCGTTGGTGAACAAACATCTGGATGGTTCAATATGGTGCAGCATGAACCTGGAAGGGACTTCCTGCAGCGTCGAAGACTGAGTAAGATGTTAACCAACATCCAGGAGACCAGTAGATGAAATGCAAGTGCAGCGAACAAAAATCTGACTGAATGAGAAGAAGTAAGAAGACGTAGAAGAAAAGTGATCAGTAAGCCGCAAAGGAAGAAAGACGAGTTTGGCAACGATAATGTCCAGTGATAATTTTTGGGTTGGAAAAAATGAAAACGAAATTAGTGAGAATTCATTTTTATATGAAAAAGTGGAAGAGCTTTCAACTTCCCATCTGCGAGATGACTACGATTTAAGCTTATAAAAAAATGGAGATGGTATCGGCCGAATGGAAGAGTCTCTATCTGACTAGTAAAAGTCTAATAATACTTGAGTTTTATTGCATAACTGACTAAATGGCATGAAAAGCACTAACATGTACGTTGTCCGTATAAAGAATCCAACGTGTTTGCCATTATTACATATATCAGTATGTATATTGTATTATTGTCGAAAATGAAAAAGAGATAATTTTAGCCAAAACCCGAGGTAACTCCGTAATTCCACCGATAAACGGCTACAATAACAATAACAGCCATAACTACATCGTTCACTTAGCTTCGCAGAATAATCTCCTGGCGCAAAAAATCGTTTTTAACCACGAAAAGATCGAACATAACATAGCCAAGATTTATCGGCTAAACTTCGTAACGGTTTCTCCAATGAGAAAATATCCATTGTCACTCACTAAGCGAATATCGAATATTTATTTTGACTTCGTCAGAAGCGCATCTAATCGCGCAAGCTTGCATCATCTTTTTACGTACCGGTCCAGAAAGAAGGGAGGGGTATGCAGAGTTCATCGAGGGACTTCACTCTGACAACGACGGTCGTCAACTGGACCAGCAGGTAGCAGAGGGCGCAGTATAATATAAGGTTTTATGTATAGAATAGAATTGTGTCATTGTTTAAATATTTGTAGATACGCCAATGAGAAAAGAGTCAATGAAAGACCAAATTATAAAAAGGGGAATATATAGAAATAATGATGGATATATAAAAAAAAAAAAAAAAAAAACAAAAAACAAAAGCAAAGTAAAGAAAAAATAAAAGATAAAAGAAAAGAAAACTACAAAAGAAAATAAAAGCTAAAAAAGAGAAAAAAAAGATATATATATATATGGAAAAGAAAAGAATAAAAAAGAAAAAATAAAAACCGTGACAGAACCCAAATAAGGCGATTTAAAAAAAAAAAAAAAAAAGATGTAAATAAAAACAAATTATATGTATGTAATATAGAGTTCAATCGATGCACATATATGTTTGCAGTGCAAGAAAAATATTGTAGAGATTTAATGGAAGTTAGTTGCACTAACTTCTTTTAGAAAGAGGGGAGGGATGTTGTGAGTTAGAATCAAGCTACCTACGCGTAGTTGACTCACAGTACCGGCTCTTATTAAATTCATTAAGAACGCACATATTTTTAGGTTGCAAATATTGTAAATGAATAGCGATTATTCATTAATCATGATGTAAACTTTTAGGGTGTCACAGTTCTGCAATCAAGCTGACGAGGGGCATTTAGAATGCACCGACGACACTTTTACTTGCAGTAGGTCAGTGGGCTTGAGCCACTGACACCAAATAACAACTGCGTAACTGGAACACCAGAAAAGTGAAGACGTAGACTGTAATGTTTATTTGTAAATATTATATAAGAACTAGCATTTTAAGAATAAAGTCTCTTGTTGTTTTAAACTTGAAATAGTGCAGTGCTCATTTAATAAGGTGGTGTAGGTTTTACAGGTTCCCGTGACAGGACATCCCAGAGGACGTCACTCGCTGACAAGCAGAACAGGACCCCAACAATAAGCGGAGGAAGTCATTCCATACGTTACAACCGTTAACCAGTATTCTCGTAAAGGCTCACCATTATGCTCTCGCCAAAAGATTCTTTGCAAATTCCATTGCCTTTCGGCAACACGCACTTGTCGGAACATCTTCTTGATGTCGGCACATATCGCAATCTTGTGACGCCTAAATCTCATGACAATTTCGTAAAGATTCTTTCGTAACTTCTCGCCTAAACATTGCACTTGATTCAGAGAGATGCCACGATTCGTTTGGCAGCTAGCATCAAAAACTACCCGAAATTTTTTGGTGACGCAGTGATGTGGGATATAATAAACTGGCTCGTCCACTCTTGGTGGTTGTATAGCGCACTTCATATGCCCTAATCTCTCATACTCTCTCATGAATTCTACGTATTGCTCTCTCAGCTCTGAGTCTTTCTTTAATTTCCGCTCCAAGTACATAAACCTGCGCAATGCTATTGCTCTTGAAGTGCCTAAACCTTGCACCGTGTCTTTCACTGGAATTGACACAATAAAACGCCCTGTTTCATCTCTAGTATAAGTCTCCACAAAATTTTGCTCCACTTCCTGCTCCTCATCTGTTCTCCAGCGAGTTATCGTCTCCACCTGATCTATCTGCCACAGGCGCTGAAGTAACTCGTCCAACCTTTTCTTATCGATACATTCTATCGAAGCAACTATAGCCTCTATCTCCCTCACAGGGTTGTGCCCCGAAAATGACTTGCCCAAACATGCTCTCATATATGGCAATGCCTTGCACCTCATTTGGCATTATCGCCGTAATGGCTCTAGCCACCATATTTGCTCCTAACAGTAGCTCGACTGGTCTCGCCTTCCAAAACTCAGGATCCGCCCATAAACCCTCATTCTTAAAATGCATTGGTATCTCCACTAATTCTCTTGCTGGCAAAACTGGGCACCAGTTACATTCTCTTGGTAGCACCCAAAACTCTGTCTCTAAATAATCATTCTCGCTCTTCATAGGGTAACAAGAAAACACCTTGGCACTCAAACAGTGCTTTATGTCAAATGATTTACCTTCTATTCCTATCATTTTGCTGCTCTGTGATCGTATTGGCAACTGGTACTTTCGCCGGAATTCGGCACTCATTAAATTTGGCTGCGCTCCAGTGTCCATAAGTGCTCGCACTGGCCCATATAGCATTCCTGCAATCTCGACACGCACCATAACAGTTGGTAACAAGGCCTCTTGCATCTCTAAATTACAATGAAAAGACTTATAGTAAGTTGCACAATTAGGAATATCTCGTTCTTTTTTAAATGCTCTAATATGTTTTAGAAATTTTAGGCTCTTAAATCTATCACTTCGCCCAGGCTCTGTTACCCTTGCGCGCTTTGCAAGGTTGCTATGCCGTCAATCGCTCTTGACCTTCGGCATTGTTGTCGCGGCGACTTCCCGCTTTGGCTGCTGTGCCACCAACACCTGTTGCTGTGGCTCTTTTTTTGCACATAGGACGCTATTGTGCTTCTGCGCCCCTGGGCAACGCAAACATGGCCCCGAAAAGCACTCCGACGCCTTATGCCCCTTCTTCAGGCAGTTGTGGCACAGGTTGCGTTTGCCAACTAGCTCTTGCCTAGCTCTCAAATTGAGTGACAGAAGTCTGGGCATCGAAACAATGCGTGATCTGCGCTGCATATCTCGCACAGCTTGCCTTGGCTTGCTCGTATCGGTGCTGCTCCTGTTGCACTCACACCGTGGCCCATTCTCTCCCTGCTCTTGGGTACTGCGCCCGTTGCTCGATCGCGCCCGTGCTCCAATTGATGCGCTCGCTTGACTTCCCGTGCTGGTAGAGCAGAGGCCTGCTTCTCCAGGAAAGCCAACATCTCATTCACCTTTGGAGAGTCAGAGCCCCTCTGTAGTTCCCATTGCTTGGCAGTGTCGCTGTCCAGTCGCTCGTGGAGCATATGCACAACGAACATATCCCAATGTTCCACTGGTACCCCCTGTGCCTTTAGTTGGCGCATGGATTCATGGGTCACATTCGCCATACGCTGTAGGCTCTCCGCAGTGGGTGGTCCCTCTAGCTCTGGCAACTTAATAAATCTCCGCAAGTACTCTCGGCATACCGGATACTTCCGGTCATAAATTTGGTTGAGCCGCTCCCATGCCTCATGGTAACTGTTGTCGGTCAGCTCCCACTCACCCAAAGTGCGCGCTGCTTTATGGGTGAGCGACTTCTTCAAGTACGAGAACTTGTACGATGGCGCTATCTGCTCGTTGCTGTGCACTGCAGCGACAAATCTGTCGCGAAAACCATGCCATTTGGTGATGCTTCCATCAAATTCTCCCCAAGTATTTTGGAGGTCGTGCTGCTGGAACGGCATTGTCACCTGCACCGAAATTGGCTCCTTTGCGCCTTGCTCAACGCACCTTGCTGGGCACAATTGCTCGATCTTGGCGTTCAGTGCACCACTCGCTCCGAAGTTCCGTCGCTCCGCGCGCTCCATTGATCTCTCCAAATCAGCACTCTCATCGCGCTTGGCCCGAGATGCTATCTCGTCATGGAGGGCATTGAAGCGCTCCCACTGTTGCTCTAAACGAGTCAGCCGCACCTTGGCTTCCTCAAGCCCCAAATGCGAGAACTCGCTTGTCTTCGCATGCTCTGCTGCCCTCTTGATGCCATTGTAGGCCGACTGATGCTTTCCGTAACTCATTTTCTTGCTGCTCGAGAAAGGAAAGGAAGAAAGAAAAAAAATTCAATTAATATCTTGGGAGGAAATGACTATTTCCTCCTAGCCCTTGCCCAGACTGCCAACACTGCATATTTGCTCTATATAACTCTACTTATTATCTATGCACTTTGAGTCGAATAACCGCATTGGTTTATTCGCTCACTAGCACGAAATTCTAGCACCTATGCTCGCTCAATTTTTAAATTTTGAGTCGAATAACCGCATTGGTTCATTCGCTCATTTGCACATAATTTTCACTCGCTCATATTAAATTTTGAGACGAATAACCGCATTGGTTCATTCGCTCATTTGCACATAATTTTCGCTCGCTCATATTTAAATTTTGAGTCGAATAACCGCACTGGTTTATTCGATCATTTGCACATAATATTCAGCACCAAGCACGCGCACACGCAGCCATGCCGCCTCACTGTCGGCCGCCAGCAAGGCGGCAGCCATAGCGCAGCATACTGCGCATCTCTATGACTGCGTCGCATAGTGCTTGCCTGCGCATATTGTACCCACCCCTAAATTCTTTTAGCTTTCTTGAAGCCCAATGCCCAATGCCTGTACCAATTTGTCGTATGTGCTTTGAGCACAAACGCCCTTGGTCTATTATTTTTAAGCATTGCAGTGTTGGATCTGCTCCTGTAACTCCGTGGACTGTATCTTACCTTAATTTTTATTTTTTATTTTTTTTATATTAGAAGTATAAACTTGGACCTCTTTGTTTTGCTGCTATTCTCACTTAAAGTCAAATATCAACTGAAAATGAAAATTTTGAGCATCTCAGAATTGATGCTATCCTTCGCACTCCGTTCCGTTTCCTCTGTTCGCTCTTCGTTCTGCTCACATACATATTCCGAATGCGTATTGCGCATTCAGCAATTGATGCTCCTCTAGCGCGTTGCGCTTGCTCTCTTTTTCTCTTCCCGCAGGCACAACGGAACAAAGGAATTTAAAGGAAAAAAATATCTATTACCTACCCTGCCAGTACGCAATCGCACATACATACATACATGCATATGCGATCTGCGTTTACATAGAGTCTGGCGTGATTTCATAGGAACGCTTAAAATAAAGGCGAAATTAAGTTTTGCACTTAATCTATGTATATACATACCTACTTAATACTACAAACATACATACATGTATCGCACCATCGATGCTGTATTGTATAGATCACTAGTACGATCCGGCTCGACATGGACCAATGTTTAGAATCGACATGAAGCTATCACAATACTTACAGCAATTCGATGGAAATAAAACCCAATCTGTTTAAGTGGAAAAAGCTTATGAAAAAACCACTTTTTATTTCTACTTAACTGAGCTCAACAGATTACTGGGAATTATGCGATGCATGTGTACAAAATATAATTGGAAACAAAACATGACTAGCACATACAGATATACATGTATATAAATATATAGAAATACATATATTCAGCGAATATATGTCTACAGAAATTGGCTCTAGGAATACCTGTGGCACCGCTCATACTTGCTCTTGTGTATAGGCTCCTGCTCTGCACCGCTCTCCTGACTCAGCTCACTGCACATAGATTACACTCTTTCCTGGCTCTGCTCCCTGCCCATAGATTGCATTCTCTCCTGGCTCAGCTCCCTGCACATAGTTTGCACTCTCTCCTGGCTCAGCTCCCTGCTCATATATTGCACCGCACTGCTCCTTGTGCTCTCACGCCCTGCCCCATTGGCACAACCGCACAGCTCCATCGTCCGAAACGAACTAACTCCTAAAATCACTCGCTGAACTTATTTTTGCTATGCGAAACTCAAACGCATGGTTGCATTTGATACAATGTTTGTATATACGCCAATAAGAAAAGAGTCAATGAAAGACCAAATTACAAAAAGGGGAATATAAAAAAAAATGATAGATAAAAATAAGAAAAAAAACAAAGTAAAGAACAAAAAAACTACAAAAGAAAATAAATGCTAGAGCAAAAAAAATAATATGAAAAAGAAAAGAATAAAAAAGCAAAAAAAAGAAAAAAAACGTGATAGAACCCAAATAAGGCGATTTAAAAAAATAAATAAAAACAAATTATATGTATTGTAAGGAGAGGAAATTGAGGGCAATTCCCCCCCTCACAAATTGATTGTTACGCCTCTGGATGCTGCTCATATACATATAAATATGTACATATTTCTTCTAAGCATGTACACGTATGTATATACAGCATTAATATGTATATGGGCAGCTAAGTGCCGTACAGACCCATGACGCCAAACCACTTTCCATCAGCAGCCAACATGCCACGTGGATAGCATGAAAACCGGTTTCTTGAGTGAAATCACGTCACTTTGCGGACACGGTTAACAACATCAGCCAACATGTCACGTGGATACAGCGAAAACCGGTTTCTTCAGCAAAATCACGCCACTTTACGGACGCGGTTACCAACATCACCCAACATGCCACGTGGATACAGCGAAAACCGGTTTCTTGCTTGGGATCACGCCACTTTGCCGGTTTAGACACACACAGGGAAAGTTGGGCTGGTATGCGTGCGCATGGAAACCTATAAAAGCGGCAACAGGGATCAAATCGATCTCTTTGGACAACAGCTCTCGTTGGATAAGCAGCTCTTTGGACAACAGCTCTCGTTGGATAAGCAGCTCTTTGACAGACATCTCTCGCTGGACAAGCATCAGCGATACGGAAAATAACTCTCGTCGTAGAAGACATCACGGAGATCCATGTACAAAGGATATTAGGTAAGTGCTCAGACAAATCTGGACAAAAACGACTAAGCGAATCAATCATTCGCGCCGAACGAACCTGATCGGGCCAACACCCCACGACGTACACATAACTGACGACTAAGCGAATCAATCATTCGCGCCGAACGCACCTGAGCGGGCGAGCACCCCGCACCGGACTTTTACTGACGACTTGAGCAAATCAATCATTCGCGCCGGACACACCTGAGCGGGCCAACACCCCTCGTTGACTGTCACTACTGGACTCGCGACATCGAGCACGTCTTTGAATACCATTTTCTTGTCTTAAAGTTTTGTAATAGAGTTTATATATAAATAAAAATTAAATCATTTAAACAAAAGAGATATCTTAGTAACGAACCCTGGTAAGCCGCTGCGTATAACTCAGCCTTAGAATCGAAAATACCCCGTGTCGTTATAAGTGGCGCCCGAGCAGGGACCCGAAAGGGAATTACCAACAGGGTCACAAAATGGTACGCACCACGTGGGTGTACACACTACGGAAGGAAGAGCTAGTGATAAATGCGGAGGAGTTTAACCTCCATGCTGCTGGTACAGTCGAGGAGTTGCGTCGCCGACTGGCGTCTTTTATGCAAAAGGCGGAATTGAAGGCGGAAATGCAGCAGAGATTACGAGAGCTAGAGGTCGCATATTCGAGAAGCCCCTCTCCCATAGTTATGCCCGGACCAAGTACGAAAATGGTCAGTACGGTATGAAAGGACCACTGGCATTCATAGAACGTTTGGAGGCATTAGCGGAAGCATACGCTATTCCAAAGAACTCGTTGGTTGCCAAAAACTATGCCCGAATTGTTGCGAGACAAGAGTCTAATATGGTTTAGAAATAACAACCGGCAATGGCAAACGTGGGAAGCGGTCAAAAACGACTTCTTACTATTTTTCTTACCTCATAAATTTTATGAGCGATTGGACGACGAAATCAGGCAACGATACCAAAAGCCTAGAGAAAAATTCAAGGACTACGTAACCACATTCCAGAGTCTGATGAGATACACCAGATACTCGATGGAGGAGAAGCTAGAACGAATATTTCGCAACAGTGCCCCAGAGTACCAACTATACATAAAACGAAGAGACTTCCGAGACTTAGATGGGTTGGTAGGACTGGCTGACGACTTTGAGGATATACGGTCAAAGACCACTGAACCTCCACCGAGACCACTACAACGAGGGCGGGACGAGCGACACCATATGGTGACTGCACCTATAGCTGCGCAAATAAATCCGGCGACAGCCAGTAGGCGCTGTGGGCAGGATAGGCATTACGCCGCCAATTGCAGAAATGAACCAGTAATGTTCTGCTGGGACTGCGGTCGACACGGAGTCCTGACGAAGTTGTGCTACCGGTCGGGAAACGCACGACAGCCCCGCGGGAACCGAGGGCCGGCGGGGTCTACATAAAACCCTCCCCAAAGACAGTAAATTGCATCCGATGCAAAGAAGGTCGCCTCCTTGCATCTGTTACCATCGATCAGCATTGCATGAAAGCGACAGTAGACACCGGGGCAACTCGTAGTTTCCTGAACAGTAGATCTGTAGATCCGCTGTAACCTGCGTAAAGTCAACCCAATCGATGTTACCATACGATTAGCGGATGGTACCATGAGAGTAGTACAGGAGGTTCCGGAAATACCTATCCAGCTCGGAGAAGAACAACACAACATGCCGTTCCTGATACTACCAGAGGCAACTGATGAAGTTATTCTAGGAATGGATTTCTTAGCGAGGTGTAAGGCTACTCTGACATGTGGAGGTATTACCACAGAAATACGTAATAATGCACCAGGATCCACAATGAGAAGAACCGTTGGCCTCATTTCGGAAAACCCTGACTGCGGAGGTACTATGGATAGTCAAACCTTCTTGGCCACAGAGCTGAAACGATTTGAAGAACTGAAGCCCCCATTAAACAGCGATACTTCCCAAGGAATCCAGCAATGCAAGCTATCATCAATAAGAAAGTCGACGAATTAATTTAAAAAGGCTGCATTGAACCATCCAAGAGCCCACACAGTGACCCCATCGTGCTAGTTAAAAAGAAAACAGGTTCGTGGAGATTATGCGTGGACTATAGGCAGCAGAATGCGAAATCGATACCAGACACCTATCCCCTACCACGCATCCAGTACATATTGGATCGACTACGGGATGCCAAATGTATCAGTAGCCTAGACCGAAAGAACGGCTACTGGCAAATACCCATGGAACCTCAAAGCAAACAGTATACCGCCTATACTGTGCCTGGACGCGGACTGTATCAGTGGAAGGTCATGCCTATTGGACTCCACTCAGCTCCGGCGACGTTCCAGAGAGCACTAGACACAGTAAACGGACCGGATATGGAACCCCACGCGTTCGCTTACCTGGACGATATCATCGTCAATTCAAGGAACGCGAAGGAGCATAAAATCAATCTTCAGGAGGTATTCCGACGACTTCGAGAAGCAAATCTCAAAGTGAACGTAGTAAAGTGCGAATTTTTTAAGGAACGCCTTAAATATCTCGGTCACGTAGTGACCAAAGACGGGATACACACTGACCCCGATAAAATAGCCGCGATTCAACAGCTAGTACCGCCAACAAATCTGAAGGAATTACGTCGCTACCTAGGAATCGCTTCGTGGTACCGTCGTTTTGTGCCGGAGTTTGCAGACGTTGCCCAACCACTAACGCTTCTACTTAAGAAGGGCAGACATTGGAACTGGACCACTGCACAACAGGATGCCTTTGAGCTACTTAAGCAACGGTTGACCGAAGCACCCATACTTGCTTGCCCAGACTTTACGGAAAAAATCACGTTACAAACGGATGCCAGCGACTACGGCCTAGGAGCAGTGTTAACTCAGGAATTGGAAGGGAAGGAACGCATTATTGCTTATGCCAGCCGACACTTGAATGGAGCTGAAAAGAATTATTCTCCCACAGAGAAAGAATGTTTAGCAATTGTGTGGGGTATCAGGAAGATGTGAGCGTACCTAGAAGGGTACACTTTTACTATAATAACCGATCATCTAGCGCTCAAATGGCTCAACTCTATCGAAAGTCCCTCTGGTCGCATTGCGAGGTGGGCTTTAGAATTACAGCAACACTCTTTCGATATACGGTACCGCAAAGGCAAATTAAATGTACTGGCAGATGCGCTATCACGACAACCGGTAGTGAATGCTGCTACTGTGACTACGCTAGAATCCGATGCAACGGCATGTCCATGGACACAGAAGAAGGTGGCCGAAGTCCAAATGGAACCATGCAAATTTCCTGACATCACCATCGAGAATGGCCAATTATATAGGCACATACCATCCCAATTCACTGACGAAGATTGCCTCGCATGGAAATTATGTGTACCTTCTCCGTCACGTACCCGTGTTTTAGCAGAGAATCACAATAGTCCAAGCGCCGGACATGTAGGTATCCGGAAGACTATCGCACGTATCTGCAATAGGTATTACTGGCCAGGCATGACACGTGATATCACACGCTACGTTCGAGCATGTACATCATGCCACAAATTCAAGCCTGATCAACAGAAGCCCGCCGGGAAAATGCTCTCCCAAATTGCAGAGGAACCATGGGAAATCGTAAGTACTGATTTCGTAGGGCCCTTACCACGGTCCACGCAGGGAAACACGATGCTGCTCGTGTTTCATGATAAATTCTCTAAATGGGTAGAGTTAATACCATTGAAGCAAGCCACATCAGCAGGGGTACAGAAGCATTTCAGAGAGCGCATTCTGGCCCACTACGACACTCCAAAAGTACTCATAACTGATAATGGTACTCAATTTACAAGTAGAGCTTTCAGAAAGTTCCTGCAGGAAATCGGAATAAGACAGCAGTTCACAGCACCTTACACACCACAAGAGAACCCTACGGAACGATCCAACAGGACGATAAAAACAATGATCGCCCAGTGTGCCAGCCAACACAATGAATGGGACGTGTATATACCGGAGATAACGTTGGCAATAAATTCCAGCATCGCGGAAACCACTGGCTACAGTCCAGCCTTCTTAACGCAAGGTCGCGAGCTAAGATAACTGAATGCTTTGTTCGATGAGCACGCACTTGGTACCGGACAGAGTTCCCCATCACCCAGCGAAAGAGCGCAGAAACTAGCGGAAATATTTACAATTGTACGTAGGAGACTAGAGAAAGCGGTCCAGAACCAGGCACGTCACTACAATCTATGCAGGAGGGCCTTGAAGCCAGGAGTGGGTGAATACGTCCTAATGAAAGCACATCACCTATCCAAAGCAGCTGAGGGTTTCGACGCAATATTAGCACGTAGGTATGACGGTCCTTACCAAGTGATAGGGTTTACGTCTCCAGTGATAGCGAAACTACAGGGATATAGGAACCACCGCACTCGCACTGCACATCTGAGCGAGCTGAAAATGTTCCACAGGGGTACAGAAATGACCATGGAACCAGAGCAAACAGCCCCTCAACCCACCATACCACAGGGGTACAGAAATGACCATGGAACCAGAGCAAACAGCCCCTCAACCCACCATACCACAAGGGCGGGTAGAGTGTGTACGTAGAGGAGAATAGAAAAAAGGACAACAAAAACAGCCGCAGCAACAAAAACAACAAAGTTCGTACGAAGACGGGGACGATGTCCTCATGCTGACAGTGGGTCCGGATGACATGGCAACTACCTTCGAATCACCAGTAAGCACCGTGAGTCCAACTTCGTGGGTAGAAGTCACGACTAAAGCACAGCCGGAGGTACTCATTAATGCGATAAGCGAGGCAAAGCGCCGGAGGAGGCCCAATCAACAACTGACTTTCAAGCGGTTACTTTATGGAATAGAATATATGGTCCGCCTGACAAGAAAAGGTGTGCCTAAGATATTCGTTCACCCCCGAAGTGGGGAGGGGATGTAAGAAGAGGAAATTGAGGGCAATTCCCCCCTCACAAATTGATTGTTACGCCTCTGGATGCTGCTCATATACGAGGTGTGATCAAAAAAGAACCGTTATTGTGTGATCAAAAAATAAAGTATTTATTTATTCATCAACAACTATCTTGTCCCCTTTAAAGTAATTCCCCTCAGATATAATACACTTATGCCAGCAATTTTTTCAATCCTCTGAAGCGCTTTTTTGGTATCGCCTACAGCTCCTGTTCCGATTTTTCTTTTATCTCCTCAATCGTAGCAAAACGCTTTCCTTTCATCGGTGTCTTCAGTTTTGGAAAGAGGAAAAAGTCAGCGGGGGCCAAGTCCGGTGAATACGGTGGTTGAGGCATGATAACGGTTTTGTCTTTGGCCAAAAACAGCTCCTGAGCGATGTCCATGCGACGTTGTTTTTGCTCAAAATTTAGCAATTTTGTAACAATCTTCGCTGTCGCACGTGTCATGCCTAAAACATCCGTAAAAATTGCTTGGCATGAGCCGAACGATATGCCAACATCATCAGCAACCCCTTTGATAGTGATTCGACGATTATCCAAATTCATTTTCTTCACTGCGTCAATGTTTTCATCTGTTGGCTCGGGCGACCAGGACGAGCATCGTCATTGACATCTTCTCGGCCTTCCTTAAACCGGTTATACCACAATTGAACTTGTGTTCTGCTCATAGTAGACTCGCCAAAGGCCACAGTCAACATTTCAAATGTCCATGCGCATTTAATTTCATTTTTACACAAAACTGAATACAGTTTCTTTGATCCATTTTTTCGAATAGTACAAAGTCGAAGAGCACACCAAAACACGACTAACCTTGTTATCTAACAACAAACTGACAATCCAAAATGGTTGGTATTGCCAACATATATAACAGACATGTGTACCAACAAAAAAAACAAAAAAATGCGAACATCGAACATACGTAACTCACGAAAAGATGACAATAACGGTTATCTTTTGATCACACCTCGTACATATAAATATGTACATATTTCTTCTAAGCACATACACGTATGTATATACAGCATTAATATGTATATGGGCAGCTAAACGCCGTACAGACCCATGACGCCAAACCACTTTCCATCAGCAGCCAACATGCCACGTGGATAGCATGAAAACCGGTTTCTTGAGTGAAATCGCGTCACTTTGCGGACACGGTTACCAACATCAGCCAACATGCCTCGTGGATACAGCGAAAACCGATTTCTTCAGCAAAATCACGCCACTTTACGGACACGGTTACCAACATCACCCAACATGCCACGTGGATACAGCGAAAACCGGTTTCTTGCTTGGGATTACGCCACTTTGCCTGTTGAGACACACACAGGGAAAGTTGTGCTGGTATGCGTGCGCATGGAAACCTATAAAAGCGGCAACAGGGATCAAATCGATCTCTTTGGACAACAGCTCTCGTTAGATAAGCAGCTCTTTGGACAACAGCTCTTGTTGGATAAGCAGCTCTTTGACAGACATCTCTCGTTGGATAAGCATCAGCGATACGGAAAATAACTCTCGTCGTAGAAGACATCACGGAGATCCACGTACAAAGGCTATTAGGTAAGTGCTCAGACAAATCTGGACAAAAACGACTAAGCGGATCAATCAAAACGACTAAGCGAATCAATCAAACCACGTTGACTGTCACTACTGGACTCGCGACATCGAGCACGCCTTTGCAAGCAGTACCATTTTCTTGTCTTAAAGTTTTGTAATAAAGTTTATAAATAAATACAAATTAAACCATTTAAACAAAAGAGATATCTTAGTAACGAACCCTGGTAAGCCGCTGAGTATACCTCAGCCTTAGAACCGAAAAGAGCCCGTGTCGTTACAGTATGTAATATAGAGTTAAATCGATCCATATAATTGTTTGCAGTGCAAGAAAAATATTGTAGAGATATAATGGAAGTTAGTTGCACTAACTTCTTTTAGAAAGAGGGGAGGGATGTTGTGAGTTAGAATCAAGCTACCTACTCGTAGTTGACTCACCGCACCGGCTCCTATTAAATTCATTTTTAGGGTGCAAATATTGTAAATGAATAGTATTTAAGCATTAATTATGATGTAAGTTTTTAGGGTTTCACAGTTCCGCAGTCAAGCTGACGAGGGGCATTTAGAATGCACCGACGACACTTTTACTTTCAGTAGGTCAGTTGGCTTCACCAACTAACACCGCATAATAATAATTGCGTAACTGGAACACCAGAAAAGTCAATACGTAGACTGTAATGTTTACTTATAAATAGTATACGAGTATAAGAACTAGTATTTAAGCTTCTTGTTGTTTTCTAACCGAAAGTAATGTAATGTTATTTCTAACGAGTTTAGGTTTTCAGATACACAAGGCGCTCAGGACAAGCCACAAGAGGACGTATCCGACGGTACCGAGAAACAGATAAGGACCCCAACATTTTGGCACAGCCGGTAGGATCCAACGTCGAGTGCAAGGAAAAGAGCACTCCTACGCGGGAATACACCAACAGGAAACCACTTCGAAGGACCATTAGGAAAAGTACCCAAAGGAGTTCAATGGAGGAATCGAAGATAATGGTGAGTGGAGTGTATAATAGCGTAATCTAAGTAGATACTTCTGCGACCCTGAAGGCGCCGTAGCGCTGGTCAAAGAAGTTGTATCATATAGGCGCGTTTGTGCTGTTGCACGCAGCTTTGTATGGGCAACCATAAACCGTCAGTATGACCGGACGGTTTATATATGTTCGTCCTAGCTGTGAGGATTTTTTGTAGGGGATTCGTCGATAGGGACATTTGTATTGTTTATAAAGCGATTTAATTAACCCTTTATACATTTATATTATTTTTGAATTGGCTTATATAAATATTGGAGACATGTGAATTGTTTTTAATTTAAATTGTTGAAATTGATGTTATCTGAAGATCAAAATAAAGTGTTTTAATTATTTGATATTGTGAGCTTAGGGTATTTGGTGAAAAGATTTCAAGAAGTGCAGACAACACGTGTTATTGCATCAAAGTTTGTGTAGTTCCGAAACTACAATTTGCGTAGCGATGTTGAAGCGTTCTTCTAATATTCTGCAATTTTATTTTTTTTGATAATTATATCACATGATTTTGAGGGGGAGAAGTGTTAAAGAGGAACGGCAATGAATGGATATACAGGATGGAAAAAGACGGAATAAGGAAAAGGGAAGGAAAGCGGAATTACGATCGAAAGCGTCTGGCATAAGTTGGAGATTGGCAATCAAACATCAAAGGAGCTGGACACCTCAGGAAAGACTATTGTAATTTTTAATAAATTTGTAATAAATCATTGAGTAAGATGACAAAAAAAAAATATTGGGATAAGTTAATAACAAGTTTTAACAATTATTGGGTTTTATTTGTAAATTGTTTTGGTAATGGGGATACGCCAGCTGTTCTGGCATTTGGGATATGACGAAGGAAGCGCAAGGATTACTGCTGATGCAGGAGCAAATTGGCGAGGCGATTGAAAAACTGGTCCGTAACTTTAAGAAAGACGTCAGGTTACGTAAGGACAACGTGTATTACCGCAAGCGAAGAACACAGTTGCAAAATCTGGGGAGAGAGTTCAACAATAATCACGGGTTGTTGTTTCCTCACGCAGTTGAGTACGGCAAAGGAAAATATTTTGCGGAAAATTACGCAGACTACATAGTCTGGTAAACGAATGGGCAGATACATTTAGTTCTGAATTAGAAGGACTAGGGCAACAAACTGTGAGTTTGGTTTCGCCAGACGAGGAAGTAAGGAACAGATTGAAATCAATGCAGTCAGATGTGGAACTGCTTGCGGGAAAATAGTTGACCAGTTCGAAGCGAGTACGAGCAGGGAAGAAACTCAGGAATTGTGGAAACAGGCGAACTCCGGAGGAGCTGTGTCACCATTAGAAGTACCGGATCAAGCCTTGACGGCAATCCAAAAAGGGACAGAAGAAAAGTTGTTCAAATTTCATGAGAAAACAGAAGATTTGAGAGCACAAAAAGAGTATCTCGAGAATAGGGTAAAGGAACTTTCTCGGAGATTGACGGAGATAGAGGAAGCAGCATCGCTGTTGGAAAAGGAGTGAGCGGAATTATAAAGAGGACGGGCGCCCAATAGGGCTTCACTGAATAGGGAGAGATCTAAATCAGCATCGACTGGATTTACACAGACGGTATTGACATTGCCACCGGAAGTGCGCTGGCCGGAGTATCTAACACCAAAAGGAATAAACCGCATGGAAAAGCACAGATTAGAATTGAGGGAAGAGAGGGAAGCGGGATTTTTGTTTGGCGCAGCTGAAATCGGTGTCGAGCCTTCTTCTCCGGGAAGTCCGATGAATAATAAAAATCAGGGATATCCGCCAAAGGAGCCGGAAGCAGTAACAGTGCAGCAAAGTCGCGATACTGTGGACAGTATTTCGCCGGTACTGTATGGAGTGCCAAACATATGGTCATGAGGCAAGTAGACAGTGCTAAGGAGGCACGGAATGGAATCAGAATAGAAGGCAGCCAGCTCCGAGGCGCCCGGATCCACCCTTGAGGGACAACAGGGGTACCCGAGTTAGTTCAACGGAAGGAGTTAACCAAGGAAGAAATCCTTTCAACACTGGGAGTGGTCAGCAGCGACCAAATTGGAATCCAAGAAGTGAACCAAGGATAGGCAATAACATACAGGGGTTGAGATGCTTCGCATGGGGACGAATGGGGCATCGGGCAGTGGAATTCAGGCAAAGACAATCCCAACAAAAGAACCAGGAAAACTTCCAGCGGCCCAGTCGAAGCCAATAGACTGGAAAGCCACAAGAAAGAGAGTAATAATTAGGCCGGAAGTAAGTGGGACTAGTAATGTAGGAACTACAGTCCAGGAGAAGGAGGAGCAAGAGGCTCTCCAATATCACGAGGAGTTAGGAAGTGGATATGCGTCCATGTTGGGAACAGAAGGACATTGCTTCGTTATGAGCAGGATAGCTGATGCCTTCATCGAGAATCAGCTAGTGGGAAGCTAGTGCTTTTGGTAGATTCAGGAGCGGACACCTGCCTCGTAAAATCTAGGGTTTACGGAAAGGGTAGATATTCATCAAATGGACGTAAGAATGCTTAATAGAGCGTTTCGAGGGAACATTAGGACATTGTGGTCACTCAGAATAGGGCACAGTGAAGTTAGGGGCATGTGTTTTAGAGTGCACGCAGTGGAAGTGGATAGGAAAGGTATACCGGCTGATGGGATAATTGGCCGCGATAATTTTTGGGGCCGCACCATACTGGATGCGCTCGAGAACCCGTTATCATTTTATGATGATAATAAGAATAAAATCGTTACTTTTCCATTAAAGTCATGGCAGGAAGGAACCGTGAATAGGGTTAAGAATTCTATGGAGGTAGTAAATGCAAGGTCAACCAGAGTAGTTACTATGCATGTAAACACGAAACTTATGACTGTTGTTTTGCACAAGCAGGAGCTAGCGGCGGGCGTATATATGGGAGACACCATAACACACGTTGACAAGGGTAAGGTGTACGCTCGGGTACTGAATGCATCAGAAGAGGACTACTATGTGGATAATGATTTTAGGCCTACGTTCACTAGCTATGATAATTTTAAAGAACCGAATTATAGATCGGTTAATCAGATTAAGTAGGTAGATATAAGAAAAAGGACGGAGAGGGTGCTAGAATCACTGAAGTTAGACTCAAGCGTAAATTCAGAAGAGAAGGCATCAATAGAAGCCATTTGTACGTCATTCCATGACATATTTTTGCTGGAAGGAGATCAGCTGACATATACACCAGAGGTAGAGCATGAAATACCTACTAGAGTGGATCAACCACCAATTAACCAGAAACAATACAGATTGCCAAAAGCAAAGATAAGGTAAACAGGCAAGTAGAAGGAATGTTAAAGGATTACATAATTTCACCGAGTATCTCGCCTTGGAACTCACCAATACTTTTGGTACCAAAGAAGGGAGGTGCTCAAGGCCAAAAGAAGTGGAGAATGGTCGTCGATTTTAGGAAATTGAACGACGCCACTATCAAGCAGAAGAAAGATATCAAGGATAGAAGAAATTCTGGATCAATTGAGACACAGTAGATATTTTTCTACACTTGATTTAGCGAGTGGCTACCACCAAGTTCTGGTGGATACCCAAGATAAGCACAAAACCGCGCTCAGCACCGGTTTAGGGCATTATGAGTTTAACAGAATGCCGTTTGAATGAACAGGAGCATCAGCTACCTTCCAACGGCTGATGAACCATGTGCTAACAGGCTTGCAACGGTTAGATTGTTTTGTTTATCTGGATGATATTGTAATTTATGGGAAGAACTTGCAGCAGCATTCGCAACGCTTGTGGAAGGTGCTCCAGAAATTACGAGAACACAATTTGAAATTGAACACGGAGAAGTGTCAATTTTTGCGAAGAGAGGTGGTTTATTTAGGCCATCGTTGCTCAGAGGCAGGAGCACTGCCTGACCCGCAGAAGGTGGAATGCGTTAAAAATTCAGCGATTCCGAGAAAGGGAGTGCAAGCGTTCCTAGGACTAGTGACCTATTATAGAAAGTTCGTAGAAGGACTAGCCGGAATTGCGTTGCCACTGAATTAGTTGCTACGAAAAGAAGCAAAGTTCGAATGGACAAAGAGCTGTCAGCAAGCATTCGAGAGGCTAAAAGAAATAATTAGCTCGCCACCGATTTTGGCGTCCCCGACTTTGAGCAAACTTTTTTGTTGACCACTGATGCTAGCAATGAAGCATTAGGGGCAGTATTGTCACAAGGGGAAGTCGGTAATGACCGACCAATAGCATTCGCAAGCAGGGCGCTTAGCGATACGGAGAAAAGATACTCCACAATAGAGAAGGAATTCCTAGCCATAGTGTGGGCTACGAAGAAGTTTAGGGCATATCTGCTAGGACGCCCATTTAAAATATATACTGATCGCCAGCCGTTGAGAAGCATAGCCAATTTGAAAGACCAAACGTCTAGGCTAGCCAGGTTCAGACACAAATTGTCTGAGTATGATTTTGAAATCATATACAAACATGGGAAAAAGAATCTGAATGCGGACGCACTCAGCAGAGTACCGCAGGCTCAGAAGGTATCAGTAGTGCAAACGAGCGCCAAAGCAAGGTCAGATAAGGAGAAGGCCGAGAGAATTCAAGGGGATAAAATTGATGTGACAAGAGATGTTAGCAATACGGGTTTAGATGCCAATGAACAAACAGCGAAGTATGTGGAATGGCTGGGGGATAAAAAAGATATCCAGGCTGTGTTAAAGGGTTTCCATGATTCACCTCTAGGTGGACACCAGGGATTCTGGAAAACCCATGACAGAAATAGGCGACAATTAGGCGAGTATACGGATAGAAAGGTATGCTCCGAGCCATAAAAAAATATGTAAAGAGTTGCCCAAAATGCCAGGCCAACAAGAGTTCAAGGCTAAAGAAAGATGCCAATGGTGTTAACTGACACGCCAAAACAACCATTTGATAAAGTTCATATGGATATTGTAGGTATTTTACCTGAGACAGTTTCGGGAAATAAATACATCTTGACGTTCCAAGACAATTTCTCAAAGTATATGGCGTGCGTGGCTATACCCAATGCTGAAGCAAGTACGGTGGCCAAGGCATTCTTTGACGAAATTATAGCACGGTACAACAAAACTATTCTCAGAAACGTGTAAAATGTTGGGAATCAAGAAATTGCATATAACATTTTTAATATAAGAGGGATTCTAAAATGGTCCTACAAATCGAATGCGCAATTATCCAGCAGGCAAAGAAAAGAAAACGAATCACAAATGATTGTAAAAGTGAATATAATTACTTATGATGTAAATAATAAAGTCGTATAAAATTAGTTCAAGAACAGAACTCAGAAAACGTAACTTGTGATGAAGGCGGAATACATATAACATTTTTAATATAAGAGGGATTCTAAAATGGTCTTACAAATCGAATGCGCAATTATCCAGCAGGCAAAGAAAAGAAAACGAATCACAAATGATTGTAAAAGTGAATATAATTACTTATGATGTAAATAATAAAGTCGTATAAAATTAGTTGAAGAACAGAACTCAGAAAACGTAACTTGTGATGAAGGCGGAAACAGTAAGAAGGAAGGAACGTGTAAAGTGCAAGAATGAAAGAAATGTCAAAAGTAATGAGAATGGCATTGGGTTGCCAGAAACTAAAATATCAATATAGAAAGTAATTTCTTAACACTCCCCCTCACTTTACACGATCCGACCTTACATTACAATTCAACAAAATATTTTGATAATGTAACAAACTTTTCTTTGGATTAGTAAATATGTAGCTAGTTGGTTCTTCGTTGCGATGTATTGAACTTCAATTAGTCCTTGGGCTTGCATGTCGCATGAGTAAAAGTACTGCATATCGATGTGCTTAGTTCTTTTAACTGATTCAGGACTTCTCAATAGAATTATTGCCCGTTGGTTGTCAGAAAACAATATGGTTGGTGAACGCTGCTCGCAATTGTATTCCAACAGTAATTATCGTAACCATTTGGTCGCCTTTGCTGCCGCACAGATTGCCACAAACTCAGCTTCTGTAGTTGAAGTCGCTGTTACAGTTTGCTTTCGCAAGCTCCAAGCAATCGGTCCACAATTTAGAAAAAGCAGTCGGCATCAGAATACATCGTGCGCTGTGAATATTCTGAATTCAAATTAAAATGGATCCCATGATCCAATGTACATTTAAGATACTTGAATATCCTCTTGACGCCCCGCCATTGAACTTCTGATGGTTTTTCTATAAATCTGCTTAGAACGCCAACGATATAAGAAATGTCAGGCCTTGTACATACCATGAGATACGTGAGTGATCCAATAGCTTCACGGTATGGAAAGTTTTTGCCTTTTGTGTCTTCATCATCTTTTGAAAATCGCCTCCAAACTTCGGCTGGTGTAGATACAGAAACACAGTCCAGATGATTGAATCGCTCCATGATTTTCCCAGTGTAAGCACGTTGAAAAATCATCCGTATGTTTCTCTCTTTATCAATCCTAAGTCCTACGAAGAATACTGCATTACGATGAGTGATTTCAAATTCAATATTTAGCTCGTGTAATAGCTTGTTGATTGTGATCGAATCATTGCCGCATATAAGTCCGTCGTCAACGTACAATAGCAAATATATAACTTCGCTGTCATGTTCATATGTGAATACACATAAGTCAGCCCATGTCTGCTTAACCCCAAAATCGGTGAGAAACTTACCTATGTGCTTATTCCATTGTCGAGATGCTTGTTTGAAGCCGTAGTGACTCTTCTTTAGTAGACATACTCGATCGTCTTCGGTGAATCCATTTGGTTGTTCCATGTATATGATTTTATCCAAATGTCCATGTAAAAATGCTGTTTTAAGATCAAATTGCAAGATGTTCATGCCCCGAGCAGCTGCTATAGCCAGAACTGCTCTGACGGATTCGTACCTGGCGATAGGTGCATAGATTTCATTGTAATCGACTCTTTGAGCTTGAGAGCAACCTCTCACGACTAATCGCGCCTTATATTTGTCGATTGCTCCATTAGCTTTGAATTTCGTTTTAAATATCCATCGGTTTGTAATAACATGCATGTCGTTTGTTCGTGGAACTAAAATCCATGTTTCATTCTTAAGAAGTGATTGAATTTCTTCATTGATAGCTTTCATCCATTCTTGACATTCTTCACTAGCCATTGCTTCCTCCAGTGAAAAAGGTTAAACACTTGCAACACACAATTCAGCAACAGCTTCTTCAGTGCGTTTGTCGCATCAGCCCATAACTAAAGTGGACCCGCCAATCGATGGACTATTCATTTTGCCGCATAAATCCATATGAAATGTTTCCTCTGCTTTATTTATTAGGTCGTGTAGCTCCTGATTTTGGAAATGGGGTTCTATGCTGCTTGCCATATGCACAGCCTTCACAAAATGGTCGTTCGTTTGGTATATCCGCGGCATTCAAATTGTTCAACATTTTGTTTGCACACATTTCTCTGAGCACTTTGAAGTTTGGATGTCCAAGTCATTCATGCCATGTCATTGCAGATTCAGTTATCAAAACGTTTACTGAATGTATTGATGTTGGCTTTAAATTCATTCGATAGAACCTGCTTTCATTTTTGCCTTTTGCTAAAGTTTCATTGTGTTTCCTAAAATATACGTGTTTTCCTCCTGCTTCGAAAATCACTGTGACACCTCTCTCGGTTGCTCTTGAAATGGAAACAAAATTTTTATCAAGATCTGGAACTAAAAGTACATCTTTAATAATATGTAACGTGTCTGATTTCCCAAAAATATCCTGAATATCTCACTTTCCAAGTACTTGTAAGCATCGCCCGTCTCCAGCTTTCACATATGCTGCTTCATTTGATGATGCTTTAAAATTTGTAAAAATGTCTCTCTGGAAGGACATGTGATCTGTTGCACCTGAATCTGCGTAGAAAATATTTTCAATTTTCCGTGTGAATATCAAATAACACACACAGCTCCGAGTTTCAAAGTCAATGCCAGTAGAAGTGTGCCACTTAAACTCGGGCGAATAAAAATGACGTAATGAAAATGTGCTTATTAGGCACTGTAGCCGAACGAGGAACCATAAAGAAGAACAGTTTTTAAGTTTAAAATATATACATACATACATCGAATGAAGCACCGTAGAGAAAAAAATTTTTATTAAAAAATATTAAATAATAATTCAAAATAAAATCATAAGACATGTCGTGGGTAAGTAATATTAAACTTAACTTAAAATACGTACATACATACGGCAGTTTATGCACTGAAATTCGACGCGTAAGCGTTAACGCCAGGCAACGGAACCGCTGTATATATATGTATATATATGTATAAGATACAGAGTGAATGTTCGAACGTATACTAAAAGAAGTAAGTATTCTAGTTAAGAGGAATGGGTACGTAAGCATATTTTTGCAGATATTTACATACTGTAGCAGGCTACATATTAATATACGAGGTGTGATCAAAAAAGACCCGTTATTATGTGATCAAAAAATAAAGTATTTATTTATTCATCAACAACTATCTTGTCCCCTTTAAAGTAATTCCCCTCAGATATAATACACTTATGCCAGCATTTTTTTTAATCCTCGAAACACTTCTGAAACGCTTTTTTTGGTATCGCCTACAGCTCCTATTTCGATTTTTCTTTTATCTCCTCAATCGTAGCAAAACGCTTTCCTTTCATCGGTGCCTTCAGTTTTGGAAAGAGGAAAAAGTCAGCGGGGGCCAAGTCCTGTGAATACGGTGGTTGAGGCATGATAACGGTTTTGTTTTTGGTCAAAAACAGCTCCTGAGCGATGTCCATGCGACGTTGTTTTTGCTCAAAATTTAGCAATTTTGGAACAATCTTCGCTGCCGCACGTTTCATGCCTAAAACATCCGTAAAAATTGCTTGACATGAGCCGAACGATATGCCAACATCACCAGCAACCTCTCTGATAGTGATTCGACGATTATCCAAAATCATTTTCTTCACTGCGTCAATGTTTTCATCGGTTGTTGACGTGCTCGGGCGACCAGGACGAGCATCGTCATTGACATCTTCTCGGCCTTCCTTAAACCGGTTATACCACAATTGAACTTGTGTTCTGCTCATAGTAGACTCGCCAAAGGCCACAGTCAACATTTCAAATGTCCTTGTGCATTTAATTTCATTTTTACACAAAACTGAATACAGTTTCTTTGATCCATTTTTTTCGAATAGTACAAAATCGAAGAGCACACCAAAACACGACTAACCTTTTTATCTGTCAAAAACAAACTGACAATCCAAAATGGTTGGTATTGACAACATATATAACAGACATGTGTACCAACATAAAAAAAAAAAATGCGAACATCGAACATACGTAACTCACGAAAAGATGAAAATAACGGTTATCTTTTGATCACACCTCGTACATATAAATATGTACATATTTCTTCTAAGCACATACACGTATGTATATACAGCATTAATATGTATATGGGCAGCTAAACGCCGTACAGACCCATGACGCCAAACCACTTTCCATCAGCAGCCAACATGCCACGTGGATAGCATGAAAACCGGTTTCTTGAGTGAAATCGCGTCACTTTGCGGACACGGTTACCAACATCAGCCAACATGCCTCGTGGATACAGCGAAAACCGATTTCTTCAGCAAAATCACGCCACTTTACGGACACGGTTACCAACATCACCCAACATGCCACGTGGATACAGCGAAAACCGGTTTCTTGCTTGGGATTACGCCACTTTGCCTGTTGAGACACACACAGGGAAAGTTGTGCTGGTATGCGTGCGCATGGAAACCTATAAAAGCGGCAACAGGGATCAAATCGATCTCTTTGGACAACAGCTCTCGTTAGATAAGCAGCTCTTAGGACAACAGCTCTTGTTGGATAAGCAGCTCTTTGACAGACATCTCTCGTTGGATAAGCATCAGCGATACGGAAAATAACTCTCGTCGTAGAAGACATCACGGAGATCCACGTACAAAGGCTATTAGGTAAGTGCTCAGACAAATCTGGACAAAAACGACTAAGCGGATCAATCAAAACGACTAAGCGAATCAATCAAACCACGTTTACTGTCACTACTGGACTCGCGACATCGAGCACGCCTTTGCAAGCAGTACCATTTTCTTGTCTTAAAGTTTTGTAATAAAGTTTATAAATAAATACAAATTAAACCATTTAAACAAAAGAGATATCTTAGTAACGAACCCTGGTAAGCCGCTGAGTATACCTCAGCCTTAGAACCGAAAAGAGCCCGTGTCGTTACAGTATGTAATATAGAGTTAAATCGATCCATATAATTGTTTGCAGTGCAAGAAAAATATTGTAGAGATATAATGGAAGTTAGTTGCACTAACTTCTTTTAGAAAGAGGGGAGGGATGTTGTGAGTTAGAATCAAGCTACCTACTCGTAGTTGACTCACCGCACCGGCTCCTATTAAATTCATTTTTAGGGTGCAAATATTGTAAATGAATAGTATTTAAGCATTAATTATGATGTAAGTTTTTAGAGTTTCACAGTTCCGCAGTCAAGCTGACGAGGGGCATTTAGAATGCACCGACGACACTTTTACTTTCAGTAGGTCAGTTGGCTTCACCAACTAACACCGCATAATAATAATTGCGTAACTGGAACGCCAGAAAAGTCAATACGTAGACTGTAATGTTTACTTATAAATAGTATACGAGTATAAGAACTAGTATTTAAGCTTCTTGTTGTTTTCTAACCGAAAGTAATGTAATGTTATTTCTAACGAGTTTAGGTTTTCAGATACACAAGGCGCTCAGGACAAGCCACAAGAGGACGTATCCGACGGTACCGAGAAACAGATAAGGACCCCAACATTTTGGCACAGCCGGTAGGATCCAACGTCGAGTGCAAGGAAAAGAGCACTCCTACGCGGGAATACACCAATAGGAAACCACTTCGAAGGACCATTAGGAAAAGTACCCAAAGGAGTTCAATGGAGGAATCGAAGATAATGGTGAGTGGAGTGTATAATAGCGTAATCTAAGTAGATACTTCTGCGACCCTGAAGGCGCCGTAGCGCTGGTCAAAGAAGTTGTATCATATAGGCGCGTTTGTGCTGTTGCACGCAGCTTTGTATGGGCAACCATAAACCGTCAGTATGACCGGACGGTTTATATATGTTCGTCCTAGCTGTGAGGATTTTTTGTAGGGGATTCGTCGATAGGGACATTTGTATTGTTTATAAAGCGATTTAATTAACCCTTTATACATTTATATTATTTTTGAATTGGCTTATATAAATATTGGAGACATGTGAATTGTTTTTAATTTAAATTGTTGAAATTGATGTTATCTGAAGATCAAAATAAAGTGTTTTAATTATTTGATATTGTGAGCTTAGGGTATTTGGTGAAAAGATTTCAAGAAGTGCAGACAACACGTGTTATTGCATCAAAGTTTGTGTAGTTCCGAAACTACAATTTGCGTAGCGATGTTGAAGCGTTCTTCTAATATTCTGCAATTTTATTTTTTTTGATAATTATATCACATGATTTTGAGGGGGAGAAGTGTTAAAGAGGAACGGCAATGAATGGATATACAGGATGGAAAAAGACGGAATAAGGAAAAGGGAAGGAAAGCGGAATTACGATCGAAAGCGTCTGGCATAAGTTGGAGATTGGCAATCAAACATCAAAGGAGCTGGACACCTCAGGAAAGACTATTGTAATTTTTAATAAATTTGTAATAAATCATTGAGTAAGATGACAAAAAAAAAATATTGGGATAAGTTAATAACAAGTTTTAACAATTATTGGGTTTTATTTGTAAATTGTTTTGGTAATGGGGATACGCCAGCTGTTCTGGCATTTGGGATATGACGAAGGAAGCGCAAGGATTACTGCTGATGCAGGAGCAAATTGGCGAGGCGATTGAAAAACTGGTCCGTAACTTTAAGAAAGACGTCAGGTTACGTAAGGACAACGTGTATTACCGCAAGCGAAGAACACAGTTGCAAAATCTGGGGAGAGAGTTCAACAATAATCACGGGTTGTTGTTTCCTCACGCAGTTGAGTACGGCAAAGGAAAATATTTTGCGGAAAATTACGCAGACTACATAGTCTGGTAAACGAATGGGCAGATACATTTAGTTCTGAATTAGAAGGACTAGGGCAACAAACTGTGAGTTTGGTTTCGCCAGACGAGGAAGTAAGGAACAGATTGAAATCAATGCAGTCAGATGTGGAACTGCTTGCGGGAAAATAGTTGACCAGTTCGAAGCGAGTACGAGCAGGGAAGAAACTCAGGAATTGTGGAAACAGGCGAACTCCGGAGGAGCTGTGTCACCATTAGAAGTACCGGATCAAGCCTTGACGGCAATCCAAAAAGGGACAGAAGAAAAGTTGTTCAAATTTCATGAGAAAACAGAAGATTTGAGAGCACAAAAAGAGTATCTCGAGAATAGGGTAAAGGAACTTTCTCGGAGATTGACGGAGATAGAGGAAGCAGCATCGCTGTTGGAAAAGGAGTGAGCGGAATTATAAAGAGGACGGGCGCCCAATAGGGCTTCACTGAATAGGGAGAGATCTAAATCAGCATCGACTGGATTTACACAGACGGTATTGACATTGCCACCGGAAGTGCGCTGGCCGGAGTATCTAACACCAAAAGGAATAAACCGCATGGAAAAGCACAGATTAGAATTGAGGGAAGAGAGGGAAGCGGGATTTTTGTTTGGCGCAGCTGAAATCGGTGTCGAGCCTTCTTCTCCGGGAAGTCCGATGAATAATAAAAATCAGGGATATCCGCCAAAGGAGCCGGAAGCAGTAACAGTGCAGCAAAGTCGCGATACTGTGGACAGTATTTCGCCGGTACTGTATGGAGTGCCAAACATATGGTCATGAGGCAAGTAGACAGTGCTAAGGAGGCACGGAATGGAATCAGAATAGAAGGCAGCCAGCTCCGAGGCGCCCGGATCCACCCTTGAGGGACAACAGGGGTACCCGAGTTAGTTCAACGGAAGGAGTTAACCAAGGAAGAAATCCTTTCAACACTGGGAGTGGTCAGCAGCGACCAAATTGGAATCCAAGAAGTGAACCAAGGATAGGCAATAACATACAGGGGTTGAGATGCTTCGCATGGGGACGAATGGGGCATCGGGCAGTGGAATTCAGGCAAAGACAATCCCAACAAAAGAACCAGGAAAACTTCCAGCGGCCCAGTCGAAGCCAATAGACTGGAAAGCCACAAGAAAGAGAGTAATAATTAGGCCGGAAGTAAGTGGGACTAGTAATGTAGGAACTACAGTCCAGGAGAAGGAGGAGCAAGAGGCTCTCCAATATCACGAGGAGTTAGGAAGTGGATATGCGTCCATGTTGGGAACAGAAGGACATTGCTTCGTTATGAGCAGGATAGCTGATGCCTTCATCGAGAATCAGCTAGTGGGAAGCTAGTGCTTTTGGTAGATTCAGGAGCGGACACCTGCCTCGTAAAATCTAGGGTTTACGGAAAGGGTAGATATTCATCAAATGGACGTAAGAATGCTTAATAGAGCGTTTCGAGGGAACATTAGGACATTGTGGTCACTCAGAATAGGGCACAGTGAAGTTAGGGGCATGTGTTTTAGAGTGCACGCAGTGGAAGTGGATAGGAAAGGTATACCGGCTGATGGGATAATTGGCCGCGATAATTTTTGGGGCCGCACCATACTGGATGCGCTCGAGAACCCGTTATCATTTTATGATGATAATAAGAATAAAATCGTTACTTTTCCATTAAAGTCATGGCAGGAAGGAACCGTGAATAGGGTTAAGAATTCTATGGAGGTAGTAAATGCAAGGTCAACCAGAGTAGTTACTATGCATGTAAACACGAAACTTATGACTGTTGTTTTGCACAAGCAGGAGCTAGCGGCGGGCGTATATATGGGAGACACCATAACACACGTTGACAAGGGTAAGGTGTACGCTCGGGTACTGAATGCATCAGAAGAGGACTACTATGTGGATAAGGATTTTAGGCCTACGTTCACTAGCTATGATAATTTTAAAGAACCGAATTATAGATCGGTTAATCAGATTAAGTAGGTAGATATAAGAAAAAGGACGGAGAGGGTGCTAGAATCACTGAAGTTAGACTCAAGCGTAAATTCAGAAGAGAAGGCATCAATAGAAGCCATTTGTACGTCATTCCATGACATATTTTTGCTGGAAGGAGATCAGCTGACATATACACCAGAGGTAGAGCATGAAATACCTACTAGAGTGGATGAACCACCAATTAACCAGAAACAATACAGATTGCCAAAAGCAAAGATAAGGTAAACAGGCAAGTAGAAGGAATGTTAAAGGATTACATAATTTCACCGAGTATCTCGCCTTGGAACTCACCAATACTTTTGGTACCAAAGAAGGGAGGTGCTCAAGGCCAAAAGAAGTGGAGAATGGTCGTCGATTTTAGGAAATTGAACGACGCCACTATCAAGCAGAAGAAAGATATCAAGGATAGAAGAAATTCTGGATCAATTGAGACACAGTAGATATTTTTCTACACTTGATTTAGCGAGTGGCTACCACCAAGTTCTGGTGGATACCCAAGATAAGCACAAAACCGCGCTCAGCACCGGTTTAGGGCATTATGAGTTTAACAGAATGCCGTTTGAATGAACAGGAGCATCAGCTACCTTCCAACGGCTGATGAACCATGTGCTAACAGGCTTGCAACGGTTAGATTGTTTTGTTTATCTGGATGATATTGTAATTTATGGGAAGAACTTGCAGCAGCATTCGCAACGCTTGTGGAAGGTGCTCCAGAAATTACGAGAACACAATTTGAAATTGAACACGGAGAAGTGTCAATTTTTGCGAAGAGAGGTGGTTTATTTAGGCCATCGTTGCTCAGAGGCAGGAGCACTGCCTGACCCGCAGAAGGTGGAATGCGTTAAAAATTCAGCGATTCCGAGAAAGGGAGTGCAAGCGTTCCTAGGACTAGTGACCTATTATAGAAAGTTCGTAGAAGGACTAGCCGGAATTGCGTTGCCACTGAATTAGTTGCTACGAAAAGAAGCAAAGTTCGAATGGACAAAGAGCTGTCAGCAAGCATTCGAGAGGCTAAAAGAAATAATTAGCTCGCCACCGATTTTGGCGTCCCCGACTTTGAGCAAACTTTTTTGTTGACCACTGATGCTAGCAATGAAGCATTAGGGGCAGTATTGTCACAAGGGGAAGTCGGTAATGACCGACCAATAGCATTCGCAAGCAGGGCGCTTAGCGATACGGAGAAAAGATACTCCACAATAGAGAAGGAATTCCTAGCCATAGTGTGGGCTACGAAGAAGTTTAGGGCATATCTGCTAGGACGCCCATTTAAAATATATACTGATCGCCAGCCGTTGAGAAGCATAGCCAATTTGAAAGACCAAACGTCTAGGCTAGCCAGGTTCAGACACAAATTGTCTGAGTATGATTTTGAAATCGTATATAAAAATGGGAAAAAGAATTTGAATGCGGACGCACTCAGCAGAGTACCGCAGGCTCAGAAGGTATCAGTAGTGCAAACGAGGGCCAAAGCACGGTCAGATAAGGAGAAGGCCGAGAGAATTCAAGGGGATAAAATTGATGTGACAAGAGATGTTAGCAATGCGGGTTTAGATGCCAATGAACAAACAGCGAAGTATGTGGAATGGCTGGGGGATAAAAAAGATATCCAGGCTGTGTTAAAGGGTTTCCATGATTCACCTCTAGGTGGACACCAGGGATTCTGGAAAACCCATGACAGAAATAGGCGACAATTAGGCGAGTATACGGATAGAAAGGTATGCTCCGAGCCATAAAAAAATATGTAAAGAGTTGCCCAAAATGCCAGGCCAACAAGAGTTCAAGGCTAAAGAAAGATGCCAATGGTGTTAACTGACACGCCAAAACAACCATTTGATAAAGTTCATATGGATATTGTAGGTATTTTACCTGAGACAGTTTCGGGAAATAAATACATCTTGACGTTCCAAGACAATTTCTCAAAGTATATGGCGTGCGTGGCTATACCCAATGCTGAAGCAAGTACGGTGGCCAAGGCATTCTTTGACGAAATTATAGCACGGTACAACAAAACTATTCTCAGAAACGTGTAAAATGTTGGGAATCAAGAAATTGCATATAACATTTTTAATATAAGAGGGATTCTAAAATGGTCCTACAAATCGAATGCGCAATTATCCAGCAGGCAAAGAAAAGAAAACGAATCACAAATGATTGTAAAAGTGAATATAATTACTTATGATGTAAATAATAAAGTCGTATAAAATTAGTTCAAGAACAGAACTCAGAAAACGTAACTTGTGATGAAGGCGGAATACATATAACATTTTTAATATAAGAGGGATTCTAAAATGGTCTTACAAATCGATGGCGCAATTATCCAGCAGGCAAAGAAAAGAAAACGAATCACAAATGATTGTAAAAGTGAATATAATTACTTATGATGTAAATAATAAAGTCGTATAAAATTAGTTGAAGAACAGAACTCAGAAAACGTAACTTGTGATGAAGGCGGAAACAGTAAGAAGGAAGGAACGTGTAAAGTGCAAGAATGAAAGAAATGTCAAAAGTAATGAGAATGGCATTGGGTTGCCAGAAACTAAAATATCAATATAGAAAGTAATTTCTTAACACTCCCCCTCACTTTACACGATCCGACCTTACATTACAATTCAACAAAATATTTTGATAATGTAACAAACTTTTCTTTGGATTAGTAAATATGTAGCTAGTTGGTTCTTCGTTGCGATGTATTGAACTTCAATTAGTCCTTGGGCTTGCATGTCGCATGAGTAAAAGTACTGCATATCGATGTGCTTAGTTCTTTTAACTGATTCAGGACTTCTCAATAGAGTTATTGCCCGTTGGTTGTCAGAAAACAATATGGTTGGTGAACGCTGCTCGCAATTGTATTCCAACAGTAATTATCGTAACCATTTGGTCGCCTTTGCTGCCGCACAGATTGCCACAAACTCAGCTTCTGTAGTTGAAGTCGCTGTTACAGTTTGCTTTCGCAAGCTCCAAGCAATCGGTCCACAATTTAGAAAAAGCAGTCGGCATCAGAATACATCGTGCGCTGTGAATATTCTGAATTCAAATTAAAATGGATCCCATGATCCAATGTACATTTAAGATACTTGAATATCCTCTTGACGCCCCGCCATTGAACTTCTGATGGTTTTTCTATAAATCTGCTTAGAACGCCAACGATATAAGAAATGTCAGGCCTTGTACATACCATGAGATACGTGAGTGATCCAATAGCTTCACGGTATGGAAAGTTTTTGCCTTTTGTGTCTTCATCATCTTTTGAAAATCGCCTCCAAACTTCGGCTGGTGTAGATACAGAAACACAGTCCAGATGATTGAATCGCTCCATGATTTTCCCAGTGTAAGCACGTTGAAAAATCATCCGTATGTTTCTCTCTTTATCAATCCTAAGTCCTACGAAGAATACTGCATTACGATGAGTGATTTCAAATTCAATATTTAGCTCGTGTAATAGCTTGTTGATTGTGATCGAATCATTGCCGCATATAAGTCCGTCGTCAACGTACAATAGCAAATATATAACTTCGCTGTCATGTTCATATGTGAATACACATAAGTCAGCCCATGTCTGCTTAACCCCAAAATCGGTGAGAAACTTACCTATGTGCTTATTCCATTGTCGAGATGCTTGTTTGAAGCCGTAGTGACTCTTCTTTAGTAGACATACTCGATCGTCTTCGGTGAATCCATTTGGTTGTTCCATGTATATGATTTTATCCAAATGTCCATGTAAAAATGCTGTTTTAAGATCAAATTGCAAGATGTTCATGCCCCGAGCAGCTGCTATAGCCAGAACTGCTCTGACGGATTCGTACCTGGCGATAGGTGCATAGATTTCATTGTAATCGACTCTTTGAGCTTGAGAGCAACCTCTCACGACTAATCGCGCCTTATATTTGTCGATTGCTCCATTAGCTTTGAATTTCGTTTTAAATATCCATCGGTTTGTAATAACATGCATGTCGTTTGTTCGTGGAACTAAAATCCATGTTTCATTCTTAAGAAGTGATTGAATTTCTTCATTGATAGCTTTCATCCATTCTTGACATTCTTCACTAGCCATTGCTTCCTCCAGTGAAAAAGGTTAAACACTTGCAACACACAATTCAGCAACAGCTTCTTCAGTGCGTTTGTCGCATCAGCCCATAACTAAAGTGGACCCGCCAATCGATGGACTATTCATTTTGCCGCATAAATCCATATGAAATGTTTCCTCTGCTTTATTTATTAGGTCGTGTAGCTCCTGATTTTGGAAATGGGGTTCTATGCTGCTTGCCATATGCACAGCCTTCACAAAATGGTCGTTCGTTTGGTATATCCGCGGCATTCAAATTGTTCAACATTTTGTTTGCACACATTTCTCTGAGCACTTTGAAGTTTGGATGTCCAAGTCATTCATGCCATGTCATTGCAGATTCAGTTATCAAAACGTTTACTGAATGTATTGATGTTGGCTTTAAATTCATTCGATAGAACCTGCTTTCATTTTTGCCTTCTGCTAAAGTTTCATTGTGTTTCCTAAAATATACGTGTTTTCCTCCTGCTTCGAAAATCACTGTGACACCTCTCTCGGTTGCTCTTGAAATGGAAACAAAATTTTTATCAAGATCTGGAACTAAAAGTACATCTTTAATAATATGTAACGTGTCTGATTTCCCAAAAATATCCTGAATATCTCACTTTCCAAGTACTTGTAAGCATCGCCCGTCTCCAGCTTTCACATATGCTGCTTCATTTGATGATGCTTTAAAATTTGTAAAAATGTCTCTCTGGAAGGACATGTGATCTGTTGCACCTGAATCTGCGTAGAAAATATTTTCAATTTTCCGTGTGAATATCAAATAACACACACAGCTCCGAGTTTCAAAGTCAATGCCAGTAGAAGTGTGCCACTTAAACTCGGGCGAATAAAAATGACGTAATGAAAATGTGCTTATTAGGCACTGTAGCCGAACGAGGAACCATAAAGAAGAACAGTTTTTAAGTTTAAAATATATACATACATACATCGAATGAAGCACCGTAGAGAAAAAAATTTTTATTAAAAAATATTAAATAATAATTCAAAATAAAATCATAAGACATGTCGTGGGTAAGTAATATTAAACTTAACTTAAAATACGTACATACATACGGCAGTTTATGCACTGAAATTCGACGCGTAAGCGTTAACGCCAGGCAACGGAACCGCTGTATATATATGTATATATATGTATAAGATACAGAGTGAATGTTCGAACGTATACTGAAAGAAGTAAGTATTCTAGTTAAGAGGAATGGGTACGTAAGCATATTTTTGCAGATATTTACATACTGTAGCAGGCTACATATTAATATACGAGGTGTGATCAAAAAAGACCCGTTATTATGTGATCAAAAAATAAAGTATTTATTTATTCATCAACAACTATCTTGTCCCCTTTAAAGTAATTCCCCTCAGATATAATACACTTATGCCAGCATTTTTTTTAATCCTCGAAACACTTCTGAAACGCTTTTTTTGGTATCGCCTACAGCTCCTATTTCGATTTTTCTTTTATCTCCTCAATCGTAGCAAAACGCTTTCCTTTCATCGGTGCCTTCAGTTTTGGAAAGAGGAAAAAGTCAGCGGGGGCCAAGTCCTGTGAATACGGTGGTTGAGGCATGATAACGGTTTTGTTTTTGGTCAAAAACAGCTCCTGAGCGATGTCCATGCGACGTTGTTTTTGCTCAAAATTTAGCAATTTTGGAACAATCTTCGCTGCCGCACGTTTCATGCCTAAAACATCCGTAAAAATTGCTTGACATGAGCCGAACGATATGCCAACATCATCAGCAACCTCTCTGATAGTGATTCGACGATTATCCAAAATCATTTTCTTCACTGCGTCAATGTTTTCATCGGTTGTTGACGTGCTCGGGCGACCAGGACGAGCATCGTCATTGACATCTTCTCGGCCTTCCTTAAACCGGTTATACCACAATTGAACTTGTGTTCTGCTCATAGTAGACTCGCCAAAGGCCACAGTCAACATTTCAAATGTCCTTGTGCATTTAATTTCATTTTTACACAAAACTGAATACAGTTTCTTTGATCCATTTTTTTCGAATAGTACAAAATCGAAGAGCACACCAAAACACGACTAACCTTTTTATCTGTCAAAAACAAACTGACAATCCAAAATGGTTGGTATTGACAACATATATAACAGACATGTGTACCAACATAAAAAAAAAAAAATGCGAACATCGAACATACGTAACTCACGAAAAGATGAAAATAACGGTTATCTTTTGATCACACCTCGTACATAGATTTTTTCGGTTTACCACGTAGGACATTAGCGTATAGGGAATTAGAACAATATATTTAGCGTACCATTACAAATTAGGTAATAACGTTGGCAATAAATTATAAAATGCCTTGAATGTATGTATGTATTCATGTAAGAACAGGTTACATGGTGTAGGTACACTTGTTAATGGATATTTACATACCAGGCTAGTAGTAAATTTAAATATATAGAGTAGTATATGCAATGAAAAGTTCAGTCATGTAATGGACAATTTTTTCACAAGATCGGGTTTATATATTATATACTCGCTTATGTAAGATGGGCAACTAGTTTTGCCCAGAATTGATCAAAAAAAAATAAAATAAAATAAAATAAATATATATATATATATATATATATATATATATATATATATATATATATATTATATATATATATATATATATATATATTATATATATATATATATATATATATATATATATATATTATATATATATATATATATATATATATATATATATATATATATATATATATATATATATATATATATATATATATCCCCTGCCCGCGTTGCTGGACAATACAATAACATACGTTTACGTCTTTGTATTAAAAATTAAATTTTCTAGAAAGAATAGACATTTTCCTGAAAAAGAAGTGCAGAATAATATAAATATTTTAAAGTGAGAACATCAAAAAGAAAAAAAATTATTGCAGAGCTTGGTGGTAAACGACATTTTTAGTATTGCCATTTTCACAAAAAATGAATAAAGACGACGGCTTCCCAACACGTGAACATGCAACATAAAATTGACCGTGTGAAAATACAGGAAATTCTAAACTTGCAAACTTGCAACGACTGGCCTTGAGCTTTATTAATAGTCACTGCAAAAGCCAAACGAACGGGAAACTGTAATCGTTGAAATTGAAATGGCATATCAGTGGGAATCATTGGGATGCGTGGTTTCCCATTTAAAATTGTTGCTTCAATTATATAATTCATTAATTTTTTGACCGCAAGTCTGTGTTCCGTTGCATAATTTTGGTGGATTTATATTACGAAGCATAATGATTGTAGATCCGATTTTCAATTGTAAATTATGCGGTGGCATTCCAGGCAAATCAAGAGAATTCAAAAATTCAGTTGGGTAATGTACTACGTCGTCTTGATTCTTCACAGATTTATATGTGATCAATTCACAATCTATTTGAGATTGAATTATGAAATTCAAATCATTGACATCGTTATTTTTTCCTGCTAATATAGCTCTTTCACTCAACCAAGCATGATTTTTGTATTGCTGTGGTATATTTGGGAAGACTTTTTCAATTAGTTCTTCTTTTGATTGTGTGAATATGCAAAAATGTCTCGGAATTGTAATGAAACCATCATTATCAATTGGCATTTTACTATCACCCATTAAAAGCAATTGCTTTGAAAATGTTGCAGCTGATTGATCATTTTGCAATTGCACACAAACATTGGTGGTGAGTCTTAACATTTTAACGTATCTCTATAGATTTGATAGCTTCAAACACGTATTTATTTCATCAGCTGGTGTTGATTTTGAGATAACAGGTAGTGTTTCTCTAAAGTTTTCTGCTAACAATATTAAAGCGCTACCAAATAAATTTTGATTTCCACGGAAATCTCTCATTGTTCGATCCAAAGCTTCAATTGATTTCTTGTGTGCCATTGTGCATTCATCCCACAACAAAAATCAAATTGTTTCAAAACTCTTGCCATGCCAGAGGTTTTTGATAAATTGCATGATGGTGCTTCATTTATCGTCATATTCAAAGGCAATTTTAGCGCTGAATGTGCTGTCGTACCACCATCCAATAAAGTGGCTGCAATTCCAGAAGATGCAAGTGCCAAAGCAATTCTCCCACGTGCTCGTACAGTTGCTAAAATTAAAGTTATCAAAAAAGTTTTGCCAGTACCACCAGCTGCATCCAAAAAGTACATCCCACCATTACCATTATCAATTTCTTGCATAATTTTTTCATAAGCTAATTTTTGCTGTTGATTTAATTTAGGAATATTTTCTTGAACATAATTTGTCAGCACATTTGGATCGTAATTCTGTTCTCGAAGCAAATCTTGATTAAAAATATCATTTCTTGAACGATTTGGTGATGGCATACCTAACTGAGCCAAAGCTTTACTCGCCATTCCTAAACACATATCCTCAATCAATATCAATGCCTCATTATACATTTCCTCTATATAATTCAATTGAGCATTGATATTTAAGGTGCGTATTCGATGTAAAATATCTTCCGTCATGTAATCACGAAATTTCATCTATAAATCTGATGGATTAGCCGGATTGCACGTTGAGATAATGATAGAAAATAAAATTCTAATTTGTTGTTGATATGCTGATACCGATCCATCAGTTAATGTATTTTCCCAATGTGTATCGTGCTGAAGCAATCCTAGTTTTTGACATGCTTCACGGTAAGTGGCGCATTATTGTCCATCAAGAGTTCTCAAATAATTAAATGATGTTGGACCATGAACATTTATCAAAAGCAAACGCAAATAAAAACACTCATCATTATTTGGGTGAACTGTGTAAATTCGACCTAAAGCATCAGTTTCAAACACATTTGGATGTCCTTGAACAGGTCTGCCTTGCTTTCGACGTTGAAATTCCTTTTTTTATGCATTCCAAGTATAATATGATTGAACCTGAGCATAAAGCAAATGAATCTTGACACAATTTAAAAAATGCGGTCAAAGCTGTATTTGGTGGCGCAATTGCTCTTTGTGCTGCATTTTGTTCATTAAAACAAATACGCTGACCATTTTCCAAATGAACAGCTAAATGTTGAACGCTCGGGTATCTTTCATATATTGCAAAAGAGAGTATACGCCATACTGCTTCATTACTGCTGATGTATCGAACAGTTCGGTAATGTTTTATTTAATCATTTTCAGCAACACCGAAAGCAGCCATATCACTACCTTTCGTGATATATTTACAAATATATTTGATCGCTATAACAGTTGTTGATCTACCATTATCTTGTGTTGATCGTCGACGATATTTTGGATACCCATCATTTCCAGTAATGGTTTCAGAAACTAATGCTTCTGGATAATTTTTTGTACTCTTTCCATCTTGCATACATACTGAATTCTTATTCAAACTACCGCATGGTCCATGAATCATATTTTTGGTAACAATTTCATGCAATTCAGGATCAATTTCAGGATCAGGAATTTCTGCTGATATAACGCTATCAATTTGTTCTCGTGTTATTTTGTCAACCATCCAAATTAAAATGCGAGCGTGTGGTAGTCCTCTCTTTTGCCATTCAATCGAATACATCCAGCAACGTACTTCACCAAATATTTTTAATTTTATCAACATGTCCATTATTGATTTCATCTTTTGCTTAAATACACGTGCAGTTATATCATGTCGGTCTTTTGGCCCTTGACCTTCAAATAAATGTTCTTTAATTTCTGTCCATTGCGGATTGCATGTGAAAGTTATAAATAAATCAGGTCTTCCATAATGACGCACACACATTGCATCTTGCGCGTATTCATGAATATGTCGTGGTCCACCAACATATGACGATGGTAAAATCACCATATTGCCAATATTATTAGGATCCACATCATTGTTAATAGCATCACGCAAATGAATGTATTCTTCTGAACGTAGTTTTGCTTGGTTATATTTGATGTAATTTAAACGTTCAGTTTCAATTTTTGCATACATATCAACAATGTACTGATGAAAAAGCTTACGGCAATGCAAAATGTGATTGTATTCATTTTGTCGAACCATTAATCGATACGCGTAATAATTCAAAGCGCTAACCTTTTTATCATTTACCGCACCTACCATAAAAAGAAATAAAAATAAATTCCATCAATCAATTATATTTTAATTTCATTCCTTAAAATTATTTTATTTTGTACGCACCGGTTGAATGATTAATCATTCTTAAATTGAAATGGTACCCATCTTCACCTTGCCAAAAAATTAGCGGATATTGCAACGAATCATAAGAACTGTCTGTTTCACTAATATTTTCCAACTGGTCATTTCTACGTTGCAAAAAAATATCACGCCTATTGAATTCTTCTCCAACCATGACAATCGCTACTTCATCTTCAAATCTTGGTGCATTAAGTCTTCCTACATGTTGGCCAGCTGGCGTTTTATCCGCATTTATTCTTATTCCATAATTGTCAGCAGGCACATTATCAATTTGTGATTTAAACACTCTAACCAAGTCATTATGGTCATGTAATAATATTTGTAATTCACGAATAATTGGTTTGCTTAATTTCGGATTTATTGAATAACGCTTATCAACTTCTTCATCTCCGTTTCCCATTAAATAAATTTGTAGAAAGCGATACTCTTGATTGAGAATAATGGCTCAGGTGGTGGAATTAATGGTGTTAATTTAACTTTTCCGCCAGCACAACACATTCCATCGGTTTCATTTTTAAATTTAAATGCATTGCATTTATTACAAACTTTATCCATTTTGCCAATTTGAATAGATGAATGCGAAGCGTAATCAATGTTATGATCATAATTAAAACTTGCACGATCCAAATTTCCAATTGAATGGCTACGTCTCCATTGTTGCCTGTTTTGATTGTCACGTTCAGTGTTACGTCACGATCTCTTCTGTTTCTAACTCTCACACTTTCAATACGTTCTTCTCTTTGTTCTTGATTTTGATTTGATCTTGATCGTGGCATTCGGGGCCTGCTAATTCATTACTTTCTAATCGCTCTTGTTCACCCTGATTAGATCTATTTAAACGTATTTGACTGCTGTGGCGTGTTCGTCGGCCAATTTGTGAACGGCTTCATCGCGGCATTGTTGACTAATTTTTTAAATTTTTTTTTGATGCAAAAGATTTTAATTTTAACTGAAAGATTACAAATCAATAATTAAAAAATGTCAATGCTCACACTGTAAACTTAAATGACAATCAATAAACACACAGAAATTAAATAAGTCAAATGACGCGAGCAAGCAGAGCCTTATACCGACAAAATGTAATTCTCATAAGAAAAAAAATACATTTTATATGGGGAAAACACACCATCATAAAAGTGTGCGTATAACGCATATTCGTAGAAATTTTTCGATGTTTTTTTTTATAAACCATCAGTGAAAGTAGACCTTTCCAACGCATGTACTCGTTTGAAAATCGGTTGAGTGGTTCTCGAGTTATAAAATCACGAACATAGGACAACTTATTTTTATATATATAGATATATATTCAATACAGATTGCCACAAGCTCACAAAGATGAGGTAAATAGGCAAGTGGGAGGAATGTTAAAGGATAACATAATTTCACCGAGTATCTCGCCTTGGAACTCACCAATAATTTTGATACCAAAGAAGGGAGGTGGTCAGGGTCAAAAGAAGTGGTCGTCGATTTTAGGAAATTGAACGACGCCACTATCAAGCAAGTGTTCCCGATTCCAAGGATAGAAGAAATTCTGGATCAATTGGGGCATAGTAGATATTTTCCTACACTTGATTTAGCGAGTGGCTACCACCAAGTTCTGGTGGATACCCAAGATAAGCAGAAAACCGCGTTCAGCACCGGTTTAGGGCATTATGAGTTTAACAGAATGCCGTTTGGATTAACAGGAGCACCGGCTACCTTCCAACGGCTAATGAACCATGTGCTAACAAGCTTGCAAGGGTTAGATTGTTTTGTGTATCTCGATGATATTGTATTTTATGGGAAAAACTTGCAGCAGCATTCGCAACGCTTGTGCAAGGTGCTCCAGAAATTACGAGATCACAATTTGAAATTGAATACGGAGAAATGTCAATTTTTGCGAAGAGAGGTGGTTTATTTGGGCCATCGTTGCTCAGAGGCAGGAGCACTGCCTGACCCGCAGAAGGTGGAATGCGTTAAAAATTTAACGGTTCCGAGAAATAGAAAGGAAGTGCAAGCAATCCTAGGACTAGTGAACTATTATAGAAAGTTCGTGGAAGGGCTAGCCGGAATTGCGTTGCCAGGGAATAAGTTGCTACGAAAAGAAGCAAAGTTCAAATGGACAGAGAGATGTCAGCAAGCATTCGAGAGTCTAAAGGAAATAATTAGCTCACCACCGATTTTGGCGTACCCCGACTTTGAGCAAACTTTTTTGTTGACAACTGATGCTAGCAATGAAGCATTGGGGGCAGTGTTGTCACAAGGGGAAGTCGGTAATGACCGACCAATTGCATTCGCAAGCAGCGCGCTTAGCGACACGGAGAAAAGATACTCCACAATAGAAAAGGAATTTCTAGCCATAGTGTGGGCTACGAAGAATTTTAGGGCTTATCTGCTAGGACGCCCATTTAAGATATACACTGATCACCAGCCGTTGAGAGGCATAGCCAATTTGAAAGACCAAACGTCTAGGCTAGCCAGGTTTAGACAGAAGTTGTCTGAGTATGATTTTGAAATCATACACAAACCTGGGAAGAAGAATCTGAATACGGACGCACTCAGCAGAGTACCGCAGGCACAGAAGGTATCAGTAATGCAAACGAGAGCCAAAGCACGGTCGGATAAGGAGAAGACCGAGAGAAGTCAGGCAAATAAAATTGATGCAACAAGAAATGTTAACAATGCGGGTGACGATGCCAATGAAGAAACAGCCAGTAATGTGGAATGGCTGGAGGATAAAAAAGATATCCAGGCGGTGTTAAAGGGTTTCCATGATTCACCTCTAGGTGGACATCAGGGATTCTGGAAAACCCATGACAGAATTAGGCGAGTATACGGATGGAAAGGTATGCTCCGAGACATAAAAAATATATATAAAGAGTTGTCCGAAATGTCAGGCCAATAAGAGTTCACGGCTAACAAAGATGCCAGTGGTGTTAACTGACACACCAAAACAGCCATTTGATAAAGTTCATATAGATATTGTAGGTTTTTTAACTGAGACAGTTTCGGGAAATAAATACATATTGACGTTCCAAGACGATTTCTCAAAGTATATGGCGTGCATGGCTATACCCGATTCTGAAGCAAGTACGGTAGCCAAAGCATTCTTTGTTGAAATTATAGCACGATACAACATTCCTAAGGTTTTGATAACCGACAATGGTTCAAGTTTTGTATCGAAATTATTCTCAGAAACGTGTAAAATGCTGGGAATCAAGAAATTGCATATAACACCATATCATCCACAGGCAAATTACCGAGTTTACCAATAAAATGACAACGATATCAGAAATCAAGAATCAAATCAAGAATTTAAAAAACAAAAAGGCCCCTGGATATGATCTTTTTAACGGAAAATTACTGAAAGAACTACCTGACGCAACAATAGTCTATATTAGAAATGTATTTAATGCTATAATAAGGCTTAACTATTTTCCAATCTTGTGGAAGGTAGCACAAATAACAGCTATCCCAAAACCAAATAAGGACGCAACAAGAACCAGTTCATATCGACCTAACATTCTCTTGCCAAATCTTTCAAAGATATTTGAAAAAATATTATTTGACAGAATTGAGCCTATCTTGATACAGCAAAAAGCTTTGCCAAGCCATCAATTCGGCTTTAGACGAAACCACTCAACTGTGCAACAAGTTCATAGAGTTGTGAACAAAATCATGGATGATATTGACAAAAAGAAGTACTGCGTGGCTGTATTCCTGGACATTGCAAAAGCGTTTGACAGAATGTGGCACAAAGCACTTCTGAATAAACTAAATAATATTCTACCTTTAAACTATTATTACTTGCTAAGCAGTTATATCACCCACAGATACTTTTACATTGAATATGACGATGAATGCTCTGAGATCCTAACAATGACAGCGGGAGTGCCTCAAGGCAGTGAGCTGGGTCCACTCCTATACCTAATATACACTGCAGACATTCCAACCCCAAAGACACAAGGAACCATGATAGCAACATTCGCGGATGACACGGTCCTCTTAGCATCCAATCAAGCCGAAAAAGCGGCGCCAGACATACTTTAACAAATAATTAAAAATATAGTCTCGTGGTTCGAGAAATGGCGAATAGAAGTTAACAAAGAGAAAACTGTCCAAGTAGTATATACGAATAGAAACTCTGCTAAACACCCACTTACAATAAAAGACGAAATTATAAAAATTTGCCCCAACGCAAAATACCTTGGCATAGCAATCGACGCAAAACTTAGAGACAACATATATTAAATAAACGAAATGAAATAAAAAGTAGATTCAAACAATTAAACTGGTTACTAGGACTTAGTTCAAAGTTATCACTGTATAATAAAAGAATGATATATACATCAATGATAACACCCATCTGGAAATATGGGATCGAAGTATGGGGGACAGCAAGTAAAACGAATATACAACTGATTCAAAGAACACAATGCAAAATACTGCGGACAATAACAAAAGCCGCCTGGTATATAAGAAATGAAGACATACACCACGATCTCAACATTGACTCGGTGGAAGACACTATTAAAAAATGTAGCAGCAAATACACAGAGCGCCTAAAAATTCATCAAAGGCAATGGAAAAAACAAAAAGAAGGCTCAAACGAATTGGACCCACAGAACTTCCACATAGAATATTTTAAATGACACTTTTCGTATATAAATTAATTATATATAATTAAATTAAATTATGTTCTGTGGTAATGACTAAAGAACATATTAAGGTCCATAGTAGCATTTAAAAATTACTTATTGTTCACGAACAGAATGTAATTAAACAGGGGGGGAAAAAAATCCACAGGCGAATGGTTCATTGGAACGTAGTCATCGATCTCTGGCCGAGTACTTGCGCAGGTTTGCCAAGGAAGACGGCTCGAATTCTGATCAATGGTTGACCTCTGCAATGCATGTACACAACAATACTGTGTATGTATCATCGAAGCAAACTCCGTTCCGAACACTCTACGGGTTTGATTTCAACATGCCAGCAAATCTGAAGCGCAAAAGTGCGCCAGTGTACAATGCTGATGATCCCAATAAAGTTCAGAAGTACCAGCTACAGCGAGCGCACGAATTGGTCAGGGAAAACCAGGATTGTGCTAAACGGGTAGCTAGGGAAGCCTATAACAAGGTATTAAATCCAGTAATCTTTAACGTGGGTGATCAAGTACTCATGAAGAATCAGGCTAGGAGAAACAAATTCTCACCTGTTTGGATAGATCCGTATGTAGTAGCAGAGATCCGCAGCCCAGTTACAACAGTCGTAACAATAAAAGGCAAGAATAAAAAGCTACATAATAATTTATTGAAATTGTTCCACATTAGACCACACAACTAAAGACATGTTAACAGTGTTTTACAAGTGTAGACACAAGAATAACAACATAAACACTACGTGTGTGTATCAAATAACACACACAGCGCCGATTTTCAAAGTCAATACCAGTAAAAGTGTGCCGCTTAAAGTCGGGCAAGTAAAGTTGACGAAATGAAAATTTGCTTATTAGGCACTATTGCCGAATGAAGACAGTAGGAAGAAATATTTTTTAAATATTAAATAATAAAACAGGGGTTCATTGGACACATTTTAAAAAATAAAATTATAAGACAGTCGTGGGTAAGTAATTTAAACAGAACGTAGAATATATACACACATATATACGGCTGGTAATGAAGTGTAATATGATGCGTAAGCAGTAGCGATGGTTGGTGATGTAAGTATATATGTATATATGTGTATAATATAGAGAATGTACGAACGTATATTTAGAGAATTAAGTATTTTAGTTATGAGGAATGGATATGTACGTATGTATATTTTTGCAGATATTTACATACTGTAGCAGGCTACAAAGATTTTTTCAGTTTATCGCTTAGGAAATTAGCGTGTGGGGAATAGTAATATATATATATATATATATATATATATATATATATATATATATATATATATATATATATATATATATATATATATATATTTATTAAATTAGAAAAATATATTTAGCTTACCATTACAAATTAGGTAATACCGTTGGCAACTAATTATAAAATGCCTTGAATGGATGTATGTATTCATAAGAACATGCATTCATGTAAGAACAGGTTACATGGTGTAGGGAAATACACTTGTTAATGGATATATACATACCAGGCTAGTAGTAAATTTAAATATATAGAGTAGTATATGCAATGAAAAGTTCAGTCAGGCAATGGACAATATTTTCACATGAGCGGGTTTATCTTTTATATACTCGCTTATGTAAGATGGGCAACTAGTTTTGCCCAGAATTGATAAAAATATATATATTTTTTTTGGGCGGCATGTAATTTAATATAGTCAATAATTGTTATGTATGAATCAAATTATTATACAATGTATATTCATTGAGAAGAATTTAAATTTTCAATGCCGCTAACAATTTAAAGAAAATTGTATTGTTCACTAGCTATGATAATTTTAAAAAACCTAATTATAGATCGGTTAATCAGATTAAGTAGGTAGATATAAGAAAAAGGATGGAGAGGGTGCTAGAATCACTGAAGTTAGACTCAAGCGTAAATTCAGAAGAGAAGGCATCAATAGAAGCCATTTGTACGTCATTCCATGACATATTTTTGCTGGAAGGAGATCAGCTGACGTATACACCAGAGGTAGAGCATGAAATACCTACTGGAGTGGATCAACCACCAATTAACCAGAAACAATACAGATTGCCAAAAGCTCACAAAGATGAGGTAAACAGGCAAGTAGAAGGAATGTTAAAGGATTACATAATTTCACCGAGTATCTCGCCTTGGAACTCACCAATAATTTTGGTACCAAAGAAGGGAGGTGCTCAAGGTCAAAAGAAGTGGAGAATGGTCGTCGATTTTAGGAAATTGAACGACGCCACTATCAAGCAGGTGTTCACGATATCAAGGATAAAAGAAATTCTGGATCTTTTTCTACACTTGATTTAACGAGTGGCTACCACCAAGTTCTGGTGGATACCCAAGATAAGCAAAAAACCGCGTTCAGCACCGGTTTAGGGCATTATGTTTAACAGAATGTCGTTTGGATTAACAGGAGCACCAGCTACATTCCAACGGCTGATGAACCATGTGCCAACAGGCTTGCAAGAGTTAGATTGTTTTGTGTATCTGGATGATATTGTACTTTATGGGAAGAACTTGCAGCAGCATTCGCAACGCTTGTGAAAGGGTCTCCAGAAATTACGAGAACACAATTTGAAATTGAGCACGGAGAAGTGTCAATTTTTGCGAAGAGAGGTGGTTTATTTAGGCCACCGTTGCTCAGAGGCAGGAGCACTGCCTGACCCGCAGAAGATACACTACGTTAAAAATTTTGCGATTCCGAAAAATAGAAAGGGAGTGCAAGCGTTCCTAGCACTAGTGAACTATTATAGAAAGTTCGTAGAAGGACTAGCCGGAATTGCGTTGCCAGTGAATAAGTTACTACGAAAAGAAGCAAAGTTTGAATGGACAAAGAGCTGTCAGCAAGCATTCGAGAGGCTAAAAGAAATAATTAGCTCGCCACCGATTTTGGCGTACCCCGACTTTGAGCAAACTATTTTGTTGACCACTGATGCTAGCAATGAAGCATTAGGGGCAGTATTGCCACAAGGGGAAGTCGGTAATGATCGACCAATAGCATTCGCAAGCAGGGCGCTTAGCGATATGGAGAAAAGCTACTCCACAATAGAGAAGGAATTCCTAGCCATAGTGTGGGCTACGAAGAATTTTAGGGCATATCTACTAGGACGCCCATTTAAAATATATACTGATCACCAGCCGTTGAAAGGCATAGCCAATTTGAAAGACCAAACGTCTAGGCTAGCCAGGTTCAGATACAAATTGTCTGAGTATGATTTTGAAATCATATACAAACATGGGAAAAAGAATTTGAAGGCGCACGCACTCAGCAGAGTACTGCAGGCACAGAAAGTATCAGTAGTGCAAACGAGGGCCAAAGCAAGGTCAGATAAGGAGAAGGCCGAGAGAATTCAAGGGGATAAAATTCATGCTACAAGAGATGTTAGTAATGCAGGTTTCGATGCCAAGGAACAAACAGCCAGTAATGTGGAATAGCTGGAGGATAAAAAAGATATCCAGGCTGTGTTAAAGGGTTTCCATTATTCACCTCTAGGTGGACACCAGGGATTCTGGACAACCCATGACAGAATTAGGCGAGTATACGGATGGAATGGTATGGCCAAGGCATTTTTTGACGAAATTATAGCACGGTACAACATACCTAAGGTCTTGATAACCGACAATGGTGCAAATTTTGTATCAAAACTATTCTCAGAAACGTGTAAAATTTTGGGAATTAAGAAATTGCATATACCACCAGATCATCCACAGGCGAATTGGTCATTGGAACGTAGTCATCGACCTCTGGCCGAGTACTTGCGCAGTTTTGCCAAGGAAGACGGCTCCGTAGAGAAAAATATTTTTATTAAACAATATTAAATAATAATTCAAAATAAAATCATAACAGTCGTGGGTAAGTAATATTAAACTTAACTTAAAATACATATATATATATATATATATATATATATATATATATATATATATATATATATATATATATATATATATATATACGGCAGTTTATGCACTGAAATTCGACGCGTAAGCGTTAACGCTAGGCGACGGAACCGCTGCATATATATGTATATTTGTGTATAAGATACAGAGTGAATGTACGAACGTATATTGAAAGAAGTAAGTATTCTAGTTAAGAGGAATGGGTACGTATGTATATTTTTGCATATTTTTACATATTAATATACATAGATTTTTTCAGTTTATCACGTAGGAAATTAGCGTATGGGGAATAGTAATATATATATATATATATATATATATATATATATATATATATATATATATATATATATATATATATATATATATATATATATGTATATATATATATATATATATATATATATATATATATATATATATATATATATATATATATATATATATATATATATATATATATATATATATATATCTATATATATATATATATATATATATATATATATATATATATATATATATATATATATATATATAGACCAGGCGCAGCTAATATGGAGTTTTTTATTTTTGGAATTTTGAATGTGGGTAGCGATCAAAATATGCTATTTGATGCCAAAATTGATGTAGCAAATTTTCAGGCTGATCGGCTGACGGGTGCCAACCCGTGCCATAATGAGGTCAAAGGTCAAACTTTTGAAAAGCCAGCAAAATACTCTTTTTTTGCATTTTATCAATTTTTTTAATTAGAATGAATAAAACTACTATAAATTAGAACATCATTTATAACTTGTAAATTACTTATTATTTGTATTAACACTGTAGTTTACAACATCACCAGAATCAAATACTTTTATATTATAATTTTTAATTGAGCTCTAAGTTGCAAAAATGTATGGTGTTTCTGCTATTATAGTAGGACAAAAATATTTATAGAAATTAAAAAATGCTAACAATATTGTTACGAATTTTCTACTAATTCGTTTACATACGCATTATTTTATTCCACAACAATAAAATAGAGTTCTTCTAAATTACAATAATAACGACGTATGTTCTTTATTACACTTAGTACTCAAACTGTTATAAACACAATTATTTGACAATCAACACTTAAACAATCGATCTCGCGTTGCTTACTTCTTGGCGTTCGTAACTAGAGCAACTCGAGTGCAACGCAAACCGCTGTATTTATATCTGTCACTAGTGTGATATTGACATCTATTTCTCGAATATGCGAGTATATTCTTGTGGTGGTTCCTACCTAGTGTCATCTCCATCTATTTCTCGAATCTTCGACCATACTTTTCGTGGACTTTAACAGATGCTTAACACACAACGAAGACGATAAACAGTACTTGTTACACATTGTAGAGGGCTACCGTAAGGACTTCCCATACTATACAAAATCTTCATTGATTTAAAATAAAATTAATTTAAGCCTATTAAATAAAAATTAAAGAAAAAACATATTTATATTATTTCTTATTAAAAAATTGATAAAATGCAAAGAAAAAAGTATATTTTGGTGATTTTTGAAAATTATGACCTTTGACCTCATTATGGCACGGCTTGAAACCCTCCAATCACATTCCAGTTTAAAAAAAAAAATTTTAAAGCCAGGTCTAATATATATATATATATATACTCGTATATATATATATATATATATATATATATATATATATATATATATATATATATATATATATATATATATATATATATATATATATATATATATATATATATATATATATATATATATATATATATATATTGAATTAGAACAATATATTTAGCTTACCATTACAAATTAGGTAATAACATTGGCAATTAATTATAAAATGCCTTGAATGTATGTATGTATTCATGTAAGAACAGGTTACACGGTGTAGGGCAATACACTTGTTAATGGATATATACATACCAGGCTAGTAGTCAATTTTCAGTCATGCAATGGACAATTTTTTCACAAGAGCGATTATATACTCGCTTATGTAAGATGGGCAACTGGTTTTGCCCAGAATTGATATAAACTTTTTTTTGAAGCGGCATGTAATTTAATATAGTAAATAATTGTTTTGTATGAATCAAATTATTATAAAATGTATATTCATTGAGAAGAATTTAAATTTTGAAAGCCGCTAACAATTTAAAGAAATTTTATCATAGTTAATTAATAATATTTGTAAAGAAAATTGTTTTTATTACTTATTTATAATTTGGTTATTAAGACGTATTAGATATACGATATATAAATTTAAATTTAAAAAAAATTTACTATTTTCGTTAGCAAAAATATTGAAAATTAAATAAATGTAATAGCCAGTAAGAATAATTAAAACTCGGCAAGTCCGATACATGTATAAAAGTATGGTTTAAGTATGGTTTTTAGGTATTCAGGCGTTGGTGAACAGACAAGGACATCTGGATGGTTCAATTTTGCGCAGCTTGAACCTGGAAGGGACTTCCTGCAGCGTCGAAGGCAGAGTAAGAGGTCAACATCCAGGAGACCGGTAGATGAAATGCAAGAGCAGCGAACAAAAATCCGACTGGATAAAAGAAGTGAGAAGGCTTAGAAGAAGGATAATCAACAAGCCGCAAAGGAATAAATACGAGGTTTGCAACGATGATGTCCCGAGATATTTGTTGGTTCGGAAGAAAAAAGAGAAAACAAAATAAGTGGGATTTCATTTTTATATGAAAGAGTGGAAGGGCTTCCAACTTCCCGTGTGCGAGATGACTTCGATTTAAGCTTATGAAAAAATGGAGATGGTACCGGCTGAATACAAGAATCTCTATCTGACAAGTAAAAGCTGATAATACTTGAGTTTAATTGCATAACTGATAAAATGGAATGAAAACACTACCGTGTACGTTGTCCGTATAGAAAATCCAACGTGTCTGCCATTATTACATATGTCAGTATTTATATTGTATTATTGTCTAGAAAGAAGAGGAGATAATTTTAGCCAAAACCCGAGGTTACTCCGTAATTTTTGCGAGAAACGGCTACAACAACAATAACAGCTACAACTACCATCGTTCAATTAGCTTCGCAGGATAATCTCCTGGCGCAAAAAATCGTTTTAACCACGAAAAGAGGGATTCCACTCCGACAACGACGGCCGGCAACTGGACCAGCACGTAGCAGAGGTCGCGGTATTGCATTAGGTTTTAGGTATAAAATATAATTGTGTTATTGTATAGATGTTTGTATATACGCCAATGAGAAAAGAGTCAATAAAAGACCAAATTATAAAAAGGGGAATATATAAAAAAAAAATTATAGAGGAAAAAATATACAAGAGAAAACGAAAACAAAGTAAAAAAAAAACAAAGAAAACGAAAACAAAGAAAGAAAAAAAATATGGAAAAAAAGAAAATTAAAAAAGAAACCAAATAAATTTTAAGAAAAAGCTAAAACACATTATATTGTATATAATATAGAGTTAAATCGATGCACATAATTGTTTGCAGTGCAAGAAAAATATTGTAGAGATTTAATGGAAGTTAGTTGCACTAGCTTCTTTTAGAAAAAGGGGAGGGATGTGAATTAGAATCAAGCTACCTACGCGAAGTTGACTCACAGCACCGGCTCCTATTAAATTCATTAAGAGAGCACATATTTTTAGGGTGCAAATATTGTAAATGAATAGTATTTATGCATTAATTATGATGTAAACTTTTAGGGTGTCATAGTTCCGCAGTCAAGCTGACGAGGAGCATTTAGAATGCATCGACGACACTTTCACTTTCAGTAGGCCAGTTGGCTTGACCAACTGACACCAAACAACAATTGCGTAACTGGAACACCAGAAAAGTCAATACGTAGACTGTAAGGTTTACTCGTCGTAAATAGTATAAAAGAACTAGTATTTTAAGAACAAAGCTTCTTGTTATTTTGAATCTGAAAGTGATGTAGTGATATTTCTAAAGAGTGATTTAGGTTTACTGGTACGCGCCCAGGACAAGCAGCGAAAGGACGCTCCCGAGGACAACAAATACGGTCCCCAACACAAGCATTACCGAATCAAAAATTTAATATTGTTCTGCCAATAATTGTGGTTCATGTGTTGAATATACTCCATCAAACCTGTTCTCGTTGTAAATCTCGATTAAATAAATCACTTGCCGGACGATTGGGTGATGTTAATCGCAATGTAATGAGTCATTCATTTGAAATAATCAGCCATAAGTATTCCAATTTTATTAATGCTTCATTATGCATTTCTGTGCGGTGTATAATATAAAACTGCATTTCCATGAATCGTACGTTGTGCATGTAAAATATACTCACTCATGGCGTCCTTAAATTTCTCCCATAATTCGTTTGGGTTATTTGCCTGTTGTCAATATAATTATAAATACAGCACGAATTTAATTAGGAGTTGAACCGAGAACATTGTGAGGACGGAAATTATGACAGGTATTTTCCGCACACACATAGACCGACTCCTCCTACTATGAATAAGCACAGACCTACTAACAAAATACATATACAGTGTACAGACATCCCCGACATCACACGAGAGTTGACAATTAACAAAACGGTAATCGCCGCCATGTTAATTACACCAACAACTTTTAACAAAGACGGGGGCGCAGAAAACATGCAACGAAGAATTGGTTAGACCAGTTGCAATGATTGGCTAAGCCAATTAATTGTAAATTTTTTTCTCCATATATTTATTTATTGTATCTTCTAAGCTTAGACTAACAATAAGTAAGCATATCTTACAAACTAAATAATTAATAACAATACACCTTGCCAATGCTTAGTGCTTTATAGTAATCACAATGTTATATGTTAGTTACTGTAATAAATGTTATATTAGTGTTTGTACATGATTAAGGTGTCGATGTTAGTTATGCTGGTGATTTCGTACGTTTTCGGCGACTTGGAACCCTATTACATGCTAGTATCCTAGCTAGAAGATTTGGGTGCGCTTTGATTTTTTGCGCATATTTTAAGCTGGCGTCAAAGATTTTCTTTTTTACGTCGGAATGTTCAGATCTTTGTGAATGTTTGTATTCTTTATAAACCAAGGAGCCGTAGCAGTAATGGTTCTTAGAATTTTGGACTGAGCTCTTTGAATCTGTTCTATGTTAGAGTTGTTTGCGCCGCCCCACAACTGGCTACCGTAAGTCCAAATTGGTTTTATGATGGCTTTGTACCGCAGAGTTTTATATTCTAGGCTCAACTTGGAATTTTTGTGCCTGAGCCAGTGTCGGCTATTTGCTTTCAAATTCATTTGTTTTTTTTTTTGGCTTCGATGTAGCGCTTCCATGTCAAACGTGAGTCAAGATGAATTCCTAGGTACTTCACCTCCTTTGCTTGAGGAATAGGAACTTTGTTGAGTTTTATCGCTGGAAATGTACCTTTTTTTATAGTAAAGGTAATATGCGTACTTTTCGATTCATTAACGTTTATTCGCCAGTCAGCCAACCAACTTGTTACTAGGACCAGATGATCTTCTAAGTCACGGGATGCGCTTTTGGTATTCGGATGAATGCTAAGGATAGCTGTATCGTCTGCGAAAGTTGCTGTTGTTAAGTATTTATTAGTAGGCAGATCTGAGGTAAATAGTAGATACAACACCGGACCTAGCACGCTTCCTTGTGGTACGCCAGCTTTAATGTCAATGCATTTAGAGTAAGCATTATTTTACCTTACCTTGAACTTTCTTCCCCTCAGATACGATTCCAATATGTCGTGTACTTTTGTGGGCAACAGTTTTTTTATTTTGTAAATAAGCCCCTCGTGCCAGACCTTGTCAAATGCCTGCGCCACATCTAAAAAGATGGCTGAACAATATTGCTTTTTGTTGAATGCGTTTTTTATCTCGTTCACTATTCGATGAACCTGCTCTATTGTACTATGGTGTTCGCGGAAGCCAAATTGGTGAGTGGGAATAGTGCGTTTTTCGTTTATATGCGGCATTAGTTTTGCAAGAAAAAGCCTTTTTAGGAGTTTTGATAAGATAGGCAGGAGGCTACTCGGTCTATATGATGACGATTGGGAGGGGTCTTTTCCTGGTTTCGGGATCATTGTGATTACTGAAACTTTCCATGCATTAGGAAAGTAGCCTACGCGCAACAAGCCATTAAATAGTGAAGTAAGTAAGATGATGGCCATTTGGCCTCATTTTTACAGTAATGAGGTCGTGTCCTGGAGCTTTGTTAAGAGCAAGGTTACTAGTTGCATTACTTACTTCGTTTGTTTTTAAATTAAAAGGCGAGCATGTTGTATCTGGCGTGGGGATTAATATTAGGTTATTAGTATTGCGAGGTGGGTTGGGGGTAAAAATATCTCTTAAATGTTCGGTGAAAACAGCAGACTTTTCATCATAGCTTCTTGCCCAGTTTCCGTTTTTTGTACGAATCGGTGGAATTCCGCGTGCAGGTGGTTTCATTTCTCTGACAGCTTTCCACAGAGAGTAGCTGGTGACGTCAGTCGGAGAAAGGTTTTGGATATGTTGGTCCAGACAACGATCTGATTCTAGACGAAAGGCTTTTCTCAAGTTTTCACTGGCAATAGATAACTTCCGTTTTAGGAAAGCGGACCTGGATTTTTGCCATTCACGACGGGTCCTCCTTTTTTCAGTAAGGAGAATATCGATTTGGGTTGAGGTTTGTGGGCGCCGGATGCTGTTGCAGTTGTTGTCACGCTTGTGCGCAGAGTGGAGCACAGCTAATAAACTTAGGGTCGAGGTAAATTGTTCCAGAAATGTTTCAATGTCCTCATTAGTTTTGGGTTTGGGTTTAGGCTGAGATGACTACTGTTGTATATGCTGTATTTCAGCCAGTTAGTTTTAGTGGGTGTGAATTCGTAGGTAGGGCGTAAGTTTTTGTTCAGATGTATTATAATAGGAGAGTGATCTGAAGAGAGGTCGTTAAGGTGTCTGAGTTGCTCTCGTTTTAGGTTCCTGGCAACTCCAAAATCAATAAGGTCTGGTATCTTACGTGGGTCCTGAAGAGATCATATCAATCTTGGTGTCAGAAAGCATGAAGTTATATAATTGTTTTCCTTTTGGTGTTGTTAGCCGTGAGCCCCAGGAAGTGTGTTTGGCATTGTAGTCGCCAGCAGCTAGAAAACTTGTTCCAAGTGTGGAGAAAAAATCTGAGAACTGGTTACTTGTTATTTTAAATCTAGCTGGGCAGTACACAGCGGATATTGTTAAGTTATCCTCCCATCCGTCCAGACAAATTGATGCTACTTGTAGGTACTCCTTGTTGTATTCTTCCATAGCGAAGTGTTTTATTCTTTGTTTGATTAGGATTCCAGTGCCACCATGGGCTTTACCAGCGAGAGGCTTTGTATCTTAGAATTTATATCCCGGTATGTAAAAATTGTGTTTATCGGTTAGATGGATTTCGGATATAAGAAGTATGTCGATTTCATTAGTGAGTAAAAATTTGCTGATTTCTAACTTGTGCTGGCTTACACCGTTTGCATTCCATTGACAGATCTTAAGTACGTTCATTTCGGAGAAGCTTCATGAACTGGTTTTAGTTTCTCATCATTTCTTGAATCATTGTTTGTATGGAGGTCATGAACTGCGTCATACATTGTGTGAGCGTTGTTATCATTCCTTCAAAATTATGCAGATTTGAACCAGTCCCGGACTGCTGATCCTTCCCTAACTTAAGTACCCCTGGATACGTCGTCCCTGTGTCGGGGTATGGGATTGACTTCTGTGGGTATGCAATGGTCAGTATATTTGCACTAGGTTTAGTGCGCTTATTCTTTAACTGAGGGTCATTGTTCTTAATTTCCTGGTAAACAGGGCAATCTCTGTAGTTGGCAGTATGGTTACTGCAATGTAGTCGCTTAGGTGGTTGGTACGGAACTCCTTTATTAAATCTCTTAACTTAACACAACACCTTAACCTGGTCTTATACCGTAAAGAGTACTTACCATGTATGTAAATAACTTAATACTTAACAACTCTCTCCATAAGCTGTATACAATTTTAAGAAATATCTACGAACTTATCTCTATATCAAATGCCAATGTTTCCGTTTTCAAACACTTATCTATATAATGAAAATACAATTAGTATTACATGGTTATATATAAGGAAATCCATATAAATAAAATGCAATAAGTATTTAGAAGGTTACTGTTTGTAATTAATTTTTACTGGACGTTCTCGCAAAAGTCTTAGCGTTTTCGGAGAGGTCTCCGGCACATCTGAGCCCCCACTATTCTCCACAGCTGACGTGTCATGATTTGGACCAATGCTGGTTTCACTTCGTTTTCCGATATACCATTCAATTCTTCAATAGGATGACCGACGTTTGGATCGTTTACAATATTATATTCCGGAATCATTTGATCGAGGTGCCTCTTGAGTGTGGCGATCGTGCAATTGTAAGTGCGCTGACCCAATCGCTCCCTGACTGTGGCCTGCCGCCACGCCTTTTTATTTGTATCTGAATAGTCCCTTATAAAAACGGGAGAACCTTCCTCAAATAGCTTCTCTCTAGTGCCTCTATGATATTTTACATTACCTAACTGCTTCTTTATTATCATATCTTTCACCATAGGAGGTTTTAAGAGGCTGAAGCGATTCTTTAACTCTCTTCCTAACAAAACCTTAGCTGGCGATTCCCCAGTTGTGCAATGCTGCGCTGATAGATAATCGAACAAAAACCTTCTAATGATTATGTCTATGTCTTCTCCTGGGTTGGCGCTCAGCCTTGCCTCTAATGATTTTTTAAATGTCTTTACAAAATTTTCCGCCTGCCTGTTCGTAGCTGGAAACCATGGTGGTATGAGTGCATGCCTAATACCATTCAACTCCAAAAACTGTTTGAACTCGTCGGCCGTTGTCAGTAACCAAAGTATTAACCAACCCAAACCTACTGAACACCTCCCTCAATTTGGAAATTGTGAAAATTGTGGTAATTTGCTTAATTTTAAAGACTTCCACCCACTTTGAATGTGCATCTATAATGATTAAGAAACAGAAACTTTTCTTGGGCCCGGCAAAACCGATATGAATACGCGACCAAGGCGTTTCTGGTGGCACCCAAGGGCTCAACCTGCTTTTGTTTGGGCTTTCTTGTATAATTTTACAAGGAACACATCTCGCAAGCAATGCTTCAATATCACTATCCATCTTAGGCCACCATTCGTATGATCTAGCTAAAGCTTTAGATTTTACTATACCCAAGTGAGATCTGTGAAGCTCCCAAAGAACACTAGGTCGAAGTCGTTGGGGTATCACTGTCCGGTAACCCCACAAAATGTGTTTCTTTAGCAATCGCTTTGAAATCTAAGTTCATTGCATTATTTTCTGAAATAAAATTCCCATAATTTTACCCTATGCTCTCCTGTCTTACCGCTTGTTGGGGCAAGCGCGACAAATTGTCGGTGAAATTGTGGGAACCTTTAACATGCCGAATTGTATAATTGAACCCTGACAAAGTGATGGCCCTGACAAAGTGATGGCGGTGTATTCTGGCTGCTGCCCGACAGGCAAACCCTTATTTTCCCCAAAAATTGACAGAAGTGGCTTATGGTCAGTATGTAATACAAACTTGCTGCTCAGTAAATAGTTCCTCGACTTAGTCACGCTAAAAACTATTGCTAACGCTTCTTTTTGAAGCGCACTATAATTTCTCTCCGCTGCCGTGAGCGCTCGAGAGACAAAGCAATTGGTTTAAAACTCCCGTTAGGATACACATGTGAAGGAGTTCCAGCCACTGCCACATTTGAAGCATCCGTTTCCAATATTATTGGATGGCTAGGATCAAAGGGCGCCAGAAACTTATCAGATGTGATCTCCTTCTTTAAAGTTTTATATGCTTCCTGACTTGCTTTTGTCCAACTGAATTTTGAATTCTTACGCTACAACGCATATAGTGGCTCCATTTTATTAGCAAAGTTGGGAATGAACTTAGAGTAATAGTTTACCAATCCCACAAAAGCTCTCACTTCAGATACATTCTTAGGGACAGGTGCCTCAACTACCGATAGAATTATTTCTCTATTCTTAGATAACCCTTCTGGAGTTATATCAAAACTTAAGTATGAAATTTTTTTTCAAAGAAAACGCATTTACTCTCGTTCAACCGTAAGCCGACTTTCTCCAACCTGTTAAGCACCTTTTCTAATGTGCTCTTGTGCTCCTCGAACGTCGCCCCAGATATCGTCCAAATAATTTACTACGTTGGGAATCCCTCACAAAATATTCTCAACTGTCCTCTGGAATATTGCAGCTGCCGGCTTCACCCCAAAAGGTAATCGAGTTACTTTAAAAAAGCCGATGGATGTGCGTACTCCACGCACACAAAAGCTGCGACGACTCGTCTAATTCCAATTGGATGTACGCATTTGACAAATCCAATTTCGAAAAATAAGGCCCTTTTACAGACGCAAATATCTCGTCTATTCTTGGCAATGAATACTTAACATCCATTAAATTCTTATTTATTGTTGACTTGTAGTCACCGCAAATTCTCAAGTCTCCATTTGCCTTTAGGACCGGTACCAAACGCGTACCCCAATCGGAATTATCGACCGGTACTAACACACCTTTCGCCACCAATTCGTTAATCTGATCTTCTACCTTTACTTTCCAGGCCAACGGCACTGATCTAGGCATGCAAAATACGGGCTTAGCTTTTTCCTCCAACTCCAGGTTAACTTTACTCCCGGTATATCTACCTAAACCCCCTTTGAAAACAGAATTAAATTTTCTTTTTAAACTATTTACAATATTAACTGATCCGTTCACTGCATTTATCCCCATTCTGAATTTTGACATAAAATCCCTTCCGAAAATTGGTGGACTCCGCGTTTAACTCACTATTAGCCTTATTGTATGCGACTGACCGCGACACTTAACTTTAGCACTAAACTCACCCAAAGTTGCAATATCGCTGCCTCTATAGGTGAAAAAATTGTCGTTGCACACCTCGAGCCTTTCTTGTGCGAAATATTTCTCAAAATCCAGCCGATAATAGTGAACACGCTGCACCCGAATCCAACATGAAGTCCAACTCAACACCATTGACGTCTGCAGCCATCATAAATGGGGTGGATGAAGAAAATGCTGGGGCCACTACCATCAAAAATTTAAAAATTATACAAACTATTTTCTTCAAATATCACATTAACATCTGCATAACAAACGCTAGCTAAATGCCCACTTCTTCCGCATTTATTACACGTCTTATTCCTGTACTTACAGTTTGCGCTCGTGTGATTTCTCCAACCGCAATGCCTGCACTTTTCCTGTACTCCTCTTTTGTTGCTACTGCTGTTGTAACTGTATTCTCTGCTGCAACTCTCTCCGCTTTTGCCCTTGTCACGGCCTTGACCTCGTTTGCCTTTGGATGTTCTAGCGGTTCGTTGAGCTATTGCGTTGACCACTAAATCTCCTTCTACCAGCTGCAGTTGTTGTTGCTGTTGCTGTGCAGCGACTTTCGCCTCCACAATCATAGCGATCTTGAGTGCTTTTTCCATTGTTAGCGATTCATCCTCTTCGCATAACCTTTCGAAGGACCTTTCGTCCAGTCCGGTTACAAATTTATTTAAGACGGATTCATTTAGCAGGCTGTCAAATTTGCAATCCCTGGCTAAACTCTTTAATTAGGCGTACCATACCGAAACTGCTTCGCTCCTATCGCGCGATGCTGCAAAAAAAGCTTTGCGCTCCCTAAACACAATCACCATTTTCGAATAATGTGATTCCAGAAGCGCACACAGCTGGTCATATGTCTTGCTTGCGGGCAAATCAGGGTCACACAAATCCCTTAATAACCTGTAGGCCTCCATACCGATGGCTTTCAATAAAACTGATCGCTTCACTTGGTCGTCTTGACATGAAATTTCGATAAAATGGGAGTCCAATATCTCCATCCAGTTCCTCCAGCCGTCAAGATGCGGACGAAATTCGCGCACACTCGTTGTTGTTGCTATGGTTGCGACCACCACGCTTTCATTTACCGTAGTAATTATATAATTGTTTGGGTATTACACTAATTACTTTTTACTTCGTCTGCTTTACGCTCGTCGCCACTGTAATGTAGTCGCTTAGGTGGTTGGTACTGAACTCCTTTATTAAATCTCTTAACTTAACACAACACCTTAACCATTTCTTATACCGTACTTAACATGTATGTAAATAACTTAATACTTAACAGTTACCACCACTATTACTGCACTTTCTATCAGCTCTATCAGTTTTAGTCTTCGTACATTCTGATGTTGGGTGTAAATCACCGCAGGCAACACATACAAGCCGTTTCGTTTGAGAGGCTGCTCCACTGTAATTATACGATGCATAAGATAGCGGAGATTATAAATACCATGCACTTCTCCTTTTTTAAGCTTTTGGGTTTCAGGCTCCAATTCTACGCGAAACAATGGTTGAGGGATTCTGTTGCGATTTATTATATTTATAATAGAGCGGGCAGCAAACCCTGCTACATGTAGTGCTTCTTTGACTTCAGCAGGGGGAATATCTGATTCAAGTCCCTTTATGACAATGGTAAGGCCTTTGCTACTTTGAAGCTGATAGGTATAGAGCTTTTTTCTCAGTGTCGAAGTTTTTTATAACCACTCTGTAATTGCTCTCACTATGTCTTTGGATTTTTGTTTCCTGGCTATTTCCTTTAACAAGAGGGGTGACATGGAAATTTTTAGGACCAATGAGCTCGGTAAGCTTTGCAACTAATTTACTGGAGTTACGTTCTCGTAGGTAAATGGGAGGTGGTTTAAATACAATATCAGGTTTGCCTCCTCAACACTGAGAAGTACAGCGAAGCGACTATTACTATAGAGTAGGCTCTAGCTAGTTTTACTGATTTTTGCGATGTTAGTTTTGATGCCACTCGATTTTGGCTTCGCTTGCGCTTTTTTATACCTATCTAGACCAGTTTGTGATGTTCCACTTTTCCCTGCTGGGTTGCTTGAAAAATTTTTGGTTGAATGGTTTGCATTGATGGTTGGTGTGAGTGCATTTTCAATATTGAAAGTGCGCTCAGCCAATGTTGGCGAATTTGTTCTAGCACGATAGGACGAGTGAGAGAGAGACGTGGATGGAACCTGTTTGCACTCTTTACTTGTGGACGCCGTTGGGCTGGGTGTTAAAAATTGAGCGCTCCAAGAGGGCGCATGCGCTGAGAGTGCCAGAGACACTTTTGGAGATTGTTTCAGGTTTGAGTGCGAACTTTGTGTACGCTGTGGAGTTGCAGTCGCATGAGGGCCGCCGCCCAGGCGCTCGCCGTTGTGGGACATGCTACCTCCGCTCGCCAGTCTCTGTATTGAAGGCGAAGGTGGTGAGCGAACCACATTCGTCGTCAACCCGCTATCGACAGTCGTGCCGAGAACATCCGACCTTGCATTGGGGAGAGAAGGTAACATTCTGTGCTCACTAAGTTCCGCGATTACCGGACGCTGCTGGGAAAGCAACTGAGGCAGATCAGGTTTGAGAGCGCATGCGCTGAACAGGAGAGCGCACTGGGTGAGTGGAGAGCGCAATACGCTCATCCACTGACCGCTATAGTTCCGCTGGCTTATTAGAAGCTAACACAAATTCAAATTTTAAGTTTAAAAACTAATATATTTGATATTTCGCACAAACTCCTTCTGCCAATTTCACTCACTGAGTTTTATTATGCGTCTATTTCGCTGGCCTTAAAACTCGAAACATTCAATTATTTCACTCAGCGCGACTGGCAACGCTCGGCAAGACTCAAGCCGACCTAGTACACTAACAAACAGCATCACGAATAAACGATACGAATCGCAGACAACAACAACAATACAACGACCAAAGCTAACGCACAACGCATCCACAGCATAGCGGCTACCACATGCGCCGTCAGTGCGGACATAGCATAAAGAGGAAAACAAGAATTCTAAGCATTGGACGCAGTATGAACGTTTGCTAGGCGTACAACAACAACAACAATTGTAAACCGGCAACAACAACACTAAAGCCACCGGTAATTGTTACAGGCTGCGCTGACTACAGGCGTCAACACTGCGGATCAAGGTGGCCCAAGATCAACTAAGCTGCAACAACAACAAGCATGGGCCTGACAACAGGCGAAGCTGGCCAACGGTGTACGGAGGCATACAACGGTGCAGCGGCAATAGAAACAACGCACGGGCCCATGACGGCTGGCAGTATATAAATAGGTGGTTCTGGGCGATAGAATCACTCTCTGATCCACCAAATAGACAGCGAAGACGTACCGCGATTAATATCACTCTCTGATCCATCAGTAGTCAGTAAAGACACTCCAGCAACAGTAGCACCAAGGTAAAGTATACTCTTTGCATAAGACCGCCCCACGAGTTTATAGTCCTTCCGATTCTCGTGGTGACTAATACCAACGCTAAGACCGCTCCACGAGTTTATGGTTCTACCGATTCTCGTGGTGACTAATACCAACGCTAAGACTCCCCAAGAGTTTATGGTTCTACCGATTCTCGTGGTGACTAATACAAACGCTAACACCGCCCCACGAGTTTATGGTTCTACCGATTCTCGTGGTGACTAATACCAACGCTAAGACCGCCCCACGAATTAATGGTTCTACCGATTCTCGTGGTGACTTATACTAACGCTAAGACCGCCTCACGAGTTTATGGTTCTTCCGATTCTCGTGGAGACTAATTCGTACGTACAGCACCGCGAGTTTATGGTCCTACCGATTCTCGCGGAGACTAGCACTGCCAGCCGCGACCACACAGACGAGGCCCCAAGCCATTAGCAAGTCCAATTATTTAAGTTAATTAAATTATAACAAAAAACCAAAAATCATTTAATTAGTAAAACAACTTATTTAAATTAATTAAAGTAGAAAAATAAAATCATTTAATTTAATTAAATTAATAAAACAAATTAGTTAAGTTAATTAAATTAGCAGAGTAAAATCATTTAATTCTAATTCATTTAGCAAAACTAATAAATTAATGTAAATTAAATTAGTAACTAAATTATAAACAATTGTAACTAAGTAAATGAATTAAATAAAGTATACCACATATAAGTACACGCCCGCTTTCTAACATTAATTTCTGTATACGACCCCTGAAACCCGCTGAGTTTTACCACAGCAGAAATAGAGTCGTTACAGTGTCCTACTCCTATCAAAGTTTGAAACATTCAAATGCTGTAACTTTTTACTGGAGCGTCATAAAACCTTGAAATTTTGCGACGAGGAAGTACTATTGTCAATTTACGATATCGCTATAACAAAGCTGCCCTTGAGTAAAAAATGAAACACTGATGAAACTTCAAATGGCTCTAACTTTTATACTGTACATCCTACACTTATCAAACTTTGCCACATTCAAATGCTGTATCTTTTTACTGGAGCGTTATAAAAACTGGAAATTTTGTGACAATAAAGTACTATTGTCAATTTGCGATACCGATATAACAATGCTGCCCTTGATTAAAAAATGTAACACCCGTGAAACTTGAAATGGCTCTAACTTTAAAACTGTGCCTCCTACACCTATCGAAGTGTGCAATATTCAAATGCTGTACCTTTTTACATAAAACCTTGAAATTTTGCGACAATAAAGTACTGTGGAAAGAATGGAGCACATATAGGAGAGACTTCCTTAAGTTCTTTTTACCGGCCCGTTTCATGGAGAAACTCGATGACCAGATCCGGCAGCGTCACCAGAAGTAACGGGAATCGTTCAAGCAGTATGTAATCGAACTACAGAATCTTATGCGGCACGTGGACTACTCAGAGGAGCAGAATCTGGAACGAATCTTTCAGAACAGCCTGCTACAATACCAGTTATACGTGCACCGTAGAGATTTCGGATCGCTACAAGAGCTAGTAGAGATGGCCGAGGATTTGGAGTGCATACGGGGTGAAAGTGAACTACCAGTAGAGCCACCCACACAACAGAGAACAGAGCAAAGTCCACCACGAGTGGTAGGGAACCGACATGTGACGTTAGAGAACAGAGCGGCACGTATAGATCCCAAAACAGCCTGCCGGCGTTGCGGCCAAAATGCCACATAGCACGTCTGTGTCGCAACGCGCAGATACTGTTTTGTTGGGAGTGTGGTCGTACCAGAGTGAGGACGATTGAGTGCTGCAAGCAGAGAGCACCATCTAACAGAAAACTACAGTCATAAATTTAGCAAGGGTCAGAACAGCGACCCCGGATCTTAGCATGGAAAAACGCACTGCACCGTGTCAAGAAACGAATCTGCGCTAACGTTTCTGTTGGCACAGAAACTATCACCGCGACGCTGGACACAGGTGCAACACGTAGTTTTATGAGCAGAGAGCTGGCACACAAGTTACGCGCTTCCACCAGCAAATTGGGAAAATCCCACACTAGAGTGCATATGGCAGACGGAAGTGCTAGGACAGTCAGAGAGACATTGGTGACGAATGTAAGGCTTGGAGAATCTAGAGCTTCCTGTCATGGCTGACGTTAGTGATGATCTGCTGCTTGGAATAGACTTCTTGACAAGACTGGGAGCAACATTGAAGTGCGGCGATCAAGAGATCACACTGGGAGCTCATAACAGTTGCGTGCAACCCGGAGAAATTGCAAGGTGCACGACAATTCGTGTTGAGAATCTCCCTCATTTCAATGGTTTGCATTCCAAGAAGCACACAAAGGTCAGGAATTCTAAACTACAGACGCACAGCAAAGAATTCACAGAAAACGAACGAATGCGAAAATAAACACAACAAGGAACAAACATGACTCTCACAAATGAATTCACCTGCCACGGACTATGCCGAGCGGAAGCTCACGAAGAAATAGAGAGAAGGACCTCACAAGAATCATCACATGAGGCTCGGAATAAGGACTCGAGCGTACCGAAACGCAAGAAGGTCGCAGAGCTCAGGCGACATACCATCAGAGCAATCAGGGTATTTATTTAAGTATTATTAATTTACGTTCACCTTGGGACATTAAGGCAAAACCTTGTAAGATTGTCCCAATAACATGAAATGGTACATTTAGTACAATAATCCGGACATAATTTAACTTATACTATAAAATACAATAGCTCACAGAGTACAAAAACAGAACATTACAATATGAATTTCAACAATTCATCTTTCAATTCATCAATACAACACAGCTTTGAATCAATAAAAATGTACAGCTATAAATTTGTTATTAGTCACAAAAGGATACATACATATAAACAGTGTACGCGGTCACACACAATCAATAGCGCAACCCAATTCAGCTCATAAATTCATTGCCCCTGGAAGTGTTTATTAAGCTCTTGGGTATGTCCCAACAATTTCGAAAAGTCAACATCAGTGGGAAACAGCCAAGACATAATACGTTGACACAGCGACAGATCAATGGACAACCACGATATAATTAAGTGCACCAATAACAACAGAAGCGACGACACACTGAGCACACGTAACTACAATCGGCCACACCGCAACAGAACTAAACCACAGAGACAACCAACAGAGAAGCATATGCCAAACACAGCCAACTTACACACATTTCAAATCTTAGAGGAACTGCAAGGACCGAAAGGAGCTGACCTACCACGAATCTTATTAGCTGAAATTTTGCAGAGAGCTAAAGATGCACAGAAGAAACCGATGCGAGGGCGAATAAGATATAATCGAGACGCATACCGAGTGACCCTCCAACATGACGCCCTCAACATTGTTCATCATCCGCGAAGTAGGGAGGAAGTATGAGGACGGAAATTATGACAGGTATTTTCCGCACACAAATAGACAGACTCCTCCTACTATGAATAAGCATAGACCTATTAACAAAATACTTATACAGTGTACAAACATCCCCGACATCACACGAGAATTGACAATTAACAAAACGGTAATCGCCCCATGTTAATTACACCAACAACTTTTAACAAAGACGGGGGCGCAGAAAACATGCAACGAAGAATTGGTTAGACCAGTTGCAATGATTGGCTAAGCCAATTAATTGTCATAAGAAAAGATAAGTGCTGCAATTATAAAATATAGCAACAAACACAACGCACTGAAAGAGAAGAAACACATCAGCACAAGTCCTACAACAAAACCTATTCATGTTACATAGGTTATCGCGGAACAGGCAACGCTCGGCAAGACTTAAGCCGACCTAGTACACTAACAAACAGCATCACGAATAAACGATACGAATCGCAGACAACAACAACAATACAACGACCAAAGCTAACGCACAACGCATCCACAGCATAGCGGCTACCACATGCGCCGTAAGTGCGGACATAGCATAAAGAGGAAAACAAGAATTCTAAGCATTGGACGCAGTATGAACGTTTGCTAGGCGTACAACAACAACAACAATTGTAAACCGGCAACAACAACACTAAAGCCACCGGTAATTGTTACAGGCTGCGCTGACTACAGGCGTCAACACTGCGGATCAAGGTGGCCCAAGATCAACTAAGCTGCAACAACAACAAGCATGGGCCTGACAACAGGCAAAGCTGGCCAACGGTGTACGGAGGCATACAACGGTGCAGCGGCAATAGAAACAACGCACGGGCCCATTACGGCTGGCAGTATATAAACAGGTGGTTCTGGGCGATAGAATCACTCTCTGATCCACCAAACAGACAGCGAAGACGTACCGCGATTAATATCACTCTCTGATCCAGCAGTAGTCAGTAAAGACACACCGCATCAAGACTCCAGCACCAGTAGCACCAAGGTAAAGTATACTCTTTGCATGGTCCTACCGATTCTCGTGGTGACTAATACCAACGCTAAGACCGCCCCACGAGTTTATGGTTCTACCGATTCTCGTGGTGACTAATACCAACGTAAAGACCGCCCCACGAGTTTATGGTTCTACCGATTCTCGTGGAGACTATTACGTACGTACTAGCACCGCGAGTTTATGGTTCTACCGATTCTCGCGGAGACTTGCACTGCCAACCGCGACCACACAGACGAGACCCCAATCGATTAGCAAGACCAATAATTTAAGTTAATTAAATTAGCAAAATAAAAATCATTTAATTTAATTAAATTAGCAAAAATAACAATTTAACTTAAATTAAATTAGGATTATAAACGATTGTAACATAAGTAAATGAATTAAATAAAGTATACCACATACAAGTGCACGCCCGCTTTATAAAATTAATTTCTGTATACGACCCCTGGAACCCGCTGAGTTTACCCCAGCCAAAAATAGAGTCGTTACAACATCTGCGGTAAGAGTCAAATCCCAATGAGAATCTCCTTCTAATAATTGCAATCCGCCACATGCCTCATGATATGTGATATATAGTTAACCGTTGACTGTTTTAAATATTCAAATGATGTTGCTCCCGGAATATTAACAGGAATCGTAAATAGAAGTATTCAAGTTGTCTTGGATGCACAGTGTATAACCTGCCGAATGTATTCGTAGAAAAAATGCAGGGATATTCGGTAAGGGTTTACCTCTTTTACGGGGTTCCCAGGTTTTTTAGAGGTTTTCCATGTAAAATAAGTTGGTACGTCTGAATAAAGTCTGGTATTTGCGAAACTTTCCAGTGTATGACGAAGGTGGGATGAACATTTCACCAATTTCATTAGGGTTTACATTGCCATCCACTTTATTATTTATGGCATCGCGCAAATTGATGTATCCTTCGGACCTTTATTTTGCCTGGTTGAATCGAATATAACGAAGACGTTCACTTTCAATTTTAGCTAACGTATCGACAATAAATTGGTGGTATAAATGTCTCCATTTTAATATTTGGTTGTCTATATTGGTCCGAATCATAAGCCTGTGTGCATAGAAATTAATGCGCAAACTTTTTATTCGTTTCTTCGCCTAAGTTTCAAAAAAAATGTATTGTAAATATAAATTTGTTTATTAAATTTTTAATTGTTATGTTAGCCTGTTCTGGGATTCCTTTGTTTGATGTTTATATGGTAACCATCCTCGCCCTCCCAAAAAATAAAAGGATACTGTAGTGCGACGTAAGAACGATGAGTACGAATATCTGCAATGACTTGTGTGGTGTTATTGTGGCGCATGATGCGTATATCGAGTTGTTACAATGTATCGCCAACCATTACTGTCTCCTACTTCAGTCACTGTTGGAGCATTAAAACGCCGATAGACACTCTATCGGCTTTAATAACAATCATATAATTATCGTTTTGTAATTGATTGGAAACTATTATATATATATATATATATATATATATATATATATATATATATATATATATATATATATATATATAAATATTTGTATTTGTATTTTATGATAATCAATATTGTTACGAAATTTCGTATTATAACTTTACCTTATTTAAAATAGATTGAAAGCTAATTCAAAAATAGACAATTTTTGTCAAACTATTTCCAATCAATTGTACAGCACAATGAAATATCTAATACTGAAATGTCTGTAAAATTTATAAATATATTTGTAAAATGCATATAGTCTTGTAAGACAACAACGGAACACAGCGGAGAACCCTGAGGAATGCCATTGTCGAGGGGATATGCATTTGGTAGCTCTGCGTTAACTCTAACTCTTAGTTTTCAGTTTGATAAGGAAGCTCTGTCGATATTAAATTTTTATACCCTTTACCTTTAAAAAGGTAAATAGGGTATACTAACTTTGTGCTTTTAAGAGGGGTTGCAATTTCGAGAAGGAGGCATAGTAGGTATGGACATATATATACAGATATGATCAGAATCACTTTCTAAGCAATTTTTTTTGTCCGTCCGTCTGTCCGTCTTTGGCCACTTTGTTTCTACACCGTTAGAGCTATCTTAATGAAATTTTGCAAAAGTATAGTCTGGACAATGATACAGAACCAGATTGCTATACGGGCGGATTTGGAGAAAGACCACGCCTACCTCCCATATAAGGAACTTTTTTCCCTTTTTTTAAAATGACTATAACTTCGGTCCAATTGACGGAATCGTGACATTGTTTTGCAGTTTGTTTTGGTCAAAGATTCTATGCACATGACCCAGGCAAGTGACCACACAGACTTAGTACATACTCAATTTCACCAAGAGGTACAATGTCATATTCCCATCAAGGGAGGAGTGGAACGATAGCCCAACATGGCTACACGATGATTCGCAAAAATGGTGTACAGATGGATCCAAAACGCTCCAGGGGGTAGGAGCAGGAATAGTGGGACCTAGAGCACACAAATCAATAACCCTAAATGCAGATACCACGATTTTCCATGCGGAGCTCTATGCTATAATGGAAACAGTGGAAATCTTATCTAAAAGAGGACTTAAAGGAGTAAAAATTAAAATACTCTCAGACAGTCAATCAGTCCTCAAAGCTCTTAAAAGCTACACATTTGCATCAAAAGTCCTTATAGAGTGTAACAACGCACTCAACGAACTGGCCAGCCAAAATCAGGTCTCTCTGATTTGGGTGCCATGACACGAAGGACACGAAGGTAACGAAAAGGCAGACCTTTATGCCAAAAAAGGGGCTGAAGGATCATTTATTGGACCCACCCCCTTCTTTGGCTTTAATAAAAACAACATAAAACAAGAGACCAAAAAATGGATCCAACATAAAATTAGCGAATATTGGAATGGCATTGACGGCCTCGACCACTCCAAAAAATTCCTGAGCTTTGACGCTAATAGAGCAAAAATCGCTCCTACCTTAAACAAAAAATGGCTTAGATCACTCTCTGGAGCAGTAACAGTAACTTCGCCTGCAACAAACACCTACACAAAATAGGTATATCTAGCACGAGCACTTGCAGATTCTGCTGTGATGAGTCTGTGGGACACTTAATCACCAACTGTGATGCATTAGGCCACAGGAGACACAGGATCTTAGGTTCCTTTATACTAGAAGATGAAGACCTTCAAATGCTCTCTCCAAAGGAGCTGGTCCGATTCCTTGATATACTAAGTATACTAAATAATTAAGTACGAAGGGGCGCACAATACATCAAGTTGGTCGCCGTGCATAAAGGCCTTAGCCTAACCCGTACAACCATTACAACATTACATTACATTGTTTTGCAGTTATGGAGATGTGGGCTCCCCTAAACACTGTGCAAAATGTGGACGGTATATATTCACAGCCACGCCCACTATTAACAAATATTAATAACTTAAGATCTGGTAGAGATTTACGAACGAAATTTTACGGGAACGAACATGTGGACATTACAAAGCTATCTGTAACAAATGGGGCTGATCAGAGAAAAGACACGCCCACTTTTGATATAGGGAACTTTCGGGTCCAAAATTAAAATTAGCCTACCTATGCTCGTACTGATGCCAGCGGAATAAAAATTTGCAGAAATATACATGGGGTCCATAATAGTGTGCGTGCAGAATATGGAGATCATAATAGAACTGCCACGCACACAATTAGCCAAAAATCATTACTGTGTTCCTATTAAAGATATATCACCGAAATTTCACAGAAAGGTTGCGGGTACTAACATTAAACACCACACAAAAAATGGGCGTGTTATTTCTGCAGCCACGCCCACATATTATTATAACTTACGACCTATACAATATTTTTGGACAAAATTATATATTAGTACATACGTATATGGACCCTGTAAAGCCATATACAAGATTCGGGGTCGATTAGATGAAGTATACGCCTCCCTCCCATATAATGAACTTTGCTTCTAGTGATGATACATGAAAACAAATTGGTAGATGTATATAATGGGTCAGTGCTAGCATGCGTTCCAAATATGGGCAGATTATTACTACTGCCACGCCCAAAATTATCCAAAAATCGTTACAAGGTTCCTATTTAAGATTTATCACCGAAATTTGACAGGAAGGTTGCGGGACTAACATTAAACACCACACAAAAAATGGGCGTGTTTTTATACAGCCACGCCCACTATTGACATATTATAACTTGCGACCTATATAAAATATTTGGACGAAATTATTATTAGTACGTATGTATATGGACCCTATAAAGCCATATACAAGAATTGGGGCCTCCCTCCCATACACAGGAAATGGGGTCGATATAATCAATTCAAGGTACCCTACCAAAAATTACCGTGAGTATGCTCCTAATGATGATTTATGCAGAAAAGATCCCAATTGTTGAACTCGCACGCACAAGAAAAGGTAAAGGGTATTTCGTAGTCGGTCGAACCCGACTTCAGACTTCTTTACTCGTTTTCACTAATTTTGTACAATTTATGTTCAATTGTCGGCTCTCTAAACCTTATTGTTTTTTTGTTTATTTATTATTTGCTGCTTTACACAACTTTGTGTACATACTTCTCAAAAATAAATTTCAAAACTGACAGATTCACTGATCGTTCTCAACTCAACAAGAATAGGTGAGTTTTTTGAGTTATAGAAACACTGAAGTCTCAACGATTGAAAAAAACCTGGTGGTCCATCAGCATTAGAAAAGTTCTCTACTGAGCTACAGGAGTTTGCTCTTATCGTTAGATAGAGCAGAAGAACGGTAATCTTCTGCACAGTTAGCACAGAAGGTGTGGGAGCAGTTAATGAGAGTGTGTGGTGGGAGGTCGCAGTTAACACAAGCAGGGGCTCCTTTGCAGTGTTTAGCTGTATTTGCCAGTTTCTGGTAATGTACCCTCTTATTTATACTGTATGCCAGGATATGTCGATTTTGTCCGGAAGATGGTAAACCAAAGGTTAAGAGTATAACTCCGCTAGGATGTGATCTGAGTTCTAGGTTCTTCTGGAATTGAAGATGGAACCGACTCCTTGGGAATTTAGTTCACGAACCATTTCTTCATCCGAACATCAATATAAAACACAAAAAAAAAATTTTTTTATTTTTATTTCCATATGTTTATTTATTTGATCTTCTAACAATAGACTAACAATAAGTAGGCAAATCTTACAAACTAATTAATTAACAATAAAACGCCTCGCCAGTACTTAGTGTATTTTATATATCAGTGTTCTATTTATATTGGCTGCTAAAAATAAATTAAATCCATAGAATTTGTACTAGTACATAAGTATAAAATAATTTTTTTTTCCCTTTATTTCACACATCTGTCACCATTATATTGACACCTAGTACATGATTTGACAATTTGTTTGGAAATTAATATTAAATACACATTTTGGCCAAGAAGTGATACAACAAAAATTATTTACATTAATTATAATACTTCACTATAATTATATTATAACAATTTTTGATCAAAATTATGTTTATGATAATTATTTACATTTACATTAATAATACTATTACTAATATGTGTAGTCTGGATTTCCTAGTTCGTTTGGTCGAGTTCTCTTTAAACGGCGCATGGTGGTTTCTTCTAGATGTAGCAACTCGTTTATTTTTTCGTTATTATGCCCATGCAGTGTATCGTAGTGTTTTGTGGATATCTTTTTTATTTCTTCGTCAATTCTTGTCATATTTAGTTTGCGGTGTATATCTTCATTTCTTGTGTATCAACCAGACTTTATGATAACTCTTAATATTCTAGATTGATGTCTTTGATTTTTTTGTATGTGTGACCGCTTTGCCGTTCCCCATACTTGGAGTCCGTACGTCCAAATTGGCTTTATACTACACTTGTATAACAGTAACTTGTTGTTAATTGTGAGTTTAGATTGCTTACCCGTTGCCTAAATTTTTCTTTTATTTGTTTCGTTTTTTCTTTGATGTGGTAGTGCCAATTTAGCTTTGAGCCCATGTTTATACCAAGGTATTTAGTAGTAGACCCTATTTTTATATCTTTATTGTTTATTTTAATAGGTATTGGGTTAAATTTTGTTTTAGTTGTAAAAATTATTTGTACAGTCTTATCTTCATTAATTTTCAAGCACCATTTATCAAACCATTCCTTAAAATTCTCTGTGTATATCTGCAGATTTGCAGTCGCAGTATTTAGATTTTTGTCAGATGCTAAGATTGTGTCGTCAGCAAAGGTAGCAATTATGGTATTCAGTTATTTTGGAAGTGGTATATCTGAGGTATATATGACATTTAGCAGTGGTCCTAAAACACTCCCTTGAGGAACTCCAGCTGTTGTAAGATGAATAGACGAACACTCTTCATAATATTTGACGTAAAAGTAACGATCACTAAGATATCTTTCAACAATCAAATAGTAGTCAAGTGGCAGCATCGTCTTCAGTTTATGCAGCAGTCCTTTATGCCATACTTTGTCAAATGCTTTTGCAACGTCTAAGAATACAGCAACGCATTACCGCTTATATTCTATGTCTGTTTCAATTTTGTTTGTTATACGGTGTATCTGTTGAATTGTTGAATGTCGTTTTCTGAAGCCGAATTGATGATTTGGTATAATGTTTTTATTGTCAAGGATCTGGCTAAGTCTATCATGTAATAGTTTTTCAGCAACTTTAGAGATTATGGGAAGTAGGCTAATTGGTCTATACGACGAAGCAGTTGTTGCATCTTTTCCCTGCTTCGGTAGTGCAATAATTTCAGCAACTTTCCATACTTTGTGAAAAAATTGTAGTCGGAACATTGAGTTGATAACATTCCTTAAGTAGTATAAACTATAGTAGGTAGCTCAGCGAGAGCTTTTCCTGTCAACATATCGTATCCTGGTGTTTTTTTTTTGTGGTTTACTTATTTTTTTTATTTTTTTTTTATTATTTTTTTTTAATGCTATTAATTATTTTTGTTGTGTTTTTTTTCTTAATTTTTGTTGTAATGTCTATATTTAAGTCATGAGCGTGTTTCAATATATCGTCATTTGATAGGACTTTTTCAAAGTATTTAGCCAATGCAGTTGCTTTTTTTCATTGGTAGTAGCCCATGAGTTGTCATCTTTCCGTAGTGGTGGCTGATACCTTATCTGAGTTTTTAATTTCTTTGTGCATTTCCATAATGAGTAGTTAGTATCCTGGGTAGGCGTCAAGTTTTTTTAGGTAATTTTCAACTTCTATATTTTGTCTTTTAGTTAATATTTTCTTAAGTTTTTTGCAGGCTATATTTAAATTGTTTATCCTCAGGCGATCTAGTTAGCTGCCACCTCTTTCTCAGCTTTCTCTTCTCAATAATTTGCTTTCTTATGAAAATATCCGTTGTAGGTTTATTTCTTCTAAATTTATGTTGTTGGCTTGATTTGATTCCTGCATCTAGGACCACATCGTTGAAGTGAATAATGGCACATTCAATGTCTAATTGTGTTTTTAGTGTGATAGACATATTCAGTTGATTTTCAATATGCTGTCTATACTCATTCCAGTTTGTTTTGTGGTTAAAAATCTTAGCTATTGGTTCTATGGGTTTGATGTCAGTTGTGTAGTCAAGTATTATCGGAGCGTGGTCTGAAGAAAGTTCAAAACAAGCTTTAATTTTTAATTGGTTACACTTTATGTTTTTTGTTATGCTGAATTCGATTAGATGTGGTATCTTTTTCCTATCTGTTGGCCAGTATGTGGGTTCACCTGAGCTTAAAAATTTGCAGTTATTTTTGTTTATAGCATTAATCAGATTTCGTCCTTTTTTATTGGTTAGCCTAGATCCCCAGTCAGTGTGTTTTGCATTCAGATCTCCAGCTGCAATGAATCTTACGCCAAGCGTCTTTATGTAGTCATCATATTGATCCGTCGTTATTAGGTGTCTGGGAGGACAGTAAACTGAGGAGATGAGTATTGTCCCACTTGTATCCTCAATTTGCATAGTAGCGGATTGAATATGAGGTGTTGTATATGGTTGCCGTTCTGTATGTTTTAATAGTGAATTTATTATGATAGCTGTCCCACCATGAGCATTACCATCAGGATGATTTGTCACATAAATTTTATATCCAGGAAATGCTAAATAGCTTTTGTTTGAAAAATGTGTTTCTGAAACTAGAGCTATATCAATTTTCTTGTCAGACAAAAATTGCGTCAACTCAAGATAATGTTATGCTAGGCCATTTGCATTCCAGGCTACAATTATTAAACTATTACTTTCGTGCATTTAAGCTTGTTAGTAACATTGTAATGATATTAGTCTTTTGAGTGATTAGTGATTTCACCATGTCTTTAAGTTCATTAATATCACTATCGTTTGAATTTTTTGTATTTTCTTCAGTTTTATTTGGATTTGACGACCCTGCAATTTCGCCTGGCTTAACTACTGAGCTTACGCCTGGTTTAACTACTGATCCATCCATATTTTTAGTCTGAAGTAATTATGGATCCTTTCTGCGTAGAGATGGAAACCTTTGAATTTGTATGGCTTTGTATATTTCACAGCCTTTATAGTTTGCAGTATGATTTCCGCCACATAGGGCACATTTAATTTCAGCTGCGTTGGCTATTTTTTTTGACATTCACTTGTTAGATGCTTTCCAGCGCATTTCACACATACTGGATCCCTTGTACAGTAGTTTTTTCTATGTCCGTATTTTTGGCATTTGGTGCATTGCGCGACTTCTCTTTTATGATGAGGTGCCTCAAAAACTACTATGCAATGCATTAATTTGTTAATGCTACAAATATCTTTATTGTTAGTATTTGTTTCCAGTTCTATGCTAAACAGTGGTAGCGGTTTTTTTGTTGTACGTTGAGTTATGTTAGTTATGTTTAAAGCTTTGTGACCGTTTTCACCAAGCTCATTTTTAATTTCTTCTTGGTCTGCGGAGGGGTGCATATTGCGAAGAATGACTTTGAAACCTCTTTCATTTTTGGGTTTAAATGTGCACAGCTTCGTACCTTTTTGCTTTAGCATTTGGAATATTTTTGTGTATGTTTCCGAGTCATTCGATTGAACTCGTACTTCATTGTTTGTTAATATTTTAAATATGAAGTTACTGTCTGCAACAGCGGTAAGCGCATTTTTTAACGTCTTTATGCACTCCACGCCTTGTACGTATATAGGGGGTGGTTTGTTTCAACTTTTTTTTTCGGACTACTTCTTTTTTCTTTTTCGGACTCATTTTGATCAACTTGTCCACTATGCGAGGGTTCAGCAAGTTCGTCATCATCAACGGTCAAAGAAGCAAATCTGTTTTTTCTTTCTGAAGTAGTATCGCTCAACCAGTAGTTTGATAACTTGCTTTGGCTTGGATTTTTTGCTTCTTGTTAGTGTTGGGAGTTCTTTTCGGTTTATCTGTCGTGGGTGAGGTTCGTGCTCTCTTTGGTAGCGATTGCAGTTAACTTACCTGCACGCCTTTTGGTGGAATTTGCACACAGGCAGAAGAACATGTTGATGTCGCAGTTGTAGTCGAGAATGTAGTTGTTGTACCGTACGTAGAGAAGGCAGATGTTGTTGTTGCTGACGAATTTGTTGTAGTTGTCGCACAATCCACTGCTATACTGGAGCAAGACATTATTGGGGGTTTGCCTTGTGCACTCCACGAAGAGTGGAGTGACTCGCTCATAGATCTCGTTCTTTCCCACGGGGGAGACCGCTGCACACTCATGGCGATAACCGAATATACTTTGTTGTTAATTTTTTAAAAATTTTATTTATTATTATTTTTGCTATATTTTAATCTTATTTATGTATGTATGTATGTAAAATATCACGAAAAACAAAACTTTTTGGTGTGGTAACTCTAATCACTTATTATGGCCAGAGTCCACTGTGGCAACACCACACACAACACGCCTCAAAAGATTGGACTTACTATTAAATGTATTAAATATTAATTAATTTCTATATGATACTAAAATAAATTTAAATTGAATTACAATTAAGCCCAAACACTAGTGCGGGATAAATATAGTTAATTTAGCTCTTAAGATTTAATTACTTATTGTTAGGCTCGAAATGAGTGAATTCAATAAATAATTGAACTGTTTAAATATATATATATATATATATATATATATATATATATATATATATATATATATATATATATATATATATATATATTCCTAAATTAGTATCTCTAACTACTTTTAATCTTCTTTTCATTGAATAAATTAAATTCTGCATGTCGTATGTATCAGGAATATTGTTCCATTCTTCTAATATATGTATAAGATTTCAGTTGTTCATGGTTTGTTGGATGTCTTTTGGTCACTTTTTTTAAAAATAATCCCACAATTTTTCAATGGTGTTCATATCTGGGCTTTGGGCTGACCCATCAAATACTTTTTTACAATTATAAAGGACCCAAGTCCTTACCATATATGCCTTATGTTTTGGATCATTGTCCTGATAAAATTTGAACAGAGGTTTGTTGACGTCTCTTGGCACTATTGATAAAATTTTTTTATGTTTTCGCCAGACTTTATTAGGCCCATCGTTGTAATACAGCATTATTTTCGTTTCGTCCAAAATATGACGTTATCCCAGAAGTTATCAGGTTACTCCATGTACATCTCAGTAAAACACAATCGCTTTTGAATGTTCGCTTTTGATAGAAATGGGTTTTTCGCGCCACTCTTGATGAGAATTTATTTATTTTCAATACCTGTCGTACAGTTTCGTATGAAACCACAACACCAAACTCTTCTTTTAGGTCCTTAGCAAGCTCTCTCGTCGAAATCTGTGGGTTTCCACCCAGTATACTTCTCAAACGGCGTTCTGTTCGCTCTGATATTTTGCATGGTCATGGGGAAGACTTAAGCTCCAGTCTATTTTCATTTTTCACGCGGTTTAAAATGTTATATATTGTTTTTTTATTCAAAACATGTCTACTAATTCTTTGACAGTTTTCCCTATAGAGTGGTTATAATAAACCAACTGCCTAACAGTAAATGATGTTCTTTCACCAGGCATCAGGATTTCAAAATATTATTATTATTATTATTATTATTATTATTATTATATAATTAATTAATTATGATTGCAAGGTGTTAGGGGAATGAGTACTAGCTGCAGAGGTTTTCGACTCGAAGAGAAAATGATTTTATAGAAAGAAATAAAAAATAAAAAATAAAAAATAACTACACAACAACTGTTCAATTTGAATAACAAAGGAAGAATAAAGTACTATTATTGTTTGTATTTGGTTGTAAACACATGAATTAAATAAAATAAGTTTAAAAAAATCACCAAAATAAAGTTTTACTTATTTGAAAAAAAAAAGAATCATGATTTTTTTCATAGTGTAAACAATTACTTGACATACTGTAAATAGGCAGGCAGGGTGATAACCATGGCATAATAATCGGCCAAACTAACAATAAAAACGAAAAAACTTGCTCGAGAAACAGACTGGATCCTTAAAAAGACCAGCTAAAAACTGAGAGCTGAATCATCTCTCGAACAGATCACACGAAATAATCCGAATGTTGTTAACCCAAATGTTATTAATATAAAATCGAATAATTCTGCAATTGCTAATAAGATACTACGACCATGACTAATTGTTATTAACGATACTAACGATTTAAAAAAAAATGCATTCTATGCTTATCACAACAATAAAAAATAAATGTTTAAATAACAATACTTATAGAGTAAATACTTTTACCTCATGTGACTACCGGTCTGTAACAAAAATGTTTACAAACGAAAATATCTCTTGGATTAGCTACGAAGACAATAAAAGTCATGGCTAAGAATCTTCATCATTCGTGTGACCAGGAACCAATAGTAAATGAATGAAAGCACAAGGTCTAAAAACAGTCAGCGCCATAAATAAACTCAAGTGGAAGACTAAGCAGCCTCTAGAAATATTTCTTCCCACATTTGACCCAGCTGAAGATGTTAAAAAAATATATGGAATTAAAAACATTTTAAATACAATTGTTAAAATTGAAGCCTTAAAATCATCAAACTTAATACCCCTATGCAAGAATTGCCAATCATTTGGCCATTCAATAAACTTTTGTGGTAAACCTCCACGATGTGTTAATTGCGCATGAAAACATGCAACAACTGATTATGTAAAACAAACATCTCAAAATCGCAAGCTATCGAGGTTGTGTAATTACAAAGGAACTCCAAAAAATTAAGGCCAAAAACCTATCACAGGCTTCTAAAACAATCATTCATGAAAATAATAGACCTCAAAGCCATAGAAATGTATAAAGCCATACAGTACACAGGATACAATACAATATCAACCGGTAAACACACATATTGGCCCTCAGATATCAACAAGATCCCTGATTTATTGACTTTTTTATATTCAAAAACATTCCTGCGAACCATCTCACCATCGCCGAAAATTCTGATATGAGCCATTCGCCATACTGTTAGTAATCTCTGAAATCCAACTCAAAATTAGTCTCTTCAAAGTTAGTAAATAATCTAACTGACTGGAAATATTTCCAATTGAAATTGGGAAACTCGGTTACACCTGCTGACCATATTCTTGTCAATGAACAACTGGAAGATGAGGGACTCCAGTTCACCCCGAAAATCCAAAATGTAGCCTGAAAGAGCTGTGTCTAGATCTGTACGTTGTTGTTCATTTGCATTTCGAAGAATCTATTTTGCAATATGAACCCCTTTTTCTGCTAGTCCATTGGAGCGTGTATAATTGGGATTGGAATATGTTTTAATTTCAGCTATTGTCATTTTGTTTTTGTGGACATTTTCCATGTTGTTAAATTGTATTTTGAGTGTCCATGCCGTTACTGAAAATTCTTGCGAAGTGTTTTGAGAGAGTAGTTGCTTTCTGAATGTTCTTTTGTGCCAAGGTATTATACTCTTTTTTTATGGGTGGTTTATGTATTAATGCACTGTTTACTTTTTTCGTAGCCTTCCAAAGGGAGTAATTTGTAGCGGCTGTCGTCGCTAATTGTTTAGATAATTATCTAGTTTGCAATCCTCATATTGTTTTATCGTTTCCTTCAGTTCTTTTGCCGGTTTATTGAATTTAGCTTTGTTTTCAGGGTGTCTAGTAAATTTCCATTTTTTCCTGAGCCTTCCTTTTTCTCCTATTTTATGCTTAATGCGAGCTTGATAGTAGTAATTTCTGATGGACTTAGAATTCGTGCTGATTTAATTGCTGCTTTACAGCATTTACATTATCTTGATGGAAGATTATCTTACCTAATTGTGGTCGTATTTTTTATCTCTCAAGCAGATTGTATCCAAGAAAGCAATGTGACAAACATATTCCGGCTTCATCGGGGCATTTCAGCGACTTCAGAAGCAGATCGCCGGCAGAAACGCACTGTGTCAACTCTGGTGTCAAGTGGTTCCATGTTTAATTAATTAATGGTTATGAACTGACGCTGAAACTTATCCGGATTGCAACGGAAAACGCCAAAACCAACAGTTAAAATAACTACATAGATTTCTTCATAACAAAACGCATAAAGCCCGAACATCTGACTATACTTCGAACTCTCGTTTGACCTCGCACCAGTTATATTGACATATCGAAGAACTCCCCAAATAACTTATAGTTCAAAAAATACTTATTATAACGTGACGGATTGGTGTCATTTTCGTACAATGCTGGAGCAAAGACTTGACATAAACATTATCATTAAAAAACGATGAGATACTGACAGTGCAGTAGCATACTGAAACGATAATATTGTTACGAAATTAACACGCCATCTGATTGGTTGATGGTTTTTGGGGTGAGCCTAAAAATACACACGCGAGAAGGCATGCGAAGCTGCGTTCGGAGGCTGGTTGAGGTTCTCGTGTGCAAGAGATATATAAGCTACTGCACAATTGGCATCGGGAACAGTGAAGAAGTGAAAGTGGCCAAGTGAACATCGTGTAGCAGCAGCAGCGAAACATTGATCGTAGCCGAAAGTGAACATCGTAGTAGCAGATCAATTAACCAGGACAGTGACAAAGTGATCATAGCCGAATCCTGAAAGTGACAGCAAGCAGCGTGAGCGTCGTGTTAACAAGTTATCGTCGCAGAGCGGACATCGTCTTTGCAACGGGCAGTTGAGAGTGATCCTCGCAGAACGGACGTCGTGTTAGCAACGAGAGTTCAAAAGTCAGCGTCGCAGAGCAGACATCGTTTTAGCAACGAGCAGTTGAGCAGTGATCGCCGCAGAGAGGACATTGTATTAGCAACGAGCAGTTGAAGCGTATGTAAGTAACACATTGTGGCGCAACAACTGACTAACTGAAGGAAACATAAGCGAAGACAAAGTGTGAGAAGCAGCAGATAGAAATAAAGCCAATAGTAAGGTGGACGAATACTAAGAGAGCCAATTGTTCCAACTGAAGCAGGAATTTTTTGCTTATTACACAATCCAGCGATAAGAATTCTAGTATTGAGCTTGGTATAAAATGTCAGAGAGGCAACTACGTAACAATATAATTTACGCTGCAAATAGATACACCACACCAGCACCAAAAATCATAAATAATGAGTAAGAAATTCCCACAGCAATCAAGGAAAGCACCAGAAAGAAGAGGAAACTGCAAAAACAATGGCAGGACTCACGGTTACCAGCGTATAAAAAGAGATTAAACCCACTTTTCTTCTTCAGTCACATATGCCAGCCGAGTATCGGTAGAGACTAAAAACTATTCACGGCGAACTGAGAGCTCTCTGAGTGACATGAAAATTTTATTGAAACAACGTCTGTTTAAACGTCTGTTGTATTGTTGAATAGAGCGGATGTATTTAATTTCCTCCGTTTTCGGAAATTGTTTTTTGGTATTAAAATAAAATAATAGTAGCGTATATTAACGAAAGTAATTGCGTGTGTGCGGTGCTTCTGATATCATATTGTTCATTGCTGGCAACGGCGTGTTAAGGTGCATAAATATTTTCATTAAACACAAGAGCGGGAACACGAGTGTAGTAGGTTGATAGCGATTTCACGATGAGTGTTGCTCGATCTCCACCATTGGCGCCAAAACAAGAACAATTGAGCGGTATGGCATCTCTCTTAATATAGAGAAACCGGTCGCGGATGCAACTGCAACTCATCACAGTAAAATTGCGACTGCTCCCAGCAACCCAAGTAACCAGCGATCGATACTCAGATCAAATACAGTACCCAATCGATCCACTGGCACTTTCCGCGCATGCGCACTCTTAGAGTGCTCAGTGTTCAACACCCAGCCCAACGACGTGCACAATAAAAGAGTGCACCAAAGTTCAATCGATGCCTCTTTCTCACTCGTCTGAGCATGTTAAAGCGAAGGCACCAATAGTAGCTAAGTGCACTTTTAATACTTGCAAAGACGGAAAGTACCATAAGTATTTTCCGCATACACCGCCTACAAAGTATCCAACAAAACCGTTGGCTACCACCAGAGACCGTGTTAACGCCAAAAACCAATAATGATATCCACCATGTTTTTATTTGGAAATACCTACCAACAATACTTCAGCATGCAACCATCCCCGATATCATGCAGCTTAAAAAAGTTAACCACCTCCACCGCTAAATGCAACAACAAAGACAGCATATAAGTATAACAAAACATTTACTCACAGAGGATCGGACCAATAAACGTAAAGGTTGCGAGGAGCTCAGAAACCTGAAGTGACGGCCTAATAATGGAAAGCACAAATCACACCATCAAGACTATGGTGGCCGAATTTGCGAGTCAACGGCAGCAGAAGTGGGGTGACTTGCTTCCCGAATTGACTCTAGGCATTAATACTAGTGTATCGGAGACAACGGGGTACAGTCCGGCTTATCTGGTACAGGGGCGTGAACCGCGACTACCAAAGGTGCTGTAGGATGAGACAACGTTGGATACAGAGCTACCCCCACAGACTGCTAACGAACGAGTGGATCAACTACAAGAAGCTTATCGCATCGTGAGGCAAAACTTGGAACGAGCAACACAGGATCAAAGAAGATATTATAATCTGCGACGCCGAATGTGGACGCCAGTAGTTGGACAATGGGTCAAGCAACACCACTTGTCCAAAGTAACAGAACACTTCGCCGCCAAATTAGCACCACGATACAAGGGACCCTACCAGATAGTAAATTCCACCGATCATCGTGGAGCTGCAGCGAAATGGAGACAAACGCAGGAAGACCGCTCAACTCAGCGAAATTAAAACGTACTGTGCGCCTGGTAACCACGAGGAAGCCAACAATGACCCACACTAATACAAAGGAGAAACGGTGAGAGGACCAGGAGAGCGAAAAACTAAGAGCGAAGACAACCAGATTGCCGCTCTCGTGGAATACCGTTACCCCACCAAAACGGGTATAAAAGGGCACCCACGCCACCATACAAGCCTCTTTGATCTTCAGCTCACATAAGTAAAGCAAAAGTTCTCAAAACTAACAAACAAAAAGATAACCGGAAAAAACCCACGATGGCTCAAATAACGGTAATCCAAATCGCACGCGTCCAAGTAGAAGAACGCGCCACCCCGTCCGACGACGAAGTCATCACCATCACCCAGCAACAACCGGAGGCATCGCGATCAGGAGGTCGGATATCGCCCGTCTACGGCCGGACTGTCTACTTAACGATGTCCTGATCGATTTTTATTTGAAATGGCTCCAAGAGAACCTGGTGCAGAGCAGGAAGCGGGGTAGAGTGCATATTTGTAGTACTCATTTTTATACCCGACTCACCAGACAACGGAGAACTGCAGCCGACAGGCACATGGGCGTAAAACGATGGATAAAGGAAAAGAACCTTTTTGATACCAATTTGAGAATGGTGCCCATAAACGAGGCAAATCACCGGTATTTGGCCATTGTCTGTTTTCCCGGAACTCTGGTGCCACAATATTAATATTCGACTCCCTGGACCGAAGCTCACACGAAGAAGAGGCCGAAATACTGAGCGGATACCTGAACGAGGAATAGTGCACTAAATTTATGGAAGACCCACCACTACCCATAAATGCTACCAGGGTACCCTACCATCGGCTTAAAACGCCTTAACAGATAAACAACACCGATTGTGGCGTTTATCTACTCCAAAACGCAGTGAAGTTCCTAACACAGTCCATACCAGGAAACACATGGCACACGGCTGACTTGTCTATCTGGTTCAGCCCTCAGGATGCCAACCACAAACGGGCAGAAATATGTCACCTGATTAAACAATTAGCCGGGGCCGAGAAACGGAAAGAAACCGGAGAAATTCTCCTAAAACAAGCGAAGGAATCACATCCACTGGACCCGCCTGGGACACAAAGCCAAGAACAGGAAGAACCAGACACCTCGGACAGCGGCAGAAGTACACCTGGAAAAGACAGAATTACAACCAAAACTCACCTGGAATACTACCCGCATCGAATGAACCACACAAGGAAGACCTCCATTTCCACAGTGTACAGGAACTAGAGGGAGACAAGGCGAATGGGCTGCCAACGGCACTGGTAACGAAAACGAAAGGATACTGAAAGAAACCCAACCTAGAAAAAAACGCCTACGGTTCGAACAACTTCCGTACCGGGTCGTAGTGTACCGCGAGGAAGCAATGTTTCTCCTTCGTCCAAAAAGTAGGGAGGAAGTGTAAATGGTTTTGACCGACTCTCCCTAGAGACTAGCACACACCACGGACACTACCACGAACACACAGACATATTAGGGTAGTAATAAAATATCTATATATATAAAAAAAAGTTGTCCTATGTTCGTGATTTTATAACTCGAGAACCACTCAACCGATTTTCAAACGAATACATGCGTTGGAAAGGTCTACTTTCACTGATGGTTTATAAAAAAACACATCGAAAAATTTCTACGAATATGCGTTATACGCACACTTTTATGATAGTGTGTTTTCCCCATATAAAATGTTTTTTTTTCTTATGAGAATTACATTTTGTCGGTATAAGGCTCTGCTTGCTCGCGTCATTTGACTTATTTAATTTCTGTGTGTTTATTGATTGTCATTTAAGTTTACAGTGTGAGCATTGACATTTTTTAATTATTGATTTGTAATCTTTCAGTTAAAATTAAAATCTTTTGCATCAAAAAAAAATTTAAAAAATTAATCAACAATGCCGCGACGAAGCCGTTCACAAATTGGCCGACGAACACGCCACAGCAGTCAAATACGTTTAAATAGATTTAATCAGTATGAACAAGAGCGATTAGAAAGTAATGAATTAGCAAGGCAATGAATGGCACGATCAAGATCAAATCAAAATCAAGAACAAAGAGAAGAATGTATTGAAAGTGTGAGAGTTAGAAACAGAAGAGATCGTGAACGTAACACTGAACGTGACAATGAAAACTGGCAACAATGGAGACGTAGCCATTCAATTGGAAATTTGAATCGTGCAGGTTTTAATTATGATCATAACATTGATTCCGCTTCGCATCCATCTATTCAAATTGGCAAAATGAATAAAGTTTGTAATAAATGCAATGCATTTAAATTTAAAAATGAAACCGATGGAATGTGTTGTGCTGGCGGAAAAGTTAAATTAACACCATTAAGTCCACCAAATGAGCCATTATTCTCTTTGGTTGGTGGCACAACAAATCAGTCAAAACATTTCTTGAAATTCATTCAGTCGTACAATTGTTGCTTTCAAATGACATCATTTGGAGCACAACACATTGTTCGTGATAGATTTATGCCAACTTTTAAGGTAAATAATGTGGTTTTCAATTCAGATATTAATATATGTTTTGATTTATACGAAAATTCTAACCAAATTTATACGAAAATTCTAACCAATTTGTTGAATATTAATTAAAGATTCAGGGTCGGGTGTACCATAAAATTGGTTCGTTATTGCCATTCGACAACCAAGAGTATCGCTTTCTACAAATTTATTTCATGGGAAATGGAGATGAAGAAGTTGATAAGCGTTATTCAAAAATTCCGAAATTAAGCAAACCAATTATTCGTGAATTACAAATATTATTACATGAACATAATGAATTGGTTAGAGTGTTTAAATCACAAATTGATAATGTGACTGCTGACAATTATGGAATAAGAATAAATGCGGATAAAACGCCAGCTGGCCAACATGTAGGAAGACTTAATGCACCAAGATTGGAAGATGAAGTAGCGATTGTCATGGTTGGAGAAGAATTCAATAGGCGTGATATTATTTTGCAACGTAGAAATGACCAGTTGGAAAATGTTAGTGAAACAGACAGTTCTTATGATTCGTTGCAATATCCGCTAATTTTTTGGCAAGGTGAAGATGGGTACCATTTCAATTTAAGAATGATTAATCATTCAACTGGTGCGTACAAAATAAAATAATTTTAAGGAATGAAATTAAAATATAATTGATTAATTGAATTTATTTTTATTTCTTTTTATGGTAGGTGCGGTAACTGATAAAAAGGTTAGCGCTATGAATTATTACGCGTATCGATTAATGGTTCGACAAAATGAATACAATTTGCATTTTGCATTGCCGTAAGCTTTTTCATCAGTACATTGTTGATATGTATGCAAAAATTGAAACTGAACGTTTAAATTACATCAAATATAACCAAGCAAAACTACGTTCAGAAGAATACATTCATTTGCGTGATGTTATTAACAATGATGTGGATCCTAATGATATTGGCAATATGGTGATTCTACCATCGTCATATGTTAGTGGACCACGACATATGCATGAATACGCGCAAGATGCAATGTGTTATGTGCGTCATTATGGAAGACCTGATTTATTTATAACTTTCACGTGCAATCCGCAATGGACAGAAATTAAAGAACATTTATTTGAAGGTCAAGGGCCAAAAGACCGACATGATCTAACTGCACGTGTATTTAAGCAAAAGATGAAATCATTAATGGACATGTTGATAAAATTAAAGATATTTGGTGAAGTACGTTGCTGGATGTATTCGGTTGAATGGCAAAAGAGAGGACTACCACACGCTCACATTTTAATTTGGTTGGTTGACAAAATAACACCAGAACAAATTGATAGCGTTATATCAGCAGAAATTCCTGATCCTGAATTGCATGAAATTGTTACCAAAAACATGATTGATGGACCATGCGGTAGTTTGAATAAGAATTCAGTATGTATGCAAGATGGAAAGTGTACAAAAACTTATCCAGAAGCATTAGTTTCTGAAACCATTACTGGAAATGATGGGTATCCAAAATATCGTCGACGATCAACACAAGATAATGGTAGATCAACAACTGTTATAGCGATCAAATATATTTGTAAATATATCACGAAAGGTAGTGATATGGCTGCTTTCGGTGTTGCTGAAAATGATTAAATAAAACATTACCGAACTGTTCGATACATCAGCAGTAATGAAGCAGTATGGCGTATACTCTCTTTTGCAATATATGAAAGATACCCGAGCGTTCAACATTTAGCTGTTCATTTGGAAAATGGTCAGCGTATTTGTTTTAATGAACAAAATGCAGCACAAAGAGCAATTGCGCCACCAAATACAGCTTTGACCGCATTTTTTAAATTGTGTCAAGATTCATTTGCTTTATGCTCAGGTTCAATCATATTATACTTGGAATGCATAAAAAAAGGAATTTCAACGTCGAAAGCAAGGCAGACCTGTTCAAGGACATCCAAATGTGTTTGAAACTGATGCTTTAGGTCGAATTTACACAGTTCACCCAAATAATGATGAGTGTTTTTATTTGCGTTTGCTTTTGATAAATGTTCATGGTCCAACATCATTTAATTATTTGAGAACTCTTGATGGACAATAATGCGCCACTTACCGTGAAGCATGTCAAAAACTAGGATTGCTTCAGCACGATACACATTGGGAAAATACATTAACTGATGCATCGGTATCAGCATATCAACAACAAATTCGAATTTTCTTTTCTATCATTATCTCAACGTGCAATCCGGCTAATCCATCAGATTTATAGATGAAATTTCGTGATCACATGACGGAAGATATTTTACATCGAATACGCACCTTAAATATGAATGCTCAATTGAATTATACAGAGGAAATGTATAATGAGGCATTGATATTGATTGAGGATATGTGTTTAGGAATGGCGAGTAAAGCTTTGGCTCAGTTAGGTATGCCATCACCAAATCGTTCAAGAAATGATATTTTTAATCAAGATTTGCTTCGAGAACAGAATTACGATCCAAATGTGCTGACAAATTATGTTCAAGAAAATATACCTAAATTAAATCAACAGCAAAAATTAGCTTATGAAAAAATTATGCAAGAAATTGATAATGGTAATGGTGGGATGTACTTTTTGGATGCAGCTGGTGGTACTGGCAAAACTTTTGTGATAACTTTAATTTTAGCAACTGTACGAGCACGTGGGAGAATTGCTTTGGCACTTGCATCTTCTGGAATTGCAGCCACTTTATTTGATGGTGGTAGGACAGCACATTCAGCGCTAAAATTGCCTTTGAATATGACGATAAATGAAGCACCATCATGCAATTTATCAAAAACCTCTGGCATGGCAAGAGTTTTGAAACAATTTGATATTTTGTTGTGGGATGAATGCACAATGGCACACAAGAAATCAATTGAAGCTTTGGATCGAACAATGAGAGATTTCCGTGGAAATCAAAATTTATTTGGTAGCGTTTTAATATTGTTAGCAGGAGACTTTAGACAAACACTACCTGTTATCTCAAAATCAACACCAGCTGATGAAATAAATGCGTGTTTGAAGCTATCAAATCTATGGAGATACGTTAAAATGTTAAGACTCACCACCAATGTTCGTGTGCAATTGCAAAATGATCAATCAGCTGCAACATTTTCAAAGCAATTGCTTTTAATGGGTGATAGTAAAATGCCAATTGATAATGATGGTTTCATTACAATTCCGAGACATTTTTGCATATTCACACAATCAAAAGAAGAACTAATTGAAAAAGTCTTCCCAAATATACCACAGCAATACAAAAATCATGCTTGGTTGAGTGAAAGAGCTATATTGGCAGGAAAAAATAAGGATGTCAATGATTTGAATTTCATCATTCAATCTCAAATAGATGGTGAATTGATCACATAAAATCTGTTGATACTGTGAAGAATCAAGAAGACGTAGTACATTACCCAACTGAATTTTTGAATTCTCTTGATTTGCCTGGAATGCCACCGCATAATTTACAATTGAAAATCGGATCTACAATCATTATGCTTCGTAATATAAATCCACTAAAATTATGCAACGGAACAAGACTTGCGGTCAAAAAATTAATGAATTATGTAATTGAAGCAACAATTTTAAATGGGCAATTCAAAGGCGAAGATGTTTTAATACCACGCATCCCAATGATTCCCACTGATATGTCATTTCAATTTCAACGATTACGGGCTTTTGCAGTGACTATTAATAAAGCTCAAGGCCAGTCGTTGCAAGTTTGCGGAATAAATTTAGAATTTCCTGTATTTTCACACGGTCAACTTTATGTTGCATGTTCACGTGTTGGGAAGCCGTCGTCTTTATTCATTTTTTGTTAAAATGGCAATACTAAAAATGTCGTTTACTACCAAGCTCTGCAATAATTTTTTTTCTTTTTGGTGTTCTCACTCTAAAATATTTATATTATTTTGCACTTCTTTTTCAGGAAAATGTCTATTCTTTCTAGAAAATAGGTTAGGTTTGGAAGGCGTGTGCGGACACGAAGTATCCGCACTTCCACTCGGAGACATATATGCCCATTGTGACTGCCTTAAAAATAAAATGCCAGGAGGGAGCATACTCGTCCTTACCCTCGGTCTCCATAAACATTGGAAGTTCCATCCCTATTAAACCATTTGGGTTTCCAGATGAAAGTGAGAAGATCCGATAAATCTACCTTCGTTATCTCTGTCAAACTTGTGAAGAAGCGCGACCCCAAACATTGAAGTCGTTTCAACTGTAGTCTTGGACATTGACATAAAAAGTTATGAATCGATTCTATCTTTTCTGTATCAATGCAACTCCTGCATAGCGCGCTCGACGGAATTCGCCAACGTATAAGTGCGATGGCAAAATCCCCGGTAATGACCCCCGTAAGCACCCTTACTGCAAGTTTGTTGAGCCCTAAGAGAACTTTGTTGTCTTCTTGTCTAACTTAGGCCATAAGGCCCGTGAGACTTCACAGGCGTCACGAGTAGTCCATAAGTTGTTTGTCACCACAATAGTGAATTCATCTATGCTCCTAAACAGTTTACATATCGGGATTTGTATTGAGGTATCTGCTTTGTTAATATCCATTTCAGAGACCCTTCTGCCCTTCTCGTCGAGAGACCCTTCTGCCTTCTATATTGCTATTTCCGGGAACCCAGCAAAGTGAGACTTTGTGGGGTCCAATGTTCAGTTGTGAGGTACGACATTCATTTCATTAACAACTTCGATTTAACTGTATTGGATTCTTGCCTTAGCACCGCCTGACTATCCACACAGATAGTGATATTCGAGAGTCGAATTGTACTACTTTGTATCAGCCTGGCCGCTTTCTCAATTGCATAGATTTCGGCCTGAAAGACACCGCATGCGTCAGCCGATATGACTGTCTTGCCTGCAAGCCTTCCGAGAAGACACCCGCCCCCGTTCCACTCTCCACCATTTCAGTGTAGATGATGTCAGATATTCCCGTTACAGAGCCTGACTCCCAGTCTTCCCTGGTTGGATAGAGTTGGAATTCTAGCTGTAAAGTCTATAGTAGAAGTCATATAGTCTGTCAGCCGTAACTATTCTTTGACCCTTCCGTTTTACTTCGGTCAAAATTGTACAGTGTTCATAGTTGGCAGATTTCCACGTGCTGCACTCCCTTAGTCTGAGAGCACAGTTGGCGGCACATCCCCTAAATAAACACCCCTAGTTGTAAGAGATGAAATAATATATTTAAGTCTTCTTGAGGTACGCTATTTACAGCCTCTTAAATTCCCAGTCTAGCAAGTCTTTGTATTTTTCCTATACGATTTAGATTACATTTATCTCCCAACGAATTCCTCCAGACGATGGACCCGTAGGTGACAATTGGTCTAATGATTGTGGTGTACATTCCATACACAATGTACGGTGACAATCCACATTTTTTCCCAAAGATCCTTTTACAGGTATAATATGCAGCCAAACCCTTCTTGGTTGTATCTACAATATTCCTTCTCCAATTTAACTTGGAGTCCAGAATGGTACCTAAGTATCTTGCTTCTGAAGAAAGATTCAACGTTACCCTACCTAACTTTGGCAAAGGGAACTCAGAAATTTATTGGGTATTAGATATAAGGGAAATATAATAAAAACAAAATAAAATGTATTTTAACGTAATTAAATTAATTTTAACAACTGAAACGAGACACAAGCAAAAATTAAAAGTCGCGCTAAACACGGCCATGCCAAAAATACATTAAAACGACAAACCAATAAAAAAAAACTTTAAATACTCATAATTTTGAGTAGAAACACTGCTGGAATATATTCACATCAAATACCAAATGTTAAAATATTATTTTTTCGGGCCCAAAATGTTAGCAAACATTTTAATATTGTAATCTCGAATGATTATGTGTATCTATAAGTACAAATGTATGCTAATAGAAATAGTCAGATAAAAATGTACTATATGTTGAAGTAAATACATTTGATAATCCTACACCGCATAGAATATAAATTTGTAAGGCAATATATACGAATGATGTATACCAGGGATGCCCAAAAGTTCCTTATGGAAGTGCAAACACCAATACATATAAAGTTTATTATTAAAAAGGAAAAAAAGCTGGGAAAAAACGAATTACATTTTCTGAAAAGTTATGTGGAATGAAGAAACCAACTTATCACAAATTTCCTTTAAATCTTCCACTATCCTTCCTATAAATCATCCAAACATATGTTAACGTCATTTGTAAACAATTTCAATAAAGCCTCAAAATATTCGTTGGTTATTCTACTCTTGTGCCTTTATTAATTTTAAATTTGAAAAACCACTTTCACAAATATAGTGCTCCCAAACATAGAAAACAAACTTAAAATTTATTTCTAAATCAAAGGATATATATTTGATCGACTGCTATCTTATCAGCAATGTAATCTGCATGAAATGTTTTAAAATACCTTTCAATGTGATACTTTGTCTTCGTCTGAATTATTTGAAAGCATATTATGCACTGTGCCTCTGTCTTGAAATTACGAGTAAAAAACCAATCTTTTTCCCACTTCTATTTTGAAGATATGTTATTCATTTCACAAAGTTAGAATAGTTTATATTTGAAACCTTAAACAAACACTGATTGTTCTAAGCACATCTCGGGTGTGTATTTTTAAGAGTTGAAATTTACGCTTATCCTAAAACTATCAACCAATCAGATGGCGTGTTGATTTCGTAACAATATATTATTATATTTTTCTTTTATAATAAAATTTTATTGAAAGATTATAATCATACTTTCAGTGCACTTTACACAATTCGTAAAATCTATACTACATTCGTAAAACCTACACTACATATAGAATTTATTTATGGTATCGATGTGCTGTGAAGTAGAATGAACAGCCGTAAGTATTTAAATGGTATTCATTTGCCAATTTCAAGACTCAAATCCGCTAAAATAAAACAAAATCATACACACTAACCAAATAGTAGTTTAATAATGTATATCCTTAAAAAATCGTCCAGTTCTTAAAATTCAAATCCATATATGTATATATTTTCAATTTACAATATTTTGGGAGATGTCCCCTGGGGAGTACAAAGGGAGTATTCATATTGCCATGCATATTAGATTGTAAAACATTTCTGCTCTCAATAGCAATTTCGTATTGATATCAAGCTTCTTGTACGTGGAAGCTACAATCCTTCTTTTCAATTGTATTGCTTGCAATTTTTTCCCCACTGGACGTAAACAAACAAATTCTTCATTCCCCACTGGCCATAAACTGGTGAGTTTTGGAAAAAGCACTATTTGGGGTTGTCGTTCGTTAAGATTTTAATACTATTCTCACTCCAAAAAGTACCTAATTCAACATCATCAATAATTTTTTTTAATAATTTTGATCATTACTAATATTAGGTATATTACTCTATATTCTAATCAGATAAATTTATTAAAACTATCAGTTAATTTCTATATTAATTTATAATTTTTTAGCCTTGTCTATTTTTTTAATGGACTTATGTCAACAAAATTACAAAAACAGTTAAGAAAATATTTATCTATTAGCATGAAACTATATTGTTAAAGTTTGAAACTTTAATTTAAATATTTAGCAATAAATATAATATAAAATAGCAACACAATTTGTTTAAGGATATTTTTCTTTAAATGGTTGCCAGTTCGGTGCTTGTACCAAAATGGCTGATGAATTGTTATATGGTGCTTGTACCAGTATAACGTAGGTTAATCTCCCATAATTTATTTTATTTATTTTTTTTAAAACTGAGAATTCTCCACTATTCAAATATATGTATTGGGAGAATCTATTTATTTTATTTATTGTTTTTAAAACTGATAATTCTCCACTATTCAAATATATGTATGCAGATTTTTTATACAATAAATACATTTTTATTTATGATGCGTAAATTGTTCCTAAAAAACTAATTTCCAGTAACTGTTTTAATCAGCGGTACCCAACTCACACAATTGCATTCCGCTTCAACAAGCCATACATGCTAAAAATTATCCCATACAGCATATACTACCCAAATAATAACGAAACAGATAGAGTAAGTGATTGATGTGTTGAACTGTTTCGAAAAGTGGGTGCACTGAAGTAGGCGCACTAGTAAGCGAATATATCGAAACTATTCTGCAGCTCTTTAGTATTCACTGTGAGAAAATTCAGCACTCATCTTGCCAATATATTTGTCATACCAAATGTTCTTAAAAAAGTTTACCCACTGAGCAATGTGATATGCGTGTGTCCTCAACCAGTTCGCGGACTTTTACTCCTCGATCCATCCAGACGCTATTGTGGATTGTGTCACACATTTCAGAAGTAGTCCCCCCAAATGAAAAACCTGAACAATGTTCATCATTGGCAATGTACCACCAAGTGCAAACTTATTCACATAATTGTAAACAGCCTTAAACTGTGGTGCAGTGCACTTTCCACTCGGCTTGGAGTTATATCGATGTTATGTTATATGCAAATATATATGTTAGTTATTTGCAAATTGTTGGAAAATATTATGTTATTTTCTTAAATCGATTGTAAAAATAATTCTACTTGATGAATATAGTTTAACTAGTCTATTAAAATATGTATAAAAAAAGTACCAGCTCTTAGATTTTGTATGAATTGTTTTACCTACCCTCGCAGTCAATTTAATATGATAAAATGATTTGTGTAGAATTTTAATAAAAATATTATTGTTATGATCTGATATATATGTTTTACTCACATTTGATATAGCATTTGGGTTTGCATGATTCCTTAACAAAAGATTAATCACCATATTGTGTCCTTGCTGAGCTGCTTGATGTAAAGGTGTGTAGCCTATATTGGTACTAATCTCAATATTTGCATCATTTTCTAGAAGAAATTTTACCATATTTATCCGACCATAATGAGCGGCCACATGCAAAGGCGTATAACCACCCTTAGTACGCTCGGATATATTGGCCTTATGGTCTAATAGAATGCCCGCTACTGTGGACTTATCTTCTTGGGCGCACAAATGCATTGGTGTGAGTCCATTTTTAGCCGATACATTTACATCAGCTCCATGTTCCAACAATAAATTTACCATGTCGACATTACCTTCTTGGGAAGCTAGATGTAAAGGTGAAAACCCTGACTTACTACACACATCCGCAATAGCACCGAATTGTAGTAGATGGTGAGCAAATTGTATCTGATTTTTTTTTGCTGCAATATGTAGAGCAGTATGGCCGTTTTTGGCACACATGAGTGGTGAAGCACCATTTTGAAGAAGGAGAAGCAATACTTTTTCATGATTATAATGCGTAGCTACATGTAGTGGAGTAACGTCGTTTTTGCATTTAATGATCTTAGCTCCCTTTTGTAATAACATTTCAACCATTTTCTCCTTACCATATTTAGCGGCAAGATGTAGTGGTGTAAATCCTTTTTTCGTGACAGCATCTAGCTGAGAATTGTTATCAATAAGAAGTTGTGCCACCTCCTGTTGACCCTCTTTTGCAGATATGTGAAGTGGTGTATAAAGATCTTTCGTTACTGCATCCACATTGGCGTTATGTTGTATTAAAAGCATAATTATATCCATATTTCCTAGTCTCGCTGCGACATGTAATGGTGTTTGGCCTTCCCGTGCACGAATATCAACCTGTGCACCATTACGTAAGAGTATGCGAATGATGTCTGTTTGGTTTGCACGTGCTGCTAAATGTAAAGGGGTTTCTCCGCGAACTGTTGGTTCATCGGGATTTGCGTCGTGTTTTAATAGATATATGACAATATTCATGCATCCCATGAAACTAGCTACGTGTAAAGGTGTCAATCCAGATTCAGTTGTAGTCATAACATTTCCACCATGTTTAAGAAGCAGTTCAACTATTTTAATTCTGTTTTTTTTACAAGCTATATGTAGGGGCGTAAAACCATTTAGAGCGCGAGCATTAGCATTGGAACTATAGTCAAGTAGAAGTTTGGCAATTCGGACGTGGCCACAGTGCGCCGCAACATGTAGGGCTGTTAAATAGTCAACAGTAACATCATCAACAGACGCTTTGTGTGCAAGCAAAATCCGCGCAGCTTCATCATGATCCCCCTGCGCTGTCATATGAAGTGGTGCTAAGCCATTTTTTGTTTTCGAAAGCAAGGGAGCATTGTGAGCAAGAAGTATTTCAATAATATCTACATGACCAGAACGAGCAGCACAATGCAGTGGAGTAAGGCCATCGCGAGTTGTTGCATTCACATGTGCATTCTTCGATAGTAAAATTTCCATTATTTTTATTTTACCCCATTTAGATGCTACATGTAGGGGAGTTATATTGTGTTTTGCTGTAAAATTAATGTCAGCTCCGTAACTAATTAATAAGTTGGCAACATCTACATTGCCATAATGTGCTGCTATGTGCAACGGAGTAAAGCCAGATTTAGATACCACATCAGAATTTTTATCATTTTTCAATAACAACGTGGCAGCAATAATATCGTTTTTCTTAGCAGCAATGTGTAAAGCTGGAAGTCGAATCTTCCCTCTAGCGTCGCTTTCAAGAAGTACGGCAACGACTTTGTCGTGTCCTTGTTGCATAGCAACAGCAAGTGGTGTAAAACCATCCTAAACAAAATAAGTATCAATAAATATAATCCAATATAAAATAAATATCAACTTGAATATAGACATTTATTTTTCACCTACCTCGGTGGCCAGCGAAGGGTTCGCTCCTTTGGAAAGTAAAAATCGTACACAGGCATCGTGATTTTCTTGAGATGCCATATAAAGTGGTGTAAAACCGTTTAATGACTGTACATTTACATTTGCATTATGTTGCATAAGCATTTTAATAACATGTTTTTGCCCAGCTAGAGATGCAATATGAAGAGCAGTATTGCCTTTTTTTGTTGCATTATCTACTTTTATGCCACGCTGTAACAACTCTGACACTATATCAATATAGCCATCTTTCGCAGCCAAATGAAGTGCGTTTAATCCATTCTGTATAATAAGATAAAAATTACACAGTGAAATTTAATAAAAAAATACTTACAGCATTGCATGAATTGATGTCTATGATTTGGCGCGATTCCAAAAACTCCACTACCTTACTAACATCTCCACTTCGAGCAGCTCTTAAAAATGAAACTGTTGCATCTACCTTTAAAAAAAAATTTCTTAAACTGAAGAAAATTTGCGCACTTCAAAATTATCATGTATTAAAATAAATAAATATATATATATATATATATATATATATATATATATATATATATATATATATAGGGTTTATAATGAAACTCCACTTTTTAGTTTATTTTAAAATTAAGAAAGTAATATTTTATTGAATATTTTAGGTGGTAATTAATTAAGAAAACTTATAGCTAAATTTCACACAGTTTCTCTTATTATTTTTTAACTTCACTGTTTGTCTGTCTTTTTATTATTTTATTCTCCTTGATCTCGAACAACTTTACCCACTTATTAATATATATATATATATATATATATATATATATATATATATATATATATATATATATATATATATATATATATATATATATAAATATATATATATATATATATATATATATATATATATATATTTATATATATATATATATATATATATATATATATAAATATATATATATATATATATATATATATATATATATATATATATTTATATATATATATATATATATATATATATATATATATATATATATATATATATATATATATATATACGAGGGCAGTTCGAAATGTTCTTAGCCTAACAATGAAAAACAAGAACTAGATTTTTAAAATTATTTTATTTTTCAACATAATCTCTTGAAACTTCAATACACTTAGTCCAACGTTTTTCTAACAGTTCTACCCCTTGATTAGAAAAATTTTCCGGAAGCTCCTCAAAATAATCGTTTACAGCTGCCATTGCATCTTCATTGTAGGTAAAACGTTTGCCAGCAAGGAATTTTTTTAGATTTGAGAACAGGTAGAAGTCAGAGGGAGCTAAATCAGGAGAATAAGGTGGGTGGTGAAGCAATTCGTACTTCAATTCGTTCAATCTTGCCATTGTTCAAATGTTGGCATTGGAGCCTCAAGAAGTTTTGTGCGTGAACTGCTCGCCAAACACACATCCGAGGACGCATGGCAGGCACACTAAGAATATCTCAGAAGCAATTATGGTGGTGGTGAAATCAGGGAAAGTGAGAATTGGGACCTCCGTCATTTGTTTTTTTAGTGACTCGAATGCCTCCTGTTGCTTCTCTGTACACTTGAAGTGCTTGCGCCTCTATGGATTGGGCGCAGTATTCACCCAGGAAATCGAGGGGGTGTAGTGACTGATTTCATATGCTAGCCGACATTTGAACAACGTAGAACACAATTACTCGCAAATAGAGAAGGAGTGCCTGGACCTTATATGGGGCATAAGGAAAATGCGACCGTACCTAGAGAGGTACCATTTTATGGTAATTACTGTCCACTTGTCGTTGATATGCCTCAAATCCATAGAGAGCGCCACATGACGCATCGCGAGATGGGCCCTCGAGCTTCAACAAGATTCGTTCGAAGTGCAATATCGAAAGGCAAATTAAATGTACTAGCCGATGCTCTACCTGAACTCGTTGAAACCGTATGCGTCATCACAGCACCGAGCAGAAGTGATCGCAGAGCCTACAAGGTACGCCGAATACCACCTGGAAAACAAGTACTTATACCACCACTTACCATGCCACAACGGGGATGAAGACTCTACTCCCTGGAAATTGTGCGTACGAAGACCACTGAGGGAACAGGCTTTGCAAGATAACCACAATGCTTCAAAAGCAGGACACCCACGCATACGTAAGACCATAGCCCGGATAGCCAATCGGTGTTTATTGGCTTGGTTTATGCCTCGAAAGGAGTCGTTATGTAAGACAATGCGCCCCATGTCAACAGTTCAAAAGCAGTCAACAACAGCCTGTTGAGAAGATGCTAACCCAGATCCCTGAGGATTCGTGGGTCATACTGTGTGCAGACTTTGTGGGACAACTACCTCGCTCAACACACGGGAATACAATGCTAGTGGTCTTTCACGACAAGTTCACCAAATGGATTGAGATGGCTCCGCACCGGAAGGCCACTACCGATACCCTACAATGGTAGCATATTTTAGGTCGGTTTGGTGTACCGACCTGTGACCGACAATGGGTTCCAACTCTCCAGCAGGGCATTCACAAGGTTCACAGAGAAGAGTACGGCATCAATACACGGCGCCGTACAGACCCCAGGATAATGCCATGGACCGCACAAACCGTACGTCAAAACGATGATCGCCCAGCTTGAACTGCTTCCTGAATTTACTCTTGTCATCAACACCAGCGTTTAAGAAACAACAGGGTACAGCCCGGAGTACCTCATACAAGGAAGGAAGCCACGGCGACCTAAGGCATTCAACGACGAGGTCACACTTGTCACCGAACAGGCCACGAAATCTCCCAGCTAACGAGTAAAACTTACAGCGTACAACGCCGACCATGCAAGCCGGAAATCGGACATTTGGTCCTGCTTAAGCAACACCACTTGTCCAAAGCAACTGATCATTTCGCCGGGTAGTTAGTCCCTCGTTATGATGGCCCTTACCGAGTGGAAACCCTTAGTTCACCCGTGATAGTTAAACTATCGCAAGAGGGGACCAAGACAGTAAAAACAGCTCGCCTCAGCGAACTTAAGGCATTCTACGCGTCCAAAGCAGCTGACGCAAGTAAGGAGGGAGTGTGAGGATTAAATTAGTGGCTAATTTAACGCATACATACTGTTTTTTAAAACACTTTGCACAGCACACAAAAAAGCAAATTTTAAAAGGGCAGGTATCGATTTTCGTCTGGATAATTTGATGAGAATTTAAATCAGTGTGGATTAGAATTCACAGCTGAAATAGGTTTTGGGCGGACAAATCCTTTCGTCTTACCGTAATTTAGCCAGTTGGCAAGGCATTGTTAATTAAATAAAAAAAGCCCGATTTTCGGTGGTTTGTTAAAATTGCTTATTTTATTAAGAAATGTTGAATCATTGTCAGAATAAGTAACGATGGTTCACTTATTATTATATAAACTAATGAAAATATTAAACACTGTTTCGGACGACCGCTCTCGTTTGCTGGTGTGGTCGATGTTTCAACCCCAAGTGGCAGAGTCATGCTACGAGATATCGCATGTAAGCGATTGACAGGGCCGATCGGCGGTAGAAATTAAAGATGGCTGTCGGCCGGCACGAACGCTTGCCCGCACTCTCTACGTACAATCCCGAGGGAAATGGTGCGGCGAATTCTCCCCCCAGCATGCCAAGAGGAAAATATATATATATTTTTTTTAACATTTCACAATGTTTATTGAATCTTCGAAATAAGAACTAACAATAAGTGAAAAAATTTTACATAACTACATTTTATATTTAAACCTTACCCAGTTCTCAGGGTAAAGAAATTGAATACACTATATACTAAACTGTATATAAAAGAATAGTGGTTAAAATTCATGACAAATCCATTTTAAATTAAAGTAAAAATTATTAAAGTTAATTAAAATTAAATCGTTTCAGACGAGATGAATTAGGTTCCTTTAGCAAGTCCTTAGCTAGACTATTCGGGTGGGAGTGTAAATTTAGTTTGTAGGCTCTTTTAAAATTATTTTTGCTTTGTGAACAGTTGGAATGTTTAGCTCCGTATGCAGTCTTTAATTTTTAAAATACCACGGTGCATTCGTTATAGTATAGTATTTTAGATTGAAATCGTTGAATCAATTCTATATTTGAAATTCTGGCGGAGCCCCACATTTGAATGCCGTAGGTCCATATGGGTTTAATTACCACTTTATATAGGAAGATTTTAAATTCCATGCTCAAACTTGACCTACTGTTAACGAGCCAATAGAGTGTACTAGTCTTGAGCTTTTGGCTTCGATGAGCTTTCGCCAGGTGAGACGTCTATCGAAATGAGTCCCAAGATATTTCACTACGCTTGCTTGTGGGATCATTACTCCATTCAGAAATAAAGGAGGGCATGTTTTTTGTCTTAGTAAACGTTATGTGAACGCTTTTCGACTCGTTAATGTTAATTATCCATTTTAGTAACCATTCTACTACACGTCTGATGTGATTCTTTAATTTTTTTGACGCAATGTTGGAATCTTTATGGAAATATAAAATTGCGGTATCGTCTGCAAACGAAGATGTAGTCATCTGGTTGTCTGTTGGTAAATCATATGTGTATATAAAAGGTACAGAGCGGTCTAAGTAAATTCCCTTGTGGTACTCCAGATAGGTTTTTGTGGGTGTCTTGTTATATGGGTTTTATGTTTGACTATAAATTTCCGTTTAAAAAGTTAAGACTTCAAAATATTATGGTATTATATTTGGGAAGGTAGTTCTGAACTTTGTAGATGGAACCCTCATGCAATACTTTATTGAACGCTTTTGTCACATCGAGAAAAATCGCAGAGCAATAGTTTTTATTCTTGTCTCTAATTACTGCAGATATTCTGTGGATCTGCTCAATTGTACCGTGTTTCTCTCGAAACCCAAATTGGTGTTGGAGGATTACTTCTTTTCTTTCCAATAGTAGAGTTATTTAATGGAGAAGTACCTTTTTGAGACTTTAGAGATTGTTGACAGAAGGCTTCTTGGTCTATATGATGCTTTTGTGTTGGATCCTTTCCTGGTTTATTAATCATTATAATAACGAACAATTTCCAAAAGTTTAGGAAGTAATTTAGTCTTAGTAGAGCATTTAATATATGCGTAAAATGGACAATTGCTATATTCGGTAGTTCCTTCAGCATTTTGTTTGCGATAAGGTCGTGGCCCGGAGCTTTTTTGGACTTATTTTCTATCGCACAATTAATTTTACATCCGCAGCATGCCATACTCCGAATTGTGGTAGAATATGGTGAAGCTCGCACCGGGTGGCAGCCACCGGAAAAAGGGGTTCACGACGTAAACAGCCAGTATAAATAATAAATTTCATACTTTATGGTAGTTCATTAACGGTGATACCTCAATCATTTATTCGGAATCTTAATGATATCAAATCGAAGGACTAAAGTATATCCACGGATATTTCAAGACAAGTTATCAAGAACATCCAGGAATATTTCAAGGACTAGATACATGGATATCAAACCCGAAGGTCTAATAGATATCCAAGTATATTTCAAGGACAAGCTACCAAGGATATCGGGATAAGGACGTGTCGGTCTGTCCCGATTTAAACAGGGAATTCGACCTCACTATTCCAAGCATAAATGACTGGACTTCAAAAGACCTAACCGTCGGTGAAACGGTCGAAATCTATACCGACGGTTCCAAACTTAGTCGGCAGCGGTATCTTTTAAGACAAACTGGACTTAAACATCTCCCTACGTCTCCCACACCATTGCAGCGTTTTTCAGGCTGAAGTCATGGTCATTTATCACGCAGCCAAATGGTTGCTGAGTAGTGATATCGGCGCAGTCGATGTGTCTATCTTCTCAGACAGCCAAGCCGCCATTAAATCTCATTTTGGCTCCACGAACATCGAATGTCGAATATTTTTAAATCAGCTCGCAAATTAATCTCGGGTGTACCTAGTCTGGGTTCCCGGCACATAGCGAAATTCCGGGCAACTGCGAGGCAGACAAGCTTGCCAAGGCAGGCACGCTACTGCACGAAATTCAGCCCTCCGTAAATATCGGCATCCCACTGGCAACAGCCAAGCTCGAAATCAAACGGAAATATCTGGCTGACGCCTACAAATCCTGGGTTGACGAGGAATCCTGCCACACGGCTAGACTAAATTGAGCAAGAATGGACAAACACAACTTCTTCGACTAGATTGCGTATCGCTGTCGACAACCATCCGAAGTAAGAGAACTTTTTAGTCAGTGCTTGTACGGCGCCACACCGTGATATCACAATGGGCCATTATGTGTGCTCAAGTGTGCTTTTGGTGAACTAGGCGGCCACTCCTACCTACCTACCTACCAAGGATATAAAATTCGGAAGACTAATAGATATCCAAGGATATTTCTAGGACATGTTACCAAATCGGCAGACTAGGAAGTCAAGCCAAAGACATTTGGAAATAATTCTGTAAGGCCGCTGATGATCCGACGAGTATACTCCGGCTAAGAAAACGAGTCGTTGAATGAATGAATAAATGAAATAAACAGGGAAAATGTACCTCGACCAGTATCATCTATTGTAGTCCTCCTGCATGTACCTATTAAAGGTATTCTATTAGTCCAATAGTTTAAATGCTGCATACACACGACGCAACCGTCAAAGCAACGTGTTGAAGCAACCTGTTTTTGTTGTTCACTACACACGGCGCAACCGTTGCAGCAACTTCATTACTGTGTGTTTTGTGTAATCAAACGGACATACGCAGAAGAAAGGCAAGTGTTCAAAATGGGTGATGTGCTAAGAGAATTATTATGCAATTATTGTTTTTGACAAACTGCTGTATAAAGATGAGGAAGAGGAGATGCAACCAAAAAAGGAAAGAAGAATGTAGTCAAAAAATTTGTCTGAAGAAAGAAGAATCTTCAAATTATATATTGTTGAAGGAATTAAAAGAAAATGACCCAAAAGACTAATGAAATTATATGACGATGGGCGAAGAAACATTCGAAAAATAGTAGGACATGATATAATTTAACCAATTTTAATTTGTTTTCAGTTGCTATTTTTGTTTGCATCACAATTCACTGTTTTCACTTTTTGCTTCACTCCGCGAAAAGCAAAAACAACTCAGCACGCTGGTTTTCAACGAACTAAGCCAGTAAAAGTGGTACACAACGATACACACGAGGCAACTGTTGCGGCAACCATGAGAAAATATCAAAATATTTTGATATTTCAGGCAACGGTTGCTGCAACACGCATTTCAACGAGCAACTAAGCTACACACGAGGCAACCGTCGAAGCAACATGCCTTGGTTGCAGCAACGGTACCTACACGTGTTTACTGGTGAGAGTCCCAGCTTCAGGAGGTGGCTTTTTAAATGACACTGTCTTGTGAGGTGACCTGTCAGAGTTCTTAAATTGTTTTTGCTTAACTGTAGACATATAGCTGCTCTTTGTGAGTTGTAGTCGCCAATCATGAGCTTGGATTGCCTAAGGTTTGGTATTGAGGCCCAGTAGTGTCATCTTTCATCTTTCCTCTGAGTCATTACAACGCGTAGACTGAAACGAGCAGCTCCCTCTTGGACTGCGTCGAGAAAATGTATCATATTCTATTTTCTTATAAATAATATAATAATCATAATAATGTAAAAGTGATAGTTTGATAATAATAATGTAATAATGATAGTTATTGTAAAAATTATATGAAAGGATAGCATTTGTTCTTCTTTCGCATGTTTATGTAGTAATATTATATTGAATTTGCTTAGTGTCCCTAAGAACAGATACCAAAGAAAGCGGAGTTATTTCAAAATAAAAAATCTTGTTCTTCCTATGTCGTTATCAATTCTGTTGTAACCAATTATATTTTAGTAGTATTTATTCTCAACATCCATTACATTTATTATTTATTATTAGAGAAGAATATCCATAAAAGTACGCGAACACAAATTTGCAGCAATTTGCAAGTTAATAGAAACTGGTGTTTGTATTATATTTTTATTGCCATTATTTTGTGATTTTGATTGTGTTATATTTGTTTTTATTATGAGAAATAAAATTGAAAGATGTGGAAAACAAGAGAACACTTGATGTGAAATTTTCACCGGGAACAAGAAATTCTCCTGAATGAGGAGGCGATTCCACGCCACTTGACTCATGATCACAAATTTTTTTGGATAGAACCCTGGTTCGAATGACTGGAATAAGATAATACTTTGGCTTTGTCTAAATGAGATCGAGTCCACTTGTTGTCTGGAGTTTTGAATGACGGTTGATGTAAAATTGTATTGGCGATTTGTTTGGAAGCTTTCCACAACGAGTAGTTGTTAGACTGATTTTTGTTGCTGGCGTAGAACTAGTTGCAGCGTAAATGATTAGTTCATCGTTTTTCAATAAGATATTTGTGTCAAGTCTTTGTTCATACATTGTGCGAAAAAAATTCCAATCCGTCAGCTTATAAATATTTGTTGGTCTATTGTACAAATTGACAATAGTACTTTATTGTCACAAATTTAAAGGTCTTATGACGCTCCTCTACTTGAAATAGTGGTTGTGGTACTATGAGTTTGTTTTTCATGTTGAATACTGTTTTTACTTTAAATCCGGCGATTTCGAGAGAATCTTTGATTTCATTAGTACTTACACTATTCTCAATACCTTTAATAAAAACTACTAGACCTTTACTGCTCTTCAGTTGAAATGTATATTAGTTTTTACCATTTTTTTCACGATAGGATGCTATTGTGCGGTAATTGCTTACATTGTATATCTGTAGTCTCGTTTCTTTTATATTGCCGTTTGTTATAGACGTTACGTGAAAATTGTTATTTCCTACAAGTCTAGCTACAGTTACAACTAAAGCATTTGAGCATCTCTCTCGCAAGTAGAATGGTGGTGGCTTCGGCCTGTCTTTTATTTCCGTTTTTTTCTGGACTCAACTTTCGTTTTACCTGTATATACCTGTCTATACCAGTCTGTATAGTGGCAACATTTCTTCTCACATTACTTTTTCCACCACCTGTGGCTAGCATGACTAAGTTTCTAGCTGGCGCAATTGTAAGTGTAGATTTGCTGTTTAACATTAAAGCAGCAGAACATGAACGAGCCCGATTTATTGGCTTGGTGGTTAGGTACAAGTTATCCTTAGTTATTTCTTTTTTCTTTTTGCAGCAATCTTCAGCAACCACCGTCACATACGAATTTCTGATGTTTGTAAGTTTGTTGATGTTCGGGAAACTCATTAAGAGTTGAGAATATAAAGAATTAATAAATGGCTCAAATGCAACTCTGAGGAATATTAAATTTAAATAAATTAAAATTAAAATTAAGTGGCATCACCAATCATCTTAAAGTACTGACACAGGTGGCAACTCCTGCTGATTGTTTTTGGCGCGCACTTTTATTTTTAATGATGTTGTTTTTAAAATGTTTTGTGAATTTTACACTCTACTTTTAATCTGTTCCTGCAGAACAAAATATCACCAAATTATGTAAATAAACTACACTTTCGTATTGGCGTCTATATCGCGAAGTTTAAAGAACGAATTCAGTTTAAACACAGTGAAAAACCATCCCAATTACGGAGCACGTATGAAATCGCGTCCGCACAGTTCAGAATATAAACACACTAGCTGAGTTGAAAGCGTTTTTGCCCACAAGCCAATATCTCTTGGTTCCACCCCTCCATCGTTTCCCCTGGATCGCTGTTTTAGCCGTCTGGACAAGTTCGTTGATGGCATCCACGGTAGATCTCGCCTTCCGGAAACCATATTGCCGTTTTGAGATTTAGCAATGGCCTCATTAATCCTGTCACAGATTACCCGCTCCAGAATTTTTCCCGCCGTATCTAACATGCAGAGCGGGCGGTACGCTGAAGGGTCCTCTGTTGGTTTGTTGGCTTTCAGCGCCAGGACCAATCGTTGCCTCTTCCATCTCTTGCCTTCTCTCAGGCAAACGTCGTACATTTCCTCAGTGGCTCCGGGTTTCAGTGCAGCTGCAGTCTTGAGCACTAGGTTGGGGATTCCATCTGGGGCGGGTGCTTTCTGGTCTCCAAACTTCCCAACCGCCCGCAACACCTCATCTATAGTCACACTGGGTATTGATTACTCCGTTTGCTGCAGAGGGAGCTCGTATGGGACATAATTCTGTACTGGAAAGAGCTGTGCCACAATGTGTCTGAGCAACATTGGACAGGTTGGGGCTGGCTGCTTAGAACAGGGCAATTATCGCATGACAAGTCTATATGCCATGCCCCATGGGTCATCCTCAACTTGTGCGCATAATTCAGAGAATCTGGTGCTCTTGCTCTTCTTTATTGCCTTCTTTAGAACATTTCTGGCTTCCTTGAAGGCCTGATGCTTCTGCAGCGAATATGGTTTCCGTATGGAACGTTGATACCTTCTCCTCGCAGCATGGCATGCTTTGCGGAGCTCGCCTATTGCAACCTTCCACCAGTAGACAGGTTTATGCCTCCCACCGTATGCTCTACTGGGCATTGCCGCGTCGCATGCGCTTTCTTCTTTGCCAGTTGATTCGCCATTTCTTCGGCATTGCCTTCCAGCACCAAACCTTCAAGCATCATTTCTAGGACGTCTTCGTCAAGGCTGTTTGTCCTCCAGCCTTTCAATGTCGGACCTATCCGCTGTCGTTTCCGGGGCTTCTCCAGTTCGCAGATGATAGCTTGGTGGTCGCTGTGGGTGTATATGTCACTCACCAGCCATTTTGCACCCCTCACCAGCCTGCTAATTACGAAGATTAGGTCTATCGCAGAACTGGCACCTCCTCTGGCAAAAGTCATCTCGCCGGTATTCAAGAGGATCTCGTCAAGTGCTGCGAGTGCATCCGTGAGGATATGACCCTTTGGCGTAGTGCGGCCGCAGCCCCATTCAGTTGCCCATGCGTTGAAATCGCCAGCAATTACTACAGGGTTCCTGCCGTGTGCATCTAGAACGCCGACTCAAACTCATCCGTAGTTAGGCTTGGTGCCATGTAGCAACTGTAAACCGTGGTTCCTCCTATGGTTGCCCTGACGTAGTTTTCATCCCTTACTGTATTCTACTTCAGTCACTGTTGGAGCATTAAAACGCCGATAGGCACTTTATCGGCTTTAATAACAATCATATAATTATCGTATGTAATTGATTGGAAACTATTATATATATATATATATATATATATATATATATATATATATATATATATATATATATATATATATAAATATTTGTATTTGTATTTTATGATAATCAATATTGTTACGAAATTTCGTGTTATAACTTTACCTTATTTAAAATAGATTGAAAGATAATTCAAAAATAGACAATTCTCTTCAAACTATTTCCAATCAATTGTACAGCACAATGAAATATCTAATACTGAAATGTCTGTAAAATTTATAAATATGTTTGTAAAATGTATATAGTCTTGTAAGACAACAACGGAACACAGCGGAGAACCCTGAGGAATGCCATTGTCGAGGGGATATGCATTTGGTAGCTCTGCGTTAACTCTAACTCTTAGTTTTCAGTTTGATAAGAAAGCTCTGTCGATATTAAATTTTTATACCCTTTACCTTTAAAAAAGGTAAATAGGGTATACTAACTTTGTGCTTTTCAGAGGGGTTGCAATTTCGAGAAGGAGGCATAGTAGGTATGGACATATATATAAAGATATGATCAGAATCACTTTCTAAGCAATTTTTTTTTTGTCCGTCCGTCTGTCCGTCTTTGGCCACTTTGTTTCTACACCGTTAGAGCTATCTTAATGAAATTTTGCAAAAGTATAGTCTGGACAATGATACAGAACCCGATTGCTATATAGGCGGATTTGGACAAAGACCACGCCTACCTCCCATATAAGGAACTTTTTTCACTTTTTTTAAAAAGACTACATATAACTTCGGTCCAATTGACGGAATCGTGATATTGTTTTGCAGTTATGGAGATGTGGGCTCCCCTAAACACTGTGCAAAAAGTGGACGGTATATATTAACAGCCACGCCCACTATTAACAAATATTAATAACTTAAGATCTGGTAGAGATTTGCGGACGAAATTTTACGGGAAGGAACATGTGGACATTACAAAGCTATCTGTAACAAATGGGGCTGATCAGAGAAAAGACACGCCCACTTTTGATATAGGGAACTTTCGGGTCTAAAATTAAAATTAGCCTACCTATGGTCGTATTGATGCCAGCGGAATAAAAATTTGCAGAAATATACATGGGGTCCATAATAGTGTGCGTGCAGAATATGGAGATCATAATAGAACTGCCACGCACACAATTAGCCAAAAATCATTACTGTGTTCCTATTAAAGATTTATCACCGAAATTTCACAGAAAGGTTGCGGGTACTAACATTAAACACCACACAAAAAATGGGCGTGTTATTTCTACAGCCACGCCCACATATTATTATAACTTACGACCTATACAATATTTTTGGACGAAATTGTATATTAGTACGTATATGGACCCTGCAAAGCTATATACAAGAATTGGGGTCTATCCGATAAAGGATACGCCTGCCTCCCATTTAATGAACTTTGGCGACCGCACTTAAAGACAATTACCCTATGCTCTATGCTTCTAGTGATGATATATGAAAACAAATTGGTAGATGTATACAATGGGTCTGTACCAGAGAATATGAGAAATGAAACTTACCTATACATTCACAGAATACACTTGTATTGCTGGCAATTTTTTCGCCACTGGATGTAAACAAACCAATTTTTCATTCCCCACTGGATGTAAACAAACTGGTGAGTTTCGGAAAAAACAGTATTTGGGGTTGTCGTTCGTTAATATTTTAATACTATTCTCATTCCAAAAAGTACCAAGTTCAATTTAGTGAATAATATTTCTGATTAATAATTTTGATCATTACTAATATTAACTACACTACTCTATATGCTAAAATAAATTTATTAAAACTATTATTTAATTCTAATATTAATTTATAATTTGTTTGGCTTGTTTATTCTTTTTAATGAACTTAATGCCAACAAAAGTACAAAAAATTAAAGAAAATATTTATCTATTATCATTAAACTATGTTGCTAAACTTACTTTAAATGTTTAGTAATAAATATAAGAGAAAAAAGCAACACAATTCTGTACGTATATTTAATTAAATAAATGTTATATAATATGTTTTTGTTTTGAAACAATTATTTTTGAGGGCATTTTAATTTCAATTCATAGCTAAAAATTTAAGGAATACACAATATATTCTAGGCAAATTACAATGTATTCAAATGTCAAATTATGAAATACCAAAGCAGAAAGCAGCATATAAATATATGAATTCTGCGGAATATTGTAAATGAATATATATATATATATATATATATATATATATATATATATATATATATATATATATATATATATAATCCTTCTGCGAAAGCATGTCTACATTTAAGAATGTATTCAGAATTATTTTAAATACTAGTTTGCATCTAAATAGATTGGATAGTTTATATAATTACGTTATTTTGTTTATTATTATTGATTTTGGGTGCGGGTTTTCCGGGAAAAATAATTTTTCTTATTATTATTATTCTGTATTATATTTTTATTCCGTTTTACTAATAAAAAATAAAGGGTTTTTCAAAAGAAACGCTACAAAAGTAAATCGATAGTGACCTCAAACGACGTCATATTTTTTCCCGCTCTTTTGATATTTCTCTTCAGTAAGGATTGCCATTTCATCGTGCAAAGATATACGAGCCACCAACGAGTCGAAATGATTAAAATTTACTACCGAAATTCGGAGTCAGTCGCCTCAACTTTAAGAGCGCTACGTCCAATTTATGATGAGGCTCATTTTTGGCTGAATGGCTTCGTCAATAAGCAAAATATGCGTTATTGGTTAGAAAGCAATCCACACGTGTATTGCGGTTTATGGGCCGGCGGCGTCTTTGGACCGTACTTCTTCCGTGATGATCAAGACCGGCACATTACTGTGAATGCGAATCGCAACCGTTCAATGATAACCGAATATTTTTTGCTCCAATTGGAGAATATGCACTTGGAGGACATGTGGTTCCAACAGGACGGCGCCACAATCTACACAGCGAATGCCACAATCAATTTACTGCAACCCAAGTTTGGTGAACGTGTTATCTCACGAAATGGCCCAGTCGATTGGCCGCCTAGGTCTTGCGATTTGACGCCGTTAGATTATTTCCTGTGGGGCTGTGTCAAGTCTATGGTCTATGCCAACAAGCCAGCGACGATTGATGAACTTCGTACGAATATCGAACGTGAAATTGCAGCAGTATCGGCCGATTTATACTTGAAAACTGTTAAAAATTGGGTTCAGCGTCTGGACTTCTGCAAGCGTGCCCGTGGTGGCCATGCAAAAGAAATCGAGTTCCATACATAATGGCATCGAACGTACTTTCACAGGAATAAATAATTTCATTGATATCTAAAACCGGTTTTGTTTTATTTAAAAAAACTTTTGTAGCGCTCTTATTGAAAAACCCGATACTATAAAGTGATAAACTCTTTTATTCTGATTGTTCCTTTTTTTCTTTTCCTACTACAATTTCGTAATATGAAATTTTTAGTACAATGGCACCCGTTTTTTCGAGGTGAACTCACATATAGTGTACATCTTTTTTTTTCATACGGTAAAAAATTTGAAGTTTAAGTTACGGCCCTATAGTCTGTACTACCATTCATTCCAAATATGGGCAGATTATTACTACTGCCAGGTCGTTGTGTCGTCAGTTACTCAAGGGGACTAACATGTATTTGAGTACATGCCGTAATTGAGTTCTGTCGGAAGTTGGGTCTATCACTTCCACGTGGTAACGGCTGGTAACCATTGTGCACTGGGTGTCATGTGCGATCCATTCCTGACAATGGATCCCACAGCGTATCCAGTGTACGGTTGGCTAAGATAGGTCGGGCGGAGGGAGTAAACCCTGGTAAAAAATCCCCCCTAACTAAATGTGTTCTGCGACCCGTGCCTATAATACCGGCTGTATTCCTACGGAGCTACCTCGATACCAGGTCACCTCGAGGTATATTCACGACCTTGCCGTGGTATGGGGCGCTGCCACGGTCGACCACTATGCTTCCCCTTAAAAATTTAAGATCACCATCTCTGCTACAGTGGACGGTGATCGTAAGAACAAGATGAACCACAAACAAAAAATAAAAACAATTTCTATGGACAAGCAGTCCCTAAATGCAACGGAGGCTATTGCCTCCATTTCTGAATCTGGTTCAGGTCAGAAAAAAATTCGTACGGCGGAAGCTGGGGCTATAGAACCTAGTGGAAGCGTCGGTACTAAAAAGCCAAGTACGGCTGGCCAATCTCGTACGGCGGAAGCAGGCACCGGGGACAAACCTGGTTCCAGTGGAAGTGACAGTACAAAGGAAGAATCTACATTGCATACGGCGGATACCGGGATTGGCCCTGGTAGACGTGACGGCGCATCCACGTCTAAAATGACTAAGATCTCCTCAGTAGTAATGCCTACACGGCATAACTACAAGGAGAGACGCGCTGCCTTGAAGTTGCTGGAACGTGTTAAAAGTGTTCCAGAGGGCGAGAGGTCAGAAAAACAAAAGTCCTCCATTAGCTGGGCAAAAAGGGTTACGGAGGGACTATCAGAGTTCCCGAAACCGAACCCGCCGCCAAAACGTCAGTTGTCGGACGACCCAGAAACCCCAGCAGCACCAAGAGGCCAAGACGTCATGAGACTACTCCCGCACCGAAGACCTTCAGCGAAGCTGTACGAGGTCAACAATTATGGGCCGTTGTGGACAGAAGCAACATTGATGGCACAATTTCTGTTGAGAACTGGAAGAAAATAGAAGCCAGGCTCTCGAGCACTTTCTTCCAGATTTTGAAGGAAAATCCTGGCCCAGCTCCTTTTTGTCGCGATTGTGGATGGCATCAGAACCACGTGAAGCTCATCGCATGTGCCGATCAGAGATCAACTGATCTGTATAAAATAGCCATCTCCAGAATTGGTGAAGTTTGGTCTGGGTCTAAGCTCGAGGTAATCTCGAGAGAGGATATCCCGAACCTGCCAAGAGCGAGGGCCTGGATACCAGCTGAACCATCTGACCCTAAAATGGTTCTGGAGATGTTACGGGTATGTAGTCCGGAACTCCCGACATCATCGTGGAAGGTCACGAAACTGGAAGAACCAAAAGGCGAGTACCGCAGTGCTACCTTGGTGGTGAGCACGGACTCGTTGGAATCTCTTTCGCGATCCGATGGTGTCGTCAGCTATGGATTCTCGTCCATTACACTAAGGGTCTACAAAAAGGACGTGAATGTCTCCAATGCAATGGACCATGTTGGAGTTGTGGTAGACCCTGACGCCTCATCTCAGCTGGAAGAAGAGGCCAACACCACTTCTGCAGGTGGAGATGGAACGTCAGTGGTGGAACCTGGCTCTGGTTCTGGCAAAGCGGTGCGCTAAACAGGTCATCATCCGATGGCAGTGTCTGTTCATTATTGGAAAGGGTGGCGTAAGCCACTCTGTCTGACGAGGAGGAGCTACTGGCATCGGACGAAGAAGATGCTGATAAAACGGTGGTAGAGGTGGAGACCAGTAACCATGATGTTACGGGTAGTTCAGATTAACCTACACCACTCAAAGGTTGCGTCCGCCAATCTTATACTACATCTGTCAAAGGACAGATACCATATTGTCCTGATTCAAGAACCATGGGTTTTACATGGTCTTGTGTGCGGACTAGGGACTCCAAAATACAAAATGATGTATACACGCAATACAGGTAAACCTAGAGCGTGTGTACTAATACGTAGAGGGATAAATGCTTTTATGCTCTCTAATTACAGCGATGCCGATCAAACGACTATCAGCCTGGAGTCGGGTGACGAGAGGATATGGCTATCGTCATGCTAACTGGCCCACGATCACGAAGAGCTACCAAGATCAATTTTTAAGGTTCTGGTGGCGCACACGCGAAGGCTAGGCGCAAAAATGATAATTTGTGCTCATCACATCGTGTGGGGTAGCACAGACACTAATATGAGGGGTGAGTGCCTTTTTGATTATTTGCTTGGAACTAACCTGCAAATATGTAATAGGGGTATTAAACCTACATTTGTCATAAGCAATAGGTAGGAGGTAATAGACGTCACCTTTGCCTCTGACTCTGTTGTAGGAAGAATAAGTGAGGGGGTGGTGTTAGAAGAACACTCCTTCTCTGACATCTCGTTTGAGATTAAGAAAACTCTACCTAAACCTAAGCCTGGTAGAAATATCAGGAAAACAGACTGGGATAAATATGTAGATCTAGTTGGGAATACCTTAAATGTCTGTCCATCTAGCGAACCAAGAAGCATAGAAGGGATAGAGAAAATGGTAGGCTCTGTTACTGCGAGCCTGAACGCGGCCTTGGCAGAAGCCTGTCCACTAAGGAGGTTGAGGGGAAAGCCGAAACCTCGGTGGTGGACGGAAGAGCTAACTTCGGGTACACAGTAGGACAGCTTTTAATGAGGCGAAGTATACACATCTTGAAAATTACTGGAGAGCGTATAGAGAGGCTCTTAAGGTCTTTAAGAAGAAGGTTAGAACTGCTCAAATCTTGGAAATCCTTTTGTGAAGAAGTAGTGGGAGCGACTGAGGCTTCTAGACTTCGGAAAATATTGGCGGGAAGTTCTCAGAACTGGGAGCTTTTACAGAAGGTGGATGGAACATTCACTACAACTAGTAAGGAGTCTCTAGAGCTTCTACTCAGCACGCATTTCCCAGGCTGCTCAGATATCGAGAGGGAAGATACGTCAAATAGTTCGGAAGTTGGGATAGACGCTCTATCTGAGGATCGACTCTTATGGGCTATTCAAAGTTTTAAGCCTTTTAAGTCCCCTGGTCCTGATGGTATTTATCCAGTGGAATTTGCATAAAACCGCTGGATACCTGAAAGGCTGGCTGTTAGGAATCTTTGAAGGATGCTTTAAGTTTGGGTATATACCGCTTCAGTGGGGACAGGCCAGAGTGGTCTTTATTCCGAAAGCTGGAAAAAGTTCACATACACATCCAAGGGACTTAAGACCGATATCTCTCTCATCTTTTCTTTTGAAGACTTTAGAGAGAGTGATAGAAATCCACTTAAGCTTAACTTTAGACAAGAATCTAATCTCATCGGCTCAACATGCCTATACAAAGAGGAAATCTGTGGAGACAGCTCTACATAACCTAATTTCCATTGCACAAGCAGGAATTGACCCTGCACCCCGCGACTTGTAAGCTTCTCATAAGAGAGACACTGATTAATTCTACCAATCAAAGGTGTATCTTTACCTGTGAAATCGCCAGGCAAACATGGCCGAGGCTAAATCTGCGTCTATCTAGGAATATCATTAGACTCAATAGACTACAAATTAGGACTTTATTAGGAACCCTCACGGGACATTGTCTAATAGGAAATCATGCAAGAAGAATGGGAGTTTATACACATGATTTCTGCCGGAGCTGCAGGAACGAGGAGGAGCTGGAAACGGTCCAGCATCTCTTCTGTATATGTCCAGCTTTTGCCAGAAATAGGGAGCGGTTACTAGGATCCCACCTCTTAACAAGTATAGATAATCTATATCAGTCTTATTGTTATTACTTGTTCTGAACTGCGCGGATGCGATTTAATACGTGCTCCGTAATTGGGACGGTTCCCCTTTCCCCTTAACAGTAATTAGGTCTAATTGAGGGATTTTATGTTTCCTAGTAAACAGAATGACCTTAGTCTTATCCGGATTTACTCCTAGACCACAGTCCTCCGCCCACTTTGAAAGAATATCTAGAGCATTTTGCAACAGATCTCTCAGTGTAGATGTGAATTTTCCAGTGACAGAAATGACAACATTATCGGCATAAGCCACCACCTTACATCCCACCGCCTCTAATCTTATCAGGAGTTTGTTAACAACTGTGTTCCATAGAAACGGTGAGAGTACACCTCCTTGAGGTGTACCTCTGCTCACCAACTTACGTAGGACCGATTCTCCTAGATTCGCCTCAATGATTCTGCTATTCAGCATTTTACCAATGAGGCCTACCAGGCCCGTTTCCACACCAAGTTCAGTACGTGATGCAGTGATGGCCTCCCCTTTGACATTATTAAAGGCCCCCTCAATATCAAGAAAGGCAGCCAGGGTAAATTCCTGCTTGTGCAATGACCCTTCTGCAATGGAAATAAGGTTATGTAGAGCTGTCTCCACAGATTTCCTCTTTGTATAGGCATGTTGAGCCGATGAGATTAGATTCTTGTCTAAAGGTAAGCTTAAGTGGACTTCTATCACTCTCTCTAAAGTCTTCAAAAGAAAAGATGAGAGAGATATCGGTCTTAAGTCCCTTGGATGTGTATGTGAACTTTTTCCAGCTTTCGGAATAAAGACCACTCTGGCCTGTCCCCACTGAAGCGGTATATACCCAAACTTAAAGCATCCTTCAAAGATTCCTAACAGCCAGCCTTTCAGGTATCCAGCGGTTTTATGAAAATTCCACTGGATAAATACCATCAGGACCAGGGGACTTAAAAGGCTTAAAACTTTGAATAGCCCATAAGAGTCGATCCTCAGATAGAGCGTCTATCCCGACTTCCGAACTATTTGACGTATCTTCCCTCTCGATATCTGAGCAGCCTGTTAAATGCGTGCTGAGTAGAAGCTCTAGAGACTCCTTACTAGTTGTAGTGAATGTTCCATCCACCTTCTGTAAAAGCTCCCAGTTCTGAGAACTTCCCGCCAATATTTTCCGAAGTCTAGAAGCCTCAGTCGCTCCCTCTACTTCTTCACAAAAGGATTTCCAAGATTTGAGCAGTTCTAACCTTCTTTTTAAAGACCTTAAGAGCCTCTCTATACGCTCTCCAGTAATTTTCAAGATGTGTATACTTCGCCTCAATAAAAGCTGTCCTACTGTCTACCCGAAGTTAGCTCTTCCGTCCACCACCGAGGTTTCGGCTTTCCCCTCAACCTCCTTAGTGGAAAGGCTTCTGCCAAGGCCGCGTTCAGGCTCGCAGTAACAGAGCCTACCATTTTCTCTATCCCTTCTATGCTTCTTGGTTCGCTAGATGGACAGACATTTAAGGTATTCCCAACTAGATCTACATATTTATCCCAGTCTGTTTTCCTGATATTTCTACCAGGCTTAGGTTTAGGTAGAGTTTTCTTAATCTCAAACGAGATGTCAGAGAAGGAGTGTTCTTCTAACACCACCCCCTCACTTATTCTTCCTACAACAGAGTCAGAGGCAAAGGTGGCGTCTACTACCTCCTGCCTATTGCTTATGACAAATGTAGGTTTAATACCCCTATTACACATTTGCAGGTTAGTTCCAAGCAAATAATCAAAAAGGCACTCACTCCTCATATTAGTGTCTGTGCTACCCCACACGATGTGATGAGCATTTATATCAGCACCAATTATCATTTTTGCGCCTAGCCTTTGCGTGTGCGTCACCAGAACCTTAAAAATTGATCTTGGTAGCTCTTCGTGATCGTGGGCCAGTTAGCATGATGATAGCCATATCCTCTCATCACCCGACTCCAGGCTGATAGTCGTTTCATCGGCATCGCTGTAATTAGAGAGCATAAAAGCATTTATCCCTCTACGTATTAGTACACACGCTCTAGGTTTACCTGTATTGCGTGTATACATCATTTTGTATTTTGGAGTCCCTAGTCCGCACACAAGACCATGTAAAACCCATGGTTCTTGAATCAGGACAATATGGTATCTGTCCTTTGACAGATGTAGTATAAGATTGGCGGACGCAACCTTTGAGTGGTGTAGGTTAATCTGAAGTACCCGTAACATCATGGTTACTGGTCTCCACCTCTACCACCGTTTTATCAGCATCTTCTTCGTCCGATGCCAGTAGCTCCTCCTCGTCAGACAGAGTGGCTTACGCCACCCTTTCCAATAATGAACAGACACTGCCATCGGATGATGACCTGTTTAGCGCACCGCTTTGCCAGAACCAGAGCCAGGTTCCACCACTGACGTTTCATCTCCACCTGCAGAAGTGGTGTTGGCCTCTTCTTCCAGTTGAGATGAGGCGTCAGGGTCTACCACAACTCCAACATGGTCCATTGCATTGGAGACATTCATGTCCTTTTTGTAGACCCTTAGTGTAATGGACGAGAATCCATAGCTGACGACACCATCGGATCGCGAAAGAGATTCCAACGAGTCCGTGCTCACCACCAAGGTAGCACTGCGGTACTCGCCTTTTGGCTCCTCCAGTTTCGTGACCTTCCACGATGATGTCGGGAGTTCCGGACTACATACCCGTAACATCTCCAGAACCATTTTAGGGTCAGATGGTTCAGCTGGTATCCAGGCCCTCGCTCTTGGCAGGTTCGGGATATCCTCTCTCGAGATTACCTCGAGCTTAGACCCAGACCAAACTTCACCAATTCTGGAGATGGCTATTTTATACAGATCAGTTGATCTCTGATCGGCACATGCGATGAGCTTCACGTGGTTCTGATGCCATCCACAATCGCGACAAAAAGGAGCTGGGCCAGGATTTTCCTTCAAAATCTGGAAGAAAGTGCTCGAGAGCCTGGCTTCTATTTTCTTCCAGTTCTCAACAGAAATTGTGCCATCAATGTTGCTTCTGTCCACAACGGCCCATAATTGTTGACCTCGTACAGCTTCGCTGAAGGTCTTCGGTGCGGGAGTAGTCTCATGACGTCTCGGCCTCTTGGTGCTGCTGGGGTTTCTGGGTCGTCCGACAACTGACGTTTTGGCGGCGGGTTCGGTTTCGGGAACTCTGATAGTCCCTCCGTAACCCTTTTTGCCCAGCTAATGGAGGACTTTTGTTTTTCTGACCTCTCGCCCTCTGGAACACTTTTAACACGTTCCAGCAACTTCAAGGCAGCGCGTCTCTCCTTGTAGTTATGCCGTGTAGGCTTTACTACTGAGGAGATCTTAGTCATTTTAGACGTGGATGCGCCGTCACGTCTACCAGGGCCAATCCCGGTATCCGCCGTATGCAATGTAGATTCTGCCTTTGTACTGTCACTTCCACTGGAACCAGGTTTGTCCCCGGTGCCAGCTTCCGCCGTACGAGATGGGCCAGCCGTACTTGGCTTTTTAGTACCGACGCTTTCATAAGGTTCTATAGCCCCAGCTTCCGCCGTACGAATTTTTTTCTGACCCGAGCCAGATTCAGAAATGGAGGCAATAGCCCCCGTTCCATTTAGGGACTGCTTGTCCATAGAAATTGTTTTTATTTTTTGTTTGTGGTTCATCTTGTTCTTACGATCACCGTCCACTGTAGCAGAGATGGTGATCTTAAATTTTTAAGGGGAAGCATAGTGGTCGACCGTGGCAGCGCCCCATACCACGGCAAGGTCGTGAATATACCTTGAGTAACTGACGACACAACGACCTGGCAGTAGTAATAATCTACCTATATTGGGAATGAATGGTAGTACAGACCCATTGTATACATCTACCAATTTGTTTTCATATATCATCACTAGAAGCATAGATAGGGTATCATCACTAGAAGCAAAGTTCATTATATGGGAGGGAGGCGTCTACTTCATCTAATCGACCCCGAATCTTGTATATGGCTTTACAGGGTCCATATACGTACTAATATGTAATTTTGTCCAAAAATATTGTATAGGTCGTAAGTTATAATAATATGTCAATAGTGGGCGTGGCTGTAGAAATAACACGCCCATTTTTTGTGTGGTGTTTAATGTTAGTACCCGCAACCTTTCTGTGAAATTTCGGTGATAAATCTTTAATAGGAACACAGTAATGATTTTTGGCTAATTGTGTGCGTGGCAGTTCTATTATGATCTCCATATTCTGCACGCACACTATTATGGACCCCATGTATATTTCTGCAAATTTTTATTCCGCTGGCATCAATACGACCATAGGTAGGCTAATTTTAATTTTAGACCCGAAAGTTCCCTATATCAAAAGTGGGCGTGTCTTTTCTCTGATCAGCCCCATTTGTTACAGATAGCTTTGTAATGTCCACATGTTCCTTCCCGTAAAATTTCGTCCGCAAATCTCTACCAGATCTTAAGTTATTAATATTTGTTAATAGTGGGCGTGGCTGTTAATATATACCGTCCACTTTTTGCACAGTGTTTAGGGGAGCCCACATCTCCATAACTGCAAAACAATATCACGATTCCGTCAATTGGACCGAAGTTATATGTAGTCTTTTTAAAAAAAGTGAAAAAAGTTCCTTATATGGGAGGTAGGCGTGGTCTTTGTCCAAATCCGCCTATATAGCAATCGGGTTCTGTATCATTGTCCAGACTATACTTTTGCAAAATTTCATTAAGATAGCTCTAACGGTGTAGAAACAAAGTGGCCAAAGACGGACAGACGGACGGACAAAAAAAAAATTGCTTAGAAAGTGATTCTGATCATATCTTTATATATATGTCCATACCTACTATGCCTCCTTCTCGAAATTGCAACCCCTCTGAAAAGCACAAAGTTAGTATACCCTATTTACCTTTTTTTAAAGGTAAAGGGTATAAAAATTTAATATCGACAGAGCTTTCTTATCAAACTGAAAACTAAGAGTTAGAGTTAACGCAGAGCTACCAAATGCATATCCCCTCGACAATGGCATTCCTCAGGGTTCTCCGCTGTGTTCCGTTGTTGTCTTACAAGACTATATACATTTTACAAACATATTTATAAATTTTACAGACATTTCAGTATTAGATATTTCATTGTGCTGTACAATTGATTGGAAATAGTTTGAAGAGAATTGTCTATTTTTGAATTATCTTTCAATCTATTTTAAATAAGGTAAAGTTATAACACGAAATTTCGTAACAATATTGATTATCATAAAATACAAATACAAATATTTATATATATATATATATATATATATATATATATATATATATATATATATATATATATATATATATAATAGTTTCCAATCAATTACATACGATAATTATATGATTGTTATTAAAGCCGATAAAGTGCCTATCGGCGTTTTAATGCTCCAACAGTGACTGAAGTAGAATACAGTAAGGGATGAAAACTACGTCAGGGCAACCATAGGAGGAACCACGGTTTACAGTTGCTACATGGCACCAAGCCTAACTACGGATGAGTTTGAGTCGGCGTTCTAGATGCACACGGCAGGAACCCTGTAGTAATTGCTGGCGATTTCAACGCATGGGCAACTGAATGGGGTTGCGGCCGCACTACGCCAAAGGGTCATATCCTCACGGATGCACTCGCAGCACTTGACGAGATCCTCTTGAATACCGGCGAGATGACTTTTGCCAGAGGAGGTGCCAGTTCTGCGATAGACCTAATCTTCGTAATTAGCAGGCTGGTGAGGGGTGCAAAATGGCTGGTGAGTGACATATACACCCACAGCGACCACCAAGCTATCATCTGCGAACTGGAGAAGCCCCGGAAACGACAGCGGATAGGTCCGACATTGAAAGGCTGGAGGACAAACAGCCTTGACGAAGACGTCCTAGAAATGATGCTTGAAGGTTTGGTGCTGGAAGGCAATGCCGAAGAAATGGCGAATCAACTGGCAAAGAAGAAAGCGCATGCGACGCGGCAATGCCCAGTAGAGCATACGGTGGGAGGCATAAACCTGTCTACTGGTGGAAGGTTGCAATAGGCGAGCTCCGCAAAGCATGCCATGCTGCGAGGAGAAGGTATCAACGTTCCATACGGAAACCATATTCGCTGCAGAAGCATCAGGCCTTCAAGGAAGCCAGAAATGTTCTAAAGAAGGCAATAAAGAAGAGCAAGAGCACCAGATTCTCTGAATTATGCGCACAAGTTGAGGATGACCCATGGGGCATGGCATATAGACTTGTCATGCGATAATTGCCCTGTTCTAAGCAGCCAGCCCCAACCTGTCCAATGTTGCTCAGACACATTGTGGCACAGCTCTTTCCAGTACAGAATTATGTCCCATACGAGCTCCCTCTGCAGCAAACGGAGTAATCAATACCCAGTGTGACTATAGATGAGGTGTTGCGGGCGGTTGGGAAGTTTGGAGACCAGAAAGCACCCGCCCCAGATGGAATCCCCAACCTAGTGCTCAAGACTGCAGCTGCACTGAAACCCGGAGCCACTGAGGAAATTGTGCGACGTTTGCTTGAGAGAAGGCAAGAGATGGAAGAGGCAACGATTGGTCCTGGCGCTGAAAGCCAACAAACCAACAGAGGACCCTTCAGCGTACCGCCCGCTCTGCATGTTAGATACGGCGGGAAAAATTCTGGAGCGGGTAATCTGTGACAGGATTAATGAGGCCATTGCTAAATCTCAAAACGGCAATATGGTTTCCGGAAGGCGAGATCTACCGTGGATGCCATCAACGAACTTGTCCAGACGGCTAAAACAGCGATCCAGGGGAAACGATGGAGGGGTAGAACCAAGAGATATTGCCTTGTGGTCACCCTAAATGTCAAAACCGCTTTCAACTCAGCTAGTTTGTTTATATTCTGAACTGTGCGGACGCGATTTCATACGTGCTCCGTAATTGGGATGGTTTTTCACTGTTTAAACTGAATTCGTTCTTTAAACTTCGCGATATAGACGCCAATACGAAATTGTAGTTTATTTACATAATTTGGTGATATTTTGTTCTGCAGGAACAGATTAAAATAGAGTGTAAAATTCATAAAACATTTTAAAAACAAGAAGATCATTAAAAATAAACGTGCGCGCCAAAAACAATTAGTAAGAGTTGCCACCTGTGTCAGTACTTTAAGATGATTGGTGATGCCACTTAATTTTAATTTTAATTTATTTAAATTTAATATTCCTCAGAGTTGCATTTGAGCCATTTATTAATTCTTTATATTCTCAACTCTTAATGAGTTTCCCGAACATCAAAAAACTTACAAACATCAGAAATTCTTTTGTGACGGTGGTTGCTGAAGATTGCTGCAAAAAGAAAAAAGAAATAACTAAGGATAACTTGTACCTAACAACCAAGCCAATAAATCGGGCTCGTTCATGTTCTCCTGCTTTAATGTTAAACAGCAAATCTACACTTACAATTGCGCCAGCAAGAAACTTAGTAATGCTAGCCACAGGTGGTGGAAAAAGTAATGTGAGAAGAAATGTTGTACAGACTGGTATAGACAGGTATATACAGGTAAAACGAAAGTTGAGTCCAGAAAAAAACGGAAATAAAAGACAGGCCGAAGCCACCACCATTCTACTTGCGAGAGAGATGCTCAAATGCTTTAGTTGTAACTGTAGCTAGACTTGTAGGAAATAACAATTTTCACGTAACGTCTATAACAAACGGCAATATAAAAGAAACGAGACTACAGATATACAATGTAAGCAATTACCGCACAATAGCATCCTATCGTGAAAAAAATGGTAAAAACTAATATACATTTCAACTGAAGAGCAGTAAAGGTCTAGTAGTTTTTATTAAAGGTATTGAGAATAGTGTAAGTACTAATGAAATCAAAGATTCTCTCGAAATCGCCGGATTTAAAGTAAAAACAGTATTCAACATGAAAAACAAACTCATAGTACCACAACCACTATTTCAAGTAGAGGAGCGTCATAAGACCTTTAAATTTGTGACAATAAAGTACTATTGTCAATTTGTACAATAGACCAACAAATATTTATAAGCTGACGGATTGGAATTTTTTTCGCACAATGTATGAACAAAGACTTGACACAAATATCTTATTGAAAAACGATGAACTAATCATTTACGCTGCAACTAGTTCTACGCCAGCAACAAAAATCAGTCTAACAACTACTCGTTGTGGAAAGCTTCCAAACAAATCGCCAATACAATTTTACATCAACCGTCATTCAAAACTCCAGACAACAAGTGGACTCGATCTCATTTAAACAAAGCCAAAGTATTATCTTATTCCAGTCATTCGAACCAGGGTTCTATCCAAAAAAATTTGTGATCATGAGTCAAGTGGCGTGGAATCGCCTCCTCCTTCAGGAGAATTTCTTGTTCCCGGTGAAAATTTCACATCAAGTGTTCTCTTGTTTTCCACATCTTTCAATTTTATTTCTCATAATAAAAACAAATATAACACAATCAAAATCACAAAATAATGGCAATAAAAATATAATACAAACACCAGTTTCTATTAACTTGCAAATTGCTGCAAATTTGTGTTCGCGTACTTTTTTGGATATTCTTCTCTAATAATAAATAATAAATGTAATGGATGTTGAGAATAAATACTACTAAAATATAATTGGTTACAACAGAATTGATAACGACATAGGAAGAACAAGATTTTTTATTTTGAAATAACTCCGCTTTCTTTGGTATCTGTTCTTAGGGACACTAAGCAAATTCAATATAATATTACTACATAAACATGCGAAAGAAGAACAAATGCTATCCTTTCATATAATTTTTACAATAACTATCATTATTACATTATTATTATCAAACTATCACTTTTACATTATTATGATTATTATATTATTTATAAGAAAATAGAATATGATACATTTTCTCGACGCAGTCCAAGAGGGAGCTGCTCGTTTCAGTCTACGCGTTGTAATGACTCAGAGGAAAGATGAAAGATGACACTACTGGGCCTCAATACCAAACCTTAGGCAATCCAAGCTCATGATTGGGGACTACAACTCACAAAGAGCAGCTATATGTCTACAGTTAAGCAAAAACAATTTAAGAACTCTGACAGGTCACCTCACAAGACAGTGTCATTTAAAAAGCCACCTCCTGAAGCTGGGACTCTCACCAGTAAACACGTGTAGGTACCGTTGCTGCAACCAAGGCATGTTGCTTCGACGGTTGCCTCGTGTGTAGCTTAGTTGCTCGTTGAAATGCGTGTTGCAGCAACCGTTGCCTGAAATATCAAAATATTTTGATATTTTCTCATGGTTGCCGCAACAGTTGCCTCGTGTGTATCGTTGTGTACCACTTTTACTGGCTTAGTTCGTTGAAAACCAGCGTGCTGAGTTGTTTTTGCTTTTCGCGGAGTGAAGCAAAAAGTGAAAACAGTGAATTGTGATGCAAACAAAAATAGCAACTGAAAACAAATTAAAATTGGTTAAATTATATCATGTCCTACTATTTTTCGAATGTTTCTTCGCCCATCGTCATATAATTTCATTAGTCTTTTGGGTCATTTTCTTTTAATTCCTTCAACAATATATAATTTGAAGATTCTTCTTTCTTCAGACAAATTTTTTGACTACATTCTTCTTTCCTTTTTTGGTTGCATCTCCTCTTCCTCATCTTTATACAGCAGTTTGTCAAAAACAATAATTGCATAATAATTCTCTTAGCACATCACCCATTTTGAACACTTGCCTTTCTTCTGCGTATGTCCGTTTGATTACACAAAACACACAGTAATGAAGTTGCTGCAACGGTTGCGCCGTGTGTAGTGAACAACAAAAACAGGTTGCTTCAACACGTTGCTTTGACGGTTGCGTCGTGTGTATGCAGCATTTAAACTATTGGACTAATAGAATACCTTTAATAGGTACATGCAGGAGGACTACAATAGATGATACTGGTCGAGGTACATTTTCCCTGTTTATTTCATTTATTCATTCATTCAACGACTCGTTTTCTTAGCCGGAGTATACTCGTCGGATCATCAGCGGCCTTACAGAATTATTTCCAAATGTCTTTGGCTTGACTTCCTAGTCTGCCGATTTGGTAACATGTCCTAGAAATATCCTTGGATATCTATTAGTCTTCCGAATTTTATATCCTTGGTAGGTAGGTAGGTAGGAGTGGCCGCCTAGTTCACCAAAAGCACACTTGAGCACACATAATGGCCCATTGTGATATCACGGTGTGGCGCCGTACAAGCACTGACTAAAAAGTTCTCTTACTTCGGATGGTTGTCGACAGTGATACGCAATCTAGTCGAAGAAGTTGTGTTTGTCCATTCTTGCTCAATTTAGTCTAGCCGTGTGGCAGGATTCCTCGTCAACCCAGGATTTGTAGGCGTCAGCCAGATATTTCCGTTTGATTTCGAGCTTGGCTGTTGCCAGTGGGATGCCGATATTTACGGAGGGCTGAATTTCGTGCAGTAGCGTGCCTGCCTTGGCAAGCTTGTCTGCCTCGCAGTTGCCCGGAATTTCGCTATGTGCCGGGAACCCAGACTAGGTACACCCGAGATTAATTTGCGAGCTGATTTAAAAATATTCGACATTCGATGTTCGTGGAGCCAAAATGAGATTTAATGGCGGCTTGGCTGTCTGAGAAGATAGACACATCGACTGCGCCGATATCACTACTCAGCAACCATTTGGCTGCGTGATAAATGACCATGACTTCAGCCTGAAAAACGCTGCAATGGTCTGGGAGACGTAGGGAGATGTTTAAGTCCAGTTTGTCTTAAAAGATACCGCTGCCGACTAAGTTTGGAACCGTCGGTATAGATTTCGACCGTTTCACCGACGGTTAGGTCTTTTGAAGTCCAGTCATTTATGCTTGGAATAGTGAGGTCGAATTCCCTGTTTAAATCGGGACAGACCGACACGTCCTTATCCCGATATCCTTGGTAGCTTGTCCTTGAAATATACTTGGATATCTATTAGACCTTCGGGTTTGATATCCATGTATCTAGTCCTTGAAATATTCCTGGATGTTCTTGATAACTTGTCTTGAAATATCCGTGGATATAATTTAGTCCTTCGATTTGATATCATTAAGATTCCGAATAAATGATTGAGGTATCACCGTTAATGAACAACCATAAAGTATGAAATTTATTATTTATACTGGCTGTTTACGTCGTGAACCCCTTTTTCCGGTGGCTGCCACCCGGTGCGAGCTTCACCATATTCTACCACAATTCGGAGTATGGCATGCTGCGGATGTAAAATTAATTGTGCGATAGAAAATAAGTCCAAAAAAGCTCCGGGCCACGACCTTATCGCAAACAAAATGCTGAAGGAACTACCGAATATAGCAATTGTCCATTTTACGCATATATTAAATGCTCTACTAAGACTAAATTACTTCCTAAACTTTTGGAAATTGTTCGTTATTATAATGATTAATAAACCAGGAAAGGATCCAACACAAAAGCATCATATAGACCAAGAAGCCTTCTGTCAACAATCTCTAAAGTCTCAAAAAGGTACTTCTCCATTAAATAACTCTACTATTGGAAAGAAAAGAAGTAATCCTCCAACACCAATTTGGGTTTCGAGAGAAACACGGTACAATAGAGTAGATCCACAGAATATCTGCAGTAATTAGAGACAAGAATAAAAAATATTGCTCTGCGATTTTTCTCGATGGGGCAAAAGCGTTCAATAAAGTATTGCAAGAGGGTTCCATCTACAAAGTTCAGAACTACCTTCCCGAATATAATACCATAATATTTTGAAGTCTTAACTTTTTGAACGGAAATTTATAGTCAAACATAAAACCCATATAACAAGACACCCACAAAAACCTATCTGGAGTACCACAAGGGAATTTACTTAGACCGCTCTGTACCTTTTATATACACATATGATTTACCAACAGACAACCAGATGACTACATCTTCGTTTGCAGACGATACCGCAATTTTATATTTCCATAAAGATTCCAACATTGCGTCAAAAAAATTAAAGAATCACATCAGACGTGTAGTAGAATGGTTACTAAAATGGATAATTAACATTAACGAGTCGAAAAGCGTTCACATAACGTTTACTAAGACAAAAAACATGCCCTCCTTTATTTCTGAATGGAGTAATGATCCCACAAGCAAGCGTAGTGAAATATCTTGGGACTCATTTCGATAGACGTCTCACCTGGCGAAAGCTCATCGAAGCCAAAAGCTCAAGACTAGTACACTCTATTGGCTCGTTAACAGTAGGTCAAGTTTGAGCATGGAATTTAAAATCTTCCTATATAAAGTGGTAATTAAACCCATATGGACCTACGGCATTCAAATGTGGGGCTCCGCCAGAATTTCAAATATAGAATTGATTCAACGATTTCAATCTAAAATACTATACTATAACGAATGCACCGTGGTATTTTAAAAATTAAAGACTGCATACGGAGCTAAACATTCCAACTGTTCACAAAGCAAAAATAATTTTAAAAGAGCCTACAAACTAAAATTACACTCCCACCCGAATAGTCTAGCTAAGGACTTGCTAAAGGAACCTAATTCATCTCGTCTGAAACGATTTAATTTTAATTAACTTTAATAATTTTTACTTTAATTTAAAATGGATTTGTCATGAATTTTAACCACTATTCTTTTATATACAGTTTAGTATATAGTGTATTCAATTTCTTTACCCTGAGAACTGGGTAAGGTTTAAATATAAAATGTAGTTATGTAAAATTTTTTCACTTATTGTTAGTTCTTATTTCGAAGATTCAATAAACATTGTGAAATGTTAAAAAAAATATATATATATTTTCCTCTTGGCATGCTGGGGGGAGAATTCGCCGCACCATTTCCCTCGGGATTGTACGTAGAGAGTGCGGGCAAGCGTTCGTGCCGGCCGACAGCCATCTTTAATTTCTACCGCCGATCGGCCCTGTCAATCGCTTACATGCGATATCTCGTAGCATGACTCTGCCACTTGGGGTTGAAACATCGACCACACCAGCAAACGAGAGCGGTCGTCCGAAACAGTGTTTAATATTTTCATTAGTTTATATAATAATAAGTGAACCATCGTTACTTATTCTGACAATGATTCAACATTTCTTAATAAAATAAGCAATTTTAACAAACCATTTAATTTTTTATTTAATTAACAATGCCTTTTGTAAGTTTTACTCGTTAGCTGGGAGATTTCGTGGCCTGTTCGGTGCCAAGTGTGACCTCGTCGTAGAATGCCTTAGGTCGCCGTGGCTTCCTTCCTTGTATGAGGTACTCCAGGCTGTACCCTGTTGTTTCTTACACGCTGGTGTTGATGACAAGAGTAAATTCAGGAAGCAGTTCAAGCTGGGCGATCATCGTTTTGACGTACGGTTTGTGCGGTCCATGGCATTATCCTGGGGTCTGTGCGGCGCCGTGTATTGATGCCGTAATCTTCTCTGTGAACCTTGTGAATGCCCTGCTGGAGAGTTGGAACCCATTGTCGGTCACAGGTCGGTACACCAAACCGACCTAAGATATGCTACCATTGTAGGGTATCGGTAGTGGCCTTCCGGTGCGGAGCCATCTCAATCCATTTGGTGAACTTGTCGTGAAAGACCACTAGCATTGTATTCCCGTGTGTTGAGCGAGGTAGTTGTCCCACAAAGTCTGCACACAGTATGACCCACGAATCCTCAGGGATCTGGGTTAGCATCTTCTCAACAGGCTGTTGTTGACTGCTTTTGAACTGTTGACATGGGGCGCATTGTCTTACATAACGACTCCTTTCGAGGCATAAACCAAGCCAATAAACACCGATTGGCTATCCGGGCTATGGTCTTACGTATGCGTGGGTGTCCTGCTTTGGAAGCATTGTGGTTATCTTGCAAAGCCTGTTCCCTCAGTGGTCTTCGTACGCACAATTTCCAGGGAGTAGAGTCTTCATCCCCGTTGTGGCATGGTAAGTGGTGGTATAAGTACTTGTTCTCCAGGTGGTATTCGGCGTACCTTGTAGGCTCTGCGATCACTTCTGCTCGGTGTTGTGATGACGCATGCGGTTTCAGCGAGTTCAGGTAGAGCATCGGCTAGTACATTTAATTTGCCTTTCGATATTGCACCTCGAACGAATCTTGTTATAGCTCGAGGGCCCATCTCGCGATGCATCCTGTGGCGCTCTCTATGGATTTGAGGCATTTCAACGACAAGTGGACAGTAATTACCATAAAATGGTACCTCTCTAGGTACGGTCGCATTTTCCTTATGCCCCATATAATGTCCAGGCACTCCTTCTCTGTTTGCGAGTAATTGTGTTCTACGTTGTTCAAATGTCGGCTAGCATATGAAATCACTCACTACACCCCTCGATTTCCTGGGTGAATACTGCGCCCAATCCATAGAGGCGCAAGCACTTCAAGTGTACAGAGAAGCAACAGGAGGCATTCGAGTCACTAAAAAAACAAATGACGGAGGTCCCAATTCTCGCTTTCCCTGATTTCACCACCACCATAATTGCTTCTGAGATATTCTTAGTGTGCCTGCCATGCGTCCTCGGATGTGTGTAGGGGTTATCCTAAAAGTGGTTTCACGCAGTTGTTTGGTGAGCAGTTCACGCACAAAACTTCTTGAGGCTCCAATGCCAACAGCGGCACAAACACGTTACTCATTGTAGTGTAAGCCGTTTATTGTTGTTGAGGCTTGTGGTGGTTAGGATGCGGCATGCCTCGCCGCTTGGCGGCAGCTTTTCTCGTTTCCCTTCTTTACTCTGCAGCACCCCTCTTTACGCACGTTCCTTTCCCGCACTCCCAGCAGAAGAGAACCTGGGCGTTGCGGCAGTGTTGAGCCATGTGTCCATTTTGCTCGCACCTTCGGCAAGCTGTGCGTGGGTCTATCGTTGCTTCAGTTCTGCTCCAGATCGTTGGCCCAATTTGGTGATTTCGCTCTCCCCGTGGTGGTGCCGCTCAGCTGTGCTGTGGTATATGGTCGTATACCCTCCAAGTCCTCTGCCACTAGCTCTTCGAGCGTGGTAAAGTCTTTCCAGCGCACGCACCACTGGTACTCCTCCATACTGTTTTGGAAAACGCGTTCCAGTTTCTGGGCTTCAGTTTTGAGTCCCCACAACGTATACCTTAAAGCTTTCCTGCGGTCGTGTTCGGCGTTGCGGCATTTCTTCCTCCAGTTTCTCGAAGTATATCGACGGTAGGAAGAACTTTAAAAAGTCTCTTCTAAAAACTTTCCATTCCATTCCAGCTGTGAATTCCAATCCACACTAATTTAAATTCTCACCAAATTATCCACAACGAAAATCGATGCGTGCCACTTTTCATGTGTGCTGTGTTTTATAGAACACAATATGTTAGCAGAAGTTTATTATTCTATACTAGCTTAGAGTTGTAACCCATCAACCAGTACATTGAGCTAAGTTTGATGCCCAGCTTTTTGCGTTTTGTAAATAGGTGAAACATCGATCAATGTGTAACCCAAGATATTTTACATCTTCTGCTTAAGGTAATGGGCGACTATTTAGAATCACAGGCGGTCAGGACCTCCTTTTCAAAGTGAAAGTTACTTGTACTAATTTGGTAGCGTTGACCCTCATTCTCCATTTGTCAAATTAAATATGAATTTTATCGAGGTGTTTTTGTAGTTGGTTTGCGACAATTATATGATTAGTGATTGTAGCCATTAGAACGATGTCATCACCATATGTTGCGATTTTAGTCTTCCCTGTCAGGGGTAGATCTGTTGTAAAGATACTGCATAGCAAGGGGCCTAATCCGCTGCGCTGCGGAACACCCACTGTAATTGGGAAAATCGTGGTAGTTTCTGACTTAAATTTCACTCTGAAATGGCGCTCTTCAAAATATCAAAATATGTTTGAGGCAGTGGCTTCTTTAGTTTGAACAATATGCCAGAGTGCCAAACTTTATTGAAAGCTTGTGTGATATCTAGAAATACTGCTGTACAAAACCGAACCTGTTTGTGAGCATTTCTTACATTGTGATAAACTCTGTGTAGAGCATGCTGCTCTCGAAACCAGAATTGGTGATAGGAGTTCTTTCTTAAGCAGCTATTGGCTTAAGATTATTCAACAGCAGCTTTCAAAAACTTGGGAAATAAACGCCAGCAAACTTACCGACCTATAGGGAGCACCTTCTTCTTCCGTCTATCCACGTTTTGGAATTCGAGTTATTTCAGCAACTTTGCATTGACGAGGGAAATAGGCACACCTCAATACTGCATTGTACAAATAAGTGATATATTTTATAGCATTATCCTGCAGCTCTTTTAGAATTTTATCTGCTATCAAGTTATATCCTGGTGCTTTTTTATGTTCAGGTGTTTAGGCATAAAGTTCTGAGTTTCTCTTATTTTGATAGGTACGATCAGTAATTCCATTGGAATAGGAGTTTCCAAAAACTCATGAATGTCGTTATCATTCTGTTGTGGATTTTTGGGAAATGGTGTAAAACCATCACAAAGGTGTTTGGCAAAAAAAAAGTGGGTTGCTTCAACTTTTTGTTGCCTTCCATAACGAATATTCCGTAAATAGTGCTGAATGTGAACATTTTCTACTGCCATGAATTGATGTCTAAGTTCTTTTTTTGCCTTATTAAGACGTTTTTTGTCTCGTAATTTGCCACAACTTTCTTAAGTTTCGTTTTGCACCTATCATCTTAATAACTGGGTTCATCGCGCAATTTGTATCATTCTCTTTAACTACTACTACTACTCCGAGCCCAGGCAGCGTTTTGTATTATTTTAGTTAGATTTTCGACCGCTTCTTCAATATCTCCAGGGGTTTTGAGCGGTATATCCAGAGATAACGTATCACCAATAATGTATTTAAATTGAAGCCAGTTAAGTGTACATATTGTGTAGCGTGGGCGGTTTTAATATACGTAGAGCAATGATTGTTGAATGGTCTGATGACAAATCCAAAGATGAAGTCACTTCGACACAGTTTCTAGAAACACCTTTCATCACACAACAGTCATTAATATCCGAGGTCTTTTTTCTATCAGATGGCCAGTATGTTGGTTCTCCTGTTGAAACATGCATAAGATTATTAGCTTGCATAATTTTGAATAGTTGATTTCCTTTTAGATTAATAGTCCTAGAGCCCCAATAGTGATGTTTGGTATTATAGGCACCAAAGACTAAGAATCTATCTATCTTCTAGTGTGCTATAGAATTGCTTGAATTGGCCTTTGTTAATGGAGTGTGTCGCAGGGCAATCTACCGATGTTATCATAAGTTCACCTTGTTGGTCTTGGATAGAGATGCTAGTTGCTTATATATGAGGTATATCATATTTTTCTTGTACTGTATGTTTAATTCCATATTTTATAATAATAGCGGTGCCACCACGTGCAGTGCCTGCTGGGTGATTTGTGTGGTATATGCTGCATTTGTCAATTTTTAAGAAACAATTATTGGTGAAATGAGTGTTTGATATTACCATAATATCAATGCTGTTATCAACAGTAAAAGTTTTGGCTTCATTGCTTGCGAAGGCCCCCTCGCATTCCACATTGCAATTTTGATAGATTGCATCATTATGTCGTCTTACAGATGAGCGCTGTTAGTAAGTTAAGCTTGGTTCCCAATTGGTCCATGGGACATTTAAGCATGCTCTTTAGCTCGCTCATATTAGGCTTAAAGTTTAATTTATGACAATTTTGCACTTTATTTAATAATTCATTAATCACTTTATTACTTCTTAATACTGTAACTGCTACAAATGAAATGCTGAACTGTTACGATTTCTGCTCAACTGTATCTCTACTTTAATGGTGTGGTGGCTTATATACCTTCCTATGGTTGAAGTAGAAAATTCTAAAATATTCCCTACACAATAAAATAAGTTTCTGGAACATTCTCGTAGCTTATCTACACTTCGAAAGAGAGTTATTGAATAAGCTTTTTTTCGAATAGATTGTATCTGGATTTATATACACCTCTCTCGTCATGAACTGCATTTACTATCAAGCTTTAAACGGGATCCTAAAAGTATGCAATAATTTATGTTTCAATATGTTTCGTCCTGGGTGAATATGACTTATTAGTGATAACATGTATTGCGCTTTAGTTATCACTGTCAGCAGGATTGATAATAAGTTCTTTCAACCAACCTTTCTTGTATTGCTGCAACAACTGACATAATTTCAGCCTCGGTTGACGACAGTGCGATAGTCTGTTGCCGCCGTACAGCCCATGAAACTGCAGCACCTTCAAACATAAACACGTACCCTGTAGTCGACCGTCGGCTGTCGAGGCTACCAGCCCAATCAGCGTTGCAGAACCCAGCGATTTCATCTACGTTAGAACTGTAGATGAGACCTTTTTCAATCGTCCTTTATGATCCGCTTAACGGCTGTCCAGTGCGCCTTATCAGGATTTGCTGCAAACCTGCTAAGGTTAGTGGCAGCATAGCAAATATCTCGCCTAGTGATTTGTGCACCCAATAAAAGTCACCCGATGGCCTGCATATATGGAATCTTCTTCATTTGCTGGCTTTCCGGTTCTTTGGTAGGACACATTGCAGAAGTCAGCTTCTAATTCATGCCCATGGGCATTGCAATTGTATTACAGTCCTGCATACCGATTAATAACTTCCGATACGTAGTTTTTTGATCAATTTTTATTGTCCATGGCTTCTGTATCGCACGTAATATTTACACCCAAAATTGTGGAGGCTTCGCCCAAATTCTTCATGTTGAACCTTTTAGAAAGCTTGGATTTGATATTATCTATAAGACTCAATTTGTTGGAGATGATGAAAAAGTCGTCTACATAACTTGAGATAAATAAATTTTTTTCTTCCATCACTAAAATGAAAAATACATTGGCCAACATTACTACGTACAAGTCCAAAACTCAACAGTGTTTTGTTTATTTCAGTATTCCATACCCTAATTGACTGCTTTAAGCCATAAAAAGATTTTATGAGTCTACATACCATGTCAGAACCATCTTCAAAACCCTTCGGTTGAGTAACATACATCTCTTCATATAATTTCGCGTTTAGAAACGCAGTCACTGCATCCATTTGATGGATAAATAGGCCAATAGAATGTGGAAGCAACTAGTCGTCCGTTTCTACGAATCGGTACGCCACCAACATTCACTTTCGTTTTGAAGACCCATTTGGTATTGATAGGTTTATCCCAGAGGGCAACTGCGTCAATGCCCAAGTATTGTTTTCCCACAGCGATTTGTATTCATCTTGCATCGCAACCTCCCATGAATCTGCTAAGGGAGACGACAAAGCTTCGTCAACAAATACAGGATCGCTTGATACAAAATCCACAGCGCAGAAATTGCAATTTATTGGAAGCATATTGTTCAAATGCTTCCACCGACGAAGGATATTATTTTCAGTAATTGTTATATCCTTATCTTAGAATGCTTTTCAACAAAGCTGAAGTTACAGCTGATTGGGCCCCTTTCAAAAATAAACAAAAAGAGTTTAAATACGCCATTAGGCGAGGGAAACGAGCGTCATGGAGGGAATTTTGCGAAAGAATTGAATCGACGTCCGAGGCTAGCCGTCTTCGAAAAATTCTCCACTCCTCTAACAAAGCCCTTGACTGTATCTAAAAACCAGATGGCAGCTGGACTCACTCAAGCGCCGAAACCCTTGATATCCTGCTAGACACCCACTTCCCAGGGAGTTTAGCCTCAGCGGATCAAGCACTCTACCAGGTGGAGCAGGTTTCGCATGATACCCTCCCCACATTCCAAGTGACAAAAAGTCACCTTGAATGGTCCATTCAAACCTTTAAGCCATACAAGTCCCCCGGACCGGACGGCATCATTCCTGCCGATATCCAAAATGGGGAAGAGATTATCCTTCCATGGCTGCTAAAATATATATAATGCAAGCCTCAGACTGCAATACATTCCCTTACGCTGGCGCACGGCTCGGGTCGTCTTCATCCCAAAAGTTGGGAAGGCCTCACACACCAAACCTAAGGATTACAGACCCATAAGTCTAACATCCTTTCTTCTTAAGGTTCTAGAAAGAGCTCTTGACCTACATATCGGGACACCGATCAACCATTCTCTTCTCTCTGTATCTCAACACGCCTACTCTAAAGGCAAATCGTTTGAAACAGCACTTCATTCTCTCAATTCTCAAGTTGACAAATCCTTGGTGTTCAAGAAATTCACACTTGCCATAATTCTGGACATTGAGGGAGCATTCAACAATGTATGCCCCAACGCTGTCGTTTCCGCACTCTATAACCATAACCAGAATTCAGGCCTTCTTAAATTTATAGAGCTTCTACTAAAATCTAGAATCATCACTTCCGCGATCGGCAGTGCCGAATCAAGGAGGGTGGTTAACAGGGGCACGCCACAAGGGGGTGTTTTATCACCCCTCCTCTGGAACCTGGCAGTTAACACACTACTGGTGAGATTGGAATCTACTGGATGCAAAGTGATAGCCTCTGCGGACGACATAGCAATCGCGGCATCCGGCAAATTCCCCCAGACACTTTCCGCAAAACTTAACTATTCACTCTCTATAGTGTCGAACTGGTGTCGTGAATTCGAACTTGGGGTTAACCCATAGAAAACCGAGACTATGCTTTTCACTTGGAAGTACAAAATTCCAAGGTTTACAATGCCTAGTCTAAACGGCACTCCGCTCTCTTTGAGCACACACGTTAAGTACTTAGGCCTGATTCTCGACCCAAAGCTTAAATGGAGAGCCAATATAGCTGAGAGGGCACGTAAAGCAATATGCGCTATATACTGCTGTAAAAGAGCGGTTGGTGCACGATGGGGCCTTCGTCCTCGAGTCGTGCTCTGGCTCTACACGGCCATCGTTGAACCAAACCTGTTATACGGGTCGGTCTTCTGGTGGCAAGCTCTCGAAAAAGCCTGTAATATCAAACCCCTTGATAAAATCAGAAGATGCATTGCTCTATTGATCACTGGCGCTCTTCGTAGCACACCTACGAAAGCCCTTTTTGCCATGCTGCACTGGCTCCCCTCGGGGCTCCTGGTTAAGCAACAAGTCAAGTTGACAGCGATTAGACTTACCGCCCTTTCGCACTGGCGCAACCCCCTCACGGGCCATGCTTCTATTCTGAATCGGGATCCACCTGTCGGTGCTTTTGGCAAACTGCGGCCACTCCTACCTAACCTAACTTATATCCTTATCAGGTATAAATGTCACATCGTTGAAGTCATTGGCTGTAATTTTCGCCAATGAAGTTTCTGATTCAGGGTCAACGTCGAGCTCCGCTTGAACCATTAGCAATTCGACTGTTTCTTCCTTTGCTGATTTTACATCTTCCTGGCTTAGCATGTGCACGAACCGAAGAGATCGGTTAGGAAAACCACCTATTATAGGTGTGAATCGTGGTGAATGAAGTATGTGTATGTTTAAATGTGGGAGGAGCGTATGTATGAGGTATAGAATGTTAGTGTAAAGTGGTATTGGTTGTCAATGGCGAAGTAAGGTGGTTGGAGTAAGGTGGTTGACATCCTCAGTGTAGCTGTTGATATAACTATTGCTGTGTAGATCTCACAGGAGGAAAGCATGAAAGGATGGAAAGAGGATGGGAAAACAGGTAGTACAAGAGAGATACATATAGAAGTGTAGCGGGAGAATTTAATGAAACAGAAAAGTATATAAGGCAGAAACCAAGTCCAAACGGGAAGGTATTTTGTTGATTAGTTTGAAAAGTATGAAAGGAATGTGCGTGAAACATTAGTTTTAAATCTGTGTGGTCACCGGAGTTTTTAAATATTTTAAGTTTCGAATATTGAAAAGAAGGACATTGATGAGTGGTGAAGTAAAAAGGTCGTGCCGTGAATATACCGTCGGGAGGTTATAGAAAAGAAATAAGTAAACTGATATCGTCGGACGACAATGAGTATAGAATTCATGATAAGGTGCTACGAGCTATTGTGATGCGGCCAGACAGGTCGTAGTGTCGATGCTGGAGTAGACACGAAACAGGAAGGTGTCTCCCGCTACTGGCCAGATAAGTGGAATGTCATATATATGAACGAGTATAACTAGGGGTTTATTGAATATATATAAATAAAATTAAGAAAGGGTATAAATAAACGTTATTTATATAATGGAATAATTGCGTGTTGTTATAGTAGAAACTATGTTAAGAAAATGATAGGCTAAGCCGGTAAGTATGGGGCGGACCCACCCGGCTGCAATCAAAGAGGAGAAAGGTGAGTCATTTGTAAAGAAAATAGATAATGAAGTTAAATGCCTATATTTATTGTTGATCCCCCCGATGCAGTGTGGCGGGTTGAGAATCACGACCTCTGGATTATATGGACACGTCGTTTGATCCACAATGCCACATTGTTTGAGGAGTAGAGGTAGATTTTTGGTTAATTAGCCACTGCAGATGGCGCGACCGTCAACTGCATATGTAAAATTGTATCTGAAATGTGAGTACGCCAAGTTAAGCGCCTGTCTAAATTAATGCCGAGGTGGTAAGTGACTTCATTAGCTTGCGAAATCTCGATATTATTGAGCCGAATAGCTGGACACGTATCACGCATCCAAGAGAATGTTACGTGCTTGCTTTTTTTACCCCAAGTAAGTGCTATTGTAGTGCCCTCGACGACTTTATGGAACATTTATTGCAACTATGTATGGAGGTATTATCCGCAAATCTTGAAATTAGCTCTCACTTATAGGAATATCAGATGTAAATACTACATACAATGTAGGGCCTAGAACACTACATTGGCATACACCGGCTGAAATTGCAAAATCTTCGGAAATAAATTCATTTACTTTTCCACTGAAACATGTATTAGATAAGTAAGACTCAAGAATTTTATGATAGCTTTTTGGAGAAACTTTTTGACTTTGAACATCAGTCCTTGATGCCATACCTTAGCATATGTTTGAGCCACGTCAAGGAATATTGCAGAGCAAAACTCCCCAAATTCAAAAGGTTTTCTTATTTTATTTGTAATTTGATTACCTTGCTCAATAGTGCTGTGCTTTTCTCGAAAACCGAATTGATGTTGCGGTATTACGCTATGTGCATGAAGAAAAACAGATAGTTTATTTAGTAGTAGTTTCTCAAACAATTTGGAAAGGCAAGGCAACAGGCTGATAGGTGTATATGATGACATCGTTGCGTCTTTTCCAGGCTTAGCTATCATACATATCTGAGACTTCTTCCATGCATTCGGATATTAACCGATGTCCAAAATTGCGTTAAAAAGCTTGCAGAGAAATACAGATGCAGAATATGGTAACTGTTTTAACATTTTCGGGGTAATGTTATCGAATCCAGGTGATTTTTTTGGATTCAGTTGCTTAATATGTTTGGCTATTTCAGGAAGGGAAATTTTAATAGGCTGAGCAATATCAGTACAGCAAGGTAAGGCAGGCAATGCAAAGGAGTTTGTAGCCATATTAGGCTGGAACACGTTGCACAGATGTCGTGCAAAGCAGAGTGCTTTTTCTTTATCGCTTTGAGCCCGCGCGCCGTTCGGGTTTCTTAGAGGTTTTACACCTTCCACTGGAGGCTTAAAGTTTTTCGATGCCTTCCAATGGGAATACCTTTTGGTAGAATTTGGGGTTACCTTCTTCGGGTATTTTTTTAGGTTTTTATCCTCCTCCTTTGTAAGAGCATCTTTAAGCGCCCTTTTTCCTCTGATACTAAAGACCTATCTATATTTTTAGAAATATAAGTAAATAAGATCAGGAATTTCTTTGGGTCTGTTGGCCAATAAGCGGGCTGTCCTGGTGAAACTAAATCATATATAATATCTCGGTTAGTTATTGCGTTGTACAGTTGTCGGCTTTCTGGACTAATTCGGCGAGAGCCCAGTATTTACGTTTCGTATTATAATCACCGCCCACTAGAAATCTATAACCAAGGGTATCAAAAAGTTCTTTAAATTGACTTTCTGTTACAGGTCTTTGTCACGATTTTTAACATATACTGATGTAGCTTGCATCCATTGCATCGAATGCGATTGCATAAGATGATGCTTAGGCCGATTTCTGATTAGTTTAGACGTATCGCTATTTACCTTACTATCAGGATGATAAGTGCTACAAAATTTGAACAAACCTTTTTTATTTACAGAGTTTGGATCATTTGATTTTGAGCTTTAATCAAATCGTGTAGCATATTTTGCACTGTAGACATGAATTGAGTCATACACTGAGTTAGATTTAGAATCATGACTTCTACTCCACTATTAGATGCATTGTTATTGTTAACTTGCCGTGCATTGCCCTGCAGAACAATGGCGTAGGTTGCTTGACCAGAATTAGGTTTTTGAATAATAGGGTCACCTATCTAAGGATTTGTGGTGGCAGGCTAAATATAAATTGGGGGATAAGTTACGTTTTATGTGTATACCCTGCGATAGTTTTAATTTTAAGTCTTTGTATACAGGGTAACCTCTGTAATTAGCCGCGTGAATACGAATACAGTTACTACATTTCTTTGCAGATCTGTCAGCTTTAACTAAGGTGCAACTACTTGTAGAGTGGAGATCATCGCAAACTACACAAACAATGCGCAGAGTGCAGTAGGATTTAAAGTGGCCGAACTCTTGGCTAATCATACATTGTTTGGGCCGTTACATTTGTGAAAAAAGGAATAATTAGGATAAATAGGTTAACAACTTTATAGTATTTCTTATTAATAAGTGGAAATATTAAAATGATTCAGAAAAAAAATTTAAAAAAAATTTGTTAACAATATTTGGATTATTTCACATCATCAAGTTCGATAACAAATATAGGTAAATGCAAATTTTACAACCAAAATATTAAATAAAAATTTAAGGAGGAAATTATTAATTTATTAAATTTATCTTATTTATATATTATATTAATACCAAATATTCTTAAAGGTCATAATTGTCAAACAGAGAAATATTTGATGATTTTGAATTTCGCACTTTTTGGAGAGGGAATAGTAGTAGTTAACATTTAAATGAGCGATAATGTTTAATTTTGATTTTCCCAGAAGCAATCGGTGTGGTTATCATTAATTGTGAATGGATCTGCTGATCATTTTACTTGCAAAAAATTGCGGCCATATTACTATTATTTGCATGAATTGCAAGTGTCCATTCTGCTACAAAGAGATTAGCATACAATTGGAGAGGGCAACCTTTTGTATGCGGAACCGAGTTGCACTTTCAAAGCAACCAAAGAAAATGTTAAAGCGAGAAATGGGACAAATAGAAAAATGACAATTGTTGTCTTTTCAAATTGTTCTTATGAATACAATTCCAAAAATAATATATATATATATATATATATATATATATATATATATATATATATATATATATATATATATATATATATTTATTCCCTTTTTAAGGAAAATCCTTTTTTAACGGCATGCCGTAAATGATTATAAATAATCTCCTTGTAGAACGTTCAGCTCCACAGTGAATCCTTTCCAAGATGGATATTGATATTGTTGTATATCTTCTGGCAACGTTGAACAATTGGGAACTGATAATTGCGCAGTTCGGTGTACAAAAATGAATATTTCTGGGAATTACGTCACAGCAGCCTGGGTATAAGGCGGAATGTCAAACTAGCATACATTTTGCAACTAAAAAAGTGAATATTACTGTGAAATATTAAAAATTGCATTTGTCGGTGAAAAAATACGAAACTGATTACAATTATACTGACGAAAAATTTCTTATTTTACTTGCGAATGCTCATTTAATTTGTGAGACAGCGAATGGAATTTGGTTTCGCATCATCGCGACTAAATCGTGCATCATCATCTGATTGTTCCATCGATATTTTACAATTCATTATTCCTCGGCTACAACTGGGAGAGATGAAGCGGGAGTGAACAGAAAGAGAAATTTGCACATTGATAATTCCATTTCTTTGCTTGATGCGTTGAAAAGTAGATTAAATGAAATTGCGGATAATTTCCGTAGTGATGATTTTAATATGTAGGGTTTGTGGAGCACTACATTTTGAAGCTGAAATTACTGCGCGAAATAGAACAGAATTCACTCTGTGTTGTGATAAAGGTAAAGTTGTGTTGCCTACTATTAAATTATATGTATTTCTTAATAATTTGTTTGAGGGTTTAAGATCACCCGGTCCGTTAATTAGGGAGCCATCAAAAAACTATTTTAACAACACGGAATTTTAATTCATCGTTTGCGTATGGTTAGCTCCGAAGTCAAAATTGTGGATACAACTTTGCACGGCGTTTACAATTTAAAAATTCACGACGTATTCTATCATAGAGCAGGTCCATTGACTGCTCAATATGGTCGTGCGCCGTGTAACGCGCAACTATATTTTTATGATGTTGACACCGCGAGCAAGTTAATCAGTCATTGAATGCAAATATAATGAAAACAATTTCTACTGATTTACAACTTATCAATTCTTTCATTCGATCCTTCGTTGCAATGAGAGATCATTGTGCGAGGGCTGTGAAAATTGATAGAGAAATTTGTATGTGTTGTGAGTCATAATCAAGCTACCTGCGTGTAGTTGACTCACAGCACCCACTCCTAACAGATACTACTCATTTGGCGTAACTAACATTTAATAAATATTCACGTACATGCTTTTAGTGCGCGTTAAGTATTATAGCGTTTATTATGTAAACTTTTAGTATATTACAGTACCCCTTTTGGGTTGACATTGTAGTAAGGCTTGACCGACTGTCACCAATCAACCAATGCGTAACTGGAACACCAGAAAAGTCCCTACCTCAACAAGTAAGACAGAATGAAAATAGTATTTAAAGTTTAGAATTTTAAGAATAAACGCTCTGATTGTATAAAGACGTCTGTTTCATTTCGACAGCTTTGAGCGCCTTTCATGTTACCGGCAGCAAAAGGCGTGCAAGAAGAGAAACGACACAAGAACCACCTATACAAAGGTCCCTCAACATTTGGTTATAACCACCAATCGCGATACCGATACTCGACGTTAAAACAATGGAATTGCAACGGATTTTGTGCAGTGGATGGGTAATCACCATTCGAAAGAAATTTGGTGTCCGATTCGAAAACGAATGGCACCATTAGAAATATATCTGTTTCCGATTTCGATCCACTGGCCTCTTCTTCTACAACCGACGGTCGGTCTTGGCCGCTACCAAAATGTTACGCTATTCGCCTCTGCTCTGCGCGTGATGACGCCAGTTAGAAATACCAAGCACGCTCAGGTCATCGTCGACTTGGTGCTTCCAACGGAGATTAGGACTCCTTTTCTGCAAGCACCACCAGCACATTCCGAGTAGAGTACCTTCTTGGCCGCAGCGTTGTTGTTCATTCGCTGGACATGACCCAGCCATCGCAACCGCTGTAGTTTTATGCGTTTGACTATATCTATATCGGCGTACAGCTCATACAGCTCGTGGTTCCATCTAATCTAAGTATGCGTCCTCCACGCAGATTGGACCGTAGATCTTTCGAAGAATTTTCCTCTCGAATGCCCCCAATAATCTTTCATCGTTGCTCGTCATCGTCCAAGATTCGGCGCCATACAATAGGACGGGAAGTATGAGTGATTTGTAGAGCGTTGCTTTTGTCCGTCGAGAGAGGACTCTGCTTTTCAGTTGCTTACTGAGCCCACAGAAATACCTGTTGGCAAGAGTTATTCTTCGCTGACGTTATTATTGGTGTTAATGCTGGATCCTAGATAGACCAAATCCTTGACCTCATCAAATGTGTAGTTGCCAACAGTAACGTGTTGTCCAATGCGCCGGGACTCTTTGTTTGTTGACACAAGATATTCCGTCTTGTCCTCGTTCACCACAAGACCCACTCGACGGGATTCGATTTCAAATCTGGAAAATGTTGCGCTGATCGCCCGTCAGCGTTTCTACCTACAATGTCAATATCATCGGCTTACGCGAGCAGCATGACACTTTTATAGAAGATAGTGCCGGAGATGTTCGATATTCGCAGCGCGGATTATTTTCTCCATGAGAGTCGAGTAGCGAAGGTTTGCGCTGTGCGTTTTGATTACAACTTTTCAACATCAGGCTTTCTCTGTACCGTGTTCCAACCGCTTTTTGTATATCGAGATGTTGGAACCTGGTGCTACTAACTACCATGTTTCTTGCTGCGGCGAAGTCGATAAGTCTCATTCCATTATCGGAGCATTCTTCGTGTACACTGAAATTTCTGATCTAAGGACTAAATATGCTTTCTTTGCCCACCTTGGCGTTAAAGTCGCCTAACACGATTTTCATATCGTGGCGGGGCATCGCTCGTATGTTTGTTCGAGCAGAGCGTAGAAGGCATCCTTAGTCACATCGTCTTTCTAATCGATGCGAACCGGGAAACAAGGTAGCGTAGTCTCTTGTCGACCGCGAATCCAACGCCAAATTCGTGCCTATCCACATGGCAGCTGTAGTAAACGTCACAGCAGGCTCTTTTGGAGCAACTCTGTCCCGTCCATCGCATCTCCTGTAATGCGGTGACGTCAGCCTTATATTTCATGAGGACGCCATCCAGCTGGATACAGGCACCTTCCCTATTGAGGGTTCCGACACTCCAGGTGCATATCGTTGTCCATTGTACGTTTGCGGGGGTCGTAATCAAATTTGGGTATCCTTATCCGAGGCATTTTGGTAGTTTTTAGTGAAATCTATTCTTCCATGGTGGGTTCCAGGACCGACGCACAACCTCTATGAGGGGTAGTTTTGCCGCACACATTAGTTCACTATCCAACGGATGTTGAGGTAGCTATCCAGAGACTGTGTGTCGACTTGATTTGAGCAGGAACAAGGATCGTTCTGGGAACCTCCACTGTGAAGCGATCAGAGACTTTACCCTGTAGCTCTCACCCTGATCCACCGAAAAGTCGGCTAACGGCCTTACATTGGCCTACCCATTGTTATCTCAAATTATGACACTGGGTGGCTTCATTCCTTCAAATTTACCTTCAACGTCACGTACGTCAAGTCAAATACATCACGACAAATTGTTGCCATTTTTTAAGTTAAATACAAATTATCCGTATGCAAATCAGTTCCATTATACTGAAATTCTGTTACATTATGTTTGGATGGATCAACAAAAGCGATGGCAGAGGCGAGAACGAGGTGGTGATAAAACTATCAGGCATGTATATAGATTCTCCGAAAGATATTGAATTTTTCCATTTCCGTCTGCGTCTATTGCATGTCGTTGTACCGAAACGGTTTGATGATGTTAGGATTTATAATAATGTCGTTTATAATTCCTTTATTGAAACTTGCCATACGCATGGTATTGCATCAAATGATGAGTGGAGTGATTGTTTGAATGAAACGAAAGAATTCCATTCACTAAACCTAATTCGAGACTTATTTGTTATTATTTGTGCATTGAATGTTTCAGCAAATGCTCTGACATTATGGAATGGGTTCAAGCTATTCCTTTCTCCAGATTCAAGCAGACAATGTTTTTAAATTGTCTATTCCGGTTGTTGAAACTTCAGATAGTAATATAGCAGACATAGTCGCTATATAAATTTTACGCCATTGATTATCTTTGAGGAAATGTATCGATAGATTATTGAGAGATTTAGTTACAAATTAATCGGATAAAAATAAGTTATTCGGAGACAATATCATTTCATTGTGGGGTGATTTTCCATAGATTTTGCCTTTTGTACCGCATGGTTCAAGATCAACTTTGATTGAAAATTCTATCAAAATTTGGAGTGAACTTCACCGTGTTTCATTAACACAATATATGAGATGAAGTTCATTTGTTGAAATTTCAAAATCGATTGGAAATGTAGTTGCACATTCTCAAGAGATTGACAATTGTAGTCAAATCTTAACATTAATAATTAAATATATATATTATAATTCTACACCAGTATGCGAATTATTAGTTGACCTTATGAAGTCATATTATAATGATGGTTTTCAGCCGTGATAAACTCCGAGTGTCTTGCAGGACCTGGACTAGCATGGTATTTTTCAGTCAGAAGGACTAGTTCTTCTTTAATGGGTGCAATGTCAAAATCGCGACGAATATTCACATTTCTCACGTACCATGGTGTGTTCACGATGATTCTAGTATTCTAGACTGAGCTCGTGAATTTTCTCTATATTAAAAGAACTAGCAGTAGACCATAACTGAGCGCCATATGACAAAATCGGTTTCATTGCGGCTTTGTATAGAATAACTTTGTCGGAAGGCGAGAATTTTTGAATAGTAAAAATTAAATTTTAGAGATGCTATCTTTATCTGCTTTTGCTTGGGCCGCGAATCTACCTTGACGTAATGTATACGTGACATGTTTGCTTTTCGTTCCGTTTACTCTTATGCCCCAGTTACAGAGCCAAACTTCAATATTTCGCGAATGTCGATTTAGGCTAGCTGATGTAGCATCTGTTACTGAGTGAGAGCACAGTATCGCAGTATAGTCAGCAAAAGTACATATTTTTGTTTTTTCATCTCTCGGTATATCAGCCGTAAACAAAACATACAGGACAGGCCCGAGAACACTACCTTGCGGTACACAAGATTCGATGCTGTAGATGTTCGATGTGGATTCGTTGCACTTCACTAAAAATTTTCTCTCTCTAATGTACGATTAGAGAGAGAAAATTTGTAATTGTACGAAATTCCGCAGGAAGCATTTGTTTCAACTTGTACATAAGTTCGTCGTGCCAAACCTTATCGAATGCCTGAGCTTCATCTAAGATTGTGGCCGAACAGAACTGATTAGACTGCATCTTGTTCAAAAGTATTATTTCAAACAGCTTGGAAAGTATAGACAATAGATTGATAGTTCTGTATGAAGAGGAATAGGTGGGTTCTCTACCCAGCTTGCTAATCATTTTGATTACTGACAATTTCTAAATTTTTGGGAAGTATCCTACTCGAAAAACTGCATTGAAAAAGTTTAGAATTAACCTGATTGCGCATATTGATAATAGAACTATCATCTCTGACGTTATCATGTCGTAGCCAGGAGCCTTGGTATAGAATGTGCCAATTCTTATAAACTGAACTTTACCTGAGTTTTAGGAACTTCAATATTTGGAATTGAGAAGTTGTTTGAAGGTGGATTGGCTTAAACACATCTTTGATTTGGTTCACACATATACTTGCTTTTTCAGCATCTCTTCTAGCCCATTTCCCATTTTCAATTCTAAGGGGTGGATTGTGTTCTTGCGGACTTTTGACGAATTTGCATGTTCTCCACAAAGAGTAGTTTGTGTCCTTGCCTGGAGTAAATTTTGCGGTGAACTCTCTTAAACTTATATCCCTTTGATTTCTAAGGGCTTCTCTTAGACGTTGATCAGCTTCAGCTAGTTTTTGCTACAACATGGGTGTTGCCAAACAAGGCAGCAGTGCCTAAAGAATAATACTTTCCATAAAAAAGGAAAACATAGCAATCCATTTTTTATAAACTTTGATATTGATTTTTTACATTCAATTTTACTCAAATTAAAGTAATTGCAGTTTCTGGGAAAAAGGAAAACAGAAAGGCTGCTTACGAAGTATTTTTTAATAATATTTCATTACTTGTACATTATATTAATTAGTTCTATTTAATAGGAAACATAAAAGTTTATTTTTCTTTTTAAGCAAGATATTAAGGGAACTCTTGATTTTTAAAATACGAAGCCATCAATATAAGTTGCGCAAAAGCAACATTCTTTTATTTTTCTTCGTTTTGGTGCTGCCGCCGAAAAGGTTTCCTGGACGGTAAGCAGAACGTTAGAATCACAGTCAAAAAATACCCTGCGGGAATTCACCGTGATCAACATTGGAGCCGAGTGTCCTAACACAAAAATACCTCAGCCGAGTAGCACCACGTGTAAAAGGGACAAAAAGTATCTTGATCAAAAGTACTTACTCCTTGAGCAAGTAACTGAGGATGAAGAAGGAAGCGTTAGCATAAAATCAAAAACATCTCACCGTGTTAAAAGTTGGGTCAATGATTAAAATGAAATGAAAATTATTCCAGAACTAATTTTTAATGAAAATAATGCGCAAACAAATTCTTTGGTAAAAAAGCTGGACACTGCTGCCAGGCAAGTCATGTTAAGGCACCAAATTATGTTCAGCGGTCGATCGGAGGAGTGGCCTCTCTTCATTAGTTGGTTCGAAAACACAACAAAAACGTGTGGTTTCAACAATCAGGAGAATCTTAGTCACCTTCAGTCACCTTGAAAGGCACCGTACCTGAAGCGTTTCGGTGTACACTGATTCATCCCGCCCAGGTTCCTGAAATTATATCCAATTTGAAAATGCTATTCGGTAGACCCGAAATTATTATTAATTCGCTTCTGGAAAAAATTCGGAATGAACCAGCTCTTAAAACAGACAAACTAGATTCAATAATAAAATTTTCTTTTTCGGTTCAGAACTTGTGTGCTACGATGGAGACTGCAGGACTGAGAAATCATATGGTTAATCCATGTTTGATTCAGGACTATCCATGTTTGATGATGAAAAAATGTCTAGTATGTATAAAAAGTATATTTCCTTAGAAACTCTTGGAACACATCATTTTAAGCAGCTTTTCTCAAATGACGATAAAAAGACAATTGATATACTACAAAAAGAAACTTATAAAGATGGAAAACGGTTTGTTGTCCCACTGCTATGGAGATATGAAAGCAGCTTTAACTTATCAAACAGTCGTGCGACGGCAGAACGGCGTTTGAGCTGCTTCAATAAAAAAATTACCAAAGATTCAAATCTGTCGGATATTCTTAATTGCCAACATGAGAGCTATGTCGAAGCAGGTTTCGCTCGAAAATTAGAGCAACACGAACTACAAAGCGAAATGCAAAGTGAAAAAAATCGAATATGGTACTTGCCGCGTTCTTAGTCAGAAATCCAAACAAGCCTGGTAAGGTGGGATGCAGCAGCGCAGGTGAATGGCGTATCTCTAAATTCTATGTTTGCTGTCTGGGCCGGATACAGTACCATTGCTACCATCAATATTATTCCAATTCAGAGAGCGAAAAATAGCCATCTGTGGTGCCATAAAACAAATGTTTCACCAAGTGAGGGTCAGGAAAGAAGACCAAAACTCACAAAGGTTTCTGTGGAAGGCAAAAGACAGGCATATTGAAGAGTATGTAATGCAGGTGATGGCATTTTGTTCCACATGCTCCCCATTCTGCGCCCAATATGTTACAAACACAAACGCCAAGGAGTTTAAAGACAAATTCCCGGTTTACCCAAAAACCATTATGTTGATGATTTTTTGGTCACTATAGACACTGAAGAAGTTATCTTTGTCCATAGCCAAGCGGGTTTTATAAATTACGAAACTTGATAAGAAGATCATAATCTGGAATTTATTTTCGAACTCTGAAAAGGTTCTTGAACTCTGGTGGTCTCCATCAAAAGATTCATTTACATTCTCTTTCCAAAGCACAAAAATTCCTGATGATCTTATCAATGGAGTAACATGGCCCACTAAGAAGCAAATTTTGATAGCTTTAATGGCAAGGTTCAAGGCATTTATCAGACCATTTTCATTTATTGGTATCGACTACTTTGGGTCAATGCATGTCGTAATAGGAAGACGAACGGAAAAAAGATGGAGAGTTCTAATAACATGTTTAACAATTCGCGCAGTGCACATCGAAATCACTGCAAGCCTGTCGTCGTACTCGTGCATATTGGCGTTAAGGAGGTTCATGGTAAGGAGAGGAGAACCAATCGAGGTATCTAGTGACAATGGCACTAATTTCCGAGGCGCAAGCGAGGAACTCAAGAAAGCTATAGTAGAAATAAATATCAAAAACGTTGCTGGCGAATTTGTTAGTTCGGGAATTCCATACCACCAGCAGCTCCACATATTGGTGTGAACTGGGAGAGACTGGGCCGCTCCGTAAAAAATATATTGGCAGCTATAAACACCAGAAGGAATCCAAAGGATGAGTTACTATTAACCATGATGACTGAGGTGGGCTGTGTAATCAATTCTAGGCCGCTTACTTATGTTCCGATGAAGCCTTAACACCTAACCATTTTTTGATGGGTTCCTCCAATGGAAGAAAGGTTTTCGATGAAAACAATGCCGATGGTTTGTTGCTCAGAAAAAACTGGCGGATAAGTGAACAGTTCACTTATAACTTCTGAAAATGTTGGGTACGGGAGTACCTCCCGGATCTGACAAGACGCACTAAATAGTTTGAACATATACCACCAATATGTGAGGGCGATATCGTCATTATAGTTGAGCCATCAAATCCAAAAGGAACGTGGCGTAAGGACAAGGTGATCCAAGTCATACCCAGCAAGGACAATCAAGTGAGGAGTGACCGCTACAGGAGTATACAAGAGACCATCATCGAAGCTGGCAGTGCTAGATGTCGCCAAGTTTGACGAAATGGAAAGTCTCGTGATGGGTCGACTTACCAGGGGAGAGTGTTGCCAAACAAGGTAGCAGTGCCTAAAGAAAAATATTTTCCTTAAAAAAGGAAAACATAGCAATCCGATTTTTTTTTAAACTTTGAACTTCATTTTTTTACATTCAATTTTACTCAAATTAAAGTAATTGCAGTGTCTGGGAACTCTTTCTTTTTAAAATACGAAGCCATCAATAGAAGTTGCGCAAAAGCAACAATGGGTGATCGATCCCTCTGCCACTCTTTTCTGAAACGTATTTTCTCTCTTGCCAGCGTGTCAATATCTCCGGAAGTTTTTTTTTCCCTCCATATATTTATTTATAGTATTTTCAAAGCTGAGACTAACAATAAGTTTGCACCGAGAGCAACTGAGGGCATATTTGTGGGGTATCTACACGACAGAAAGGGGTATCGCATATGGATGCTAAGCTCACATAAAATAATATGTGCGCGTGATGTTAAATTTATCGATGAGATTTGTGGGCAGCAAAGCATTTCAAAGAAACTCTCTGAATTCCTGCTACCATGAAGTCCCACTACATCAAGAGATAGAAGTTTCGTTGAATTCTCTCCTCTCCCAACAAGAAACAACATGAATGCTGACAACAGAACTCCAGTGGTAGCAGTGAACAGCCAAGAAGATGAACGTAGAGCTCCTGGTAGACCAAAGAGGTTGCGCACAGGGCGTAGTGCACGACCTCTAAAACTTTTTCGCGCTCGCACGTTGACGTCAGAAGAAAAACCTCCAGAGGAGCCTAAGTTGAACAGATGAGCTGGAGTACGATGTTTTTGCTGGCTTAGCCGAAATTAGAATACGAAGAGCAATGAACGGGCCTGCGTGCGAAGAATGGATGGATGCCATCGAGTCTGAAGTGTTGAGCCTTATAGAAAATGATACATGGGAGCTTGTAAAATCGCCTATTGCACAAAATGTTGTTGGTTGTCGTTTCGTACTTACAAACAAATGTGGATTAGATGGCAATATTGAACGACGAAAGGCACGACTACTAGCAAAAGGTTATAGCCAAAAACATGGTGTAGATTATCACCAAACATTCGCACCAGTTGCAAGAATGGAAACTTTGCGACTAATGCTTGCTTTATCCGTACAGCTTAAATGGTATATTAGAAGAAAAGATATTTAAAAAAGTTCCAGACATGCTGAGTGAGATGCTGGAGCATGTCTGGCATCACAAAATAGAAAAGTTGTAAGAAAATTGAAAGATAAAATTTTGAAGGACTTTGCAATCAAGGATCTCGGTTTGGCAAATTTGTGCCTTCCAAAATGATGCCGTTATAAAATTAAAGCAATCAGGATATATAAAAGAATTGCTCAGAAGTTATGGCATGTCTGATTGCAATGACGTGGCCACGCCTGCAGACATAAACACTCAATTTGATAATGCATTAAACAAACCATGCGAAGGATGTCCCTACCGAGAGCTAATTGGTGCTTTGATGTATCTATCAGTGGCAACGAGGCCTGATATTGCAAATATCATATCAAGATTGGCGCAGTTTTTGAATAACCCTCTTGATTGTTATTGGCAGGCTGCTAAAAGAGATTTGCGGTATTTGGCTGGTTCGGCAAATAAAGGCTTAGAATATAAAAGGACAAATAATCCACTGCTTGCTTACACCGATTGTGATTGGGTCGATGCATTGTGGACCGTGGCTCTTATACAGGCTAGGCGTTTATTCTCAGTGGAGCTGCTATATCCTGGAAATCGCAGAAGCAACGTACCATAGCACTTTCTTCTACCGAACCCGAGTACGTCAGTTTAGCTGATGAGGTCGAAAGCAATAGAGTTCGGATGTGTTTTTCGGTTGCTCCTCAATTATATTGTGATTTAAAGTGATATAATTTAATGTTTCGAGTTTTAGGGCTAGCGAAATAGACGCATAATAAGTCAGTGAGGGGAATTGGCAAAAGGAGTTTGTGCGAAATATCAAATATCAGTTTTTAAACTTAAAATTTGAATTTGTGTTAGCTTCTAATAAAGAAGCGAAACTATAGCGGTCAGTGGATGAGCGTATTGCGCTCTCCCACTCACCCGGTGCGCTCTCCTGTTCAGCGCATGCGCTCTCAAAGTGTGCCTGCACTTGCACCAACACCTGATCTGCCTCAGTCGCTTTCCCAGCAGCGTCCGGTAATCGCGGAACTGAGTGCGTACAGTATGTTACCTTCTCTCCCCAATGCAAGGTCGGATGTTCTCGGCATGACTGTCGACAGCGGTTTGACGACGAATGTGGTTCGCTCAACACCTTTGCCCTCAAAACAGAGACAAGCGAGCGGAGGTAGCATGTCCCACAACGACTGCACTTAACAATGCAAGTGCAAGTACACCCAGTTCGCACTCAAACTAGAACCAATGTCAAAAAGTGTCTCTGGCACTCTCTGCGCATGCGCCCTCTAGAAACGCTCAATGTTCAACACCCAGCCCAACGGCGTTCATAACTAAAGAGTGCAAACAGGTTCCATCCACATCTCTCTCTCACTCGTCCGATCGTGCTAGAACAAATTCGTCAACAGTGGCTGAGCGCACTGAAAATGCACTCACACCAACCATCAATGCAAACCACTCAACCAAAAATTTTTCAAACAACCCAGCAGGGAAAAGTGGAACATCACAAACTGGTTTAGATAGGTATATCCTTATAAACAAGCGCAAGCGAAGCCCAAAATCGAGTGCAATCAAAACTAATATCGCAAACATCAGCAAAACTAGCGAGAGCCTAATCTCTAGTAATAAACGCTTCGCACTACTTCAAAGTGCTGAGGAGGCAGACGCACTCAAACCTAATATTATACTCAATCCACCTCCCATTTACCTACGAGAACGTAACTCCAGAAAATTAGTTGCAAAGCTTACCGAGCTCATTGGTTCTAAAAATTTCCATGTCGCTCCTCTTGTTAAAGGAAATATCCAGGAAACAAAAATCCAAATACATAGTGAGAGCAATTACAGAGTGGTTATAAAAAACTTCGACACTGAGAAAAAAAACTACTACACCTATCAGCTTAAAAGTAGCAAAGGCCTTACCATTGTCATAAAGGGACTTGAATCAGATATTCCCCCTGCTGAAGTCAAAGAAGCACTACATGAAGCAGGGTTTGCTGCCCGCTCTATTATAAATATAATAAATCGCAACAGAATCCCTCAGCCATTGTTTCGCGTAAAATTGGAGCCTGAAACCCAAAAGCTTAAAAAAGTAGAAGTACATGGTATTTATAATCTCCGCTATCTTATGCATCGCAGAATTACTGTGTAGGAGCCTCTCAAACGAAACGGGTAAGTTCAATGTTCTAATTGCCAAGAATTTGGGCACACAAGGTCCTCCTGCACTCTTCCTAGTGTACGTGTTGCCTGTGGTGATTTACACCCCACATCAGAATGAACGAAGACTATAACTGATAAAGCTGCTAGAACGTGCAGCAATTGTAGTGGTAACCATACTGGCAACTACAGAGGTTGCCCTGTTTTCCAGGAAATTAAGAACAATGACCCACAGTTAAAGAATAAGCGCACTGAACCTAGTCCAAATATTCCGCCCATTGCACACACCACAGAAGTCAATTGCATACCCCGACACAGGGACGACGAATGCAGGGGTACTTAAGTTAGGGAAGGATCAGCAGTCCGGGACTGGTTCAAATTGCATAATTTTGAAGGAATGATAGCAACGCTCACACAATGTATGACGCAGTTCCTGACCTCCACACAAACAATGATTCAAGAAATGATGAGAAACCAAAACCAGCTCATGCAGCTTCTGCTATCTCCGAAATTAACGTACTTAAGATCTGTCAATAGAATGCGGTGTAACCCAGCACAAGTTAGAAATCAATAAATTTTTACTCACTAATAATATTCCCTGGTTCTAGTTCTATTCTGAAGAGTGGTTGCGGAATTTTTTCCCTATTCCCTATATTAAAAACAGATTTTACTGTGAATCCAGTCTCTTGGAATGCATCTTTTAGCTCTATAGGGTCTACTTTAGGTTCTATACCTTTAATAACAACTGTCAACCCTTTGCTACTCTTAATCTGATACGTGTAGTAATTTTGTTTTTCCATTTTCAAGGAAAGAAACTACTGCGAGATAGTTTTTTTCCAAATAAATTTGAATTTTTGTTTCTTGTATTTTACCCTTCAACAGCGGGACCACATGTAAATTATTTTTACCAATCAAGCTGGCAACACTGTATTAATAAGTTGGAACTGCGTTCCCGCAAGTAAATTGGTGGTGGTTTGAATGCAATACTCTTAGTTGGTTCAGACTCTGCACTATCGCTTAATAGAGCAAAACGGTTGTTGTTTAGGGTATCTCTATTAGTTTTAACAAGTTTATTCTTTTCTCTCTTGGCAAGCGGGCTGCGTTTATGTTTTATTGTTATGTATCGATCAATACCTGTTTGTGTGCTTATGTTTGGTTTTGCACACTGTATTTCTATAGTTTTATTTGCAAAATTGGTAAGTTGTTGTTGCTTATATACGAGGTGTGATAAAAAAATAACCGTTATTGTGTGTAAAAAAAAAAGTATTTATTTATTCATCTTGTCCCCTTCAAAGTAATTCCCCTCAGATATAATACACATGCCAGCGTTTTTTCCAATCCTCGAAACACTTCTGAAACGCTTTTTTTGGTATCGCCAACAGCTCCTGTTTCGATTTTTCTTTTTTCTCCTCAATCGTAGCAAAACGCTTTCCTTTCATCGGTGTCTTCAGTTTTGGAAAGAGGAAAAAGTCAGCGGGGGCCAAGTCCGGTGAATACGTTGGTTGAGGCATGATAACGGTTTTGTTTTTGGCCAAAAAATTACGCACAAGCATCGATGTGTGAGCTGGTGCGTTATCATGGTGCTAAATCCATGATTGGTTTTTCCACAATTCTGGGCGTTTCTGACTAATTGCTTCTCGCAAACGGCTCATAACTTCAAGGTAGTATTCCTTGTTGACCGTACGACCTTGTGGCAAGAATTCATGATGCACCACGCCATTGCAATCAAAGAAAACTGTCAGCAAAACCTTTACGTTCTACCTAACTTGACGTGCTTTTTTCGGTCTTGGCTCTTCTGGATGTTTCCATTGGGATGATTGGGCTTTGGCAATGTCATAGCCATACACCCACGATTCGTCACCAGTTATGATCTTTTTGAGGAAATCTGGATCGTCCTTGACGATGTTCAACAGCTCCTGAGCGAGGTCCGTGCGACGTTGTTTTTGCTAAAAATTTTGCAATTTTGGAACAATCTTCGCTGCCACATCATGCCTAAAACATCAGGAAAAATTGCTTGGCATGAGCCGAACGATATGCCAACATCATCAGCAAACTCTCTGATAGTGATTCGACGATTATCCAAAATCATTTTCTTCACTGCGTCAATGTTTCCATCGGTTGTTGACGTGCTCGGGCGACCAGGACGAGCATCGTCATTGACATCTTCTCGGCCTTCCTTAAACCGGTTATACCACAATTGAACTTGTGTTCTGCTCATAGTAGACTCGCCAAAGGCCACAGTCAACATTTCAAATGTCCTTGCGCATTTAATTTCATTTTTTACACAAAACTGAATACAGTTTCTTTGATCCATTTTTTCGAATAGTACTAAATCGAAGAGCACACCAAAACACGACTAACCTTTTTATCTGTCAAAAACAAACTGACAATCCAAAATGGTTGGTATTGCCAACATATATAACAGACATGTGTACCAACAGAACAGAAAAAAAGTGCGAACATCGAAATACGAAACTCACGAAATTTGAAAATAACGGTAATTTTTTGATCACACCTCGTATGTCGTGTACTTTTGTGGGCAACAGTTTTTTTATTTTGTAAATAAGCCCCTCGTGCCAGACCTTGTCAAATGCCTGCGCCACATCTAAAAAGATGGCTCAACAATATTGCTTTTTGTCGAATCCGTTTTTTTATCTCGTTCACTATTCGATGAACCTGCTCTATTGTACTATGGTGTTCGTGGAAGCCAAATTGGTGAGTGGGAATAGTGCGTTTTTTGTTCATATGCGGCATTAGTTTTGCAAGAAAAAGCCTTTCTAGGAGTTTTGATAAGATAGGCAGGAGGCTAATCGGTCTATATGATGACGATTGGGAGGGGTCTTTTCCTGGTTTCGGGATCATTGTGATTATTGAAACTTTACAGGCATTAGGAAAGTATCCTAAGCGCAACAAGCCATTAAATAGTGAAATAAGTAAGATGGTGGCCATTTGGGGTAACTCCTTGATCAATTTTTCCAGTAATGAGGTCCTGTCCTGGAGCTTTGTTAAGAGAAAGGTTACTTATCGCATTACTTACTTCTTTTGTTTTTAATTTAATAGGCGAGCATGTTGTATCTGGCGTGGGGGTTAATATTAGGTTATTAGTATTGCGAGGTGGGTTGGGGGTAAAAACATATCTTAAATGTTCGGCGAAAACAGCAGACTTTTCATCATAGCTTCTTGCCCAGTTTCCGTTTTTTGTACGAATCGGTGGAATTCCGCGTGTGGGTGGTTTCATTTCTCTGACAGCTTTCCACAGAGAGAAATTGGTGACGTTAGTCGGAGAAAGGTTTTGGATATATTAGTCCAGGAAACGATCTGATTCTAGACTCAAGGCTTTTCTCAAATTTTCATTGGCAATAGATAACTTCCGTTTTAGGAAAGGGGACCTGGATATTTGCCATTCACGACGCATCCTCCTTTTTTCAGTAAGGAGAATATCGATTTGGGTTGAGGTTTGTGGGCGCCGGATGCTGTTGCAGCTGTTGTCACGCTTGTCCGCAGAGTGGCGCACAGCTAATCTTAGGGTCGAGGTAAATTGTTCCAGAAATGTTTCAATGTCCTCATTAGTTTTGAGACGTGGGTTTAGGCTGAGATGACTACTGATGTATTTTCTATATTTCAGCCAGTTAGTTTTAGTAGGTGTGAATTCGTAGGTAGGGCGTAACTTTTTGTTCACATGTATTATAATAGGAGACTGATCTGAAGAGAGGTCGTTAAAGTGTTCTACTTTGAGTTGCTCTCGTTTTAGATTTCTAGCAACTACAAAATCAATAAGGTCAGGTATCTTACGTGGGTCTGTCGGCCAGTACGATGGTTGTCCTGAAGAGATAATATCAATCTTGGTGTCAGAAAGCATGAAGTTATATAATTGTTTTCCTTTTGGTGTTGTTAGCCGTGAGCCCCAGTAAGTGTGTTTGGCATTGTAGTCGGCAGCAGCTAGAAAACTTGTTCCAAGTGTGGAGAAAAAATCTGAGAACTGGTTACTGGTTTTTTTAAATCTAGGTGGGCAGTACACAGCGGATATTGTTAAGTTATCCTACCATCCGTCCAGACAAATTGATGCTACTTGTAGGTACTCCTTGTTGTATTCTTCCATAGCGAACTGTTTTATTCTTTGTTTGATTAGGATTCCAGTGCCACCATGGGCTTTACCAGCGAGATGCTTTGTATCTTAGAATTTATATCCCAGTATGTAAAAATTGTGTTTTTCGTTTAGATGGGTGTCAGATATGACAGATCTTAAGTACGTTCATTTCGGAGAAGCTCCATGAACTGGTTTTGGTTTCTCATTATTTTTTGAATCATTGTTTGTAAGGAGCTCGAACTGCGTCATACATTGTGTGAGCGACGCTATCATTCCTTCAAAATTATGCAGATTTGAACCAGCCCCGGACTGCTGATCCTGTAGTGTACCACACAAGTGTACACTGACGACCACACATCGTCATAAGCACAGCAACAAGTCGCATATACAAACAAAGTGACAATAGCGCAACGTACGTAATTGCACTCAATACCCAAATACGCTAGACCAGCATTTTGGGGGTGCAATAACACACGCTGCCTATATTGCAGCGTGTGCATATTAGACAGTGCAGTGACTTTAGCCCTGAACTTGCACTCAAAATTATTAATATAAACAAAGACGATGATTCGTCAATGAATAATATCGGTAATCCGATACTTGAGACAAATTTCGGGAATATGATTTGTAACTAGTGGAAATAAGATAGATACATTTTATGTTAGTTAGAATAAGAAAACAATAAGAATTCAATAATATAAAAAGGCCAGCGAGCCACCAAATAAAGCAGAGTTAATCTGAAGACAACTGAAACTGCTACTCGCATTAGTTTATTCTTTTATCTCTCGTGCTCTAAGTCAGGAAAGACTTAGAACAGCACAAACAATAGCTTGGCCAACGGCACACTCTGCCGGTCAAAACCTTTACTGAGGGCGTCTTTCCGCTTCGTGTCAGGCATTTCTTCGTTACAGTGCTCTTTTGCATCTATACATTGTATAGAATCTGCAAATGAATTGAATGCCGATCCAGCGTAACTTCCCAACTTATCCTACATGGCGATCCTGCAACTGACCTGGGACCTGAAAGGCAGCCAATAATCCTGCAACCGTTCCTGCAACTGACTTGGGATCTGAAAGGCAGCCAAAAATCCTGCAACCGATCCACAACCTGCAAAGCAGCTAAAACAATAGCCCAAGTAATGGAAAAATACGTGCCACAATTTGCATGCAAACCAACCGTTCCTGCACCAACATACATTGCACAACAGCCACTAAAAGTCGGACCATTGCCACTCACGATAAAGGAGTACCAACGACGACAGATACTCCAGAAAGAGCTGAAATAAACATCAATCCCACCGTGCGAAAATGAATTTGAAGAAACGAGGAGGACTGTTAACCAAACAGAAACACAAACTATCGCACCTACTTTCAATCGTTAGAGACGAAACCAACCCACCTCCGTGGAATGAGGCCACACGAATCTGGGAGGAAATTGAAAATCTCAAACTCCAAATTAAAAACCGAAGAAAGTGACCAGATCGCATGCATGCGAATAACTTGGCGTATGATCAGAAAAACTGACACTCCAACTATCGAGGACTATAACGACAAAACAACAATCGAAGACGAGACAATACGGATGATCGAGGCGCTCGAAAAATGGGAAAAAACCAGAGCAAGCCGCAGCACCAAGATGCAACGGTAAATAACAACCAGCTATCAACAGAGATTACCTACCCATCGATTCCAGAATCCTACGTAGTTATATTTTTAGTTATAATTATCATTATAATAGCGAACAAACTAGATAAATATTTTAAAAACTATGTTCATAAGTATAAGAATGACGCTAATGGCAACGCTATTACAGCAGTCTAATAAACAAAAATTAATATATTAAACATTTAAATAAAAATGTCAAATTTTATATAGTATAAAAATAAATAAAATATCTTAAAACAAATTTCTTACTGTAATCCTAAATGGATTTGAAATTCAATGCCTTAAAAGATATACTAGGTACACTTAGGAAAAATCCCAGCAGAATACATACAAACAAAACAGTGACAGCAAAACTTAGACAAATTGACACATTAAGAGAGGAATTTAATAACATAATAGAGACCGACACTGACAATAAAGATCTAACTGGAATAAAAATTTGCTTCGCCAATACTTATTCCACAATAAAAACTATTTTATTAAAACAATTAACCGAAGAGACTGAACCAATAGACAACATGGCATCTTTTAGCATAGAAACGGCATCAAAATCTCTACCCATATTTACGGGCAACTTCAGATAATTAGATAGTTTCATAATCACCGCTGAGCTGATAAACAAATCACTCAACGAGTCAGGACAGACAGATTTACTAGAGTATATCTACCATGCCAAATTATCTGCCAATGTAAGAACAGCAATAGGAGGTTACAAAAAACCAGAAGACTTAAATACACTTACCACTCTACTACAACAGAGGTACAAAGACGCGACAACAATACCACAGCTACAAGCTAGACTAACTAATCTACAACAAAGGAATTCAGGAATCAACTCAAACAAAGAAAAAATTCTGACAATAATAGAAAGTTTAAACAGAATTAACATACACAATTTAGGAGAGACAGCTACACAAGCAGAAAACAAACAACAAGTTAGCATTGGACACTTTCAAGAAAGGACTGAATGAGAATTACAAAGCGACAATTTTTGCTGCAAGACCGAAAGATCAAGCAGGAGCAACAGAATTGGCATTTGAACTAGAGAGCGAATCTAGAACAATGCCGAACACATCACAGCTGATGCAAGTAAGACATAATTCATTCAACCCACAAGGTACAAGGTCCAATTTCAACGCTCTGCGCAAATATAATTCATTCAACCCTTCTCCACAATACACAAACAACACACGACATAATTTCAGCACACGCTATGATAAAAATAACTACAACAACACTAACCATGCAAACAACAGAAACAATAACCGTAGCAATACAAATTACAGTCAAAGAAACAATAACTACAACAACACATACCCCAATAATCAAAATAACAACAACTTCAGACACAACAACAGCTACAACTCACAAGGCAGACAGCAGAACAACAACAACAATTACAACTCAAACAGAAACCGCCGCATAAACATGATACACGATGCGGGAAACGAACAAGGCCCAGAATGCATAACCATTCTGGACAGCCAAAATTAAATGTGTATAAAATCTTCGATAACCACACTAATTTCGTCACGCTGACACACAAAAAGCAAAAAATTACATTTTTGATAGACACAGGCGCCGACATCTCATTATGCAAAATAAGTAGCAAATTAGAAAGCCACGAATACTTTCCTGATGACAAATGCAAATTAACAGGCATAACAAACGAAGAGATATATTCTGAAGGTCAAATAGAATTACAACTAGATATTGGAGAAGAATCTTGCAACCACCCTTTCCACTTAGTAAACAAAACATTTCCAATAGAAACAGATGGTATTCTAGGTAGGGATTTTTTTGAAAAATATATATGTAAAATCGATTTTGAAACGTTTACAATTTCCACGTACGTAAACAAACAAACATTCATTATACCCATGCACACTAAATCTCACGATACTCATAAAATACCAGCAAGAACAGAAATAATACAAGCCTTAAAATTAAACATAAATGAAGACAAAATAATTCTAAATAAAGAATTAAAATAAGGCATATTTCTAAGCAACTCAATATCACCCAAAAGTGGTATAACCCATATAAAAATTCTAAATACAACAAACAAAGAGGTAATTTTAGACGGCATACAATTTTAAACTGACTCACTAAAAAATTATGACATACTAAAGTACAGTACGCAAGATAATTACAATGAAAATAGACTACAGAAAATCATTGAATCTTTAAATTTTAACTGCACAGACGAAATTACAAAAACCCAACTCATAAACATCCTAAGACAATACCAAGAAGTTTTTCATCTTGAAGACGAACCACTTTCGACAAACAATTTTTACACACAAAACATAACGATACATGACAACACCCCCGTTTACATTAAAAACTACAGACGGCCACACACACACACACAGAAATTGTGAATGAACAGGTAAAGAAAATGCTACAGGAGGATATCATTGAACCTTCAGTCAGCCCATACAATGCTCCACTCCTTTTGGTTCCTAAAAAGAACACTATTGACAAAAAGAAATGGAGACTTGTAGTGGATTTTAGAAAACTGAATGACAAAATAATAAATGATAAATTCCCGCTAACTCGCCTAGAAGACATTCTGGACAAGTTAGGCAGAGCAAAATGGTTTTCAACCTTAGACATGACAAGTTCATTTCATCAAATAAAATTAGAAAAACAATCACGACCATTAACAGCTTTTTCCACATCCAATGGACATTATCAATTTAAAAGACTACCTTTCGGATTAAAAATTTCATCCAACTGCTTTCAGAGAATGTTAACAATTGCACTCTCAGGACTTGACTCAGAAGCATTCCTTTATGTAGATGACATAATCATCTTTGGATGCAGTCTAAACCACCATAACCTAAATTTAATCAATTGATTACACAAGACGGAGTTAAAACTGACCCAGCAAAATACGAGGCTGTAAAAAATTACCCTCAACCGAAAAACGCAGACGAAGTAAGAAGATTCGTTGCATTCTGCAACTACTATAGAAAATTCATACCAGAATTTGCAGATATTGCAAAATGTTTAAACTCCTTACTAAAGAAATCAACCAAATTTGTATGGACAGATGAATGCCAAAAATCTTTTGAAACTCTTAAACTAAAATTAATAAACCCACCACTATTGCAATACCCAAATTTTGATAAACCCTTCATATTAACTACAGATGCATCGAATTATGCATTAGGCGCCGTACTATCACAAGGCGAAATAGGACAAGATTTACCAATATCATATGCTAGCAAATCATTACAAAAACACGATTTGAATAAGCCAATAATAGAAAAAGAGCTACTAGCAATACATTGGAGTATTAACTTCTTCAAACCCTATCTATATGGACAAAAGTTCACGGTAGTAACTGACTATCGACCACTGATATCACTATTCTCTCATAAAAACCCTTCATCTAAAATGACCAGAATTAGATTAGGCCTCAGTGACTATGATTTCAACATAGTATATAAAACAGGAAAGATTAATACAAATGCAGATGCATTGTCAAGAATACAAATTGACTCGGACATTCTAAAAGAAATGATACCGAAAGAAATTGATGAAAAAGCCAAAAGAACCCTAGTAATAACGAGAGGGATGGCAAATAAAAATAAAACAAATGAAGAGGCAAATAAAAATGAAAATAAGAAATTGAGAAATTGCATATCTCAGGAGAATATGGGAATGTACATCAATAAATGACGTCAAGAATATTAAAAAATTAAAATTTAATGTCGACAAGAAAAATCAAAGCTTTAAAAAAATGAATATATATATAAAAAATGATATTGTGCACATAGGCGAAAGCGATAATTCACCGAATCAAGATTCGACTCTGAAGAAGCTCCGACCTAAAAATAAAAATATAAATGAAAATATAAAGCATGCAGGAATCAATGATAAATCAGCGAGACTAGACTCGATTCTGAGGAAATTGATATCTAAAACGAAGAAAGAAAAAATTAAAGAATTAGTAATTGCAAATAATGATGAAATATTCAAAATATATACAAAAGAAGAATTTAAAGAAGCGTACGCAAAAATAAAAATGAATAGCAAAAGTCCTCAGCTAAAAATATTAATTTATATACCTCCAAAGAGAATAACGGAGGACATTTTAAAATACAAACTAATAGATGAATGCCACAAAACAGGACATCCCGGAGTAAGAAAAACTCTACTCAAATTAAAACAAAGATACATTTGGAAAAATATGAACTAAATGGTAAAGAAATTCGTATCCAACTGTGACACATGCGTGAAGTGTAAACAAACAAGACACATCAAAGAACTACAAACCATAACAGACACCCCTAACACAAGTTTCGAAGTCATATCAATTGACACAGTACGACCACTAAAAATTTCAAACGAATACCGCTACATACTGACCATGCAGTACGAGCTGACAAAGTTCGTAATCGCACATCCAATGATAACAAAAGACGCACTCACAACAGCCAAAACATTAGTTGAACAATTTATACTCAAATACGGACACTACAAAATTCTTAAACCTGACAACGGGACAGAATCTACAAACGAGCAAATGGCAAACAAATGTACACTGCTCAAAATACAACAAACATTTTCGACACCGTACCACCACCAAACGATAGGCTCACTAGAACGCAACCACACAGTTTTGAATGAATTTCTACTGACATCGACAAACGACGACGAATGGGATAAGTGGATTTCCTACTTCACTTTTACTTACAACACAATGCCACATGTTGACACGGGCTACACGCCATATTAATTAATATATGGGAAACTCCCAGGTTTACCCAATGAAGTAATAGAAAGTAACACAAAAATTTACAACTTTGAAAATTACGCCAACGAGCTAAAAGCGAGATTACGCTATGCCCACGAAAAGGCAAAACAAATGCTAATGAAAGCAAAACAAAAACGTACACTAACTGACTCAAAAACTAATACGAATACACTTAATGTAGAAATAGGAGATTTAGTTCTATTAAAAGTAGAAAATAGGAAAAAGAATATGAATCCATATAAAGGACCATATAAAATACTAGATAAGTTAGGAGTAAATTCATTAATAGAATATAATGGTACACCTAAGAAAGTACATAATAATCAATTAAAGCCATACAATGTAATTTAAATTTATACAATAAGATTTATAATTAAAACTATCACAATATGTAATCAAAAGAATGTAATTAGTAATCATAAGTATATGTAATTATATCAAAACTACATAATTTGTAATTTTAACTATATAATTAAAAACGCTACAATGTAACTTTAATAATAAGAAACAATTTATAAACAAACATTACCAATTATTAGAAAATATGAAAATCATCTAACAAATCCATAACATAAGACAATTGTAATACAACACAAACCATATTTCCAGAAAAATTATTCGCTAACACTCCTAATTCTTCTCTTAAGGGTGAGGGTGTAGTGTACCACACAAGTGTACAGTGACGACCACACATCGTCATAAGCACAGCAACAAGTCGCATATGCAAACAAACTGACAATAGCGCAACGTCGCAATTGCACTCAATACCCAAATACGCTAGACTAGCATTTTGGTGGTGCAATAACACACGCTGCCTATATTGCAGCGTATGCATATTAGACAGTGCAGTGACTTTAGCCCTGAACTTGCACTCAAAATTATTAATATAAACAAAGACGATGATTCGTCAATGAATAATATCGGTAATCCGATACTTGAGACAAATTTCGGGAATATGATTTGTAACTAGTGGAAATAAGATACATACATTTTATGTTAGTTAGAATAAGAAAACAATAAGAATTCAATAATATAAAAAGGCCAGCGAGCCACCAAATAGAGAAGAGCTAATCTGAAGACAACTGGAACTGCTACTCGCATTAGTTTATTCTTTTATCTCTCGTGCTCTAAGTCAGGAAAGACTTAGAACAGCACAAGCAAAAGCTTGGCCAACGGCACACTCTGCCGGTCAAAACCTTTACTGAGGGCGTTTTTCCGCTTCGTGACAGGCATTTCTTCTTTATAGTGCTCTTTTGCATCCATACATTGTATAGAATCTGCAAATGAATTGAATGCCGATCCAGCGTAACTTCCCAACATATCCTACAATCCTTCCCTAACTTAAGTACCCCTGGATACGTCGTCCCTGTGTCGGGGTATGGGATTGACTTCTGTGGTTGTGCAATGGTAGGTATATTTGGACTGGGTTGAGTGCGCTTATTCTTTAACTGAGGGTCATTGTTCTTAATTTCCTTGTAAACAGGGCAACCTATGTAGTTGGCAGTATGGTTACCACCACCATTACTGCACTTTCTAGCAGCTCTATCAGTTTTAGTCTTCGTACATTCTGATGTTGGGTGTAAATCACTGCAGGCAACACATACACGCCGTTTCATTTGAGAGGCTCCTCCACTGTAATTATACGATACATAAGATAGCGGAGATTATAAATACCACTTCTCCTTTTTTAAGCTTTTGGGTTTCAGGCTCCAATTCTACGCGAAACAATGGCTGAGGGATTCGGTTTTGGCACTTAGAAGTACTGCGAAGCGCCTATTACTATAGAGTAGGCTCTCGCTAGTTTTACTGATTTTTGTGATGTTCCACTTTTCCCTGCTGGGTTGCATGAAAAATTTTTGGTTGAGTGGTTTGCATTGATGGTTGGTGTGAGTGCATTTTCAGTATTGAAAGTGCGCTCAGCCACTGTTGGCGAATTTGTTCTAGCACGATCGGACGAGTGAGAGAGAGACGTGGATGGAACCTGTATGCACTCTTTAGTTATGGACGCCGTTGGGCTGGGTGTTGAACAGAGCGCGCTCCAGGAGGGCGCATGCGCAGAGCCACTTTTGGACATAGTTTCAGGTTTGAGTGCGAACTTTGTGTACTCTGTGGAGCTGCAGTAGCATGAGGGCCGCCGCCCGGCCGCTCACCGTTGTGGGACATGCTACCTCCGCTCGTCTGTCTCTGTATTGTAGGCGAAGGTGGTGAGCGAACCATATTTGTCGTCAAACCGCTGTCGACAGTCATGTCGAGAACATCCGACCTTGCATTGGGGAGAGAAGGTAACATACTGTACTCACTAAGTTCCGCGATTATCGGACGCTGCTGGGAAAGCAACTGAGGCATATCAGGTGTTGGTGCAAGTGCAGGCACACTTTGAGAGCGCATGCGCTGAACAGGAGAGCGCACCGGGTGAGTGGGAGAGCGCAATAAGCTCATCCACTGACCGCAATAGTTCCGATTCTTAATTAGAAGCTTACACAAATTCAAATTTGAAGTTTTATAAGCTGATATTTCGCACAAACTACTTTTGCCAATTTCACTCACTGACTATTATTAAACAACCAGTATTATTCGTCTATTTCGCTGGGCTTAAAAATCAAAACATTAAAGTATTTCACTGTAAATCACCATATAATTGAGGAGCAACCGGAAGAGACAATCCTTTTAGAGTATGAAGATGATTTAATTGCAGAAGTTGCATGCACGGCTGCCGAGACTGGTAGTGCGTTAAGTTCGTCAATAAGGAAGTCTATATCCTCTGCTGTTTTTAACAATGGATCAGTCTTTAGATGGCTGCTAATGTATTGACGATATTTTAGCCAACTGGTTTTGCAGTTTGTTTTTTCATTGGCTGTATATTACGCATGGGATGTTTCTGCAAGTTAATTATAATAGGGGAATGATCTGACGGTAAGTCAATAAGCCATTCTTCCGCAGAGATGAAGTGTCGGTCAATGTTTCTAGTGACGCCAAAATCAATTAGGTCCGGAATTTTGCTAGAATCAGATGCCCAGTAGATGGGCTTTCCAGTAGATGTAATATCTAGTTTATTTGTCGTATTCATTATAGCAGAGTACAGCTGCCTTCCTTTTGGGTTTATAAGTCAAGAAATTCACCTTCAGTCAAGTTGTACCTTGGAGGGCAATCCACTGTGCTTATTATAATTGTATCACGCAGATCGCATGATGATTGTTATTTAATCAATTCTGATATTTTCAACCGTTTGTCTGGTGAAGTTTATTATAGCTATATAGAGTTTATTATAGCTATGATAAAATTATTTGTGACAGCGTACAGAAGTCAACAATTATCCTGTAGGTTTTGTTAATTTTTGTCAATAGTGGTTAAGCATTGAAAATGAATCGTATTGTGCTTATCATTAGAAATTTGAAAACTAAGGATGCATTAGTCAATGTGACCAGAATAAAATTGAAAGTCTTATGCCGTCTTTATACAGCTATTTTTAATCTATAGTGTTTATCATATACTCGTATATATGTGAGCCGACAATTATATTTAAACGATATTATAAAAATGAAAAATTAAAAGATTATAAAAAAGGTATCAAACATTAATTGCTTCCGTTAACGACCGGCGACAACCTCGTATGCGACTGTAAAAAATAGAAAAACTGATTAGCGCGCGCAACGACTACAACTTTACGTGACGACTTACGGATTGCGACTGACTCTATCTCTCATCTGACATTCGGCCATTCGACTCCTCATATTCCGTCCCGGACAGATCTTGCTCTTCCTGCTTCCATGGCTTCATGAAGTCGCAGCTGGTTGACGTGTTGTTTGGTCCTTCAAGCTGTGCCGCTTTTTTGACGTCATATCGTCCGTTACGTTTGCACTTGATTATCTCGTATGGTCCCATGTATTCGCTGATGAGTTTTTTCCCGGAAACAAATTGAGTCCTCTTTTTAGAAACAAGGTCCCCTATTTTGTATGTCATCTGTTTCTTTCGCTTCTTGTCATAGTGCAGTTTGTACTCAGCTTGAGCCTTAGCGATTTCTTCCTTAGCTTTGATTCTGATCTCGTCGCGTTCATTTGCAAAAATCGCCGCTGTTTCTACTTCAATCATCTCGTTCCTATTAACGTCTACTGTTGTTCTCATCTTCGTACCAAACATTAGTTCGAATGGCGTATATGTTGTAGATTTGCTGACTGTGTTATTACGTTTTGCACTTTATGGACATATTTGTACCAAGACTCTGGACGATCAGCTGACAATCAGATTACATTAATTATAACTCTATTAAGCCGTTCAACTTGGCCGTTTTTTTATTGCTTCTTCTGCCGATGTGGTTTTGGTAGGGTAAAGCCAAGTAAATTTCGCGAAACCGTCAATTGCTGCAAATATATATTTGTACATCTTCGTCCATTGGCCCCAAATGATAGATATGTATGGTAAATAGTGGAGCGTCTCCTTTTTCAATAACTTTCAGCTTTTTATTAAACAGTATACATTTTACGCAAATTTTGAATTACCGTTTCCACTTTTCTTCGCAGGTGTGGTATGTAGTACTTCTGTTCCAAAGCGTTCATGGTTTTTTCCGCCGTAAAATGGCCTTTTTCATGTTCGTTTTTGATGACTTCGTTTTCCATTAACCGAGGTACGGCCAAAAGCATTAAACCAATTACGTTTTTGAACAAGACGTTATTCTTCAGTACGTAGTTTTCATATAGTGTGAGCTCCAAACTTTTTCTGATCGCCACGAAAGGTTCGTCTGACGCTTGTGCTTTACGTAAGCGAGCACTTATTTCTTCGTTAAATAACGCTATACTTACTGGCTCTGCTCAGAGCGTCCACATTTCTCATAGAGGTACCTTTTCTGTGTTCAATCGTATATTGGAAGTCCTGTAGATAAATTATCCATCTTGTTATTGCTGGTGCTAAGTCGCTTTTACTTGTAGCGCTTTTAAATGCTTGACAATCAGTTATTAATTTAAATTGCCTTCCGAGCAAATAATGCCTTAGTTTTTGTACCGCTAAATACGCAGCTTTAATTTCCAGATAGGGTACTATGAAGCTTGCTCTCTTCTGGCGTACACTTCTTACTCAAAAAATAAATCGGGTGTAACTTTTCGTCGAACTTCTGGAGTAAAATTGCTCCAAAACCATCTTTGCAGGCGTCAGTATGTAATTCTATTGGTGCTGTCGGGGAGAAAACTCTCAAAACCGGCTGTTTCGTGAGTTTATTCTTAATCTCTTCAATCGCGTTTATTTCAGCTTGTCCTATTTTTAATTTTGAGTTTGTCAACGGTTTCGTTATTATTGCATAGTTTTCTACAAATTTAGGGAAGTATCCTGTGAGTCCGAGGAGTGATTGCTGTTTCTTAATGTTGTTTATACCTTAATATTGCGTATACCTTCTTCTTCATCCTTTGAATAAATAATGACGTCATCCATATACATCTGCATGATGTTTTCACGAACTAATTTTTAAAAAAACATGATTTATAAAGCGTAAGAATATAGCTGGAGAATTACAGAAACCAAAGGGTGCTCTGTTAAATTCAAAAACCCCGTCTCTGGTAATGAACGCTGTATATTTTTTGGACTCTTCGCTTATAGGGACGTGGAAGAATGCGTTTTGGAGGTCCAATGTGGTAAATATTCTTGCGGTCTCCAACGATTCAACCACTTCCTCCATCAATGGCACTGGAAATACGTCCTTCTGTACCTGCTTGTTAAGATCGCGATAACCGACACAGTCTCGCTTGCTTCCATCTTTTTTATTCGCGACAACTACCCGACTGCAAAATTCTGAGTTTGATGGCCTTATTATTCCATTTTTTAGCCAATCTTCCACCAGGTCACTTACCGCCTTATGCTCCGGCAACGGCAATCTTCTCGGTGTATGTCTTATAATTCGTTAATCGATTAATATAATTTTCATGTTTATCGGGCTTATTGCATCTTTGTTAGGTTTGTATTGTTCGACAATTTCTTCTATTTGTTTCTGATGTTTTATTGGCGCATCAAATTTCTCTTTGTTGATCATAATATTCATTATTGAATGTTCATAGCTGTCATCGAGAAAACTTTTGAACGAAAACTTAAGAATACTTCATATTTCGATACATTGTTCGGAACAACAACAAAATTGTGCATACACTTCGAATTGTCGACAGTAATTTCAGCTTCAAAAATGCCGATTGCTTTTACCTTAACATTTCCAATGCCTGTCACACCGTTTTCGTATTCCCTTAATTCTGCGTTTATGCTTTTCTCAGTTTTTTCATTCATAACCGATATTTCCGCGCCGATGTCAACTAAACAAAATAAATTTTCATCGTTTATTTTGATCTGCTTTAACATTTTTTCGCGACGTTTGTGTACATTGACAATATTAACTTCGGTTGCTTTATTTTCTTTTATTTCAGTTGCTTTGATATTCTGATGACAGTTCGAAATGTGGTTTTATCCGTTACAGCGAAAACATTTTGTTGGTGCTTTACACTCACTCTTTTCATGTTTCGTAGAGCCGCAGTTAAGGCACTATTGTTGTTATTTTCATGTTCCTTTTTAACGTGTTGTTCTTTTTGTTTCGTTTTATTTTGCGAAATCGACTCGTAAATTTCTAATTGTTTCCTAAATTCTGTAAAGTTTTCCGCGGTGTAAAACAAAAATTTGTTTTCCGTTCTTTCATTTATTCCATCCACTATGTGGCGTATTACCGATTTTTCGTCCAATTTCCCGTACGCACCTAGCCGTCGCATATGCAATATATACTCATGCATACTTTCTTCGTTTTGCTTTTTCCTCTCTTGCATCTGCTTGTGAATATCCACGCTTATAAATTAGCGTTGAAACTCTTTTGTAACTTCTTCTTTCAGTGATTTATAATCGTGGACATATACTGCATCGATAAAAACTTTTGCTGTTTTTGTCATTTTGGGTCTGGCAAAAACGTATTTTTGACTTTCGCTCCACTTATACGCTACGGCACATTTTTCGAAATTGACTCCTCTATGCGTGTAGATGATCTGCCATGAGAATTCGGATATAACGTCGTCGATGCCTTCTGTTAACATAGCCGCTTGCTACCTCTTCCTTTGCAAATTTTAGTGTGAGAAGTCTAATCAATTCGCCCATTTCTGCCATTTCGCTGCTGCTTTTATCTCTTATATTCGTTGTTGCCGTTGTTTCTGTATTATTCTCCTTTGCGCTTTCGTTATCGTTATTTGTACTTGCTGTAGTTATACCTTCCTTTGTTGTTTCGTTTTGAGCATTAAAAAAAACGTCACCTTCGTCGTCCTCTACTCGCGTTAACTTTGTCTTTGACCTTAAAAAGTACTCTTTTTGTTGTTCTATACTCATTAAACCGAGTTCCGCGTTTGACCTTTAAAGTCCCGATTTTCCGAACACAGCACCACTTCTGCTGATCACGTATAAATTTTGACTGTTTACTTTTTTTTTGGAGCACTGTTTTACTTCCACGTTTTACTTTTTTACGGTTCTTTTATTTCTCGGACGGTTGAGCTCCCATGTGAACGCAATTATATTTAAACGATAGGTTTATATTATTAAAATTAAAAATTAAAAGATTATAAAAAAGCTATCAAACATTAATTGCTTCCGTTAACGACCGGCGACAACTTCGTATGCGACTGTAAAAAATATAAAAACTTATTAGCGCGCGCAACGACTACAACTTTATGTGACGACTTACGGATTGCGACTGACTCTCTCTCTCTCTCTCTCTCTATATATATATATATATATATATATATGTATATATATATATATATATATATATATATATATATATATATATATATATGTATATATATATATATATATATATATATATTTATATATATATATATATATATATATATATATATATATATATATTTATATCGCAAACAAAATTTGCTCTATTAGTCGACGACGTACTGTTACGGCACTGACTGATAAGTTTAAATCCTTTTTAATCATCTTGGAGGATGCTGAAGGCTTCATCTTCCTATATCGCACAATTCGTCTATCTTCCAAAACTGCCGTCCTCCGCTTACAACCACGGCGTTCAGTCTTATTCTCGTATTTAATAGTATTAAATACCATAGTGGCAGTGCATCCAACAATTCTTTCAATTTCTTTGTATGTTTTGCCTTCATTTCTCAGCCTAATTATTAAGTCTCTTTTCTCGATCGAGCAATCTACTTACTAAAAATTAAAGAACTTCGCAATTGCAGTAAATTTCTGTCATCGTAATTTTTTATTACTATATTGCACTTACTTTCTTCAACTTTTATTAATTTTTTGTACTATTATTAATATTTTGCAACTATTCACATAAAGCACTACTATTCTAATGAAAACCTGTTTCTGGTGCATTTATCAAAACTGATCGACGAAAGAAAAAAAAGAATACAAAAGTAGCGGTATTTTTTCGTTTTTTTGTTCTTAACATTCTGTTCTACAAAAACAATACACATGTGTTCAATTTGCTAAACTGAACATGTCAAAACAGTATTGTAAATATTATGAGCCGCTGCACTACTATTTTCATGAACACAACTGTATATATATATATATATATATATATATATATATATATATATATATATATATATATATATATATATATATATATATATATATATATATATATATATATATATATATATATATATATATATATATATATATATATATATATATATATATATATATATATATATATATATATATATATATATATATATATATATATATATATATATATATATATATATATATATATATATATATATATATATATATATATATATATATATATATATATATATATATATATATATATATATATATATATATATATATATATATATATATATATATATATATATATATATATATATATATATATATATATATATATATATATATATATATATATATATATATATATATATATATATATATATATATATATATATATATATATATATATATATATATATATATATATATATATATATATATATATATATATATATATATATATATATATATATATATATATATATATATATATATATATATATATATATATATATATATATATATATATATATATATATATATATATATATATATATATATATATATATATATATATATATATATATATATATATATATATATATATATATATATATATATATATATATATATATATATATATATATATATATATATATATATATATATATATATATATATATATATATATATATATATATATATATATATATATATATATATATATATATATATATATATATATATATATATATATATATATATATATATATATATATATATATATATATATATATATATATATATATATATATATATATATATATATATATATATATATATATATATATATATATATATATATATATATATATATATATATATATATATATATATATATATATATATATATATATATATATATATATATATATATATATATATATATATATATATATATATATATATATATATATATATATATATATATATATATATATATATATATATATATATATATATATATATATATATATATATATATATATACAGTTGTGTTCATGAAAATAGTAGTGCAGCGGCTCATAATATTTACAATACTGTTTTGACATGTTCAGTTTAGCAAATTGAACACATGTGTATTGTTTTTGTAGAACAGAATGTTAAGAACAAAAAAACGAAAAAATACCGCTACTTTTGTATTCTTTTTTTTCTTTCGTCGATCAGTTTTGATAAATGCACCAGAAACAGGTTTTCATTAGAATAGTAGTGCTTTATGTGAATAGTTGTAAAATATTAATAATAGTACAAAAAATTAATAAAAGTTGAAGAAAGTAAGTGCAATATAGTAATAAAAAATTACGATGACAGAAATTTACTGCAATTGCGAAGTTCTTTAATTTTTAGTAGGTAGATTGCTCGATCGAGAAAAGAGACTTAATAATTAGGCTGAGAAATGAAGGCAAAACATACAAAGAAATTGAAAGAATTGTTGGATGCACTGCCACTATGGTATTTAATACTATTTATTGAATTCACTCATTTCGAGCCTAACAATAAGTAATTAAATCTTAAGAGCTAAATTAACTATATTTATCCCGCACTAGTGTTTGGGCTTAGTAATACACTTTCACTACACTTTTCCTTTTAATTTTAATTCAATTTAAATTTATGTTAGTATCATATAGAACTTAATTAATATTTAATACATTTAATATATAGGTAAGTCCAATCTTTTGAGGCGTGTTGTGTGTGGTGTTGCCACAGTGGACTCTGGCCATAATAAGTGAATAGAGTTACCACACCAAAAAATTTTGTTATTCGTGATATTTTACATACATACATAAATAAGATTAAAATATATCAAAAATAATAATAAATAAAATTTTTAAAAAACTTGAAAAAAAGTATAGTCGGTTATCGCCATGAGTGTGGGCCTGCGAGAGAACGAGATCTATGAGCGAGTCACTCCACTCTTCGTGGAGTGCACAAGGCAAACCCCCAATAATGCCCTGCTCCAGTATTGTGCGACAACTACAACAAATTCGTCAGCAACAACAACATCTGCCTTCTCTACGTACGGTACAACAACTACAACTGCGACATCAACATGTTCTTCTGCCTGTGTGCAAATTCCACCAAGGTAATTTAACTGCAATCGCTACCAAAGAGAGCACGAACCTCACCCACGACAGATAAAGCGATAAGAACGCCCAACACTAACAAGAAGCAAAAAAAAACAAAAAATCCAAGCCAAAGCAAGTTATCAAACTACTGGTTGAGCGATACTACTTCAGAAAGAAAAAACAGATTTGCTTCTTTGACCGTTGATGATGACGAACTTGCTGAACCCTCGCGCAGTGGACAAGTGGATCAAAATGAGTCCGAAAAAGAAAAAACAACTAGTCCGAAAAAAGTTTAAACAAATCACCCCCTATATACGTACAAGGCGTAGAGTGCATAAAGACGTTAAAAAATGCGCTTACCGCTGTTGCAGACAGTAACTAAATATTTAAAATATTAACAAACAATGAAGTACGAGTTCAATCGAATGACTCGGAAACATACACAAAAATATTCCAAATGCCAAAGCAAAAAGGTACGAAGCTGTCCACATTTAAACCCAAAAATGAAAGAGGTTTCAAAGTCATTCTTCGCAATATGCACCCCTCCGCAGACCAAGAAGAAATTAAAAATGAGCTTGGTGAAAACGGTCACAAAGTTTTAAACATAACTAACATAACTCAACGTACAACAAAAAAACCGCTACCACTGTTTAGCATAGAACTGGAAACAAATACTAACAATAAAGATATTTATAGCATTAACAAATTAATGCATTGCATAGTAGTTTTGAGGCACCTCATCATAAAAGAGAAGTCGCGCAATGCACTAAATGCCAAAAATTCGGATATAGAAAAAACTACTGTACAAGGGATCCAGGATGTGTGAAATGCGCTGGAAAGCATCTAACAAGTGAATGTCAAAAAAAAATAACCAACGCAGCTGAAATTAAATGTGCCCTATGTGGCGGAAATCATACTGCAAACTACAAAGGCTGTGAAATATACAAAGCCATAAAAATTCAAAGGTTTCCATCTCTACGCAGAAAGGATCCATAATTACTTCAGACCAAAAATATGGATGGATCAGTAGTTAAACCAGGCGTAAGCTCAGTTGTTAAACCAGGCGAAATTGCACGGTCGTCAAATCCAAATAAAACTGAAGAAAAAACAAAAAATTCAAACGATAGTGATATTAATGAACTTAAAGACATGGTGAAATCACTAATCACTCAAATGACTAATATCATTACAATGTTACCAACAAGCTGAAATGCACGAAAGTAATAGTTTAATAATTGTAGCCTGGAATGCAAATGGCCTAACAAAACATTATCGTGAGTTGAAGCAATTTTTGTCTGACAAGAAAATTGATATAGCTCTAGTTTCAGAAACACATTTTACGAACAAAAGCTATTTAGTATTTCCTGGATATAAAATTTATGTAACAAATCATCCTGATGGTAAAGCTCGTGGTGGGACAGCTATCATAATAAATTCACTATTAAAACATACTGAACGGCAACCATATACAACACCTCATATTCAATCCGCTACAGTGCAAATTGAGGATACAAGTGGGACAATACTCATCTCCTCAGTTTACTGTCCCCCAGACACCTAATAACGACGGATCAATATGATGACTACATAAAGACGCTTGGCGTAAGATTCATTGCAGCTGGAGATCTGAATGCAAAACACACTGACTGGGGATCTAGGCTAACCAATAAAAAAGGACGAAATCTGATTAATGCTATAAACAAAAATAACTGCAAATTTTTAAGCTCAGGTGAACCCACATACTGGCCAACAGATAGGAAAAAGATACCAGATCTTATCGAATTCAGCATAACAAAAAACATAAAGTGTAACCAATTAAAAATTAAAGCTTGTTTTGAACTTTCTTCAGACCACTCTCCGATAATACTTGACTACACAACTGACATCAAACCCATAGAACCAATAGCTAAGATTTTTAACCACAAAACAAACTGGAATGAGTATAGACAGCATATTGAAAATCAACTGAATATGTCTATCACACTAAAAACACAATTAGACATTGAATGTGCCATTAGTCACTTCAACGATGTGGTCCTAGACGCAGGAATCAAATCAAGCCAACAACATAAATTTAGAAGAAATAAACCTACAACGGATATTTTCATAAGAAAGCAAATTATTGAGAAGAGAAAGCTGAGAAAGAGGTGGCAGCTAACTAGATCGCCTGAGGATAAACAATTTAAATATAGCCTGCAAAAAACTCAAGAAAATATTAACTAAAAGACAAAATATAGAAGTTGAAAATTACCTAAAAAACTTGACGCCTACCCAGGATACTAACTACTCATTATGGAAATGCACAAAGAAATTCAAAACTCAGATAAGATATCAGCCAACACTACGGAAAGATGACAACTCATGGGCTACTACCAATGAAAAAAAGCAACTGCATTGGCTAAATACTTTGAAAAAGTCCTATCAAATGACGAAGATAAATATATTGAAACACGCTCATGACTTAAATATAGACATTACAACCAAAATAATGAAAAGAAACACAACAGAAATAATTAATTGAATTAAAAAACGAATAAACCACAAAAAAGAAACAGGATACGATATGTTGACAGGAAAAGCTCTCGCTGAGCTAGGTTATAACTACTTAAGGAATGTTATCAACTCAATGTTCCGACTACAATTTTTTCACAAAGTATGGAAAGTTGCTGAAATTATTGCACAACTGCTTCGTCGTATAGACCAATTAGCCTACTTCCCATAATTTCTAAAGTTGCTGAAAAACTATTACATGATAGACTTAGCCAGATCCTTGACAATAAAAACATTATACCAAATCATCAATTCGGCTTCAGAAAACGACATTCAACAATTCAACAGATACACCGTATAACAAACAAAATTGAAACAGACATAGAATATAAGCGGTACTGCGATGCTGTATTCTTAGACGTTGCAAAAGCATTTAACAAAGTATGGCATAAAGGACTGCTGCATAAACTGAAGACGATGCTGCCACTTGACTACTATTTGATTGTTGAAAGTTATCATCGTTACTTTTACGTCAAATATAATGAAGAGTGTTCGTCTATTCATCTTACAACAGCTGGAGTTCCTCAAGGGAGTGTTTTAGGACCACTGCTACTTGTCATATTTACCTCAGATATACCACTTCCAAAAGAACTGAATACCACAATTGCTACCTTTGCTGATGACACAATCCTCTTAGCATCTGACAAAAATCTAAATACTGCGACTGCAAATCTGCAGATATACACGGAGAATGTTAAGGAATGGTTGATAAATGGTGCTTCAAAATTAATGAAGATAAGACTGTACAAATAATTTTTACAACTAAAACAAAATTTAACCCAATACCTATTAAAATAAACAATAAAGATATAAAAATAGGGTCTACTACTAAATACCTTGGTATAAACATGGGCTCAAAGCTAAATTGGCACATATGACATCAAACAAAAAATGAAACAAGTAAAAGAAAAATTTAGGCAACTATATTGGTTAATGGGTAAGCAATCTAAACTCACAATTAACAACAAGTTTCTGTTATACAAGTGTACTATAAAGCCAATTTGGACGTACGGACCCCAAGTATGAGGAACGACAAAGCGGTCACACATACAAAAAAATCAAAGACAGCAATCTAGAATATTAATAGTTATCATAAAGTCTGGTTGGTACACAACAAATGAAGATATACACCGCAAACTAAATATGACAAGAATTGACGAAGAAATAAAAAAGATATCCACAAAACACTACGATACACTGCATGGGCATAATAACGAAGAAATAAACGAGTTGCTACATTTAGAAGAAACCACCATGCGCCGTTTAAAGAGAACTCGACCAAACGAACTAGGAAATCCAGACTACACATATTAGTAATAGTATTATTAATGTAAATGTAAATAATTATCATAAACATAATTTTGATCATAAATTGTTATAATATAATTATAGTGAACTATTATAATTAATGTAAATAATTTTTGTTGTATCACTTCTTGGCACTGGCCAAAATGTGTTTTTAATATTAATTTCCAAACAAATTGTCAAATCATGTACTAGGTGTCAATATAATGGTGACAGATGTATGAAATAAAGGGAAATAAAAAAAAAATAAAATAAAATAAAAACTAGGAGTAAGCTTATGGGCCGCTAAGATGACGGTTGAGTTGCGTCTTTTCCGGGTTTTGGTATAATTATAATTTGTGATATTTTCCAGGGTTGTGCAAAATACCCAATAAATTCAAATCCTGGTGCTTTTTCGGGCTTAGCTGTGTTTTAATTGCATGTTGTACTTCCTTCATTTTAACCTCCATCGGGATTAGTGGTATTTTAGAGGCCAGAAATGGAATTTCAAAACTGTTTGTTGGTTGGTAAAGTTGAAATACTGATTTTAGATAACTAGCAGACAGTGAGGCTTTCTCTTCGTGGAGCATTAATATCAAAGTCCTTTGTCCTTTGGTGTATTCTCCATATTTTACTCTGAACTTTCGGTTATCCAAATACGATTCCAGTAGCATGTGCCCATTAACTGGTAACAGTTTTTGAATTTTATATATTAACCCTGCATGCCAAACTCTGTCAAACGCCTGTGGAATATCTAAAAATATAGCAAAGCAGTATTTTTTGTCTTCAAAAGTATTTAGAATTGCACTAGTAATGCGGTTAATTTGCTCTATGGTTCTGTGAATTTTGCGAAATACAAATTGATGGTGGGGAATAGTGTTGGATTGGTATATGTGCGGTTGCAGCTTTAGAAGAAACATTTAGAAATTACTAGGAGCTCCGCCCTTGTGACATTTATCGTTGTTTAAAACCAAATAACTAATTTTACAAAACCCGCGAAAGAGACGCTAAACGAAAGTGCAATTTTCAAGAAAGTGTCTAGTTCTGTTTAGATAATCTAAATACTTATAATAATTTTGAAATTTATTAAAAGTGTAAAACAATCAAACAAACAAAGGAACAGTTATATACGTTAAAAGTTGAAAGAGACAACAAGTAAAATAATCCCGGTTGTGTGTGGTGTTGCCACAGTGGACTCTGGCCATAATAAGTAATTTTGTTTTTCGTGATATTTTACATACATACATAAATAAGATTAAAATATAGCAAAAATAATAATAAATAAAATTTTTAAAAAACTAAAAACAAAGTATAGTCGGTTATCGCCATGAGTGTGCAGCGCTCTCCCCCGTGGGAGAGAACGAGATCTATGAGCGAGTCACTCCACTCTTCGTGGAGTGCACAAGGCAAACCCCCAATAATGTCCGTTCCAGTATAGCAGTGGATTGTGCGACAACTACAACAAATTCGTCAGCAACAACAACATCTGCCTTTTCTACGTACGGTACAACAACTACATTCTCGACTACAACTGCGACATCAACATGTTCTTCTGCCTGTGTGTTAATTCCACCAAAAGGCGTGCAGGTAAGTTAACTGCAATCGCTACCAAAGAGAGCACGAACCTCACCCACGACAGATAAACCGAAAAGAACGCCCAACACTAACAAGAAGCAAAAAATAGCAAAAAATCCAAGCCAAAGCAAGTTTGTTGTGAGTTAGAATCAAGCTACCTACGCGTAGTTGACTCACAGCACCGGCTCTTATTAAATTCATTAAGAGCGCACATATTTTTAGGGTGCAAATATTGTAAATGAATAGTGATTATTCATTAATTATGATGTAAACTTTTAGGGTGTCACAGTTCTGCAGTCAAGCTGACGAGGGGCATTTAGAATGCACCGACGGCACTTTTACTTGCAGTAGGTCAGTGGGCTTGAGCCACTGACACCAAATAACAATTGCGTAACTGGAACACCAGAAAAGTGAAGACGTAGACTGTAATGTTTATTTGTAAATAGTATATAAGAATTAGCATTTTAAGAATAAATCTCTCTTGTGTTTTAAAACTGAAAAGTGAAAGTGTTTGTACTCTACGTTAGGGTTCTTGATTTTGCAGCCACGCGCCCGGAAGAACTGCGACAGGACGTCGCCCGCCAAGCAAGGACACGAGGACCCCAACAAGTTATCAAACTACTGGTTGAGCGATACTACTTCAGAAAGAAAAAACAGATTTGCTTCTTTGGCCGTTGATGATGACGAACTTGCTGAACCCTCGCACAGTGGACAAGTTGATCAAAATGAGTCCGAAAAAGAAAAAACAACTAGCCTATATACGTACAAGGCGTAGAGTGCATAAAGACGTTAAAAAATGCGCTTACCGCTGTTGCAGACAGTAACTAAGTATTTAAAATATTAACAAACAATGAAGTACGAGTTCAATCGAATGACTCGGAAACATACACAAAAATATTCCAAATGCTAAAGCAAAAAGGTACGAAGCTGTGCACATTTAAACCCAAAAATGAAAGAGGTTTCAAAGTCATTCTTCGCAATATGCACCCCTCCGCAGACCAAGAAGAAATTAAAAATGAGCTTGGTGAAAACGGTCACAAAGTTTTAAACATAACTAACATAACTCAACGTGCAACAAAAAAACCGCTACCACTGTTTAGCATAGAACTGGAAACAAATACTAACAATAAAGATATTTATAGCATTAACAAATTAATGCATTGCATAGTAGTTTTTGAGGCACGTCATCATAAAAGAGAAGTCGCGCAATGCACTAAATGCCAAAAATACGGACATACAAAAAACTACTGTACAAGGGATCCAGTATGTGTGAAATGGGCTGGAAAGCATCTAACAAGTGAATGTCAAAAAAAATAACCAACGCCGATGAAATTAAATGTGCCCTATGTCGCGGAAATCATACTGCAAACTACAAAGGCTGTGAAATATACAAAGCCATAAAAATTCAAAGGTTTCCATCTCTACGCAGAAAGGATCCATAATTACTTCAGACCAAAAATATGGATGGATCAGTAGTTAAACCAGGCGTAAGCTCAGTAGTTAAACCAGGCGAAATTGCACGGTCGTCAAATCCAAATAAAACTGAAGAAAAAACAAAAAATTCAAACGATAGTGATATTAATGAACTTAAAGACATGGTGAAATCACTAATCACTCAAATGACTAATATCATTACAATGTTACTAACAAGCTGAAATGCACGAAAGTAATAGTTTAATAATTGTAGCCTGGAATGCAAATGGCCTAACAAAACATTATCGTGAGTTGAAGCAATTTTTGTCTGACAAGAAAATTGATATAGCTCTAGTTTCAGAAACACATTTTACGAACAAAAGCTATTTAGTATTTCCTGGATATAAAATTTATGTTTTTTTTTTTTTTTTTTTTTTTGTAATATCCAAATATTTTATTGCAATCTGTTACATTCAATCACATTCAGCAATATTTAATAACTTAAGACTAATTTTTGTATTTACTCTCTTTTATGGACTACACCCAGTGGTGCAGCCATTGCCTATTAGCACAGGAGATCTGTTGTGGATTTTCTCTTCAGTCGGATGAAAGTGAAGGGGTTGGAAGTGAGTTCCGATATCAGTGGATTTGGGTGGACTAGGAGTCTCAGATTGTGCGAAGTAGAGAGCTTTTTTATTTCTTGAGCGACTGTAGGAACTTTGAGGTCACGATGGATTTGGTTGTTTGTGACATAATAGGGCGCGTTTACAATCATTCTTAGGGTCTTTGATTGGAATCTTTGAAGTATTTCAACATTGGAAGTTGCCGCAGTGCCTCACAGCTGAATACCGTATGTCCAAACTGGTTTTAAAATTGCTGAGTACAAGAGCAATTTGCTATCGATTGAGACTTTGGAGTTTCGATTCAAGAGCCAGTGTAGATTTCTGAGCTTTATACCGAGTGATTTTCGTTTTGTAAATATATGTGTTTTCCAAGTTAATCTTCTGTCGAGGTGCATCCCAAGGTATCTAGCCTCATTACATTGGGGTATATTTATGCCGTTGAGTTTAACGGGTGGGCAGGTGTTTCGTTTGAGAGTGAATGTAACCTGGACTGATTTTGTTTCGTTCAACTTGATTTTCCATTTTTTTAGCCAGTCAGTAATTTTGTTTAGCCCACTCTGGATTTTAGAGGAAGCTAAGTGTGGGAGAGTGTCAACAGCTAAGACAGCAGTGTCATCTGCAAAGGTACCTATGGTGACTCCTTCAGCTGATGGTAAGTCGTACGTGTGAAGTAGATAAAGTATTGGGCCCATGACACTTCCTTGGGGTACGCCTGCTGAGCTTTCATGGAGCTCAGATTGTTCCTCACCTTGCTTTACGAAAAAATAATTGTTCGGACTGGGAAGAAGGGCAAGACTGTTGTTAAGCTCGACGAGAACTGGAGAGTGGTCAGAAGACAGCTCAAAACATGGGCTACATTTAAGATCACTAAGCATGATACCTTTCGTCACACAGAAGTCAATCAAGTCGGGAATTTTTCTTACATCTGTTGGCCAGTATGTTGGTGTACCTGAAGAGACAGGGAGTAAATTTAATTTTCCAATGGCCGCATAAAGCTGTCGACCTTTTGGTGTAGTGAGACGGGAACCCCAGTATGTGTGCTTTGCGTTATAGTCTCCTCCAGCTAGGAATCTATTGCCAAGGGTCTTAAAGAATTTCTCATACTCCTCCATTTTTATTGTGTGTTTAGGTGGGCTGTAGACAGCGGAAATTGTAATTGGCCCTTTCCAGTCATCAACAATTATATTCGTGGCTTGTATAGCTTCTGTGCGATAAGATGTGCTCTCACAGTGTTTTATGTTATTGCGTATTAATATTGCTGAACCTGCATGAGCCTTATTATCTGGGTGCAGGGTGTGATAAAACTTAAAGTTCGGAATCTGAAAATGGCTTTTGTTGGTGAAATGGGTTTCAGATATTAGGAGTATATCTATTTCGTATGTTTTAAGGAATTTTTTAATTTCTAATAAATGTTTTGACAGCCCATTAGCGTTCCATAGAATGATTTTTATGGGATTGAGGATGAGCAATTCTTAGTCGTGAGGGTCACTAATAAGTTCATCATTGTTGTGATTTGTTGCATGACTTGCCGGAGTAGCATTATCATTTCTCGCATTTCGTTCGGAGCTTGGGTTTCTGCAGGAACAGTATTAATTGGTAGGGCCGTTGTGTTTTCATTAGTTGCTTGTGTTGAGTGTTTCAGTGCCTGAGCGTATGAAAGTACATTTTGAGTTTGTTTTGATGTACTGGGATTTACCAGAACTTCCTGTTGTTGAGTAGGATTCATGGGTAAATTGTCGTTTTTCCTTAATTGTGGGTATTTCATTTTCTGAAGATTTTTATAGACTACACAACCTTTGTAATTTGCTGGGTGATTACCTTCACACAAGGCGCATTTGACTTCATCTGATCTGCTTTTACGTACACAATCTGAAGACGTGTGGCTTCCGGCGCATTTAATGCACATTGGTTTCCTGCGACAGTACGTTTTTGTATGCCCATACTGCTGACAGTTAGCGCATTGGGGAATATCGCGAGTCGGTCGGGGGGGCTCAAAAACAATTTTTGTATGAAGCAGGTATTTGACTTCATAAATTTCTTTATTGTTTGAGTTTGTTTGAAATTCAATGATAAACATTGGCAGAGGCTTTTTTGTGTTTCTTCGCTTTATGTTCCAAATATTCGTGACAGAGTGACCGAGGTTTTGCAGGGCTTGGGTTATTTCATCTGTGCCTATAGATGGGTGCATATTTTTCAGTACTACTTTGAAGCCTCTTTCTTGTTTTGGCTTATAGGTGAAAAATTCGGTGTTTTTTATCTCAAGCTGGTTGACTATTGTCTTGTAGGATTCTGGAGAAAATGCCTGGATTTTAACTTGCTCATTGTTTATGAGCTTTAATTCGTATGAATTTGGAGCAGCTTCAGACAATAGTTTCATTAGAGGAGCTATATTGGTAACTCTGTCAACAAATATTGGTGGGGGCTTAGACACTTTTTCTTTATGTTCTGTGCTTTTTTGGTCACATTCTTCAACTTCTTCTAGGGACGAAAATCGATTTTCGGTTCCTTTCGGATCTCCTAGCCAGTATTTTTCAAGTTTAGCTTGTTTTTGAGTGGTCTTTGTCTTACCTGGACTCTCTCTCTGCCTTTTCTTGTTTAGAACCGTTTTCCAGTCCTCGTCGTGGGAGGGTACACTTACTGTGACTTGGGGAGAGGCAACTGGTTGCTGTTGTTTGTGTAGCAGCTGAAGCTGGCGTTGAAGCTGATCAATTTGTTGTTGGACAGTTTGTTGAGAGCTGTTTTTATTTGGAAAAGACGAGCTTGATTGTGGCGAGGGGCATTGAGGACTCCAGGAATTTTGGGGCGGATTCTGAAGAAGGGGTTTCTTTTGTGTTTGCAGTTGTTGATGCTGCTGTTGTTGTTCCTGATGTTGTTTTTGTCGGTGTTGCTGTTGTTGTTGTTGTTGTTGTTGTTGCTCTTCTTGTTGTTGACCTTCAGCTCTAGGTGGGGTACGGTCTACACCCATTTTTTTTTCTTTATTATTTATTTTTGTTTAAAATGAACTTTGGCAACTCTACACTAGATACTTGCTAAGCCGCTTTTAATTTAACGTATTTGTGTACATACATAACCGTATAATAGCAGTGCTATTTTGCGGTTGCCTCACTTTGTGATTATTTGTTGTTTCTCACTTTATAATTTTGTTGTTTTTATTTTTGTATATTTTGTTTTTGTTTTTACACTTTATTTAAAAATTAAAGAATTTTAAGTTAGTTGTTTTCAGAATCACTGCACTCGGCACTCTTCCGACGCAGAAAATTTTGCACTTTCACGCTTGTGCGAAATTGTTATTATTTTCTCATTAAATACCTCGATTTTTGTTAAATTTTATTATCACTATCGGATTAGTTTTTCACTTTGTAAGAGTTGCCAACTTATAATTTATGTAACAAATCATCCTGATGGTAAAGCTCGTGGTGGGACAGCTATCATAATAAATTCACTATTAAAACATACTGAACGGCAACCATATACAACACCTCATATTCAATCCGCTACTGTGCAAATTGCGGATACAAGTGGGACAATACTCATCTCCTCAGTTTACTGTCCCCCAGACACCTAATAACGACGGATCAATATGATGACTACATAAAGACGCTTGGCGTAAGATTCATTGCAGCTGGAGATCTGAATGCAAAACACACTGACTGGGGATCTAGGCTAACCAATAAAAAAGGACGAAATCTGATTAATGCTATAAACAAAAATAACTGCAAATTTTTAAGCTCAGGTGAACCCACATACTGGCCAACAGATAGGAAAAAGATACCAGATCTTATCGAATTCAGCATAACAAAAAACATAAAGTGTAACCAATTAAAAATTAAAGCTTGTTTTGAACTTTCTTCAGACCACTCTCCGATAATACTTGACTACACAACTGACATCAAACCCATAGAACCAATAGCTAAGATTTTTAACCACAAAACAAACTGGAATGAGTATAGACAGCATATTGAAAATCAACTGAATATGTCTATCACACTAAAAACACAATTAGACATTGAATGTGCCATTATTCACTTCAACGATGTGGTCCTAGACGCAGGAATCAAATCAAGCCAACAACATAAATTTAGAAGAAATAAACCTACAACGGATATTTTCATAAGAAAGCAAATTATTGAGAAGAGAAAGCTGAGAAAGAGGTGGCAGCTAACTAGATCGCCTGAGGATAAACAATTTAAATATAGCCTGCAAAAAACTCAAGAAAATATTAACTAAAAGACAAAATATAGAAGTTGAAAATTACCTAAAAAACTTGACGCCTACCCAGGATACTAACTACTCATTATGGAAATGCACAAAGAAATTCAAAACTCAGATAAGATATCAGCCAACACTACGGAAAGATGACAACTCATGGGCTACTACCAATGAAAAAAAGCAACTGCATTGGCTACGACGAGCTATCGACGAGCACGACAGATAAACCGAAAAGAACGCCCAACACTAACAAGAAGCAAAAAATAGCAAAAAATCCAAGCCAAAGCAAGTTATCAAACTACTGGTTGAGCGATACTACTTCAGAAAGAAAAAACAGATTTGCTTCTTTGGCCGTTGATGATGACGAACTTGCTGAACCCTCGCACAGTGGACAAGTTGATCAAAATGAGTCCGAAAAAGAAAAAACAACTAGTCCGAAAAAAAAGTTTAAACAAACCACCCCCTATATACGTACAAGGCGTAGAGTGCATAAAGACGTTAAAAAATGCGCTTACCGCTGTTGCAGACAGTAACTAAGTATTTAAAATATTAACAAACAATGAAGTACGAGTTCAATCGAATGACTCGGAAACATACACAAAAATATTGCAAATGCTAAAGCAAAAAGGTACGAAGCTGTGCACATTTAAACCCAAAAATGAAAGAGGTTTCAAAGTCATTCTTCGCAATATGCACCCCTCCGCAGACCAAGAAGAAATTAAAAATGAGCTTGGTGAAAACGGTCACAAAGTTTTAAACATAACTAACATAACTCAACGTACAACAAAAAAACCGCTACCACTGTTTAGCATAGAACTGGAAACAAATACTAACAATAAAGATATTTATAGCATTAACAAATTAATGCATTGCATAGTAGTTTTTGAGGCACCTCATCATAAAAGAGAAGTCGCGCAATGCACTAAATGCCAAAAATACGGACATACAAAAAACTACTGTACAAGGGATCCAGTATGTGTGAAATGGGCTGGAAAGCATCTAACAAGTGAATGTCAAAAAAAATAACCAACGCAACTGAAATTAAATGTGCCCTATGTGGCGGAAATCATACTGCAAACTACAAAGGCTGTGAAATATACAAAGTCATAAAAATTCAAAAGTTTCCATTTCTACGCAGAAAGGATCCATAATTACTTCAGACCAAAAATATGGATGGATCAGTAGTTAAACCAGGCGTAAGCTCAAAGTAATAGTTTAATAATTGTATCCTGGAATGCAAATGGCCTAACAAAACATTATCGTGAGTTGAAGCAATTTTTGTCTGACAAGAAATTTGATATAGCTCTAGTTTCAGAAACACATTTTACGAACAAAAGCTATTTAAGCTAATCAAATCAAGCCAACAGCATAAATTTAGAAGAAAGAAACTTACAACGGATATTTTCATAAGGAAGCAAATTATTGAGAAGAGAAAGCTGAGGAAGAGGTGGCAGCTAACTAGATCGCCTGAGGATAAACAAATTAAATATAATTACCTAAAAAACTTGACGCCTACCCAGGATACTAACTACTCATTATGGAAATGCACAAAGAAATTAAAAACTCAGATAAGATATCAGCCACCACTACGGAAATATGACAACTCATGGGCTACTACCAATGAAGAAAAAGCATTGGCTAAATACTTTGAAAAAGTCCTATCAAATGACGAAGATAAATATATTGAAAAACGCTCATGACTTAAATATAGACATTACAACCAAAATAATGAAAAGAAACACAACTGAAATAATTAATTGAATTAAAAAACGAATAAACCACAAAAAAGAAACAGGATACGATATGTTGACAGGAAAAGCTTTCGCTGAGCTAGGTTATAACTACTTAAGGAATGTTATCAATTCAATGTTCCGACTACAATTTTTTCACAAAGTATGGAAAGTTGCTGAAATTATTGCACAACTGCTTCGTCGTATAGACCAATTAGCCTACTTCCCATAATTTCTAAAGTTACTGAAAAACTATTACATGATAGACTTAGCCAGATCCTTCACAATAAAAACATTATACCAAATCATCAATTCGGCTTCAGAAAACGACATTCAACAATTCAACAGATACACCGTATAACAAACAAAATTGAAACAGACATAGAATATAAGCGGTACTGCGATGCTGTATTCTTAGACGTTGCAAAAGCATTTAACAAAGTATGGCATAAAGGACTGCTGCATAAACTGAAGACGATGCTGCCACTTGACTACTATTTGATTGTTGAAAGTTATCTTAGTGGTCGTTACTTTTACGTCAAATATAATGAAGAGTGTTCGTCTATTCATCTTACAACAGCTGGAGTTCCTCAAGGGAGTGTTTTAGGACCACTGCTATATGTCATATTTACCTCAGATATACCACTTCCAAAAGAACTGAATACCACAATTGCTACCTTTGCTGACGACACAATCCTCTCAGCATCTGACAAAAATCTAAATACTGCGACTGCAAATCTGCAGATATACACGGAGAATGTTAAGGAATGGTTGATAAATGGTGCTTCAAAATTAATGAAGATAAGACTGTACAAATAATTTTTACAACTAAAACAAAATTTAACCCAATACCTATTAAAATAAACAATAAAGATATAAAAATAGGGTCTACTACTAAATACCTTGGTATAAACATGGGCTCAAAGCTAAATTGGCACATATGACATCAAACAAAAAACGAAACAAATAAAAGAAAAATTTAGGCAACTATATTGGTTAATGGGTAAGCAATCTAAACTCACAATTAACAACAAGTTGCTGTTATACAAGTGTACTATAAAGCCAATTTGGACGTACGGACTCCAAGTATGGGGAACGGCAAAGCGGTCACACATACAAAAAAATCAAAGACAGCAATCTAGAATATTCAGAGTTATCATAAAGTCTGGTTGGTACACAACAAATGAAGATATACACCGCAAACTAAATATGACAAGAATTGACGAAGAAATAAAAAAGATATCCACAAAACACTACGATACACTGCATGGGCATAATAACGAAGAAATAAACGAGTTGCTACATTTAGAAGAAACCACCATGCGCCGTTTAAAGAGAACTCGACCAAACGAACTAGGAAATCCAGACTACACATATTAGTAATAGTATTATTAATGTAAATGTAAATAATTATCATAAACATAATTTTGATCATAAATTGTTATAATATAATTATAGTGAACTATTATAATTAATGTAAATAATTTTTGTTGTATCACTTCTTGGCACTGGCCAAAATGTGTTTTTAATATTAATTTCCAAACAAATTGTCAAATCATGTACTAGGTGTCAATATAATGGTGACAGATGTATGAAATAAAGGGAAATAAAAAAAAAATAAAATAAAATAAAAACTAGGAGTAAGCTTATGGGCCGCTAAGATGACGGTTGAGTTGCGTCTTTTCCGGGTTTTGGTATAATTATAATTTGTGATATTTTCCAGGGTTGTGCAAAATACCCAATTAATTCAAATCCTGGTGCTTTTTCGGGCTTAGCTGTGTTTTAATTGCATGTTGTACTTCCTTCATTTTAACCTCCATCGGGATTAGTGGTATTTTAGAAGCCAGAAATGGAATTTCAAAACTGTTTGTTGGTTGGTAAGGTTGAAATACTGATTTTAGATGACTAGCAAACAGTGAGGCTTTCTCTTCGTGGAGCATTAATATCAAAGTCCTTTGTCCTTTGGTGTATTCTCCATATTTTACTCTGAACTTTCGGTTATCCAAATACGATTCCAGTAGCATGTGCCCATTAACTGGTAACAGTTTTTGAATTTTATATATTAACCCTGCATGCCAAACTCTGTCAAACGCCTGTGGAATATCTAAAAATATAGCAAAGCAGTATTTTTTGTCTTCAAAAGTATTTAGAATTGCACTAGAAATGCGGTTAATTTGCTCTATGGTTCTGTGAATTTTGCGAAATACAAATTGATGGTGGGGAATAGTGTTGGATTGGTATATGTGCGGCTGCAGCTTTAGAAGAAACATTTAGAAATTACTAGGAGCTCCGCCCTTGTGACATTTATCGTTGTTTAAAACCAAATAACTAATTTTACAAAACCCGCGAAAGAGACGCTAAACGAAAGTGCAATTTTCAAGAAAGTGTCTAGTTCTGTTTAGATAATCTAAATACTTATAATAATTTTGAAATTTATTAAAAGTGTTAAATAAACAATCAAACAAACAAAGGAACAGTTATATACATATATGAGTTAAAAGTTGAAAGAGTCAACAAGTAAAATAATCCCGGTTGTGTGTGGTGTTGCCACAGTGGACTCTGGCCATTATAAGTGATTAGAGTTACCACACCAAAAAATTTTGTTTTTCGTGATATTTTACATACATATATAAATAAGATTAAAATATAGCAAAAATAATAATAAATAAAATTTTTAAAAAACTAAAAACAAAGTATAGTCGGTTATCGCCATGAGTGTGCAGCGCTCTCCCCCGTGGGAGAGAACGAGCTCTATGAGCGAGTCACTCCAATCTTCGTGGAGTGCACAAGGCAAACCCCCAATAATGTCCTGCTCCAGTATAGCAGTGGATTGTGCGACAACTACAACAAATTCGTCAGCAACAACAACATCTGCCTTCTCTACGTACGGTACAACAACTACATTCTCGACTACAACTGCGACATCAACATGTTCTTCTGCCTGTGTGCAAATTCCACCAAAAGGCGTGCAGGTAAGTTAACTGCAATCGCTACCAAAGAGAGCACGAACCTCACCCACGACAGATAAACCGAAAGGAACGCCCAACACTAACAAGAAGCAAAAAATAGCAAAAAATCCAAGCCAAAGCAAGTTATCAAACTACTGGTTGAGCGATACTAATTCAGAAAGAAAAAACAGATTTGCTTCTTTGGCCGTTGATGATGATGAACTTGCTGAACCCTCGCACAGTGGACAAGTTGATCAAAATGAGTCCGAAAAAGAAAAAACAACTAGTCCGAAAAAAAACGTACGTCCGTCTACGTACAAGGCGTAGAGTGCATAAAGACGTTAAAAAATGCGCTTACCGCTGTTGCAGACAGTAACTAAGTATTTAAAATATTAACAAACAATGAAGTACGAGTTCAATCGAATGACTCGGAAACATACACAAAAATATTCCAAATGCTAAAGCAAAAAGGTACGAAGCTGTGCACATTTAAACCCAAAAATGAAAGAGGTTTCAAAGTCATTCTTCGCAATATGCACCCCTCCGCAGACCAAGAAGAAATTAAAAATGAGCTTGGTGAAAACGGTCACAAAATTTTAAACATAACTAACATAACTCAACAGGGAGGCTTTCTCTTCGTAATTTCTTGCCCAAGTTCCATTATTTTGCCTGAGTGGTGGATGACAGTCTTTAGGAGCCTTTATATTTTAATAGGCTTTCCATAAAGAGTAGTTGGTATTTTGTGTTTGCGAGTTAGCGTCTCAGTATACTTTTTCAAAGTGTTCTCTAGCTTGCAGTTCAGTGCTTCTCGGAAGCGTTTTTTTTCTAATGCTAATTTCTGCTTGGCGTAGGGTGATCTATTTTGTTGCCACTCTCTTCTTAATCGCCTTTTCTCCTTAACGAGATTATCGATACCTGCAGATGTTGTACGAGTTGTTGAGGAGCGGGATAATGAGCCTGCTGGAGATGAGTGTGTGGCTGCAGATGTAAGAACTGAGTTGATGGCCAAAAGTGCCGGGTCCATATCGCTTGCACTCTTTAGTCTAGGACCAATGTTTATAAGACTATTTACATATTGACGGTACCTGAGCCAAAACTTATTCCAAAATCGATGAGGTCGGGCAATTTTTGAGGGTCAGAGGGCCAGTATGTCGGTTGCCCTGTAGTAGTGCAGAGAACTGTTGCTTGTCTTTGGGATTTATTAACCTGGAGCCTCAAAAGGTATGTTTCGCATTATAATCACCTCTCCGTTCTCCGCGGCTCTAAGCTTGAACCACGAAAAAAAAAGAACTAAAAAAGGAAAACAAAAAAACACCATCAGAAACAAAAAAATCAAAAACTCTCTACCCGGCTAACAAAAAAGTACTGATAAATATACAAGTAACAAAATAAAAAAATCGCGAAAATCTGACCTGTAAACATTACATGTTGCGGTCGCCACCCGCGCGTTCAGCTAGTGCAGCAACGGCAACGAATACAACCGATGCGCAAACACAACAAAACAATAACAACAGCGTGAACATAAATAAAAACAGTTGCGGTCTCTCGGCAAGTGAAATTAATACACTTGTAGCGCAATTCGACAGCAGCGGTAGGCAGCGCAGCTTTTCAGTGTCTGATTGCTCCCATAAACAGCTCTCCCTCTCTGGCTCTGCTAACGCTGGCTCTCAGCTTGAGTACGTTACAGTAAGTAACGACTGCTGCAAAAACGTAAGTACGCTTATTGTTGGCTCTGGGTCGGTAAACACTTTGCCGTGGTGCATGCAAAGCAACTCTCCCTCACCATTAGAACCTCTCAACAATACACATAGCGCTACAGGCAAAGAAAAAAACATGCATGCTACAGCCAACCAAGGAAAAGGTTCGGCAATACAGACTGGTATGGACCGCTATATTGTGGTTAAGCGCAAGTTGAGTCCTCAAAAATTGTCTCAAAAATCGGCAAAGCAAATTAAATCTAATGAATCCACTCGCTTCTAACAGGTTTGCACCTCTTGCAAAAGCCAAGACAATTCTACCCAGAAAGTGCTAAAAGAGGTAAAGCCCCACCAATTTATTTAAGGGAGCGCAACTCTAACGCTCTCGTAAAAACTCTAACTACTCTAATTGGTACTAAAAACTTTCATGTAGTCCCCATACTAAAAGAGAAAATACATGAAACCAAAATTCAATTATATATCGAATCAAGCTATCGCAAAGTCGTCAATCTCTTTGACACAGAGAAAAAAATTATTACACCTACCAGCTTAAAAGTGGCAAAGGCATTGTTGTTGTCCTTAGAGGAATCGAAGCTGACGTAGATGTCAACGAAATAAGAGAAGCCCTAACCCAAGAGGGTTTTACCGCAAACTCTGCGTTTAACATACGCAATAAATATAAGATTCCACTGCCGCTCTTTCGCGTTGAGCTACAGCCAGTCGACTCGAACCTGAGAAAAGGCGAATCACACCCGATCTACAACCTCCGCTATCTTCTACATAGAAAAATCTCTGTAGAAGAACCCCACAAGCGAATTGGACCAGTTCAATGCCTGAAATGCCAAGAATTTGGGCACACTAGAAAATACTGTACACTTCCCAGTGTATGTGCCGTTTGTGGTGATCTCCACATGTCACAAAACTGCACAAAGCCCAAAGACGAGTCCAGTGTTAAAAAATGCAGCAACTGTGGTGAAAATCACACTGCAAACTACAGAGGCTGCACTGTATACGCTCATATAAGAAAGAAATTTGCACCTCAGCCAAAACAAGTTAAAACTGTTCCTCCCGTAACAGTTTTGCGTGAAATCCCTGCCCGTGAAGCACAGCCTTTAAGTATCTCTTATGCAAATATTCTCCAAGGTACCCCATCAGTAAACCCTAACACTGATGAGAGTACTCTTGTAAAGACTTTACAAGAGCTCATCGCAAATATGACGCAATTTATGTGCTCAATGCAAAGTATGATGCAAGACATGATACGCAATCCCTATTAACAAAACCATGAACGCACTGAATATCTGTCATTGGAATGCAAATGGCATAAGTCAGCACAAAAATGAGCTCAAACTATTTCTCAACGATAACTCAATAGATTTGATGCTAATTTCTGAAACTCACCTTACTCAGAACAACTGTTTCCAGGTAGCGGGATACAAAGTTTATGATACCAAACACCCCGGTGGCAAAGCACGTCGTGGTACAGCAATTCTGATCAAGAATAGAATAAAGCATTTCCCAATGCAAGGATACTGTACCGATTATCTACAAGCGACGACTATTCAGCTCGAAGAATACGTCAAAGGCTTGACAGTATCATCCATCTATTGCCCACCCAGGTTTAATATAGATGAGCAGCAATACAAACAATTCTTCAGTACTCTCGATGCTAAGTTCATTGCTGCTGGAGACTTTAATGCAAAGCATACTCATTGGGGCTCACGTTTAGTAACTCCCAAAGGCAGAAAACTCTTCTCTGCGATAAATGGTCTTGGTTTTAATATCTGGCCCAATGGTAAGCCTACATACTGGCCATCCGACAAACAGAAGATTCCAGATCTTATTGACTTCGCCATCACTAGAGGTATAAATAATGTACACACTCTTGTGCATTCCTCTCTGGAGCTGTCCTCTGATCACACTCCCATAATAATAACTATCTTTTCTGAAAACTCCTATCAGAAAAACGTGAGTGGTAGTTTCGACTACAAGAATACAGACTGGCTTAAATATAAGATGTTCATAAGTTCACATCTTGAAATAAAGACCTCCCTAAAGTCTGAGCAGGAAATAAACTCCGCTATTTTCAATTTCACTCAATTGCCATCCCAAACAGTAAAAATTGCTACACCACGTTCTAAAGCTGAAACCCGACAAGAGTGTACTCCCCAAGACATTCTGAAGCTCCGCCTCTCCGAAAAAATATCTCTTAGGAGAGAATGGCAATTGCAGAGATCACCTTCTCTGAAGAAGAAACTGAATGAATGTACTAAAAAACTGCATCACCTTCTAAAAGAAAAGGAAACCTGGGCAAGAAGTGATGCAGAAAAGGGAATAGCATTCGCAAATCATTTGGAGCAATTTTTCACCCCTAATCTTGCTAGTTCCGACCGTTCTATAACGGCGGTTGATGCTATCCCTAGCGTCAATGGTATCTCGATTGCCAAAAAAGAGCTGACAAACGCTATCAAAGAACTCAATGCCAAAAAATCTCCAGGGCGTGATCTGATTACGGGCCAAATGATAAAAGAGCTCCCAGCAATAGCCACAATGCATCTATTGCATATATTAAATGCTATAATACGCACTTGATTCTTTCCTTACTCATGGAAAATTTTTCAAATTACCATGATTCCCAAAGCTGGAAAGGACCCAACAGACCAATTAGTCTGCTATCAATTTTTTTAAAACTCTTTGAAAGTTTGATAATAAAGTGTATTAAAGACGTTGTCAAACAGTCTAAAGTTATACCAAGCCACTAGTTTGGGTTTAGAGAAAAACACAGTACTATTGAACAAGTTTATCGCATTGTAAACACTATACAAGAAACGTTCGAAAAGAAGCAATACTGTTCCGCAGTTTTTCTCGACATCACTCAGGCATTTGATAAGGTCTGGCACGAAGGAATCTTGCACAAACTGAAATGTATGTTACCTCTTAACATCTACACATTGCTCGAAAGCTATCTCTCAAGTAGACGCTTTGTGGTGAAACAAAAAGGTTCATCTCAGATGAATACCCTATACAAGCTGGTGTACCTCTATACGTTGTTCACTGCAGATATGCCAACAAACGCCAAGACTATCACCTATATTTTTGCCGATGACACAGCCATATTGTGTACTCACACAAATCCGAAAGAGGCGTCAAAACTTCTCCAAGTACACGTCAACATGCTTCAGGAAAGGCTTGACCACTGGAGAATCAAAGTCAATGAGTCGAAATGCGTTCATGTCACATACACTCTATGCAGGAGTACTTGCCCCTGTGCAAATTAACATCAAGCCAATCCCTCAGGCGACAGAAACTAAATATCTAGGAATGCATTTAGATCGCAGACTTACTTGTGCAAAGCATATAAGTGCAAAAATTACTCAGATTAAACTCAAAATAAACGAGCTAAACTGGCTTTTGAACAGGCAGTCCACGCTCAAACTGGACTTTAAAGTTCTACTCAATAAAGTAATTAAGCCCATATGGACCTACGGTATCCAACTCTGGGGTACTGCCTCACCCTCAAATGTCGAAAAGCTGCAAAAAGCCCAATCGAAAATCCTTCGAATGATTACCAATGCTCCTTGGTACATCAAAAACGTTAACATCCACAGAGATTTACATATCCCGTATGTAACTAAAGAAGTTTCCCGACTTGCTGAATCTTACTTAGCAAAGCTAGACAAGTATCCCAATGCATTAGCGAGGCGTCTACTACAGCATCAAGGACACACCCGCCTGAAAAGGATGGACGTGCTGCGCTTACCAACAAACTAGATTTTAAGCTTATTCATTACGCTATTATTTAAGTATTGCGCTACTTCTTTTCATATACCATAACTCCTTAAAGCACTGGCACTGGGAGGTTGGTAATGATTGATATGAATTTAAAAGTGAAATGTTAAATATACTATGAAGATTTATTGTTAGTTCTAAGATATTTTTTAGAAGATTCAACAAAATATATATATACACTGCGCGTCATCAGGTTAGCACACCCTCGTCAGCTTAATATAATTGCATATGTTGTTGTTGTTATTAACATGAAGCTATTTTTTTGTACTCTAATTTTCTCATGATTGTATACACTTTAATTGGCAAAGAAAACATGCCATGGAAAAATCCCGTTGTCTGGGTTTTGCTATTTTCTATTATTTTTGATGGAAAAGTGTGCTGTATTTTTGCGTCATCAGGTTAGCACATGCAAATTCTTTTTAGTCTATCTTCGACAGTTGAACGCGTATATCAACCAAATTTTTTTTTTAGCTGCTCAAGTGGTCTATTAGCATTAATATGGGTAAAGGAAAATCGCTATCTGTGAAAGAGAAATCCAAAATTGAAGCTTACAAGGAGTTGAGGCTGTCGATAAGTGCAATATCGCAAAAAATCGGCAGAAGTCGTAAAGTTATATCCGCATTCCTGAGCAATAAGTCGGAATATGGCAAAAATAATAAAGGCGGAAATAACAGAGTGATTTCCGATGCTGATAAGAGAGCAATTTTGAGAGCAGCATCAAACTCTCATGACTCATCTGCAAAAATCAGTTCAAAAGTTAATGTTAAAGCGAGCTTATCCACAACTCAAAGAGTGATACGGAATGCTCCCCATTTAAAACGAATAAAATTGAAGAAAAAACCACCACTTCACATTGCTCGAAAGGAAATGCGGTTGAATTTTGCACGGGAGCACATGACATGGAAATCTGATTGGAGCTACGTTGTCTTTACGGATGAAAAGAAGTTTAATTTGGAAGGTCCGGATGGATACAACTACTATTTCCATTATCTTCGCAAAGAGGAACACCAATTGGATCGTCTTCATAGTCGGGTGGGGGGTGTGATGGTGTGGGGAGCCATCTCCTACTATGGTACGTGCGAGTTACAGTTTTTGACAGCAAATATGAATGCAATCAATTACAAAAACGTACTCGAAACAGCTTTGCCCCATTTTTAAAATTTGTTTGGTAATTTGCCATGGACTTTCCAACACGACAATGCTCCAATCCACACTGCCCGGATGGTTAAGTCATGGATTGTGGGCCAAAATGTAAGTTTAATGCAGTGGCCGCCATATTCACCCGACATCAATATAATAGAAAACGTGTGGGGATGGCTGACTGGAAAGTTTACGAGTCTGGAAAACAATATTCCAACAAAGGGGAACTAATTGAAGGCAACAAGGACGCTTGGTCATCCATTTCCTTAAATTATATTGCAAAATTGTACGAGTCGCTTCCCAGTCGAATCTACGAGGTCATTCTCAACAAGGGAGGATCGACACATTATTAAATTTGGTTGAAAAATGTATAAATTACCAAAATCTGTAGTTTATAAATAAATTCATTGCTTAAAAGCTTTAAAAGAATGAAAAAAATTTATATGTGCTAACCTGATGACCAAAGTTCAATTGTAATTTTTGTGTTATTTTTCGAAAAAAAATATATAAATAAATATTAAAAAATGGAAAAACAATATATGTTGTTTTATTTAACTCAGAATTGAATCGGCTATAAACAAAAATTATTTAAACAATTTAGCTGTTTAAGTTTAGAGTCGAAACCACTTACGTGAGGAGATGTGCTAACCTAATGACGCGCAGTGTATATAAAAAAAAAAAAATTATAATCACCTACTGCCAAAAATTTGGTCCCTAGTGATTTTTCATTCATTGTGTGATTTGTAATTCAGTCACTGAGTATCTTGGAGGACAATAGACTGCGGTTAGTACAATTTTTTCCTCCCAGCATTGAAGACATATTGATGTTGCCTGCATATAGTCCTTTGCATACTCTTCTAGTGCATGATGCTTAAATCTATCTCTTATTAATATACCCGTACCACCATGAGTTTTTTATCAGGATGGTTGTCTTGTAGAATTTATATCCTGATATTACAAAATAATTTTTGTTTGTCAAATGCTTTTCTGATAAAAGCTAATGTCAATTTACCTAGTATGCAGAAACTGTTGAATTTCAAGTTTATGTTGCCTAATGCCGTTTGCATTCCAATGACATAATTTATTTTTTAGAGATCAACAATTGCGTAATTTGGTTTTGAGATTTCAACAAATCGTGCAACACATGCTTTGCATTGATGTCATAAATTCTGTCATACTGTTTGTTAATTTTGAAATCATGGATTCTACATTTTGCAAAGGATTTGCAAAGCTAGGAATTGCTTCAGATCCAGATTTTTTTTTATCATATAATAAAAAAATATGTACATTTCTTTTTTGAGCTCAGGCAAACTAAAAGTAATTTAAAAATTAGCCAACACTGAAATGCTTATTGTAAAATTATTTATCATTAAAATATATGATACTACAAAATTAAAACACCTTTTGATATATTGTTGGAATGAGGAAAAAAAGAATCTATCTTCAGGGGACGGGCCTAATTTCGGGCACGGGTGATACAAGTTACTATAAACCGTGTTGCATCCTAATATTTGATCCTTTTATAACAATCCAGCCAGTAGTCGGCCAACCTGGATTGTTTTGATTTGCCGGTTCTGGACTCGATCTAGTGCGTTTCGGAGTGTATTGAATACCTTTTTTCGGGAATTTCCTTTGGTTTCCTAATTTAAATATATTGAGGCTTTCTGGGTTTTGCTTTTCTTCTGGTTCCTGGTCTTTTGGTGTTGTTTTTCGTAATTTTTTTAGGAGTTGGCAATTGAACTATTTTTTCACTTGAATTTTTATTTTTATGTGAGTAATGAGTTGTTCCCAAATCTTGATTAGCTTTGTTCGTGTCTATTGACATTCTCATAAAGTTAGAAGAGACCGATGTTGTTCTCGTTGTATTGTACGACGAATTAATAATCGAAATGCTGCTTGGAGTGGTTATAGGGCCAATCAAGGCAATCTGTGTTGTTAAATTTTCAGAGATACGGAATTTGTTGTTGGTAGTTCCGCAGTCAGGGGTATAGCATTAAATATACCTGTTTGCTGTTGGTGAGAGGCTGGCATAATTTCTATGCTTGCAGATAGTTCATTTGTTTGAGAGCGACTTCCCCTTCGTAGATCAAGTTCAGCGGACGAGCGCCCGTGCACGAAAGTTCAGCTACAGTTTTTGGGCTCACACTGTGGGGGAGAGCGTAAAACGCTAAACTAGGAACTCTGGTTTTTAAATTTTTTTTTACTCTAGTCCGTATTCGCATTCACTTCTCTTTTCCAATGCAAAATAAAAAAAATGTATTGTTCTTCAATATGCACAAAATATTATCACCATTTGGTGCACACAAAACTGTCTACATTAAACGTCCTATGGCACTTCTATATTAATATTATAAAAATTGCTTCGAGTGAAGACACGTCTCTTTTACACTTAATGGAATCTGGGTGTTATTCATTTTGCTGTTTCATTTGCTAGAACAACCAAAGATCAAAATGTTCAGCAGCCGAGCCAGTAAAATTCATGATCGGCAAATAGCTAAACTATTCACTGCCCTTATAAAATCACAAATTTAATTCTGCAAATTACCTGTTTCGCATACGAATTTATGCAGACTTTAGCATCAACTTCTCTATTCATTAGATCCTTATTTTCCTCTTCTTTATTCATTGCTAATCCTCTATTATTTGTTAGCGATGAAACATGTCCAGATTGAGTTTCACCAAGAGTCAATTTGTTATTTATCTGGAATGAAGATGTGAAATGGAACGAATGAGAGTATCTATAGATATAAAAATTTTAATTAGAAAATACAATAAACACTAGAATGAATATATATATATATATATATATATATATATATATATATATATATATATATATATATATATATAAATATATATATATATATATATATATATATATATATATATATACGACGGCGGATTGATATTGAAGCTACCTAGCGCTAAATGGCAGCACAAGCACAAAAACTTTTTTAGAAATTGCGATCTGTCAAACGCCAGCTGTTAAAATTTCACCCAAATTCATCGATTAGTTTATTTGTTGTAGTCGTTTGAAGTAAGCAACTTTTGTGTTTCTTGAAAAATCGAAAAAAACGAATTTCGTGCAGAGATTAAACACTATTATTTGAAAGGGAAAACGGCGAAAGAGACAAAAGAGTAGCTCGATAAACATTACGGTGAGTCTGCTCCGTCAGATTAGATGGTAAAATATTGGATTCCTGAATTTAAACGCGGCCGAACAAGCACTGCAACAATACCATCAACAGGAAGGCCAAAAGAGGTGGTTACTGAAGAAAATATCAAGAAAATCATCGATATCGTTATGAATGATCGCCGAGTCAAGTTGCGTGAGATTATTGAAATGGTAAACATATCATATGAATGTGTGTTCAACATTTTACATGAACATTTGCATATGAAAAAGCTATCGGCAAGGTGGGTGCCGTGTTTCTCAGTGTCGAACAAAAACGAGTTCGACAGACCAATTTTCCAGCAGTGTTTGGACATGATAAAGCGTAATCCTGTTGATTTTTGGTGTCGATTAATAACTGTTGACGAAACGTGGGTCCACCACTACACACCTGAAACCAAAAATCAATCGAAACAATGGGTGGAAGCTGGTGGAAGTGCTCCGAAGAAGGCGAAGGCAGTGAAATCGGCAAGGTTATGGCCACTGTATTTTGGGATGAACGCGGAATATTGCTCATCGATTATCTTGAAAAAGGATCCACAACCACAGGAAAGTATTATCGTGCATTATTGGATTAATTGATTGATGCAATCAAGGAAAAACGACCACATTTAAAGAAGAAAAAAATGCCCTTTCTTCAAGACAACGCACCGGTTCACACAGCATTAGATACGAGACCAAAATTACATGAAATTGGTTAATCATCCACCTTATAGTCCAGGTTTAGCTCCTAGCGACTTTTTCCTGTTTCCAAACATGAAAAAATGGCTCGCAGGAAAAAGATTCATCTCAAAAGAAGAAGTGATTACCGAAACATCGAAAATTTTCTACGAACATGCGTTATACGCACACTTTTATGATGGTGTGTTTTCCCATATAAAATGTATTTTTTTTCTTATGAGAATTACATTTTGTCGGTATAAGGCTCTGCTTGCTCGCGTCATTTGACTTATTTAATTTCTGTGTGTTTATTGATTGTCATTTAAGTTTACAGTGTGAGCATTGAAATTTTTTAATTATTGATTTGTAATCTTTCAGTTAAAATTAAATCTTTTGCATAAAAAAAAAATTAAAAAAATTAATCAACAATGCCGCGACGAAGCCGTTCACAAATTGGACGACAAACACGCCACAGCAGTCAAATACGTTTAAATAGATCTAATCAGGATGAGAGTGATTAGAAAGTAAGGAATTAGCAAGGCAACGAATGGCACGATCAAGATCAAATCAAAATAAAGAACAAAGAGAAGAACGTATTGAAAGTGTGAGAGTTAGAAACAGAAGAGATCGTGAACGTAACACTGAACGTGACAATCAAAACAGGCAACAATGGAGACGTAGCCATTCAATTAGAAATTTGGATCGTGCAGGTTTTAATTATGATCATAACATTGATTACGCTTCGCATCCATCTATTTAAATTGGCAAAATGGATAAAGTTTGTAATAAATGCAATGCAATTCAATTTAAAAATGAAACCGATGGAATGTGTTGTGCTGGCGGAAAAGTTAAATTAACACCATTAAGTCCACCACATGAGCCATTATTCTCTTTGGTTGGTGGCACAACAAATCAGTCAAAACATTTCTTGAAATTCATTCAGTCGTACAATTGTTGCTTTCAAATGACATCATTTGGAGCACAACACATTGTTCGTGATAGATTTATGCCAACTTTTAAGGTAAATAATGTGGTTTTCAATTCAGATATTAATATATGTTTTGATTTATACGAAAATTCTAACCAAATTTATACGAAAATTATAACCAATTTGTTGAATATTAATTAAAGATTCAGGGTCAGGTGTACCATAAAATTGGTTCGTTCTTGCCATTCGACAACCAAGAGTATCGCTTTCTACAAATTTATTTCACGGGAAATGGAGATGAAGAAGTTGATCAGCGTTATCCAATAAATCCGAAATTAAGCAAACCAATTATTCGTGAATTACAATTATTATTACATGAACATAATGAATTGGTTAGAATGTTTAAATCACAATTTGATAATGTGCCTGCTGGCAATTATGGAATAAGAATAAATGCGGATAATTTTAAGGAATGAAATTAAAATATAATTCATTAATAGAATTTATTTTTATTTCTTTTTATGGTAGGTGCGGTAACTGATAAAAAGGTTAGCGCTATGAAATATTACGCGTATCGATTAATGTTTCGACAAAATGAATACAATCACATTTTGCATTGCCGTAAGCTTTTTCCTCAGTACATTGTTGATATGTATGCAAAAATTGAAACTGAACGTTTAAATTACATCAAATATAACCAAGCAAAACTACATTCAGAAGAATACATTCATTTGCGTGATACTATTAACAATGATGTGGATCCTAATGATATTGGCAATATGGTGATTTTACCATCGTCATATGTTGGTGGACCACGACATATGCATGAATACGCGCAAGATGCAATGTGTTATGTGCGTCATTATGGAAGACATAATTTATTTATAACTTTCACGTGGAATCCCCAATGGACAGAAATTAAAGAACATTTATTTGAAGGTCAAGGGCCAAAATACCGACATGATATAACTACACGTGTATTTAATCAAAAGATGAAATCATTAAGGGACATGTTGATAAAATTAAAAATATTTGGTGAAGTACGTTGCTGGATGTATTCGATTGAATGGCAAAAGAGAGGACTACCACACGCTCACATTTTAATTTCGATGGTTGACAAAATAACACCAGAACAAATTGATAGCGTTATATCAGCAGAAATTCCTGATCCTGAAATTGATCCTGAATTGCATGAAATTGTTACCAAAAACATGATTGATGGACCATGCGGTAGTTTGAATATGAATTCAGTATGTATGCAAGATGGAGAGTTTACAAAAAATTATCCAGAAGCATTAGTTTCTGAAACCATTACTGGAAATGATGGGTATCCAAAATATCGCCGACGATCAACACAAGATAATGGTAGATCAACAACTCGCAAAGTGGGAACACAAGAAATCGAGGGCGACAATCGTTGGATTGTCCCATATTCACACATTTTATCAAAAACTTTTAAGGCTCACATTAACGTTGAATACTGCAATTCAGTAAAAGCGATCAAATATATTTGTAAATATATCACGAAAGTTAGTGATATGGCTGTTTTCGCTGTTGCTGAAAATGATGAAATAAAACATTTCCGAACTGGTCGATACATCAGCAGTAATGAAGCAGTATGGCGTATACTCTCTTTTGCAATACATGAAAGATACCCGACCGTTCAACATTTAGCTGTTCATTTGGAAAATGGTCAGCGTATTTGTTTTAATGAACAAAATGCAGCACAAAGAGCAATTGCGCCACCAAATACAACTTTGACCGCAAGAACATTGCTTTATGCTCAGGTTCAATCATACTATAATTGGAATGCATAAAAAAAGGAATTTCAACGTCGAAAGGAAGGCAGACCTGTTCAAGGTCATCCAAATGTGTTTGAAACTGATGCTTTAGGTCGAATTTACACAGAATGATGAGTGCTTTTATTTGCGTTTGCTTTTGATAAATGTTCATGGTCCAACATCATTTAATTATTTGAGAACTCTTGATGGACAATAATGCGTCACTTACCGTGAAGCATGTCAAAAACTAGGATTGCTTCAGCACGATACACATTGGGAAAATACATTAACTGATGCATCGGTATCAGCATATCAACAACAAATTCGAATTTTCTTTTCAATCATTATCTCAACGTGCAATCCGGCTAATCCATCAGATTGCTTCAGCACGATACACATTGTGTTTTCCAACACAATTTAGCCTGGATTTGCAGGAGCTGACTATCGTGGAAGTGGTGGTCGGACTATCCAAGGCCATGAGCGCAGCTTGGCTGTCACTGCAGACACAAATAGATTTGCCTTTCCACCTGTTTTCCACAACAAAGTCCATCGCCTCAAGTATCGCATACACCTCCGCCTGAATCACAGACGCATGCAGACCAAGGGCAAAGAACCGACGGGTCCCACAAGATTCCACGAAGACACCAGAACCTGAACCTTCTTCAGTCCTGGAGCCATCAGTGAAAATACGGCAGCAGTATTTGCCGGGCTCGTTCTCGGGATCTAACCATGAACGAGCCTCTGGCAGCAACACATTGTACCGCTTTTCTAGTATGACGGTTGACGACATGGAGTCCGGGGGCATAGACAGGATTGCAGAATCGATGTCAGTGCCTGCGCCGTCGTCCAACATCGAGCACACCCCATACAAGTGGCCACTATGTTTCACTCTGCAGATGGCCTTAACGGCCTCTCCGCGGATGAAGACATCTAGTGGCGGGAGATTCACCAAAGCATCAAGTTCCGGGCCTGGAGTAGTCGGAAATGCTCCGGTACAACATATGGCCAGAGCACGTTGTAGTTTTGATAGAGCTTTTTTGACCCCTACAAGAGAGAGTCTGCTCATCCAAACTATCGATGCATAGGTGATAATAGGTCTTACCATAGCTGTATAGATCCATAGGACCTTACTAGGGGAAAGACCCCATGTCTTACCAAATATACCCTTACACTGCCAGAAAACTGACAGTGCTTTGGATGTCTTCAGTTCGACATGTGTTTTCCAAAGAAGTTTGTTATCAAGGATGACTCCAAGATATTTGATTTCCTTGGATAGCTGGATAGTGACTCCTTTTAGTGTAGGCAGAATAAGTCCATCAAGCTTTCTCTTTCTGGTAAAGAGGACAATACCAGTCTTGACAGGATTAACCGATAGCCCATTCGCACTGCACCAAGTGTCAATCATATCCAGAGTTCTCTGCACCCTTCTGCAGACAATCATAAGGGATGGACCTGTCACAAGACAGCCAACATCATCCGCATATGCCTGAGCGTATACCCCCGAGTCATTAATGGCGTTAAGCAGGGGATCGATTACCATGCACCAGAGCAATGGAGACAGTACCCCACCTTGGGGACAGCCTCCATTAACCCCAGACGACACCAGCAAATCTTCCTCCGCCCGCACCGTTATGATTCTCTGGGCTAGCATTGAACGTATCCAGTTTACTAGGACCCGGTCTACGCCATGCCGCCTAGCAGAGCCGCACATACTGTCGAACTGTACTGAGATGCCTATTGCGTATTCTTTCCTGTCGATGGCTCGCTCTATCCTTCCAACAAGGTTTTACAGAGCCGTCTCGCAGGATTTTCCGCTTTGATAGGCATGCTAAAATGGAGATAGTGGATGCGTCTTCAGAGACTCCCTACGCATGCGAAGCTCCACCAGCCGTTCTAAACTTTTTAGCATGAACGAGGTCATACTAATAGGTCTGAAGCTCTTGGGATTTGTGTAGTCGTCTCTTCTAACCTTAGGAATGAAGGCAACCCTCACCATCCTCCAAGAGCGTGGTACATAGGCCAGTGCGAGACATGCAGTGAAGATCTTCTTCAGTGCTGCCATCACTAACTCAATGCCTTCCTTCAGCACAATCGGATATATGCCATCCAGTCCGGGCGACTTGAAACTGTCAAAGGATTTGATAGCAAATCCAATAGCAGCCTCATTCGCCACAGTTCTGGCGACATACCAATCATGTCGAGAGGGCGCAGCTGCCCTGACAACAGTTCCGACCAAAGGTGGTTGTTGACGGGCTATGCTTACCTGATTTCCTGGAAAGTGTGACTCCAACAGCAAGCTGAGTGTCTTACTTTGCCTCTCCGTATAGGAGCCATCAGGTTTCCTGAGCGACCCCAGCTTAGCGGTTTGGTCCTTTTTCAGGACTTTCACCAGTTTTGCCGTGTCACTCAGGGATTCGATATCACTGCAGAAGTCTCTAAAAGAAGTCCTTTTCGAGTCCCGAATTAGCCTCTTGTAGTCCCTCTGAACACGTCGATATCGTTCCCAGTCCTCGTCAAGATTCGTCTTGAGGGCCCGGTTGAGGAGTTTTCTAGACTCACGCCTCAGCACCTGAAGCTCTCGGTTCCACCATGGAACAGGAGTCCGGCTAAGAGGAGGTCTAGTGGGCAGGCTAGCTCGAAGCTGTTTGTTAGAGCGGTGTTGAGATGTTCAACAGCCGCCTCAATGTTCTGCTCCTTGCGAAGTCTCAGTGGCGTCACGTGATTGCTACGCAGTGCCTCCCTGAACTTCGGCCAGTCTGTTTTTCTTGGGTTTCTGGTGGGCAATGGCATCTGCGCCCGCTCGCCACACTGAAACTCAATGTATCTGTGGTCCGAGCACGAGTCTTCGGCGAGGACCCTCCAGTTGTTGATCGACCACCCCAGTCTTGGATTTGACAGGGTGACGTCAATTACCTCCTGCCTTCTCGTAGTCACAAAAGTAGGCTGCCTGCCTACATTGTGGATGTTCAGGCTGGAGGAGGCAATATACTCGAAAAGTCGAGAGCCCCGCTCATTGCACTTGCTGCTGCCCCAGATCGTATGCTGGGCATTAGCATCGCAGCAAAGAACCAGACCAAGACTGCGCCGCTCACAGAACCCTACGAGAGTAGCGACCTTCCCAGGTGGTGGCGCCTCCAAAGCATCGTAAAGAAAGTAAGCAGATGCAATGACAAACCTCGACCATCCGTGCATACTCTTAAAACTAATCACTGCCGCAACCAGATCCTGACAACAGAATGCGTCAAGGCAGGTCGCTGCGAGATGGGATGATATTATAAGACCGGCTCTAGGTCTAATCGAGTTTCTGTCATATATTATCGTGGCCCCTTTCAACAAGCCAAGGCCACAGAGGCGACCCCTAAAGACCCAGGGCTCTTGTACTGTTGTTATGTGGGGTGATGTGTGCAGCTGGGTGAGTCGTCTACTTAGGCAGTAGCGGCTTTAGAATGCTGCAAGTTGATCTGCGTTACCGTCAAAGGACGATAGCTACGAGAATCGTCCAAGCCAATCATCTGGGAAAGACATGAAAGGTTACAGTCCCAAAGAAGAGACTCAGACGGCTCCGGTATCGAGAAACCATAACATCAACAGTGGCCTCGTCCACTCGCACCACAAGACTAGCACCTTCTTTACCATCCCGGTTGCTACCCCTGGTGTGCGAAAGAACTCTCCAAAGCCTCGTGTTGATGCCAGGGTTCTGAGCACGCAGACAAGAAAGGACATCTGTGGTCGTCAGATCGGGATCCGGAATCCAGCAGATGGCCTTCCTGAGGGACACGCCTGCTTCGCTATAGACCGCGAAGCGAGTGGTCCCCATGGGCGGCACGTCCTTGACTGCACCCCTGAGCCAATCAAAGTTGGCCTGAGACGCGCACGACACCTGTAGAGTGCCGTCCTTTGTCTCATAGCCCCTCGCATTAGCTTCAGGACCGAAGGCAATGACGCGACGCATCAGATGACCTTTGCAGTGTTTTATTTCTGCATCAGTTAGCTGATGGTCACGCCCCAGCTTCACAATCACCGCCATTGGTTGCGGGTCGTTAGCCTTCTCGCTGTACGATGGCTTGGCTGCACCTTTGGAAGTGCTTGGGCGAAAGTCCAGCTCACCACCCGCCACTGGCAGAGATTTCGCCGGGCAGATGGTTTTGCTGGATACGAGGGGCTGGGCAAGCTGCAGCTTATTGGCAACATTCTTCCCCGCCACATTAGCCGCCACCGAGGTTTCGCTCGTACCCTTTGGGGTCGTGGCGCCACCAGCAGTAACAGCTGCAGGGCAGGTGGGAATGCTGTTTTCAGCAACAATCTTCCGCCGCTTACCTCGCGAGCGAGCTTTCGGAGCGGTCAATCCCTCCGCAGGCTCGGTGGCTTCCGTGGGTGTCACTTCCGCCGACCTGGGCCTCTTGGAGGGAGTCGACACAGAAGGGCCGGCAGAGCCACGTGAGGAGTTCTCCTGCACGCGCCTATCAAGCCGCTTCTTTCTCTGTCTCCTCGCTTGAGTTCGCGTTACCCTAGCACCATTGGTCGGTCGTTCCGCCACTGTGGTGACTTCCCGGCGCAGGCCCTCTGGATCCAGGGTACGTTCCTCCGTCTCTGAAGGAGAAGAGATTGCGGTAACAATCCCCATCTCCTCCAGGATGCGCTCTCGCTGATAAAGGCGAGAAACTTTAGCGATGGTTGGGACCTCCAGAATCCGTGCCCCTGCCGCCGAAGCGGGTGGATTTCCACATGCGTGGGTTCCACCTGGATTAATTAATATATTGTTGTCCATCGCCAGACAGTGGTTTTTGTTCGGGACTCCTCCCTAGGCAGTTTGGTCCGCGGATGGTACCCATTCTCTATACCATCATTGTGATAGACAGACAGCCATAACCCCGCCCCTCCTAAGAGGTTCAGAAGTAATGTCATTTGCCTACCAAGGGTCCCCCTATCCGACACCTGGGGACGCGTCCGATGGGATGTCAGGCAAATCCAACACGGAATTATTTACCTTAAAAGTTGGCATAAATCTATCACGAACAATGTGTTGTGCTCCAAATGATGTCATTTGAAAGCAACAATTGTACGACTGAATGAATTTCAAGAAATGTTTTGACTGATTTGTTGGGCCACCAACCAAAGAGAATAATGGCTCATGTGGTGGACTTAATGGTGTTAATTTAACTTTTCCGCCAGCACAACACATTCCATCGGTTTCATTTTTAAATTGCATTGCATTGCATTTATTACAAACTTTATCCATTTTGCCAATTTAAATAGATGGATGCGAAGCGTAATCAATGTTATGATCATAATTAAAACCTGCACGATCCAAATTTCCAATTGAATGGCTACGTCTCCATTGTTGCCTGTTTTGATTGTCACGTTCACGATCTCTTCTGTTTCTAACTCTCACACTTTCAATATGTTCTTCTCTTTGTTCTTGATTTTGATTTGATCTTGATCGTGCCATTCGTTGCCTTGCTAATTCATTACTAATCGCTCTTGTTCATCCTGATTAGATCTATTTAAACGTATTTGACTGCTGTGGCGTGTTCGTCGTCCAATTTGTGAACGGCTTCGTCGCGGCATTGTTGATTAATTTTTTTAATTTTTTTTTTTTATGCAAAAGATTTTAATTTTAATTGAAAGATTACAAATCAATAATTAAAAAATGTCAATGCTCACACTGTAAACTTAAATGACAATCAATAAACACACAGAAATTAAATAAGTCAAATGACGCGAGCAAGCAGAGCCTTATACCGACAAAATGTAATTCTCATAAGAAAAAAAATACATTTTATATGGGGAAAACACACCATCATAAAAGTGTGCGTATAACGCATATTCGTAGAAATTTTTCTATGTTTTTTTTATAAACCATCAGTGAAAGTAGACCTTTCCAACGCATGTACTCGCTTGAAAATCGGTTGAGTGGTTCTCGAGTTATAAAATCACGAACATAGGACAACTTATTTATATATATATAGACTAGAGTAACCCTGCCCGTAAACATACGTTTACGTCTTTGTATTAAAAATTAAATTTTCTAGAAAGTATACACATTTTGCTGAAAAAGAAGTGCAAAATATTATAAATATTTTAAAGTGAGAACATCAAAAAGAAAAAAAATGATTGCAGAGCTTGGTGGTAAACGACATTTTTCGTATTGCCATTTTCACAAAAAATGAATAAAGACGACGGCTTCCCAACACGTGAACATGCAACATAAAATTGACCGTGTGAAAATACAGGAAATTCTACATTTATTCCGCAAACTTGCAACGACTGGCATTGAGCTTTATTAATAGTCACTGCAAAAGCCAAACGAACGGGAAACTGTAATCGTTGAAATTGAAATGGCATATCAGTGGGAATCATTGGGATGCGTGGTACTAAAACATCTTCTCTTTTGAATTTCCCATTTAAAATTGGTTGCTTCAATTACATAATTCATTAATTTTTTGACCGCAAGTCTTGTTCCGTTGCATAATTTTGGTGGATTTATATTACGAAGCATAATGATTGTAGATCCGATTTTCAATTGTAAATTATGCGGTGGCATTCCAGGCAAATCAAGAGAATTCAAAAATTCAGTTGGGTAATGTACTACGTCTTCTTGATTCTTCACAGTATCAACAGATTTTATGTGATCAATTCACCATCTATTTGAGATTGAATGATGAAATTCAAATCCTTATCCTTATTTTTTCCTGCCAATATAGCTCTTTCACTCAACCAAGCATGCTTTTTGTATTGCTGTGGTATATTTGGGAAGACTTTTTCAATTAGTTCTTCTTTTGATTGTGTGAATATGCAAAAATGTCTCGGAATTGTAAAGAAACCATCATTATCAATTGGCATTTTACTATCACCCATTAAAAGCAATTGCTTTGAAAATGTTGCAGCTGATTGATCATTTTGCAATTGCACACGAACATTGGTGGTGAGTCTTAACATTTTAACGTATCTCCATAGATTTGATAGCTTCAAACACGCATTTATTTCATCAGCTGGTGTTGATTTTGAGATAACAGGTAGTGTTTGTCTAAAGTCTCCTGCTAACAATATTAAAACGCTACCAAATAAATTTTGATTTCCACGGAAATCTCTCATTGTTCGATCCAAAGCTTCAATTGATTTCTTGTGTGCCATTGTGCATTCATTCCACAACAAAATATCAAATTGTTTCAAAACTCTTGCCATGCCAGAGGTTTTTGATAAATTGCATGATGGTGCTTCATTTATCGTCATATTCAAAGGCAATTTTAGCGCTGAATGTGCTGTCCTACCACCATCCAATAAAGTGGCTGCAATTCCAGAAGATGCAAGTGCCAAAGCATTTCTCCCACGTGCTCGTACAGTTGCTAAAATTAAAGTTATCAAAAAAGTTTTGCCAGTACCACCAGCTGCATCCAAAAAGTACATCCCACCATTACCATTATCAATTTCTTGCATAATTTTTTCATAAGCTAATTTTTGCTGTTGATTTAATTTAGGAATATTTTCTTGAACATAATTTGTCAGCACATTTGGATCGTAATTCTGTTCTCGAAGCAAATCTTGATTAAAAATATCATTTCTTGAACGATTTGGTGATGGCATACCTAACTGAGCCAAAGCTTTACTCGCCATTCCTAAACACATATCCTCAATCAATAACAATGCCTCATTATACATTTCCTCTGTATAATTCAATTGAGCATTAATATTTTAGGTGCTTATTCGATGTAAAATATCTTCCGTCATGTAATAACGAAATTTCATCTATAAATCTGATGGATTAGCCGGATTGCACGTTGAGATAATGATAGAAAAGAAAATTCGAATTTGTTGTTGATATGCTGATACCGATGCATCAGTTAATGTATTTTCCCAATGTGTATCGTGCTGAAGCAATCCTAGTTTTTGACATGCTTCACGGTAAGTGACGCATTATTGTCTATCAAGAGTTCTCAAATAATTAAATGATGTTGGACCATGAACATTTATCAAAAGCAAACACAAATAAAAACACTCATCATTATTTGGGTGAACTGTGTAAATTCGACCTAAAGCATCAGTTTCAAACACATTTGGATGACCTTGAACAGGTTTGCCTTGCTTTCGACGTTGAAATTCCTTTTTTGACGCATTAATATGATTGAACCTGAGCATAAAGCAATGTTCTTGCGGTCAAAGTTGTATTTGGTGGCGCAATTGCTCTTTGTGCTGCATTTTGTTCATTAAAACAAATACGCTGACCATTTTCCAAATGAACAGCTAAATGTTGAACGCTCGGGTATCTTTCATGTATTGCAAAAGAGAGTATACGCCATACTGCTTCATTTCTGCTGATGTATCGGCCAGTTCGGTAATGTTTTATTTCATCATTTTCAGCAACACCGAAAGCAGCCATATCACTACCTTTCAAATATATTTGATCGCTTTAACTGAATTGCAGTATTCAACGTTAATGTGAGCCTTACAAGTTTTTGATAAAATTGGTGAATATGGGACAATCCAACGATTGTCGACCTCGATTTCTTGTGTTCCCACTTTGACAGTTGTTGATCTACCATTATCTTGTGTTGATCGTCGACGATATTTTGGATACCCATCATTTCCAGTAATGGTTTCAGAAACTAATGCTTGTGGATAATTTTTTGTACACTTTCCATCTTGCATACATACTGAATTCATATTCAAACTACCGCATGGTCCATGAATCATGTTTTTGGTAACAATTTCATGCAATTCAGGATCAATTTCAGGATCAGGAATTTCTGCTGATATAACGCTATCATTTTGTTCTCGTGTTATTTTGTCAACCATCCAAATTAAAATGGGAGCGTGTGGTAGTCCTCTCTTTTGCCATTCAATCGAATACATCCAGCACCGTACTTCACCAAATATTTTTCATTTTATCAACATGTCCATTAATGATTTCATCTTTTGATTAAATACACGTGTAGTTATATCATGTCGGTATTTTGGCCCTTGACCTTCAAATAAATGTTCTTTAATTTCTGTCCATTGGGGAGTGCACGTGAAAGTTATAAATAAATCAGGTCTTCCATAATGACGCACATAACACATTGCATCTTGCGCGTATTCATGCATATGTCGTGGTCCAGCAACATATGACGATGGTAAAATCACCATATTGCCAATATCATTAGGATCCACATCATTGTTAATAGTATCACGCAAATGAATGTATTCTTCTGAACGTAGTTTTGCTTGGTTATATTTGATGTAATTTAAACGTTCAGTTTCAATTTTTGCATACATATCAACAATGTACTGAGGAAAAAGCTTACGGCAATGCAAAATGTGATTGTATTCATTTTGTCGAAACATTAATCGATACGCGTAATATTTCATAGCGCTAACCTTTTTATCAGTTACCGCACCTACCATAAAAAGAAATAAAAATAAATTCTATTAATCAATTATATTTTAATTTCATTCCTTAAAATTATCCGCATTTATTCTTATTCCATAATTGCCAGCAGGCACATTATCAAATTGTGATTTAAACATTCTAACCAATTCATTATGTTCATGTAATAATAATTGTAATTCACGAATAATTGGTTTGCTTAATTTCGGATTTATTGGATAACGCTGATCAACTTCTTCATCTCCATTTCCCGTGAAATAAATTTGTAGAAAGCGATACTCTTGGTTGTCGAATGGCAAGAACGAACCAATTTTATGGTACACCTGACCCTGAATCTTTAATTAATATTCAACAAATTGGTTATAATTTTCGTATAAATTTGGTTAGAATTTTCGTATAAATCAAAACATATATTAATATCTGAATTGAAAACCACATTATTTACCTTAAAAGTTGGCATAAATCTATCACGAACAATGTGTTGTGCTCCAAATGATGTCATTTGAAAGCAACAATTGTACGACTGAATGAATTTCAAGAAATGTTTTGACTGATTTGTTGTGCCACCAACCAAAGAGAATAATGGCTCATGTGGTGGACTTAATGGTGTTAATTTAACTTTTCCGCCAGCACAACACATTCCATCGGTTTCATTTTTAAATTGAATTGCATTGCATTTATTACAAACTTTATCCATTTTGCCAATTTGAATAGATGGATGCGAAGCGTAATCAATGTTATGATCATAATTAAAACCTGCACGATCCAAATTTCCAATTGAATGGCTACGTCTCCATTGTTGCCTGTTTTGATTGTCACGTTCAGTGTTACGTTCACGATCTCTTCTGTTTCTAACTCTCACACTTTCAATACGTTCTTCTCTTTGTTCTTGATTTTGATTTGATCTTGATCGTGGCATTCGGGGCCTGCTAATTCATTACTTTCTAATCGCTCTTGTTCACCCTGATTAGATCTATTTAAACGTATTTGACTGCTGTGGCGTGTTCGTCGGCCAATTTGTGAACGGCTTCATCGCGGCATTGTTGACTAATTTTTTAAATTTTTTTTTGATGCAAAAGATTTTAATTTTAACTGAAAGATTACAAATCAATAATTAAAAAATGTCAATGCTCACACTGTAAACTTAAATGACAATCAATAAACACACAGAAATTAAATAAGTCAAATGACGAGAGCAAGCAGAGCCTTATACCGACAAAATGTAATTCTCATAAGAAAAAAAATACATTTTATATGGGAAAACACACCATCATAAAAGTGTGCGTATAACGCATGTTCGTAGAAAATTTTCGATGTTTCGGTAATCACTTCTTCTTTTGAGATGAATCTTTTTCCTGCGAGCCATTTTTTCATGTTTGGAAACAGGAAAAAGTCGCTAGGAGCTAAACCTGGACTATAAGGTGGATGATTAACCAATTTCATGTAATTTTGGTCTCGTATCTAATGCTGTGTGAACCGGTGCGTTGTCTTGAAGAAAGGGCATTTTTTTCTTCTTTAAATGTGGTCGTTTTTCCTTGATTGCATCAATCAATTAATCCAATAATGCACGATAATACTTTCCTGTGGTTGTGGATCCTTTTTCAAGATAATCGATGAGCAATATTCCGCGTTCATCCCAAAATACAGTGGCCATAACCTTGCCGATTTCACTGCCTTCGCCTTCTTCGGAGCACTTCCACCAGCTTCCACCCATTGTTTCGATTGATTTTTGGTTTCAGGTGTGTAGTGGTGGACCCACGTTTCGTCAACAGTTATTAATCGACACCAAAAATCAACAGGATTACGCTTTATCATGTCCAAACACTGCTGGAAAATTGGTCTGTCGAACTCGTTTTTGTTCGACACTGAGAAACACGGCACCCACCTTGCCGATAGCTTTTTCATATGCAAATGTTCATGTAAAATGTTGAACACACATTCATATGATATGTTTACCATTTCAATAATCTCACGCAACTTGACTCGGCGATCATTCATAACGATATCGATGATTTTCTTGATATTTTCTTCAGTAACCACCTCTTTTGGCCTTCCTGTTGATGGTATTGTTGCAGTGCTTGTTGGGCCGCGTTTAAATTCAGGAATCCAATATTTTACCATCTAATCTGACGGAGCAGACTCACCGTAATGTTTATCGAGCTACTCTTTTGTCTCTTTCGCCGTTTTCCCTTTCAAATAATAGTGTTTAATCTCTGCACGAAATTCGTTTTTTTCGATTTTTCAAGAAACACAAAAGTTGCTTACTTCAAACGACTACAACAAATAAACTAATCGATGAATTTGGGTGAAATTTTAACAGCTGGCGTTTGACAGATCGCAATTTCTAAAAAAGTTTTTGTGCTTGTGCTGCCATTTAGCGCTAGGTAGCTTCAATATCAATCCGCCGTCGTATATATATATATATATATATATATATATATATATTTATATATATATATATATATATATATATATATATATATTTATATATATATATATATATATATATATATATATATATATATATATATATATATATATATATATATATATTCATTCTAGTGTTTATTGTATTTTCTAATTAAAATTTTTATATCTATAGATACTCTCATTCGTTCCATTTCACATCTTCATTCCAGATAAATAACAAATTGACTCTTGGTGAAACTCAATCTGGACATGTTTCATCGCTAACAAATAATAGAGGATTAGCAATGAATAAAGAAGAGGAAAATGAGGATCTAATGAATATATGGGGAAAACACACCATCATAAAAGTGTGCGTATAACGCATATTCGTAGACATTTTTCGATGTTTTTATAAACCATCAGTGAAAGTAGACCTTTTCAACGCATGTACTCGTTTGAAAATCTGTTGAGTGGTTCTCGAGTTATAAAATCACGAACATAGGACAACTTATTTATATATATATATAGATATATACGAGGTGTGATAAAAAAATAACCGTTATTGTGTGATCAAAAAATACACTATTTATTTATTCATCAACAACTATCTTGTCTTCAAAGTAATTCCCCTCAGATATAATACACTTATGCCAGCGTTTTTGCCAATCCTCGAAACACTTCTGAAACGCTTTTTTGGTATCGCCAACAGCTCCTGTTTCTATTTTTCTTTTATCTCCTCAATCGTAGCAAAACGCTTTCCTTTCATCGGTGTCTTCAGTTTTGGAAAGAGGAAAAAGTCAGCGGGGGCCAAGTCCGGTGAATACGGTGGTTGAGGAATGATAACGGTTTTATTTTTGGCCAAAAACAGCTCCTGAGCGATGTCCATGCGACGTTGTTTTTGCTCAAAATTTTGCAATTTTGGAACAATCTTCGCTGCCGCACGTTTCATGCCTAAACATCCGTAAAAATTGCTTGGCATGAGCCGAACGATATGCCAACATCATCAGCAACCTCTCTGAAAGCGATTACGACGATTATCCAAAAGCATTTTCTTCACTGCGTCAATGTTTTCATCGGTTGTTGACGTGCTCGGGCGACCAGGACGAGCATCGTCATTGACATCTTCTCGGCCTTCCTTAAACCGGTTATACCACAATTGAACTTGTGTTTTGCTCATAGTAGACTCGCCAAATGCCATAGTCAACATTTCAAATGTCCTTGCGCATTTAATTTCATTTTTTACACAAAACTGAATACAGTTTCTTTGATCCATTTTTTCGAATAGTACAAAATCGAAGAGCACACCAAAACACGACTAACCTTTTTATGTGTCAAAAACAAACTGACAATCCAAAATGGTTGGTATTGCCAACATATATAACTGACATGTGTACCAACATAACAGAAAAAAATGCGAATATACGTAACTCACGAAAAGATGAAAATAACGGTTATTTTTCACCTCGTATATATATATATGTATATATATATATATATATATATATATATATATATATATATATATATATATATATATATATATATATATATATATATATACGAGTATATTACTCAGTCGTCAGTAGCCGAAGCAAGCAATCAATACGCAGTCGTCAGCAGCCGAAGCAAGCAGTCAGTATTCAGTTGAGAGATATAACTCTTCTTCTTCCAATGTCAGCATATTAAAAAAAACAGAAAAAATTACTTTTAAATTAAATTTAAAATTGTGTAAGCTTCTAATAAAAAAGCGGAATAATAAAATAATAAAATATCTCCTCAATGTAATATTCCTCTTTCTGATCGCACTCCTCTCTCGTGTGAGCCAATTACAGCTAGGGCGTCATTACAGACAGGCATAGATCGCTACATGCATGTAAAGCGAAAAGTAAGTCCTCAAACGGAATTAGGCAAACAGGCAGCAAAAATTCATAAGCCAAATATTAGTAATAATAGCAATCTCTCTAACCAAAATCGTTCTGCTATTTTATCTGCAATCGATGCTTCGGACGCGGGAGTCCAAATCGTATAAGCCACCACCTATTTATTTACGTGAACGCAGCTCCAACGCATTAGTGAAAAGTTTGAACTAGCTAATAGGCAGCAAAAAAGTCCATATTACTCCTTTAATGAAAGGTAACACAATTCAAATATACGAAGAATGCAACTACCGTATTATAATATCGCATTTCGATAAAATAAAAAGAGCTATTATACATACCAACTAAAAAGTAGTGAGGGGCTTGTGCTAGTTATCAAAGGCATAGAATAGAAAGGATGTAAATCCTGACGAAGACAAAAAGGCTCTTGAAGGTGCTGGTTTTAAAGCGAAGTTCGTTTACAACATAAAAAATAAGAATAAACCACTATTTCAAGTGGAGCTTGGACCTGACACGCGAAAATTGAAAAGTGATGAAATTCACCCTATTTACGATATTCGGTATTTGTTGCATCGACTTATGACTGTAGAAGAACTTCACAAGATACAAGGTCCGGTGCAATGCTCAAATTGTCAATAGTATGGCCATACAAAATCGTATTGCACGCTACGTTCAATATGTGTCGCCTGCGGGAATCTTCACAATTGGTCACAATGCTCGTCAGACAAATCTAATGCTGAAGCCAAAAAATGCAGCAACTGTGGTTGCAATCACACTGCCAACTACCGCGGATGTCCAGTGTCCACCTTAAAAAAGCCCTTCCAATGGCAAAAAATCCAACCCAATCCTACTTCTGAGTCGAGACTAGGTACCACTAACCTGAGGCAGTCTGAGTCTTCAAATACAAATTCGCCTGCTACGTCGTACGCAAACATAGCAAAGACTAACATTAACCCAAATACACCCAATAGTATGAACTCCCAAAGTCTAGAAGCTATGCTAATTAGTCTCACTCAATGTTTAACACAATTCATGACCACAATGCAAAATATGGTTCAAGAGGTCATAAAAACGCAAAACCAAATGATGCAAATGTTCATTTCCAAAAAATTAACTTAATCGCCTCAAAAAGCGGAACCCGGGTGATGATAATCAAAACACGCTCGAGACTGGGGAGGTGGAAAAACATCTTGGCCTGGAAGAGGTCTTGAAAGCCTCTCTGAACTTACGGGATGTGGAGAAGGGTGAGTTGGAAACATCCAACCCCGGGAGGGAGCCAGTGTCGCATGCTGAAGGCTCTCCAAATCAATCTCCACAAAAGTAAACTCGCTTCAGCTGAACTTCTCCTCAATATGGAGGAAGTCGGCTACGATGTGGTGTTGGTCCACGAACCATGGAAAGCCTCGGGTAACGTGGTTTCCGGCTTAAAATCACAAAATTATAATACCTATATCCCAAATGTGACAGATAAGGTAAGAACAGCGATTCTGGTGAAGAAAAGTATAAATTCTTATATTAATCTCAATCTCTCCACAGATGATCTGACGGTGGTGGCCGTAAAAGGCGGCAAGGATGAATACTCCTCCTTGCGTCTTGCTACAAGCCACACGAGGACGCGGCGCCGCCGAGTGAACTTCATAGGCTGGCGGAAGCAGCCAGCAAAAGGAAGCAGGTTCTCGTGGTGGGATCGGACGCAAACGCGCACCACACGGTATGGGGAAGTGCCGATATAAATGATAGAGGTGAGTCAACTTTATTCTCCAAAGTAGTCTAGAAGTAGCCAATAGGGGGGAGGAACCAACATACATTGGACCAACCTCGAAGAACGTACTAGACGTAAACTCTACACAAATAATAGTATTATGGTAGAAGACTGGAAAGTGCTTAGTGCACCATCACTTTCTGACCACAAATATATAAGTTTCTCTGTTACATTCTCGACTAAATATAAAAAGGTAAACTTCAGGAATCCCAGAAACACGAACTGGGATTTGTATAGGAAGGTACTAGAAAATAAACGAATGAGACCAAGAAGGTACAACTAGCACGTTGAACTTGAAAAAGGGGTAAATTCACTCACAAGTACTCTCATTAAAGCTCTTCATATGTCTTGTCCTCCAACACGTTCAAAACGCAAGTCGAAACCTCCCTGGTGGAACAAGGAGCTAGGGTTGAAAAGGCGGAAGGCACTTGAATAGAGTGGGCAATAAATTCCTTTGACCCATTTAAATCCCCAGGTCTGGACGAAATCTTCCCAGCCATGCTCCAAAGGTACCATGGCTAAAAACGATATACGAGTATACGGGATGTTTGGGGTTCGGCTAAGTGCCTGCTGCGTGGAGACAGGCGAGGATTGTGTTTATACCGAAAGCAGGTAAAAGCAATCCTCTCTGCTCAAAGGAGGTCGTGTAACTAAACGGACGTGTAATCACACGAGTTCCGCCCTTGTGACATTTATCGTTGTTTAAAAACAAATAACTAATTTTACAAAACCCGCGAAAGAGACGCTAAACGAAAGTGCAAGTTCTCAAGAAAGTGTCTAGTTCTCTTTAGATAATCTAAATACTTATAACTAATTTGAAATTTATTAAAAGTGTTAAATAAACAATCAAACAAACAAAGGAACAGTTATATACATATATGACTTAAAAGTTGAAAGAGACAACAAATAAAATAATCCCGGTTGTGTGTGGTGTTGCCACAGTGGACTCTGGCCACAATAAGTGATTAGAGTTACCACACCAAAAACTTTTGTTTTTCGTGATATTTTACATACATACATAAATAAGATTAAAATATAGCAAAAATAATAATAAATAAAATTTTTTAAAAAGTAAAAACAAAGTATAGTCGGTTATCGCCATGAGTGTGCAGTGCTCTTCCCCGTGGGAGAGAACGAGATCTATGAGCGAGTCACTCCACTCTTCGTGGAGTGCACATGGCAAACCTCCAATAATGTCCTGCTCCAGTATAGCAGTGGATTGTGCGACAACTACAACAAATTCGTCAGCAACAACAACATCTGCCTTCTCTACGTACGGTACAACAACTACATTCTCGACTACAACTGCGACATCAACATGTTCTTCTGCCTGTGTGCAAATTCCACCAAAAGGCGTGCAGGCAATCGCTACCAAAGAGAGCACGAACCTCACCCACGATATATAAAGCGAAAAGAACGCCCAACACTAACAAGAAGCAAAAAATAGCAAAAAATCCAAGCCAAAGCAAGTTATCAAACTACTGGTTGAGCGATACTAATTCAGAAAGAAAAAACAGATTTGCTTCTTTGACCGTTGATGATGACGAACTTGCTGAACCCTTGCACAGTGGACAAGTTGATCAAAATGAGTCCGAAAAAGAAAAAAACAACTAGTCCGAAAAAAAAGTTTAAACAAACCACCCTCTATATACGTACAAGGCGTAGAGTGCATAAAGACGTTAAAAAATGCGCTTACCGCTGTTGCAGACAGTAACTTCATATTTAAAATATTAACAAACAATGAAGTACGAGTTCAATCGAATGACTCGGAAACATACACAAAAATATTCCAAATGCTAAAGCAAAAAGGTACGAAGCTGTGCACATTTAAACCCAAAAATGAAAGAGGTTTCAAAGTCATTCTTCGCAATATGCACCCCTCCGCAGACCAAGAAGAAATTAAAAATGAGCTTGGTGAAAACGGTCACAAAGTTTTAAACATAACTAACATAACTCAACGTACAACAAAAAAACCGCTACCACTGTTTAGCATAGAACTGGAAACAAATACTAACAATAAAGATATTTATAGCATTAACAAATTAATGCATTGCATAGTAGTTTTGAGGCACCTCATCATAAAAGAGAAGTCGCGCAATGCACTAAATGCCAAAAATACGGACATACAAAAAACTACTGTACAAGGGAGCCAGTATGTGTGAAATGGGCTGGAAAGCATCTAATAAGTGAATGTCAAAAAAAAATAACCAACGCAGCTCAAATTAAATGTGCCCTATGTGGCGGAAATCATACTGCAAACTACAAAGGCTGTGAAATATACAAAGTCATAAAAATTCAAAAGTTTCCATTTCTACGCAGAAAGGATCCATAATTACTTCAGACCAAAAATATGGATGGATCAGTAGTTAAACCAGGCGTAAGCTCAAAGTAATAGTTTAATAATTGTAGCCTGGAATGCAAATGGCCTAACAAAACATTATCGTGAGTTGAAGCAATTTTTGTCTGACAAGAAAATTGATATAGCTCTAGTTTCAGAAACACATTTTACGAACAAAAGCTATTTAAGCTATTATAATAAATTCACTATTAAAACATACTGAACGGCAACCATATACAACACCTCATATTCAATCCGCTACTGTGCAAATTGAGGATACAAGTGGGACAATACTCATCTCCTCAGTTTACTGTCCCCCAGACACCTAATAACGACGGATCAATATGATGACTACATAAAGACGCTTGGCGTAAGATTGATTGCACCTGGAGATCTGAATGCAAAACACACTGACTGGGGATCTAGGCTAACCAATAAAAAAGGACGAAATCTGATTAATGCTATAAACAAAAATAACTGCACATTTTTAAGCTCAGGTGAACCCACATACTGGCCAACAGATAGGAAAAAGATACCAGATCTTATCGAATTCAGCATAACAAAGAACATAAAGTGTAACCAATTAAAAATTAAAGCTTGTTTTGAACTTTCTTCAGACCACTCTCCGATAATCCTTGACTACAGAACTGACATCAAACCCATAGAACCAATAGCTAAGATTTTTAACCACAAAACAAACTGTAATGAGTAAAATCAACTGAATATTTCTATCACACTAAAAACACAATTAGACATTGAATGTGCCATTATTCACTTCAACGATGTGGTCCTAGACGCAGGAATCAAATCAAGCCAACAGCATAAATTTAGAAGAAATAACCCTACAACGGATATTTTCATAAGAAAGCAAATTATTGAGCAGAGAAAGCTGAGAAAGAGGTGGCAGCTAACTAGATCGCCTGAGGATAAACAATTTAAATATAGCCTGCAAAAAACTCAAGAAAATATTAACTAAAAGACAAAATATAGCAGTTGAAAATTACCTAAAAAACTTGACGCCTACCCAGGATACTAACTACTCATTATGGAAATGCACAAAGAAATTAAAAACTCAGATAAGGTATCAGCCACCACTACGGAAAGATGACAACTCATGGGCTACTACCAATGAAGAAAAAGCATTGGCTAAATACTTTGAAAAAGTCCTATCAAATGACGAAGATAAATATATTGAAACACGCTCATGACTTAAATATAGACATTACAACCAAAATAATGAAAAGAAACACAACAGAAATAATTAATTGAATTAAAAAACGAATAAACCACAAAAAAGAAACAGGATACGATATGTTGACAGGAAAAGCTCTCGCTGAGCTAGGTTATAACTACTTAAGGAATGTTATCAACTCAATTGCTCAATGCTGAAATTATTGCACAACTGCTTCGTCGTATAGACCAATTAGCCTACTTCCCATAATTTCTAAAGTTGCTGAAAAACTATTACATGATAGACTTAGCCAGATCCTTGACAATAAAAACATTATACCAAATCATCAATTCCGCTTCAGAAAACGACATTCAACAATTCAACAGATACACCGTATAACAAACAAAATTGAAACAGACATAGAATATAAGCGTTACTGCGATGCTGTATTCTTAGACGTTGCAAAAGCATTTGACAAAATATGGCATAAAGAACTGCTGCATAAACTGAAGACGATGCTGCCACTTGACTACTATTACTTTTACGTCAAATATAAAGAAGAGTGTTCGTCTATTCATCTTACAACAGCTGGAGTTCCTCAAGGGAGTGTTTTAGGACCACTGCTAAATGTCATATATACCTCAGATATACCACTTCCAAAATAACTGAATACCATAATTGCTACCTTTGCTGACGACACAATCTTAGCATCTGACAAAAATCTAAATATTGCGACTGCAAATCTGCAGATATACACAGAGAATGTTAAGGAATGATTGATAAATGGTGCTTGAAAATTAATGAAGATAGGACTGTACAAATAATTTTTACAACTAAAACAAAATTTAACCCAATACCTATTAAAATAAACAATAAAGATATAAAAATAGGGTCTACTACTAAATACCTTGGTATAAACATGGGCTCAAAGCTAAATTGGCACTACCACATCAAAGAAAAAACGAAACAAATAAAAGAAAAATTTAGGCAACTATATTGGTTAATGGGTAAGCAATCTAAACTCACAATTAACAACAAGTTGCTGTTATACAAGTGTACTATAAAGCCAATTTGGACGTACGGACTCCAAGTATGGGGAACGGCAAAGCGGTCACACATACAAAAAAATCAAAGACAGCAATCTAGAATATTCAGAGTTATCATAAAGTCTGGTTGATACACAACAAATGAAGATATACACCGCAAACTAAATATGACAAGAATTAACGAAGAAATAAAAAAGATATCCACAAAACACTACGATACACTGCATGGGCATAATAACGAATAAATAAACCAGCTGCTACATCTAGAGTACACCACCATGCTCCGTTTAAAGAGAACTGAAACATACGACCTAATGAACTAGGAAATCCAGACTACACATATTAGTAATAATTTTATAAATGTAAATAATTATCATAAACATAATTTTTGATAATAAATTGTTATAATATAATTATAGTGAACTATTATAATTAATGTAAATAATTTTTTTTGTATCACTTCTTAGCACTGGCCAAAATGTGTTTTTAATATTAATTTCCAAACAAATTGTCAAATCATGTACTAGGTGTCAATATAATGGTGACAGATGTATGAAATAAGGGGAAATACAACAACAACAAAAAAATGTTTGACCTCATTCCTCCGTTAGAGAAAATACTAGACACGTATATTCGAGACACAATTGCGCCAGACAATATGTCAAAAGCACAACAGACTTATACTAAAGGCAGATCCACAGAGACTGCACTTCATTTGCTAGTACTGAATATTGAAAGGGCCTTAGAATATAAAGAATATGCTCTTGGGGTATTCCTAGATATATCCGGAGCCTTCAATAACGTGACGAAGGATGCTATTTTGAATAGCAGGGTAAACATTAATGTAGAACCCACTGTTTATCTGTGGATAAAGCAGCTTCTAGGTTGCAGAACGAAAAGAGCGGAATGGAACGAAGCTAAGGTGACCAAACAGGCAGGCAGAGGTACCCCACAAGAAGGAGTGCTATCGCCCCTTCTGTGGTTACTTGTAGTAAACGAAATACTCAGGGAATTTGATGGGAAGGCACCTAAAGTAGTGGCATATGCAGATGAAATAGCAATAGTAGTAACGGGAAAGTACCTAGATACCATCAGTAATGAACAACACTCTTAAAACAATCCATCAGTGGGCGTCTCGAGCAGGCTTGGAGGTAAACGCGGATAAAACGGACATGATACTCTTTACCAGAAAGTACAAGGTCCCCGCGTGGAACTTATCGAAGCTAAGTGACAGTGAACTTACTCCCAAATACCACACAAAGTACCTTGGAGTAATTTTGGACAATAAGCTTATGTGGAGGCGCAATGTTGAGGAAAGGGCGAAGAAGGCCAGTAACGCGCAATATGCATGTAAAAGAATGCTAGGCGTTACTTGGGGTATTTCTCCCTCGCTGATGCACTGGTGCTACACCGCAATAGTTAGACCAATCTTACTGTATGGTGCTTTAGTGTGGTGGACTGCAACAAAGAAGGCTAAATATATAATGCCAATGCGAAGAGTCCAGCGCCTCGCTTCACTCTGCATAACAGGCGCACTGAGAACCACTTCAACGGCTGCTCTCGAAACAGTACTCAACATGCCGCCTATCGACCTTGTGGCGGAGAATCTTGCAGCGAAATCCACGGAGAGACTGACGGCTACGGGAGAATTCACATACAGAACCTTCGGGCATAGCTCAATAGGCAGTAGGGGTTTGTGCAACACTGATTACATGACTCCACGTTTTAATTGGGAAAGAGGGTATCGAACTACAATGGAAGAGGAGGGGTGGCGTAAGGGCATGACGGCCAGCCGAAAGACCTTTAACTTTTACACGGGCGGCTCAAAAACGATGGAAGCGGGCATCTACTGCTCAGAGTTGGGAATTAGGCAGCCTATAACGCTGCCTGACCAGAGCAGTATCTTTCAAGTCTTCGCTGTCAGGAAAGCCGCAGAACTAGGAGACAGGAAATGACTCAAAAATAAACATATACGTGGACAGCCAGGCAGCGATAAAGGCGATTAACTCATATAGTATATTAATCCAAAAATGTCCTACAGAGCAGGGAAGCCATAGAGAGGCTAGTCACAAATAGAAGAGTGTATATCTATTGGTACCTGGTCATAAGGGCATAGAATGGAATGAAATAGCAGATGAGATTGCAAAGAACGCAGTCTATTTACCACTTGAACAAGAAAACGGCATACAGAAACCCCTTAAAGAACTATTCAATGAAAGGGACGGGCACATGAGTAGACAGGTGCAAGCAAGGTGGCACAGTTTAAGCACCTGCAAAATTGCAAAAGTTATGTGTAAGGTCAACGATAGTGTAGTGTACCATACAAGTGTACACTGACGACCACACATCGTCATAAGCACAGCAGCAAGTCGCATATGCAAACAAACTGACAATAGCGCAGCGTACGCAATTGCACTCAATATCCAAATACGCTAGACCAGCATTTTGGGGGTGCAATAACACACGCTGCCTATATTGCAGCGCATGCATGTTAGACAGTGCAGTGACTTTAGCCCTGTACTTGCACTCAAAATAATTAATATAAACAAAGACGATGATTCGTCAATGAATAATATCGGTAATCCGATACTTGAGACAAATTTCGGGAATATGATTTGTAACTAGTGTAAATAAGATAGATACATTTTATATTAGTTAGAATAAGAAAACAATAACAATTGAATGATATAAAAAGGCCAGCGAGCCACCAAATAAACCAGAATTAATCTGAACTTCTAAAACTGCAAACCTGCATTAGATTTCTCATTTCTTCTCTCAGTGCTCTTAACTAGGCTTAGTTACAGAACAGCACGAACAATAGCTTGGCCAACGGCACACTCTGCCGGTCCTAATCTTTGCTGAGGGCGTCTTTCGCTTCGTGCTAGGCATTTATATTTTATAGTGCTCTTTTGCATCTATGCATTACATAGAATCTGCAAAAATGAATTGAATGCCGATCCTGCGTGACCAACTTTTACCCTACATGGCGATCCTGCAACCGTTCCTGCAACCGTTCCTGCAACCGTTCCTGCAACCGTTCTATAATCCTACAACCGTTCCTGCAACCGTTCCTGCAACCGTTCTATAATCCTGCAACCGTTCTATAATCCTGCAACCGTTCCTGCAACCGTTCTATAATCTTGCAACCGTTCCTCCAACCTAAAAAGTATCAAAAACAGCAACCCAACTAATGGAAGAATACGTGCCACAATATGCATGCAAACCAACCGTTCCTGCACCAATATACGTTGCACAACCTCCACTAAAAGTCGGGCCATTGCCAATAACGATCAAGGAGTACCAACGACGACAGATACTCCAGAAAGAGCTGAAGAAAACTTCAATCCCACCGTGCGAAAATAAACCTTTGAAGAAAAGAGGAGGACTATTAACCAAACAAAAACACAAGCTAGCGCACCTACTTTCAATCGTTAGAGACGAAACCAACCCACCTCCGTGGAATGAAGCCACACGAATCTGGGAGGAAATTGAAAAGCTCAACCTCCACATTAAAAGCCGAAGAAAGTGACCAGATAGCGTGCATGCGAATAACTTGGCGTATGATAAAAAAAAAACTGGCACTCCAACCATCGAGGACTATAAAGACCAAACAACAATCGAAGACGAGACTATACGGATGATCGAGGCGCTCGAAGAATGGGAAAAAGCCAGAGTAAGCCGCAGCACCAAGATGCAACGATAAACAACAACCAGCTATCGACAGAAATCACCTACCCATCGATTCCGGAGTCCTACGTAGTAATATTTTTAGTAATAATTATCATTATAGTAGCGTACAAATTAGATAAATATTTTAAAAAATATGTCCATAAGTGTAAGAATGACGCTAATGGCAACGCTATTACAGCAGTCTAATTAAGCAAAAATTAATATATTAAACATTTAAATAAAAATGTCAAATTCTATATAAAAATAAATAAAATTTCTTAATACAAATTTCTCACTGTAATCCTAAATGGATTTGAAATTCAATGCTTTAAAAGATATACTAGCCACACTTCCCAGCAGAAGACATACAAACAAAACAGTAACAGCAAAACTTAGACTAATTAACACATTAAGAGAGGAATAAAAATTAGCTTCGCCAATACTTATTCCACAATAAAAACTATTTTATTAAAACAATTAACCGAAGAGACTGAACCAATAGACAACATGGCATCTTTTAGCATAGAAACAGCATCAAAATCTCTACCCACAGTTACGGGCAACTTCAGAGAATTAGATAGTTTCATAATCACTGCTGAGCTGATAAACAAATCACTCAACGAATCAGGGCAGACAGATTTACTAGAGTATATCTACCATGCCAAATTATCTGCCAATGTAAGAACAGCAATAGGAGGTTACACAAAACCAGAAGACTTAAATACACTTACCACTCTACTACAACAGAGGTACAAAGACGCGACAACAATACCACAGCTACAAGCTAGACTAACTAATCTACAACAAAGGAATTCAGGAATCAACTCATACAAAGAAAAAATTCTGACAATAATATAAAGTTTAAACATAATTAACATACACACTTTAGGAGAGACAGCTACAGAAGCAGAAAAGAACGTAATAATAAAAACAAACAAGTTAGCATTGGACACTTTCAAGAAAGGACTGAATGAGAATTACAAAGCGACAATTTTTGCTGCAAGACCACAAGATCTAGCAGAAGCAACAGAATTGGCACTTGAACTTGAGAGCGAATCTAGAATAATGCCGAACACATCACAGCTGATGCAAGTAAGACATAATTCATTCAACTCACAAGGTACAAGGTCCAATTTCAACGCTCCGCGCAAATACAATTCATTCAACCCTTCTCCACAATACACAAACAACACACGACATAATTTCAGCACACGCTATGACAAAAATAAACACAATAACAATAACCGTAGCAATACAAATTACAGTCAAAGGAACAATAACTACAACAACACCAATAATCAAAATAATAACAACTTCAGACACAACAACAGCTACAACAACAACAACTACAACTCACAAGGCAGACAACAGAACAACAACAACAATTACAACTCAAACAGAAACCGCCGCATAAACATGATACACGATGCGGGAAACGAACAAGGCCCAGAATGTATAACCATTCTGGACAGCCAAAATTAAATGTGTATAAAATCTCGGATAACCACACAAATTTCGTCACGCTGACACACAAAAAGCAAAAAATGACATTTTTGACAGACACAGGTGCCGACATCTCATTATGCAAAATAAGCAGCAAATTAGAAAACCACGAATACTTGGCATTCTAGGTAGGGATTTTTTTGAAAAATATATACGTAAAATCGATTATGAAACGTTTACAATTTCCGCGTACGTAAACAAACAAACATTCATTATACCCATGCACACTAAATCTCACGATACTCATAAAATACCAGCAAGAACAGAAATAATACAAGCCTTAAAATTAAACATAAATGAAGACAAAATAATTCTAAATAAAGAATTAAAATAAGGCATATTTCTAAGCAACTCAATATCACCCAAAAGTGGTATAACCCATATAAAAATTCTAAATACAACAAACAAAGAGGTAATTTTAGACGGCATACAATTTTAAACTGACTCACTAAAAAATTATGACATACTAAAGTACAGTACGCAAGATAATTACAATGAAAATAGACTACAGAAAATCATTGAAACTTTAAATTTTAACTGCACAGACGAAATTACACAAACCCAACTCATAAACATCCTAAGACAATACCAAGAAGTTTTTCAACTTGAAGACGAACCACTTTCGACAAACAATTTTTACACACAAAACATAACGACACAAGACAACACCCCCGTTTACATTAAAAACTACAGACTGCCACACACACACACAGAAATTGTGAATGAACAGGTAAAGAAAATGCTACAAGAGGATATCATTGAACCTTCAGTCAGCCCATACAATGCTCCACTCCTTTTGGTTCCTAAAAAGAACACTATTGACAAAAAGAAATGGAGACTTGTAGTGGATTTTAGAAAACTGAATGACAAAATAATAAATGATAAATTCCCGCTAACTCGCCTAGAAGACATTCTGTACAAGTTAGGCAGAGCAAAATGGTTTTCAACCTTAGACATGACCAGTTCATTTCATCAAATAAAATTAGAAAAACAATCACGACCATTAACAGCTTTTTCCACATCCAATGGACATTATCAATTTAAAAGACTACCTTTTCGGACTAAAAATTTCATCCAACAGCTTTCAGAAAATATTAACAATAGCACTCTCAGGACTTGACTCAGAAGCATTCCTTTATGTAGATCATCTATGGATGCAGTCTAAACCACCATAACCAAAATTTAATCAAAGTACTAGACAGACTAAAACAACATAACTTAAAATTAAACGCAGCAAAGTGCAACTTTCTGAGACCAGAAGTCGTATATTTAGGACATTTGATTACACAAGACGGAGTTAAAACTGACCCAGCAAAATACGAGGCTGTAAAAAATTTCCCTCCACCGAAAAACGCAGACGAAGTAAGAAGATTCGTTGCATTCTGCAACTACTATAGAAAATTCATACCTGAATTTGCAGATATTGCAAAATGTTTAAACTCCTTACTAAAGAAATCAACCAAATTTGTATGGACAGATGAATGCCAAAAATCTTTTGAAACTCTTAAACTAAAATTAATAAACCCACCACTATTGCAATACCCAAATTTTGATAAACCCTTCATATTAACTACAGATGCATCGAATTATGCATTAGGCGCCGTACTATCACAAGGCGAAATAGGACAAGATTTACCAATATCATATGCTAGCAAATCATTACAAAAACACGATTTGAATAAGCCAATAATAGAAAAAGAGCTACTAGCAATACATTGGAGTATTAACTTCTTCAAACCCTATCTATATGGACAAAAGTTCACGGTAGTAACTGACTATCGACCACTGATATCACTATTCTCTCATAAAAACCCTTTATCTAAAATGACCAGAATTAGATTAGACCTCAGTGACTATGATTTCAACATAGTATATAAAACAGGAAAGATGAATACAAATGCAGATGCATTGTCAATGATACAAATCGACTCGGACATTCTAAAAGAAATGATACCGAAAGAAATTGATGAAAAAGCCAAAAGAACCCTAGTAATAACGAGAGGGATGGCAAATAAAAATAAAACAAATGAAGAGGCAAATAAAAATGAAATAAATAAAGAGGCAAATAAAAATGAAAATAAGAAATTGAGAAATTGCATATCTCAGGAGACTGATCACCTTCAAATATGGGAATGTACATCAATAAATGACGTCAAGAATATTAAAAAATTAAAATTCAATGTCGACAAGAAAAATCAAAGCTTTGAAAAAATGAATATATATATAAAAATTGATATTGTGCACATAGGCGAAAGCGATAATTCACCGAATCAAGATTCGACTCTGAAGAAGCTCCGACCTAAAAAAAAAAATATAAATGAAAATATAAAGCATGCAGGAATCAATGATAAATCAGCGAGACTAGACTCGATTCTGAGGAAATTGATATCCAAAACGAAGAAAGAAAAAATTAAAGAATTAGCAATTGCAAATAATGATGAAATATTCAAAATATATACAAAAGAAGAATTTAAAGAAGCCTACGCAAAAATAAAAATTAATAGCAAAAGTCCTCAGCTAAAAATATTAATTTATATACCTCCAAAGAGAATAACGGAGGATATTTTAAAATACAAACTAATAGATGAATGCCACAAAACAGGACATCCCGGAGTAAGAAAACTCTACTCAAATTAAAACAAAGATACATTTGGAAAAATATGAACCAAATGGTAAAGAAATTCGTATCCAACTGTGACACATGCGTGAAGTGTAAACAAACAAGACACATCAAAGAACCACAAACCATAACAGACACCCCTAACACAAGTTTCGAAGTGATATCAATTGACACCGTAGGACCACTAAACATTGTGAAGACCTAAATTTTGTAACAATTTAAGGTCACACAAAGTTCCGCCCTCACCATATACCAACACCATGCGAGCACATGTAGCCAAACCACGCCACACGTGGTTATGCTCGAACATGACACAACGCCGAAATACGGGAATTCCGTATGCGCGAACACGACACAGTGCCGAAATACGGGACTTGTCGATGCTCGCATGAAAAATGTATAAAAGGCCGGTGCACAAAGGAACCGGTCTCTTGCGATTTCAACAGCGGCGGCGACAACAGCGGACGAACACGAGCTCTTGTGATTTGAACAGCGGCGGCGACAACAGCGGACGAGCAGGCGCTCTCTTGTGATAACCAACAGCGGCGGCGACAACAGCGGACGAGCAGGCGAGTAAGTGGGTATAGCATTCGCGGACAGTGGCGACCACGGCAGACAATTCCTGAATTTTGAGACTTCTTACGTGATTGGTGGTGTGAGGTTTTAACCGACATCACTACCACGTAAGAGAGTGCTCCACCCTAGACGAAGTAAACGCGAGGTTTTAACCGGCGTTGAATTTCGAAGCAGCTATTGCTTCTACGTCTGCCACTACCCCACTTCACTGCCATTAGACGAAGCGGAGAGAATACAGGATTAGTTCTAATTAGTCTAAGATGAAGTTGTAATTTACTGAAAAATAAAATAAAGTAAACAAACTCCATCAAACGTTGTGTTAAGGTCAAGAAAATAAATATTGTACAGGACTCTGGGAAGACTGAGCGTACCCCAGCTAGAGATTCCTTACATGGCGCCCGAACAGGGACCTTGACACAACGAATCGATATGAAGCCGAAGTCAGGGTGGATCTATACTCTACGCAAAGACCAGCTAGAACAATACGCGGCAGAATTTAAACTTGACGATACTGGAAGTTTGGACGAACTGCGAAAAAGGTTCGCAGCTTTCATAGTTGATGACACCACTAACCCGGAATTCCGCAAACGACTGGAGGAATTGGAAATAAAGCACACGCAAGGGACAGCAAGCTCCACATTACCAAAAACGTCGAAGTCAACGTTAACACAACCATCTCACGTCCACGTAGAGGAAATGGAACGACACCAGGAACAACCATCTGTCGGCGCAGATAACATGAACGCCTTTGTGTCAACTCAATGTGTTATCGTCATTGAACAAGTTCGTAAGTGGCCAGTAAAATACGACGGCGATAAGGATCCGTTGGGATTTATAGAGCGCGTAAAGGAACTGGCAGACATGTATGGTCTCAACCGGGACTTACTCCCTCGCACAATGCCACAGCTTCTCACAGACAAGGCATTAACCTGGCACCGAAACAACAAAAGGCAGTGGGTCACGTTTGAAACATTCGAACGAGACTTTCTGAAATTTTTCCTCCCCAGCCGATATTTTGAAGATCTAGACGATGAGATCAGAAAACGGGTGCAAAAGCCAAGAGAGGCCTTTAAGGATTATACCATCGCCCTGCAAAATCTGATGGGACGTGCGCAGTATGACGAAGACCGACAGAACGAACGTATCTTCCGCCCGACTACCGCCTATACATACGGCGTGACGATTTCTCCTCGCTGGACGAACTGATCACTCGTGCGCAAGAATACGAAAGTATCAGAGCGGATCAGGAAACACTGCGTGAAGCACCACAACGCAGCCGACAACAACCACCACATGAGCAGCTACCACGATACCAACCGGAACCTCGCGGAACGCGATCGAGTACAAACAATGGGCATCAAAATAAGTCCCAAAACAACATGTCGACGCTGCGGTCAAGAAGGACACATTCAACGCAATTGTCGGAACCCACAGGTACTGTTCTGCTGGGAGTGCGGGCAGACGAATATCCGAACAATTGAGTGCTGTCAACAGCAAGCGGGAAACGAGCAAGGACCCCCTCAGAACCAGGGGACGAGTGGGGCCGTCAAATCACAACCCGTTTCGCCAACAGTAAAGTTGTTACGTTGCGAGCGTAACCATATCTTCGCCACAGTTACGGTGGACGGAGAACAAATAAATGCGACGATAGACACCGGGGCTACAAAGAGCTTCATCAATGGAAATTTTGCCAAACAACATCGAAGTCCGAACAATGTAGTCGCAGTAAACGTGAGGGCACAACTAGCAAACGGCGGTGAATGCACAAGCAAGGAAGCCCTTATGCTGGACGTGCGAATAGGTGATAAATGTTGCCGAATGCCGTTTCTCATCTTCCCACGTGCATCTGGACAAGTTATTTTAGGGTTAGATTTCTTGTACACCATGGGAGCTACACTTTCTCTCGGAGGGAGCTCCGTTGAATTGAGAGCCGACAGGAGAAACTCACGACACAACCCCAAACAGTTGAAAGTGCGTAACAGGAATCCTAGGAAGCAACAGCAGAGGTCACCACAAAAATAACAAGGACAGCAAAGTCTAATACAACAACAATTGACAATAGCAATCGACGATCAACAGATAACCCCGCCTGCAGTGAGACGAGGGCATTCGAAGCGGAGCGCAAACAACAGCAATCTCAGCAACAACAACAATAACATTAACAAAATTGCCGCTAGCCTCCCAGCTAAAGCCGGCGCTGCCGAAGAAGCCAAAGCGGCCGCAACTACATCATCGGCTTCAGCCACAACTACAACACCCCGCAACTACGACGGAAGAAGAAGTACCAACAAGTAACGCAAGTCCTGCAACGATTTGCTGACACTCTTGAGGATCAGGAGCCACATGCGATGCCCGCCAAAGTGGTTAATATTGAATTAGCAGAAGGTTCATGTACGAGTGCACTCACAGCGACATCGCCTTTACTAAACGCCCATTATGATGAAACTCCAACGCTGGACTTGCACGATCCCAGCTCCAATTCCAACGCTCACGTTCGTCTACCAAGCACTGCGCCTTCATCGCCACCGGGGCGTGATTATAAGATCAAAGACAAGTTCAAACGGACCCTTACGCTGGACAACCAGGGCAACTGCAACGCGGTGGTCCCGTCACCGAGCGCACAAGTATCCGCTGAAGGCACTGGTACTGCTGGCATAGTCGCAGCCGAGGAGGAACAGCAACACGGTTCGGTAAAACTGGTCTTATCCAAAAAGAAGGGTAGGATTTTCAAAAGTGAGGTACTTGTTCAGTCCGACCAACCCGAGCGGTCTGCAGTCAACAAGCGACAGCATCTGTACAAACATCGGTGGGGTGCTGAAGCCAACGGCGATGCTTCCTGCGACGCAATGCCTCCGAAATTCAATGACAAGCAAGCCATACGAATAGCGTCCGACGGCCTTTTTGAAGACTTCAATGAAGAGTCGAGCAAAAGTACACTTTCACGACCACAAGATCTAGCAGAAGCAACAGAATTGGCACTTGAACTTGAGAGCGAATCTAGAATAATGCCGAACACATCACAGCTGATGCAAGTAAGACATAATTCATTCAACTCACAAGGTACAAGGTCCAATTTCAACGCTCCGCGCAAATACAATTCATTCAACCCTTCTCCACAATACACAAACAACACACGACATAATTTCAGCACACGCTATGACAAAAATAAACACAATAACAATAACCGTAGCAATACAAATTACAGTCAAAGAAACAATAACTACAACAACACCAATAATCAAAATAATAACAACTTCAGACACAACAACAGCTACAACAACAACAACTACAACTCACAAGGCAGACAACAGCACAACAACAACAATTACAACTCAAACAGAAACCGCCGCATAAACATGATACACGATGCGGGAAACGAACAAGGCCCAGAATGTATAACCATTCTGGACAGCCAAAATTAAATGTGTATAAAATCTCGGATAACCACACAAATTTCGTCACGCTGACACACAAAAAGCAAAAAATTACATTTTTGACAGACACAGGTGCCGACATCTCATTATGCAAAATAAGCAGCAAATTAGAAAACCACGAATACTTTCCTGATGACAAATGCAAATTAACAGGCATAACAAACGAAGAGGTATATTCTGAAGGTCAAATAGAATTACAATTACATATTGTAGAAGAATCTTGCAACCACCCTTTCCAATTAGTAAACAAAACATTTCCAATAGAAACAGATGGCATTCTAGGTAGGGATTTTTTTGAAAAATATATACGTAAAATCGATTATGAAACGTTTACAATTTCCGCGTACGTAAACAAACAAACATTCATTATACCCATGCACACTAAATCTCACGATACTCATAAAATACCAGCAAGAACAGAAATAATACAAGCCTTAAAATTAAACATAAATGAAGACAAAATAATTCTAAATAAAGAATTAAAATAAGGCATATTTCTAAGCAACTCAATAGCACCCAAAAGTGGTATAACCCATATAAAAATTCTAAATACAACAAACAAAGAGGTAATTTTAGACGGCACACAATTTTAAACTGACTCACTAAAAAATTATGACATACTAAAGTACAGTACGCAAGATAATTACAATGAAAATAGACTACAGAAAATCATTGAAACTTTAAATTTTAACTGCACAGACGAAATTACACAAACCCAACTCATAAACATCCTAAGACAATACCAAGAAGTTTTTCAACTTGAAGACGAACCACTTTCGACAAACAATTTTTACACACAAAACATAACGACACATGACAACACCCCCGTTTACATTAAAAACTACAGACTGCCACACACACACACACAGAAATTGTCAATGAACAGGTAAGAGGATATCATTGAACCTTCAGTCAGCCCATACAATGCTCCACTCCTTTTGGTTCCTAAAAAGAACACTATTGACAAAAAGAAATGGAGACTTGTAGTGGATTTTAGAAAACTGAATGACAAAATAATAAATGATAAATTCCCGCTAACTCGCCTAGAAGACATTCTGGACAAGTTAGGCAGAGCAAAATGGTTTTCAACCTTAGACATGACCAGTTCATTTCATCAAATAAAATTAGAAAAACAATCACGACCATTAACAGCTTTTTCCACATCCAATGGACATTATCAATTTAAAAGACTACCTTTTCGGACTAAAAATTTCATCCAACAGCTTTCAGAAAATATTAACAATAGCACTCTCAGGACTTGACTCAGAAGCATTCCTTTATGTAGATGACATAATCATCTATGGATGCAGTCTAAACCACCATAACCAAAATTTAATCAAAGTACTAGACAGACTAAAACAACATAACTTAAAATTAAACGCAGCAAAGTGCAACTTTCTGAGACCAGAAGTCGTATATTTAGGACATTTGATTACACAAGACGGAGTTAAAACTGACCCAGCAAAATACGAGGCTGTAAAAAATTACCCTCAACCGAAAAACGCAGACGAAGTAAGAAGATTCGTTGCATTCTGCAACTACTATAGAAAATTCATACCTGAATTTGCAGATATTGCAAAATGTTTAAACTCCTTACTAAAGAAATCAACCAAATTTGTATGGACAGATGAATGCCAAAAATCTTTTGAAACTCTTAAACTAAAATTAATAAACCCACCACTATTGCAATACCCAAATTTTGATAAACCCTTCATATTAACTACAGATGCATCGAATTATGCATTAGGCGCCGTACTATCACAAGGCGAAATAGGACAAGATTTACCAATCTCATATGCTAGCAAATCATTACAAAAACACGATTTGAATAAGCCAATAATAGAAAAAGAGCTACTAGCAATACATTGGAGTATTAACTTCTTCAAACCCTATCTATATGGACAAAAGTTCACGGTAGTAACTGACTATCGACCACTGATATCACTATTCTCTCATAAAAACCCTTCATCTAAAATGACCAGAATTAGATTAGACCTCAGTGACTATGATTTCAACATAGTATATAAAACAGGAAAGATGAATACAAATGCAGATGCATTGTCAAGAATACAAATCGACTCGGACATTCTAAAAGAAATGATACCGAAAGAAATTGATGAAAAAGCCAAAAGAACCCTAGTAATAACGAGAGGGATGGCAAATAAAAATAAAACAAATGAAGAGGCAAATAAAAATGAAATAAATAAAGAGGCAAATAAAAATGAAATAAATAAAGAGGCAAATAAAAATGAAAATAAGAAATTGAGAAATTGCATATCTCAGGAGACTGATCACCTTCAAATATGGGAATGTACATCAATAAATGACGTCAAGAATATTAAAAAATTAAAATTCAATGTCGACAAGAAAAATCAAAGCTTTGAAAAAATGAATATATATATAAAAATTGATATTGTGCACATAGGCGAAAGCGATAATTCACCGAATCAAGATTCGACTCTGAAGAAGCTCCGACCTAAAAAAAAAAATATAAATGAAAATATAAAGCATGCAGGAATCAATGATAAATCAGCGAGACTAGACTCGATTCTGAGGAAATTGATATCCAAAACGAAGAAAGAAAAAATTAAAGAATTAGCAATTGCAAATAATGATGAAATATTCAAAATATATACAAAAGAAGAATTTAAAGAAGCCTACGCAAAAATAAAAATTAATAGCAAAAGTCCTCAGCTAAAAATATTAATTTATATACCTCCAAAGAGAATAACGGAGGATATTTTAAAATACAAACTAATAGATGAATGCCACAAAACAGGACATCCCGGAGTAAGAAAACTCTACTCAAATTAAAACAAAGATACATTTGGAAAAATATGAACCAAATGGTAAAGAAATTCGTATCCAACTGTGACACATGCGTGAAGTGTAAACAAACAAGACACATCAAAGAACCACAAACCATAACATACACCCCTAACACAAGTTTCGAAGTGATATCAATTGACACCGTAGGACCACTAAACATTGTGAAGACCTAAATTTTGTAACAATTTAAGGTCACACAAAGTTCCGCCCTCACCATATACCAACACCATGCGAGCACATGTAGCCAAACCACGCCACACGTGGTTATGCTCGAACATGACACAACGCCGAAATACGGGAATTCCGTATGCGCGAACACGACACAGTGCCGAAATACGGGACTTGTCGATGCTCGCATGAAAAATGTATAAAAGGCCGGTGCACAAAGGAACCGGTCTCTTGCGATTTCAACAGCGGCGGCGACAACAGCGGACGAACACGAGCTCTTGTGATTTGAACAGCGGCGGCGACAACAGCGGACGAGCAGGCGCTCTCTTGTGATAACCAACAGCGGCGGCGACAACAGCGGACGAGCAGGCGAGTAAGTGGGTATAGCATTCGCGGACAGTGGCGACCACGGCAGACAATTCCTGAATTTTGAGACTTCTTACGTGATTGGTGGTGTGAGGTTTTAACCGACATCACTACCACGTAAGAGAGTGCTCCACCCTAGACGAAGTAAACGCGAGGTTTTAACCGGCGTTGAATTTCGAAGCAGCTATTGCTTCTACGTCTGCCACTACCCCACTTCACTGCCATTAGACGAAGCGGAGAGAATACAGGATTAGTTCTAATTAGTCTAAGATGAAGTTGTAATTTACTGAAAAATAAAATAAAGTAAACAAACTCCATCAAACGTTGTGTTAAGGTCAAGAAAATAAATATTGTACAGGACTCTGGGAAGACTGAGCGTACCCCAGCTAGAGATTCCTTACATGGCGCCCGAACAGGGACCTTGACACAACGAATCGATATGAAGCCGAAGTCAGGGTGGATCTATACTCTACGCAAAGACCAGCTAGAACAATACGCGGCAGAATTTAAACTTGACGATACTGGAAGTTTGGACGAACTGCGAAAAAGGTTCGCAGCTTTCATAGTTGATGACACCACTAACCCGGAATTCCGCAAACGACTGGAGGAATTGGAAATAAAGCACACGCAAGGGACAGCAAGCTCCACATTACCAAAAACGTCGAAGTCAACGTTAACACAACCATCTCACGTCCACGTAGAGGAAATGGAACGACACCAGGAACAACCATCTGTCGGCGCAGATAACATGAACGCCTTTGTGTCAACTCAATGTGTTATCGTCATTGAACAAGTTCGTAAGTGGCCAGTAAAATACGACGGCGATAAGGATCCGTTGGGATTTATAGAGCGCGTAAAGGAACTGGCAGACATGTATGGTCTCAACCGGGACTTACTCCCTCGCACAATGCCACAGCTTCTCACAGACAAGGCATTAACCTGGCACCGAAACAACAAAAGGCAGTGGGTCACGTTTGAAACATTCGAACGAGACTTTCTGAAATTTTTCCTCCCCAGCCGATATTTTGAAGATCTAGACGATGAGATCAGAAAACGGGTGCAAAAGCCAAGAGAGGCCTTTAAGGATTATACCATCGCCCTGCAAAATCTGATGGGACGTGCGCAGTATGACGAAGACCGACAGAACGAACGTATCTTCCGCCCGACTACCGCCTATACATACGGCGTGACGATTTCTCCTCGCTGGACGAACTGATCACTCGTGCGCAAGAATACGAAAGTATCAGAGCGGATCAGGAAACACTGCGTGAAGCACCACAACGCAGCCGACAACAACCACCACATGAGCAGCTACCACGATACCAACCGGAACCTCGACGCGATCGAGTACAAACAATGGGCATCAAAATAAGTCCCAAAACAGCATGTCGACGCTGCGGTCAAGAAGGACACATTCAACGCAATTGTCGGAACCCACAGGTACTGTTCTGCTGGGAGTGCGGGCAGACGAATATCCGAACAATTGAGTGCTGTCAACAGCAAGCGGGAAACGAGCAAGGACCCCCTCAGAACCAGGGGACGAGTGGGGCCGTCAAATCACAACCCGTTTCGCCAACAGTAAAATTGTTACGTTGCGAGCGTAACCATATCTTCGCCACAGTTACGGTGGACGGAGAACAAATAAATGCGACGATAGACACCGGGGCTACAAAGAGCTTCATCAATGGAAATTTTGCCAAACAACATCGAAGTCCGAACAATGTAGTCGCAGTAAACGTGAGGGCACAACTAGCAAACGGCGGTGAATGCACAAGCAAGGAAGCCCTTATGCTGGACGTGCGAATAGGTGATAAATGTTGCCGAATGCCGTTTCTCATCTTCCCACGTGCATCTGGACAAGTTATTTTAGGGTTAGATTTCTTGTACACCATGGGAGCTACACTTTCTCTCGGAGGGAGCTCCGTTGAATTGAGAGCCGACAGGAGAAACTCACGACACAACCCCAAACAGTTGAAAGTGCGTAACAGGAATCCTAGGAAGCAACAGCAGAGGTCACCACAAAAATAACAAGGACAGCAAAGTCTAATACAACAACAATTGACAATAGCAATCGACGATCAACAGATAACCCCGCCTGCAGTGAGACGAGGGCATTCGAAGCGGAGCGCAAACAACAGCAATCTCAGCAACAACAACAATAACATTAACAAAATTGCCGCTAGCCTCCCAGCTAAAGCCGGCGCTGCCGAAGAAGCCAAAGCGGCCGCAACTACATCATCGGCTTCAGCCACAACTACAACACCCCGCAACTACGACGGAAGAAGAAGTACCAACAAGTAACGCAAGTCCTGCAACGATTTGCTGACACTCTTGAGGATCAGGAGCCACATGCGATGCCCGCCAAAGTGGTTAATATTGAATTAGCAGAAGGTTCATGTACGAGTGCACTCACAGCGACATCGCCTTTACTAAACGCCCATTATGATGAAACTCCAACGCTGGACTTGCACGATCCCAGCTCCAATTCCAACGCTCACGTTCGTCTACCAAGCACTGCGCCTTCATCGCCACCGGGGCGTGATTATAAGATCAAAGACAAGTTCAAACGGACCCTTACGCTGGACAACCAGGGCAACTGCAACGCGGTGGTCCCGTCACCGAGCGCACAAGTATCCGCTGAAGGCACTGGTACTGCTGGCATAGTCGCAGCCGAGGAGGAACAGCAACACGGTTCGGTAAAACTGGTCTTATCCAAAAAGAAGGGTAGGATTTTCAAAAGTGAGGTACTTGTTCAGTCCGACCAACCCGAGCGGTCTGCAGTCAACAAGCGACAGCATCTGTACAAACATCGGTGGGGTGCTGAAGCCAACGGCGATGCTTCCTGCGACGCAATGCCTCCGAAATTCAATGACAAGCAAGCCATACGAATAGCGTCCGACGGCCTTTTTGAAGACTTCAATGAAGAGTCGAGCAAAAGTACACTTTCACGACCACAAGATCTAGCAGAAGCAACAGAATTGGCACTTGAACTTGAGAGCGAATCTAGAATAATGCCGAACACATCACAGCTGATGCAAGTAAGACATAATTCATTCAACTCACAAGGTACAAGGTCCAATTTCAACGCTCCGCGCAAATACAATTCATTCAACCCTTCTCCACAATACACAAACAACACACGACATAATTTCAGCACACGCTATGACAAAAATAAACACAATAACAATAACCGTAGCAATACAAATTACAGTCAAAGAAACAATAACTACAACAACACCAATAATCAAAATAATAACAACTTCAGACACAACAACAGCTACAACAACAACAACTACAACTCACAAGGCAGACAACAGCACAACAACAACAATTACAACTCAAACAGAAACCGCCGCATAAACATGATACACGATGCGGGAAACGAACAAGGCCCAGAATGTATAACCATTCTGGACAGCCAAAATTAAATGTGTATAAAATCTCGGATAACCACACAAATTTCGTCACGCTGACACACAAAAAGCAAAAAATTACATTTTTGACAGACACAGGTGCCGACATCTCATTATGCAAAATAAGCAGCAAATTAGAAAACCACGAATACTTTCCTGATGACAAATGCAAATTAACAGGCATAACAAACGAAGAGGTATATTCTGAAGGTCAAATAGAATTACAATTACATATTGTAGAAGAATCTTGCAACCACCCTTTCCAATTAGTAAACAAAACATTTCCAATAGAAACAGATGGCATTCTAGGTAGGGATTTTTTTGAAAAATATATACGTAAAATCGATTATGAAACGTTTACAATTTCCGCGTACGTAAACAAACAAACATTCATTATACCCATGCACACTAAATCTCACGATACTCATAAAATACCAGCAAGAACAGAAATAATACAAGCCTTAAAATTAAACATAAATGAAGACAAAATAATTCTAAATAAAGAATTAAAATAAGGCATATTTCTAAGCAACTCAATAGCACCCAAAAGTGGTATAACCCATATAAAAATTCTAAATACAACAAACAAAGAGGTAATTTTAGACGGCACACAATTTTAAACTGACTCACTAAAAAATTATGACATACTAAAGTACAGTACGCAAGATAATTACAATGAAAATAGACTACAGAAAATCATTGAAACTTTAAATTTTAACTGCACAGACGAAATTACACAAACCCAACTCATAAACATCCTAAGACAATACCAAGAAGTTTTTCAACTTGAAGACGAACCACTTTCGACAAACAATTTTTACACACAAAACATAACGACACATGACAACACCCCCGTTTACATTAAAAACTACAGACTGCCACACACACACACACAGAAATTGTCAATGAACAGGTAAGAGGATATCATTGAACCTTCAGTCAGCCCATACAATGCTCCACTCCTTTTGGTTCCTAAAAAGAACACTATTGACAAAAAGAAATGGAGACTTGTAGTGGATTTTAGAAAACTGAATGACAAAATAATAAATGATAAATTCCCGCTAACTCGCCTAGAAGACATTCTGGACAAGTTAGGCAGAGCAAAATGGGTTTCAACCTTAGACATGACCAGTTCATTTCATCAAATAAAATTAGAAAAACAATCACGACCATTAACAGCTTTTTCCACATCCAATGGACATTATCAATTTAAAAGACTACCTTTTCGGACTAAAAATTTCATCCAACAGCTTTCAGAAAATATTAACAATAGCACTCTCAGGACTTGACTCAGAAGCATTCCTTTATGTAGATGACATAATCATCTATGGATGCAGTCTAAACCACCATAACCAAAATTTAATCAAAGTACTAGACAGACTAAAACAACATAACTTAAAATTAAACGCAGCAAAGTGCAACTTTCTGAGACCAGAAGTCGTATATTTAGGACATTTGATTACACAAGACGGAGTTAAAACTGACCCAGCAAAATACGAGGCTGTAAAAAATTTCCCTCCACCGAAAAACGCAGACGAAGTAAGAAGATTCGTTGCATTCTGCAACTACTATAGAAAATTCATACCTGAATTTGCAGATATTGCAAAATGTTTAAACTCCTTACTAAAGAAATCAACCAAATTTGTATGGACAGACGAATGCCAAAAATCTTTTGAAACTCTTAAACTAAAATTAATAAACCCACCACTATTGCAATACCCAAATTTTGATAAACCCTTCATATTAACTACAGATGCATCGAATTATGCATTAGGCGCCGTACTATCACAAGGCGAAATAGGACAAGATTTACCAATATCATATGCTAGCAAATCATTACAAAAACACGATTTGAATAAGCCAATAATAGAAAAAGAGCTACTAGCAATACATTGGAGTATTAACTTCTTCAAACCCTATCTATATGGACAAAAGTTCACGGTAGTAACTGACTATCGACCACTGATATCACTATTCTCTCATAAAAACCCTTCATCTAAAATGACCAGAATTAGATTAGACCTCAGTGACTATGATTTCAACATAGTATATAAAACAGGAAAGATGAATACAAATGCAGATGCATTGTCAAGAATACAAATCGACTCGGACATTCTAAAAGAAATGATACCGAAAGAAATTGATGAAAAAGCCAAAAGAACCCTAGTAATAACGAGAGGGATGGCAAATAAAAATAAAACAAATGAAGAGGCAAATAAAAATGAAATAAATAAAGAGGCAAATAAAAATGAAATAAATAAAGAGGCAAATAAAAATGAAAATAAGAAATTGAGAAATTGCATATCTCAGGAGACTGATCACCTTCAAATATGGGAATGTACATCAATAAATGACGTCAAGAATATTAAAAAATTAAAATTCAATGTCGACAAGAAAAATCAAAGCTTTGAAAAAATGAATATATATATAAAAATTGATATTGTGCACATAGGCGAAAGCGATAATTCACCGAATCAAGATTCGACTCTGAAGAAGCTCCGACCTAAAAAAAAAAATATAAATGAAAATATAAAGCATGCAGGAATCAATGATAAATCAGCGAGACTAGACTCGATTCTGAGGAAATTGATATCCAAAACGAAGAAAGAAAAAATTAAAGAATTAGCAATTGCAAATAATGATGAAATATTCAAAATATATACAAAAGAAGAATTTAAAGAAGCCTACGCAAAAATAAAAATTAATAGCAAAAGTCCTCAGCTAAAAATATTAATTTATATACCTCCAAAGAGAATAACGGAGGATATTTTAAAATACAAACTAATAGATGAATGCCACAAAACAGGACATCCCGAAGTAAGAAAACTCTACTCAAATTAAAACAAAGATACATTTGGAAAAATATGAACCAAATGGTAAAGAAATTCGTATCCAACTGTGACACATGCGTGAAGTGTAAACAAACAAGACACATCAAAGAACCACAAACCATAACAGACACCCCTAACACAAGTTTCGAAGTGATATCAATTGACACCGTAGGACCACTAAACATTGTGAAGACCTAAATTTTGTAACAATTTAAGGTCACACAAAGTTCCGCCCTCACCATATACCAACACCATGCGAGCACATGTAGCCAAACCACGCCACACGTGGTTATGCTCGAACATGACACAACGCCGAAATACGGGAATTCCGTATGCGCGAACACGACACAGTGCCGAAATACGGGACTTGTCGATGCTCGCATGAAAAATGTATAAAAGGCCGGTGCACAAAGGAACCGGTCTCTTCCGATTTCAATAGCGGCGGCGACAAGAGCGGACGAACACGAGCTCTTGTGATTTGAACTGGGGCGGAGACAACAGCGGACGAGCAGGCGCTCTCTTGTGATAACCAACAGCGGCGGCGACAACAGCGGACGAGCAGGCGAGTAAGTGGGTATAGCATTCGCGGACAGTGGCGACCACGGCAGACAATTCCTGAATTTTGAGACTTCTTACGTGATTGGTGGTGTGAGGTTTTAACCGACATCACTACCACGTAAGAGAGTGCTCCACCCTAGACGAAGTAAACGCGAGGTTTTAACCGGCGTTGAATTTCGAAGCAGCTATTGCTTCTACGTCTGCCACTACCCCACTTCACTGCCATTAGACGAAGCGGAGAGAATACAGGATTAGTTCTAATTAGTCTAAGATGAAGTTGTAATTTACTGAAAAATAAAATAAAGTAAACAAACTCCATCAAACGTTGTGTTAAGGTCAAGAAAATAAATATTGTACAGGACTCTGGGAAGACTGAGCGTACCCCAGCTAGAGATTCCTTACATGGCGCCCGAACAGGGACCTTGACACAACGAATCGATATGAAGCCGAAGTCAGGGTGGATCTATACTCTACGCAAAGACTAGCTAGAACAATACGCGGCAGAATTTAAACTTGACGATACTGGAAGTTTGGACGAACTGCGAAAAAGGTTCGCAGCTTTCATAGTTGATGGCACCACTAATCCGGAATTCCGCAAACGACTGGAGGAATTGGAAATAAAGCACACGCAAGGGACAGCAAGCTCCACATTACCAAAAACGTCGAAGTCAACGTTAACACAACCATCTCACGTCCACGTAGAGGAAATGGAACGACACCAGGAACAACCATCTGTCGGCGCAGATAACATGAACGCCTTTGTGTCAACTCAATGTGTTATCGTCATTGAACAAGTTCGTAAGTGGCCAGTAAAATACGACGGCGATAAGGATCCGTTGGGATTTATAGAGCGCGTAAAGGAACTGGCAGACATGTATGGTCTCAACCGGGACTTACTCCCTCGCACAATGCCACAGCTTCTCACAGACAAGGCATTAACCTGGCACCGAAACAACAAAAGGCAGTGGGTCACGTTTGAAACATTCGAACGAGACTTTCTGAAATTTTTCCTCCCCAGCCGATATTTTGAAGATCTAGACGATGAGATCAGAAAACGGGTGCAAAAGCCAAGAGAGGCCTTTAAGGATTATACCATCGCCCTGCAAAATCTGATGGGACGTGCGCAGTATGACGAAGACCGACAGAACGAACGTATCTTCCGCCCGACTACCGCCTATACATACGGCGTGACGATTTCTCCTCGCTGGACGAACTGATCACTCGTGCGCAAGAATACGAAAGTATCAGAGCGGATCAGGAAACACTGCGTGAAGCACCACAACGCAGCCGACAACAACCACCACATGAGCAGCTACCACGATACCAACCGGAACCTCGACGCGATCGAGTACAAACAATGGGCATCAAAATAAGTCCCAAAACAGCATGTCGACGCTGCGGTCAAGAAGGACACATTCAACGCAATTGTCGGAACCCACAGGTACTGTTCTGCTGGGAGTGCGGGCAGACGAATATCCGAACAATTGAGTGCTGTCAACAGCAAGCGGGAAACGAGCAAGGACCCCCTCAGAACCGGGGACGAGTGGGGCCGTCAAATCACAACCCGTTTCGCCAACAGTAAAGTTGTTACGTTGCGAGCGTAACCATATCTTCGCCACAGTTACGGTGGACGGAGAACAAATAAATGCGACGATAGACACCGGGGCTACAAAGAGCTTCATCAATGGAAATTTTGCCAAACAACATCGAAGTCCGAACAACGTAGTCGCAGTAAACGTGAGGGCACAACTAGCAAACGGCGGTGAATGCACAAGCAAGGAAGCCCTTATGCTGGACGTGCGAATAGGTGATAAATGTTGCCGAATGCCGTTTCTCATCTTCCCACGTGCATCTGGACAAGTTATTTTAGGGTTAGATTTCTTGTACACCATGGGAGCTACACTTTCTCTCGGAGGGAGCTCCGTTGAATTGAGAGCCGACAGGAGAAACTCACGACACAACCCCAAACAGTTGAAAGTGCGTAACAGGAATCCTAGGAAGCAACAGCAGAGGTCACCACAAAAATAACAAGGACAGCAAAGTCTAATACAACAACAATTGACAATAGCAATCGACGATCAACAGATAACCCCGCCTGCAGTGAGACGAGGGCATTCGAAGCGGAGCGCAAACAACAGCAATCTCAGCAACAACAACAATAACATTAACAAAATTGCCGCTAGCCTCCCAGCTAAAGCCGGCGCAGCCGAAGAAGCCAAAGCGGCCGCAACTACATCATCGGCTTCAGCCACAACTACAACACCCCGCAACTACGGACGGAAGAAGAAGTACCAACAAGTAACGCAAGTCCTGCAACGAATTGCTGACACTCTTGAGGATCAGGAGCCACATGCGATGCCCGCCAAAGTGGTTAATATTGAATTAGCAGAAGGTTCATGTACGAGTGCACTCACAGCGACATCGCCTTTACTAAACGCCCATTATGATGAAACTCCAACGCTGGACTTGCACGATCCCAGCTCCAATTCCAACGCTCACGTTCGTCTACCAAGCACTGCGCCTTCATCGCCACCGGGGCGTGATTATAAGATCAAAGACAAGTTCAAACGGACCCTTACGCTGGACAACCAGGTCAACTGCAACGCGGTGGTCCCGTCACCGAGCGCACAAGTATCCGCTGAAGGCACTGGTACTGCTGGCATAGTCGCAGCCGAGGAGGAACAGCAACACGGTTCGGTAAAACTGGTCTTATCCAAAAAGAAGGGTAGGATTTTCAAAAGTGAGGTACTTGTTCAGTCCGACCAACCCGAGCGGTCTGCAGTCAACAAGCGACAGCATCTGTACAAACATCGGTGGGGTGCTGAAGCCAATGGCGATGCTTCCTGCGACGCAATGCCTCCGAAATTCAATGACAAGCAAGCCATACGAATAGCGTCCGACGGCCTTTTTGAAGACTTCAATGAAGAGTCGAGCAAAAGTACACTTTCACGACCACAAGATCTAGCAGAAGCAACAGAATTGGCACTTGAACTTGAGAGCGAATCTAGAATAATGCCGAACACATCACAGCTGATGCAAGTAAGACATAATTCATTCAACTCACAAGGTACAAGGTCCAATTTCAACGCTCCGCGCAAATACAATTCATTCAACCCTTCTCCACAATACACAAACAACACACGACATAATTTCAGCACACGCTATGACAAAAATAAACACAATAACAATAACCGTAGCAATACAAATTACAGTCAAAGAAACAATAACTACAACAACACCAATAATCAAAATAATAACAACTTCAGACACAACAACAGCTACAACAACAACAACTACAACTCACAAGGCAGACAACAGAACAACAACAACAATTACAACTCAAACAGAAACCGCCGCATAAACATGATACACGATGCGGGAAACGAACAAGGCCCAGAATGTATAACCATTCTGGACAGCCAAAATTAAATGTGTATAAAATCTCGGATAACCACACAAATTTCGTCACGCTGACACACAAAAAGCAAAAAATGACATTTTTGACAGACACAGGTGCCGACATCTCATTATGCAAAATAAGCAGCAAATTAGAAAACCACGAATACTTTCCTGATGACAAATGCAAATTAACAGGCATAACAAACGAAGAGGTATATTCTGAAGGTCAAATAGAATTACAATTACATATTGTAGAAGAATCTTGCAACCACCCTTTCCAATTAGTAAACAAAACATTTCCAATAGAAACAGATGGCATTCTAGGTAGGGATTTTTTTGAAAAATATATACGTAAAATCGATTATGAAACGTTTACAATTTCCGCGTACGTAAACGAACAAACATTCATTATACCCATGCACACTAAATCTCACGATACTCAAACAATAAAAATACCAGCAAGAACAGAAATAATACAAGCCTTAAAATTAAACATAAATGAAGACAAAATAATTCTAAATAAAGAATTAAAAGAAGGCATATTTCTAAGCAACTCAATAGCACCCAAAAGTGGTATAACCCACATAAAAATTGTAAATACAACAAACAAAGAGGTAATTTTAGACGGCATACAATTTGAAACTGACTCACTAAAAAATTATGACATACTAAAGTACAGTACGCAAGATAATTACAATGAAAATAGACTACAGAAAATCATTGAAACTTTAAATTTTAACTGCACAGACGAAATTACACAAACCCAACTCATAAACATCCTAAGACAATACCAAGAAGTTTTTCAACTTGAAGACGAACCACTTTCGACAAACAATTTTTACACACAAAACATAACGACACATGACAACACCCCCGTTTACATTAAAAACTACAGACTGCCACACACACACACACAGAAATTGTCAATGAACAGGTAAGAGGATATCATTGAACCTTCAGTCAGCCCATACAATGCTCCACTCCTTTTGGTTCCTAAAAAGAACACTATTGACAAAAAGAAATGGAGACTTGTAGTGGATTTTAGAAAACTGAATGACAAAATAATAAATGATAAATTCCCGCTAACTCGCCTAGAAGACATTCTGGACAAGTTAGGCAGAGCAAAATGGTTTTCAACCTTAGACATGACCAGTTCATTTCATCAAATAAAATTAGAAAAACAATCACGACCATTAACAGCTTTTTCCACATCCAATGGACATTATCAATTTAAAAGACTACCTTTTCGGACTAAAAATTTCATCCAACAGCTTTCAGAAAATATTAACAATAGCACTCTCAGGACTTGACTCAGAAGCATTCCTTTATGTAGATGACATAATCATCTATGGATGCAGTCTAAACCACCATAACCAAAATTTAATCAAAGTACTAGACAGACTAAAACAACATAACTTAAAATTAAACGCAGCAAAGTGCAACTTTCTGAGACCAGAAGTCGTATATTTAGGACATTTGATTACACAAGACGGAGTTAAAACTGACCCAGCAAAATACGAGGCTGTAAAAAATTTCCCTCCACCGAAAAACGCAGACGAAGTAAGAAGATTCGTTGCATTCTGCAACTACTATAGAAAATTCATACCTGAATTTGCAGATATTGCAAAATGTTTAAACTCCTTACTAAAGAAATCAACCAAATTTGTATGGACAGACGAATGCCAAAAATCTTTTGAAACTCTTAAACTAAAATTAATAAACCCACCACTATTGCAATACCCAAATTTTGATAAACCCTTCATATTAACTACAGATGCATCGAATTATGCATTAGGCGCCGTACTATCACAAGGCGAAATAGGACAAGATTTACCAATATCATATGCTAGCAAATCATTACAAAAACACGATTTGAATAAGCCAATAATAGAAAAAGAGCTACTAGCAATACATTGGAGTATTAACTTCTTCAAACCCTATCTATATGGACAAAAGTTCACGGTAGTAACTGACTATCGACCACTGATATCACTATTCTCTCATAAAAACCCTTCATCTAAAATGACCAGAATTAGATTAGACCTCAGTGACTATGATTTCAACATAGTATATAAAACAGGAAAGATGAATACAAATGCAGATGCATTGTCAAGAATACAAATCGACTCGGACATTCTAAAAGAAATGATACCGAAAGAAATTGATGAAAAAGCCAAAAGAACCCTAGTAATAACGAGAGGGATGGCAAATAAAAATAAAACAAATGAAGAGGCAAATAAAAATGAAATAAATAAAGAGGCAAATAAAAATGAAATAAATAAAGAGGCAAATAAAAATGAAAATAAGAAATTGAGAAATTGCATATCTCAGGAGACTGATCACCTTCAAATATGGGAATGTACATCAATAAATGACGTCAAGAATATTAAAAAATTAAAATTCAATGTCGACAAGAAAAATCAAAGCTTTGAAAAAATGAATATATATATAAAAAATGATATTGTGCACATAGGCGAAAGCGATAATTCACCGAATCAAGATTCGACTCTGAAGAAGCTCCGACCTAAAAAAAAAAAATATAAATGAAAATATAAAGCATGCAGGAATCAATGATAAATCAGCGAGACTAGACTCGATTCTGAGGAAATTGATATCCAAAACGAAGAAAGAAAAAATTAAAGAATTAGCAATTGCAAATAATGATGAAATATTGAAAATATATACAAAAGAAGAATTTAAAGAAGCCTACGCAAAAATAAAAATTAATAGCAAAAGTCCTCAGCTAAAAATATTAATTTATATACCTCCAAAGAGAATAACGGAGGATATTTTAAAATACAAACTAATAGATGAATGCCACAAAACAGGACATCCCGGAGTAAGAAAACTCTACTCAAATTAAAACAAAGATACATTTGGAAAAATATGAACCAAATGGTAAAGAAATTCGTATCCAACTGTGACACATGCGTGAAGTGTAAACAAACAAGACACATCAAAGAACCACAAACCATAACAGACACCCCTAACACAAGTTTCGAAGTGATATCAATTGACACCGTAGGACCACTAAACATTGTGAAGACCTAAATTTTGTAACAATTTAAGGTCACACAAAGTTCCGCCCTCACCATATACCAACACCATGCGAGCACATGTAGCCAAACCACGCCACACGTGGTTATGCTCGAACATGACACAACGCCGAAATACGGGAATTCCGTATGCGCGAACACGACACAGTGCCGAAATACGGGACTTGTCGATGCTCGCATGAAAAATGTATAAAAGGCCGGTGCACAAAGGAACCGGTCTCTTGCGATTTCAACAGCGGCGGCGACAACAGCGGACGAACACGAGCTCTTGTGATTTGAACAGCGGCGGCGACAACAGCGGACGAGCAGGCGCTCTCTTGTGATAACCAACAGCGGCGGCGACAACAGCGGACGAGCAGGCGAGTAAGTGGGTATAGCATTCGCGGACAGTGGCGACCACGGCAGACAATTCCTGAATTTTGAGACTTCTTACGTGATTGGTGGTGTGAGGTTTTAACCGACATCACTACCACGTAAGAGAGTGCTCCACCCTAGACGAAGTAAACGCGAGGTTTTAACCGCGGTTTCACTTCAAAGCAGCTATTGCTTCAAGTTAGACTTTTGAGACTTCTTACGTGATTGGTGGTGTGAGGTTTTAACCGACACCACTACCACGTAAGAGAGTGCTCCCCCCCTAGACGAAGTAAACGCGAGGTTTTAACCGGCGTTGAATTTCAAAGCAGCTATTGCTTCTACGTCTGCCACTACCCCACTTCACTGCCATTAGACGAAGCGGAGAGAATACAGGATTAGTTCTAATTAGTCTAAGATGAAGTTGTAATTTACTGAAAAATAAAATAAAGTAAACAAACTCCATCAAACGTTGTGTTAAGGTCAAGAAAATAAATATTGTACAGGACTCTGGGAAGACTGAGCGTACCCCAGCTAGAGATTCCTTACATGGCGCCCGAGCAGGGACCTTGACACAACGAATCGATATGAAGCCGAAGTCAGGGTGGATCTATACTCTACGCAAAGACCAGCTAGAACAATACGCGGCAGAATTTAAACTTGACGATACTGGAAGTTTGGACGAACTGCGAAAAAGGTTCGCAGCTTACATAGTTGATGGCACCACTAACCCGGAATTCCGCAAACGACTGGAGGAATTGGAAATAAAGCACACGCAAGGGGCAGCAAGCTCCACATTACCAAAAACGTCGAAGTCAACGTTAACACAACCATCTCACGTCCACGTAGAGGAAATGGAACGACACCAGGAACAACCATCTGTCGGCGCAGATAACATGAACGCCTTTGTGTCAACTCAATGTGTTATCGTCATTGAACAAGTTCGTAAGTGGCCAGTAAAATACGACGGCGATAAGGATCCGTTGGGATTTATAGAGCGCGTAAAGGAACTGGCAGACATGTATGGTCTCAACCGGGACTTACTCCCTCGCACAATGCCACAGCTTCTCACAGACAAGGCATTAACCTGGCACCGAAACAACAAAAGGCAGTGGGTCACGTTTGAAACATTCGAACGAGACTTTCTGAAATTTTTCCTCCCCAGCCGATATTTTGAAGATCTAGACGATGAGATCAGAAAACGGGTGCAAAAGCCAAGAGAGGCCTTTAAGGATTATACCATCGCCCTGCAAAATCTGATGGGACGTGCGCAGTATGACGAAGACCGACAGAACGAACGTATCTTCCGCCCGACTACCGCCTATACATACGGCGTGACGATTTCTCCTCGCTGGACGAACTGATCACTCGTGCGCAAGAATACGAAAGTATCAGAGCGGATCAGGAAACACTGCGTGAAGCACCACAACGCAGCCGACAACAACCACCACATGAGCAGCTACCACGATACCAACCGGAACCTCGACGCGATCGAGCACAAACAATGGGCATCAAAATAAGTCCCAAAACAGCATGTCGACGCTGCGGTCAAGAAGGACACATTCAACGCAATTGTCGGAACCCACAGGTACTGTTCTGCTGGGAGTGCGGGCAGACGAATATCCGAACAATTGAGTGCTGTCAACAGCAAGCGGGAAACGAGCAAGGACCCCCTCAGAACCGGGGACGAGTGGGGCCGTCAAATCACAACCCGTTTCGCCAACAGTAAAGTTGTTACGTTGCGAGCGTAACCATATCTTCGCCACAGTTACGGTGGACGGAGAACAAATAAATGCGACGATAGACACCGGGGCTACAAAGAGCTTCATCAATGGAAATTTTGCCAAACAACATCGAAGTCCGAACAACGTAGTCGCAGTAAACGTGAGGGCACAACTAGCAAACGGCGGTGAATGCACAAGCAAGGAAGCCCTTATGCTGGACGTGCGAATAGGTGATAAATGTTGCCGAATGCCGTTTCTCATCTTCTCACGTGCATCTGGACAAGTTATTTTAGGGTTAGATTTCTTGTACACCATGGGAGCTACACTTTCTCTCGGAGGGAGCTCCGTTGAATTGAGAGCCGACAGGAGAAACTCACGACACAACCCCAAACAGTTGAAAGTGCGTAACAGGAATCCTAGGAAGCAACAGCAGAGGTCACCACAAAAATAACAAGGACAGCAAAGTCTAATACAACAACAATTGACAATAGCAATCGACGATCAACAGATAACCCCGCCTGCAGTGAGACGAGGGCATTCGAAGCGGAGCGCAAACAACAGCAATCTCAGCAACAACAACAATAACATTAACAAAATTGCCGCTAGCCTCCCAGCTAAAGCCGGCGCTGCCGAAGAAGCCAAAGCGGCCGCAACTACATCATCGGCTTCAGCCACAACTACAACACCCCGCAACTACGGACGGAAGAAGAAGTACCAACAAGTAACGCAAGTCCTGCAACGAATTGCTGACACTCTTGAGGATCAGGAGCCACATGCGATGCCCGCCAAAGTGGTTAATATTGAATTAGCAGAAGGTTCATGTACGAGTGCACTCACAGCGACATCGCCTTTACTAAACGCCCATTATGATGAAACTCCAACGCTGGACTTGCACGATCCCAGCTCCAATTTCAACGCTCACGTTCGTCTACCAAGCACTGCGCCTTCATCGCCACCGGGGCGTGATTATAAGATCAAAGACAAGTTCAAACGGACCCTTACGCTGGACAACCAGGTCAACTGCAACGCGGTGGTCCCGTCACCGAGCGCACAAGTATCCGCTGAAGGCACTGGTACTGCTGGCATAGTCGCAGCCGAGGAGGAACAGCAACACGGTTCGGTAAAACTGGTCTTATCCAAAAAGAAGGGTAGGATTTTCAAAAGTGAGGCACTTGTTCAGTCCGACCAACCCGAGCGGTCTGCAGTCAACAAGCGACAGCATCTGTACAAACATCGGTGGGGTGCTGAAGCCAACGGCGATGCTTCCTGCGACGCAATGCCTCCGAAATTCAATGACAAGCAAGCCATACGAATAGCGTCCGACGGCCTTTTTGAAGACTTCAATGAAGAGTCGAGCAAAAGTACACTTTCACGTAACAATAGACCAGTGGTCCCCAATCTATTTGATATGGACACGGACACAGCTACACCGGCCGACACTATTACCAGCTTTAAAGTTGACAGGAAGGGCAAACTGAATGTCGTAGCCGATGCGCAATCTAGACAACCGCTAGAAGCTCTCTACTCACGTACTGAACTGCAAGATGAAGAGAAGGAAGAATACAACGACGGAGGCACGTGGAAGAGAGGCGCTACATCATTGACCGCGCTATTAAATAAACTGCCCATTACAACTGGCCTCACTTTCTGCGACCTGAACGAGGTACATGGAGAGAAGGGGCAACACTTACCACAAATGGTCAAAGACGCAATAACACCGAGGATGCAGATAGATCATAGGACTGGGAAACTGAAACGAATGCGATTCGAAATGCCACCATACCGAATCGTCATTAACCCCACGTCAATAACCGTAAGATTGCGCACCATGAAGTAAGGGGGTCGTGTGAAGACCTAAATTTTGTAACAATTTAAGGTCACACAAAGTTCCGCCCTCACCATATACCAACACCATGCGAGCACATGTAGCCAAACCACGCCACACGTGGTTATGCTCGAACATGACACAACGCCGAAATACGGGAATTCCGTATGCGCGAACACGACACAGTGCCGAAATACGGGACTTGTCGATGCTCGCATGAAAAATGTATAAAAGGCCGGTGCACAAAGGAACCGGTCTCTTGCGATTTCAACAGCGGCGGCGACAACAGCGGACGAACACGAGCTCTTGTGATTTGAACAGCGGCGGCGACAACAGCGGACGAGCAGGCGCTCTCTTGTGATAACCAACAGCGGCGGCGACAACAGCGGACGAGCAGGCGAGTAAGTGGGTATAGCATTCGCGGACAGTGGCGACCACGGCAGACAATTCCTGAATTTTGAGACTTCTTACGTGATTGGTGGTGTGAGGTTTTAACCGACATCACTACCACGTAAGAGAGTGCTCCCCCCCTAGACGAAGTAAACGCGAGGTTTTAACCGGCGTTGAATTTCAAAGCAGCTATTGCTTCTACGTCTGCCACTACCTCACTGCCATTAGACGAAGCGGAGAGAATACAGGATTAGTTCTAATTAGTCTAAGATGAAGTTGTAATTTACTGAAAAATAAAATAAAGTAAACAAACTCCATCAAACGTTGTGTTAAGGTCAAGAAAATAAATATTGTACAGGACTCTGGGAAGACTGAGCGTATCCCAGCTAGAGATTCCTTACAACATTTCAAACGAATACCGCTACATACTGACCTTGCAGTGCGAGCTGACAAAGTTCGTAATCGCACATCCAATGATAACAAAAGACGCACTCACAACAGCCAAAACATTAGTTGAACAATTTATACTCAAATACGGACACTTCAAATTCTTAAATCTGACAACGGGACAGAATTTACAAACGAGCTAATGGCAAACATATGTGCACTGCTCAAAATACAACAGAAATTTTCGACACCGTACCACCACCAAACGATAGGCTCACTAGAACGCAACCACAGAGTTTTGAATGAATGCCTACTGACATCGGCAAACGACGACGAATGGGATAAGTGGATTCCCTACTTCACTTTTACTTACAACACAATGCCACATGTTGACACGGGCTACACGCCATATGAATTAATATATGGGAAACTCCCAGGTTTACCCAATGAAGTAATAGAAAGTAACACAAAAATTTACAACTTTGAAAATTACGCCAACGAGCTAAAAGCGAGATTACGCTATGCCCACGAAAAGGCAAAACAAATGCTAATGAAAGCAAAACAAAAACGTACACTAACCGACTCAAAAACTAATACAAATACACTTAATGTAGAAATAGGAGATTTAGCTCTATTAAAAGTAGAAAATAGAAAAAAGAATGTGAATCCATATAAAGGACCATATAAAATACTAGATAAGTAGGAGTAAATTCATGAATAGAATATAATGGTACACCTAAGAAAGTACATAATAATCAATTAAAACCATACAATGTAATTTAAATTTATAATTAAAACTATCACAATATATAAGCAAAACAATGTAATTAGTAATCATAAATATATGTAATTATATCAAAACTACATAATTTATAATTTTAACTATACAATTAAAAACGCTACTATGTAACTTTAATAATAAGAAACAATTTATAAACAAACAATACCAATTAATAAGTAAATCATCTAACATAAGACGATTGTAATACAACACAAACCATATTTCCAGAAAAATTATTCGCTAACACCCCTAATTTTTCTCTTAAGGGTGAGGGTGTAATGTACCATACAAGTGTACACTGACGACCACACATCGTCATAAGCACAGCAGCAAGTCGCATATGCAAACAAACTGACAATAGCGCAGCGTACGCAATTGCACTCAATATCCAAATACGCTAGACCAGCATTTTGGGGGTGCAATAACACACGCTGCCTATATTGCAGCGCATGCATGTTAGACAGTGCAGTGACTTTAGCCCTGTACTTGCACTCAAAGTAATTAATATAAACAAAGACGATGATTCGTCAATGAATAATATCGGTAATCCGATACTTGAGACAAATTTCGGGAATATGATTTGTAACTAGTGTAAATAAGATAGATACATTTTATATTAGTTAGAATAAGAAAACAATAACAATTGAATGATATAAAAAGGCCAGCGAGCCACCAAATAAACCAGAATTAATCTGAACTTCTAAAACTGCAAACCTGCATTAGATTTCTCATTTCTTCTCTCAGTGCTCTGAACTAGGCTTAGTTACAGAACAGCACGAACAATAGCTTGGCCAACGGCACACTCTGCCGGTCATAATCTTTGCTGAGGGCGTCTTTCGCTTCGTGCTAGGCATTTATATTTTATAGTGCTCTTTTGCATCTATGCATTACATAGAATCTGCAAAAATGAATTGAATGCCGATCCAGCGTGACCAACTTTTACCCTACAATAGGAAACAAACGCGATTTATACTCGCGCTCTCACGAAAACACTGCAGAACTATCATAGGTATAATGACAGGCCATAATTTATTGGCGGCGCATGCACACAAGATAGGAATTACGGATAATGACGAATGTAGGAAATGTAAGGAGGTTGGAGTAAGGGAAACTCTAGAACATCTCCTTTGTATTTGTCCTGCATTATCAAAAACGCGCTTAAAATGCTTAGGAGTCCAACAATTTGGCAGATTGGAAGACATCTCAGGAAGAGCGCTGACAGCACTGCTTAAATTCGCAAAAAGCGTTGACATTCTACGAGATGTCTACTGGAAATCTGCATAAAGGTCAGACCCCATCTGGTATCGCTAGGGACCAATCGGTCTATGTGTGGCTTTAAGCCAGCCAGGTTAACCTAACTTAACCTAATAAAAAGTATCGAATGGAATTAGAATGGGTAAATTTAGGTATTATCATGCACCGACTTCTTTTTGATTGGCTCTGCTGAAGTTTCTCAAAGAGATAATTAGATGTTCTCGTGATAATCAGCTTGTGTAGAAAAATACAATTTCTAATCCGTAAGTAGTTCTCAATACTACAGCCAAGAACACATGGTTTCCAAGTTATATAGTCAAAGATACATTATCCAAACACATATAGTGTGGCATAGTTAAATACAACTTGTATTTTATGTAGGGAGTTTGAATCCAACTTACTATTGTTGCGAACATTCCTAGTCATGATGCAGTGTGGTTGCTGCGGCTAGGCCGCAGGAACGGTCGTGGTCCTCAACCCGCCACACTGCATCGGGTGGGGCAACACTAAAAAGAGAGAAAAGGCATCCAACTCACCATTTGCTTTTTTATTCAGCCGGGCATCCTCCTCCTCGATGTCAAGCGAGCCCGTCCCATCGCTTTCGCCTTAGCCTAACATTTAACATACAAATATTTATTTTTATAAACTACACCACATCTTACTCCTATACGGACGCCGTTTTTACAATTAAATACTCAGATTAATTTTAAAATATAATAATACGCTATTAAATTGAAGTTAAATTTTATATATACGAGTATATATATATATATATATATATATATATATATATATATATATATATATATACGAGTATATATATATATATATATATATATATATATATATATAAATTTATATATATATATATATATATATATATATATATATATATATATATATATATATATATATATATATATATATATATATATGATTATAATTACTTATCTTTAAGCTCGACGGGACGGGAGGGGCTTTCCTGTATGTTTTTTTCTTTATCCAGCTTTCTCGTGGACGCACTAATCTGACCGTTTTGTTCAATATGATATTTTTCTTTTATTTGCACCCAATAACGAGTTGTTGTACAACTCACAAAATTCTGTCTCTTTAGTCTTAAATAAAAAGAAATTGAAATCGTCTCCTTGATATATTTTTTCTTGACTTTTTGATCAATTCCACATTTTATTGTAAAAACATAATTTCACTTATAGAAAATATTTCACTTTTGTTGCATTTCCAAGATAAACTGTTTTACGAGGCGCCCCATATATTTTTTTACATTTCAGGTTCAATTTAACTTTCCTTCTAATTACACAACTTTCCTTTTTTTTTAAATTGGATTCGTCCCAAACACAACCAATCCTTATTTTCTAAAATATATCCAAACTTTCAAGTTCAGCTACGACCAGACAACCGACCATTCAAAAATTCTTTCCTCATCCCCGTCCTTTTTTCCAATTCTGAGACTCCTTCGCTATTCCCCCATTAACCGTTTCAGCGGTCAAGCCGCTCAGTCAGTCAACTTTTAAATTTCGACTAGTCTGAGGCAGCGCCAACTCTACCTCAGAATTTTCACTATACTTTGTCCGGCCGCATTCACCAGAAAAGCGGACAAATGGAAACAAGAAAAAGAAGGGGAGAAGCAAAACAGAAACAAACATACAGACGGTGGCGACTAAAAATATACGATCGCAACACTATATAAAAACTCTGAATAGCAAATTATCTGTACAACCAGCTGCTTAACCAACATTCTCCTAGTCTCGACAGTGTTGGCGAGATCCTACAGGCTGCGCCAAAATGTTGGTGTCGGTGCTTGTTGGTTTCTCGGAGAGCGTCCTTCACTTCCAGTAACGGGCGCGCGAAATACGTCAGCAGCGCAATTAAATGCCGCCAAAGCGACGAAAGTGACGCCAGCAGCGCAATCAAAAGCTGCTTACTCAACCGACACTCTTTTCCAATATAAAATATAAATGTAAGCAAAGGCGGAAACATATTAAGAAAAGAAACCCTCCACTTGTCGAAATGCACCAACGTCTCATTACTCACATTTCAGTTAGTTCATTTTCTCTTTCCCACTATATTTGTGCAACTTAAGTGCATCGACACTTGACCAAATTATTCTTTACGGCATTCGGGAAAAATTTAAATGCACCAACACCAAATGCAGGTTGTAATGCACTTTTAAACACTTCATGTAAGTGCACCTTAATGCATTCAAAAGGACTCCGTGTGATGCACCTTAATGCACCCAAGCACACAGACCGCCTTCACGAGTGATACCATGTGCGCAACAATTAAACGGCACACACTATCCCTCGACACTCGATACTCGTGCCACGACCGTCGCTCAATGCTTTCTCACGCCTTCGAGTTCGACGATATGACGGACAGTCATAAGAGCTGGCAGAACGACAGACAGACGATCTTGTTCCACATGTCTGCCGCACTGCAGACCATCTAATGCACTATATGGTCGCAAGTAAATAGAGCGCACCAATAGGGTACGTGCTCTACACTCGTGAAAGAGTATGCACTACAGGCATGCGCGTTGCACTTAGGGTAGGTAAATCATAGTTTAGATTCCATAAACTGTATAAGAGATTAGAATAAGTTTATTATAACACCCTAGGTTACTTATTAAATGTGAACTAACAAAATACATAGAAACATTCCCGATGCAAACGAAAGATGCAATAGAAGTTGCAAAAACATTCATTTAGTAGAGAAATTCATTTTACGCCGCGGAACTTTTAAAACACTAAAAAGCGACCAAGGCACCGAATTCAAAAATTAATTACTCACTTCCATATGCAAATTACTTGATATAAAGCACATAACTTCCACTCCCTATCACCATGAAACAATAGGTTCAATTGAACGCAACCACAGAGTCTTGAATGAATATTTATTATCATTCTCACTGGCTTCCTTATTACACTTTCGTTTACAACACCACCCCACACACAGATACTTACTATTCACCATTCGAACTCATCTTTGGGAAATTAGCAACATTCCGAAACGAAAAAATCAATAACAACCCAAAATTTTATAACTTAGAAAGCTATTTAACAGAACTTAGAACAAAAATTTTACATGCACAAGATTCAGCAAACAGAATGCTCGGGAAAGCAAAATGCACACGTAAACAAATTTATGATAAAACATGCAATAGTAGTAATTTTAAAATAGGTGATCTAGTCTTTTTAAAAACCAGCGACCAAAGAAAACATGTAAGCCCATATGAGGGACCATACAAAATAATTGAAAGAAACAATGTAAATTCTACTATACAAAAAAAAAACAAAACAAGAATAGTACATTACAATAATTTGAAAAAATTTATCTCAGCACATATTTAATTAAAAAAACTATACGAGTATATAAATATTATTACCTAATTAAAATACATTACTTTACATAAATAAATATATTCTTATCTAATTAATAAATAATTTAGAATATGTAAAACTCAGTGCCACAAACGCCTAGTACAATCTTAAAAATAATTTTATTCTTTGAAACAAAATCATTTTTCTCTGAAGGGTGAGGGTGTAATACGCTTTTAAACACTTCATGTAAATGCACCTTAATGCATTCAAAAGCACTCCGTGTGATGCACCTTAATGCACCCAAGCATAGACAGCCTTCACGAGTGATACCATGTGCGCAACAATTAAACGGCACACACTATCCCTTGTCTGTCATTCTCCCACGATTTGTTTATCGTTATGCGATAACAAGAAACGAGGATCGGACTGTCCAGACAGAGCTCGACACTCGATACTCGTGCCACAACCGTCGCTCAATGCTTTCTCACGCCATCTTGTTCGACGATATGACGGACAGTCATAAGAGCTGGCAGAACGACAGACAGATGATCTTGTTGCACATGTCTGCCGCACTGCAGACCATGTACTCCATCTAATGCACTATATGGTCGCAAGTAAATAGAGCGCACCAATAGGGTACGTGCTCTACACTCGTGAAAGAGTATCCACTACAGGCATGCGCGTTGCACTTAGGGTAGGTAAATCATAGTTTAGATTCCATAAACTGTATAATAGATTAGAATATGTTTATTATAACACCCTAGGTTACTTATTAAATAAAAACACAGGGGATGATCCCTCAAGATCCTGCTTACAAACTGAGCACTACTTCTTTTAATTCCTCGGCATTTCAAATAGAACTTGCCTTTTTATAATCATCATATGAACATTTGGGCAGTCCACTGACTTGCCACAACATATGAACATTTGGGCAGTCCACTGACTTGCCACAACATATGAACATTTGGGCAGTCTACTGACTTGCCACAACATATGAACATTTTGGCAGTCTACTGACTTGCCACGTACATAGGCAGCAACCAGAATGCCAATATAAACTGGTCCGGACTGACATAAAAATACAGACATATTATATTGCGATCCTGCCAGACCGAATCAGGAATTATAAGAAAACAAAAATCTAATCAAATCATAAGTTAATAAATAAAAATAAATTAAACACATTACTGGAATGAGGAAAGAAGAGTTTGATGCCATCTTCGAAAAGTGGGCAAAGCTATTGTCCCCACAAGAAGATAAACAAACTGCAAACACACTTCCGGTTGACGAATACAATCCAGGTTTACCACATCCCGATTGTCCGAAATACACACCACTAAGACTCGGACCAAAACCATTAACGATAGAAGAATATCGACTACGCCAGGAAAGTAACAAACCGAAGCAGTACCCGAAACAAGAGCCTAAGAAGAAAAAGTTAACAGGAGGCCGCACTGTACGACACCGCCACACCATCGCTCTACTATTGTTGTGAGTGAGAATCAAGCTACCTATGCGTAGTTGACTCACAGCACCGGCTCCTATTAAATTCATTAAGAACGCACATATTTTCAGGGTGCAAATATTGTAAATGAATAGTATTTATGCACTAATTATGATGTAAACTTTTAGGGTGTCACAGTTCCGCAGTCAAGCTGACGAGGGGCATTTAGAATGCACCGACGACACTTTTACTTGCAGTAGGTCAGTGGGCTTGAGCCACTGACACCAAATAACAAATGCGTAACTGGAACACCAGAAAAGTCAAGACGTAGACTGTAATGTTTATTTGTAAATAGTATATAAGAACTAGTATTTTTAAGAATAAAGCTCCCTTGTGATTTTGACTTCTAAACGAAAAGTGTCTGTGAGTTTTATTTGTAACAAAGTGATGCAGGTTTACAGGTTACCGCGACAGGACTTTCCAGAGGACGTCTCTCGCTGACAAGCAGATAAGGACCCCAACATTTTGGCGCAGCCGGTAGGATCCAACGTCGAGTGCCAGGAAAAGAGCACTCCTACGCGGGAATCCACCAACAGGAAACCATCATGATAACCATCCCAAAGGAGTTCAATGGAGGGAACAAAAATGGTGAGTATGCTTATAGTAGGACATTCTAGTATCTAAGTGAATTTTGTCGACGATTCTTCGGTGGCCGTGTGGGCGCTTTTGCGACGGTCATGCAGGAGAAGCAGCATCGGGGCTGATTAGCCGCTGCGGTTAGGTGACAATTGGTCGATCCAAAAGAAAAATTTTTACTTACGGTCAGGTTGTATAGGGTTATTCCACTGAGATTAGGCTCATACTTTTTAATACATTTTGTTTCAGCATTCTCGGGGGATGTGGAACGTGTCTGTTTATTCACGGATTTTGCGTTATTGAATTGCGAACTTGTGTATACCGGTTGGTTTGGTTCGGAAAGAACGTGCCACGGTATAGGGTTCGTACGGTTATGATAGGGGATTTGTGTTTGTTTGTCGGTAGGGACATTTATACGATTCAATTTATATTGTTTTGAAATCAAAATAACGATTGATTTAAATATTTGGCATTTTGAGTTTAGGGTATTAGGTGAAGAGGTGCAGACAACACGTGTTGTTGCATCAAAGATTTTGTAGTTCGGAAACTACAATTTGCGTAGCAATGTTGAAGATAACAGTTAAATGCTATTATTATGTGGCACATACGTTACGGGTTTATTTTTAAATATGGATTCAAATTTCCGAGAATGAATCAAGACACTTTTGCCGGTAAATCAAATTTCGGTTTTTACAAACATATGGCCTTTTCTATGGATGTATTAAAGATGGTGAGAGGAAAAAAGGGAGTATTGGTGAGGAAGTCAAGAACCAATTTGCATTGATGGAAGGACTTAATGGACGCCGGTAGACAGCGGAACTTTATGAGGGAAAACAAGTATAGCGGAATATGTATATAAAGATAGAATTTACGGTGGAATGTTTTTTTTAATAACTCTGTTTTGAATCATTAAGTAAGATCGAATAAAATATTGTAACAAGGTTTAACAATTATTGGATTTTTATTTGTAATTGGGATACGCCATCTGTTCTGGCATTTGGGATATGACGAAGGAAGCGCAAGGATTACTGCTGAGGCAGGAGCTAATTGGCGAAGCGATTGAAGAACTGGTCCGTAATTTTAAGAAAGACGGCAGGTTACGTAAGGACAACGTGTATTACCACAAGCGAATAACACAGTTGCAAAATCTGGGGAGAGAGTTCTACAATAATCACGGACTGTTGTTGCCTCACGCAGTTGAGTACGGCAAGGGAAAATATTTTGCGGAAAATTACGCAGACTACATAAATAGTCTGGTCAACGAATGGGCAGATACATTTAGTTCTGAATTAGAGGGACTAGGACCAGAGATTGTGAGTTTGGTTTCGCCAGACGAGGAAATAAGGAACAGATTGTAATCAATACAGTCAGAGGTGAAACTGTTTACTGGGAAAATAGTTGACCAGTTCGAAGCGAGTACGAGCAGGGAAGAAGCTCAGGAATTGTGGAGGCAGGCGAACGCCGGAGGCGCTGTGTCACCATTAGAAGTAGCGGATCAAGCCTTGACGGCAATCCAAAAAAGGACAGAAGAAAAGTTGTTCAAATTTCATGAGAAAACAGAAGATTTGAGAGCACAAAAAGAGTATCTCGAGAATAGGGTAAAGGAACTTTCTCGGAGATTGACGGAGACAGAGGAAGCAGCATCGCTGTTGGAAAAGGAGTGTGCGGAATTAAAAAGAGGACGGGTGACCAATAGCAACCCACATAGAAAGGAGAGATCAAAATCAGCATCGGCTGGATTTACACAGACAGTATTGACATTGCCTCCTGAAGTTCGCTGGCCGGAGTATTTAACACCAGAAGGGATAAGCCGCATGGTAAAGCCAAAATTAGTACTTAATGAAGAAAGGCAAGCGGAACTTTTGTTTGGCGCATCTGAAATCGGGGTCGAGCCTTTTTCTCCAGAACGTCCGGTAACTAATAAAAATAAGGGATATCCGCCAAAAGAGCCAGAAGCAGTAACGGTACAGGACAGGCCCAATACTGTGGACAGTATTTCGCCTGTACGAACAAACGATCGAAGACTAATTAGTTTGAGTCCGTCATTGGTCAATTACCTCTCAGATCCGGGAGAAGTGAATCTAGGAACCACCCACAAAGATAGCACTCAAGTTTTACCGGTCATAAGCAAAACAAAAATACGCAGAATGGGTATAGAGGAGATTTCAAAAACAGTGGCCAGGCTAGTACCTGTGTTTTCTGGTGCAGCTTCAGAAGATTTACGGTCAGAAGTTAACAGATTCATTCAAGGTTGTGAGCTTGCAAAGCGAAGCATAAGCCCTGATGAGTTGCAGGATTTCTTCGACTGTGTTAAGCAAAGATTTTTTGGAGACGCGTACAACCTTGTGTTGCCAAAGCAATTCGCCAGTGTGGACGAGCTTTACAGTCTTATAGGGAGAACTTATTTGAAGGAGAGAACTTTGGAGGACATAACCCAAGAAATAAGAATCGGGAAGCAGCTGGCAAGTGAAGACATACGTGCCTTTGCCAGGCGTTTAGAGTCACTTCAGATGATGGCCCAGGAAATAATCAGGAATAAGTACAATGGCATTGGAGATACAGCGTTATTACACGAAGTTGACGAGTCGGTGTTGACAACTTTCGTGGTGGGGCTCCGCAACTCCGTTCTAAAGATTCATATGCTGAATAGCAGGACAGGATCTCTGGAGGGATTAGTAGAGGAAGCGATTAGAGCACAAGTTCTCGTGGAACGGAGTACGGCTGGGTTAGGCGAGGTACACTTGTTGGAAAATAGACAGGACATGTTCACCGCCGCTGTCGTGAACAGAGATGGAAGTAATTACGTCCCAAACATATACAGAGGAGCATATAATCCCGGTGTCTCCGACAGCAGAGCCGCGAATCGGAGAAATCCGTACAGGGGGTTTGCACAGAGGGCACCCACATGTTCGTTCTGCCGTGAGCCAGGGCATACAAGGGATGAATGCGTTACACGCAAAAACACGCCTTACTGTTTGGAGTGCCAAACTTACGGTCATGAGACAAGTAGACAGTGCCAAGCAGACACGAAATGGGATCAAAGTAGAAGGCAGCCGGCTACGAGGCGCCCGGTTCTACCGTTCAGGGACAGCAGGGGTAACTTCAGTAGTCCCCGAGTTAATTCAACGGAAGGAATTAACCAAGGAAGAAATACTTTCTACACTGGGAATGGTCTGCGGCGACCAAATTGGAATTCTAGAGGTGAACAAAGGATAGGCAACACCCAACAGGGGTTGAAATGTTTCTCATGTGGACAGATAGGACATCGGGCAGCGGAATGCAGGGATAGACAATCCCAACAAAGGAACCAGGGAAACTTCTAGCGGCCCAGTCGAAGCCAATAGACTGGAAAGCCACAAGAAAGAGAGTAATAATTAGGCCGGAAGTAAGTGGGACTAGTAATGTAGGAACTACAGTCCAGGAGAAGGAGGAGCAAGAGGCTCTCCAGTATCACGAAGAGTTAGGGAATGGATACACGTCCATATTGGGAACAAAAGGAGGTTGATTCGCTATGAGCAGGATAGGTGATGCCTTCATCGAGATGCCCTGCGAGGAGGCGGTGAATGGAAAGCTAGTGCTATTAGTAGATTCAGGGGCGGACACTAGCCTCGTAAAATCTAGTGTTTTACGGAAGGGGCTAGACATTAATCAAATGGACTTAAGAACGCTTAACGGAGCGTTTGGAGGTTGCATTAGGACATTGGGGTCGCTCAAAATAGGGCACAGTAAAGTTAAGGATATAAGTTTTAGAGTGCATGCAGTGCAAGTGGATAGGAAAGGTATCCCGGCTGATGGGATAATTGGCCGCGATAATCTTTGGGGCCGCACCATACTGGATGCGCTCGACAAGCAGTGATCATTCTATGACAATAATAAGAATAGAATCCTTACTCTTCCAATAATGTCATGGCAGGAAAGAACCGTGACTAGGGTTAAGAAGTGTGGTATGGAGGTAATAAACGGAAGGTCAACCAGAGTAGTTACTATGCATGTAAATACGAAGCTTAGGACTGTTGTTTTGCACAAGCAGCAGCTAGCGGAGGGCGTATATATGGGGTAGACCATAACGCACGTTGACAAGGGTAAGGTGTACGTTTGTGTACTCAACGCCTCAGAAAAGGACTACTTGATGGATGAGGATTTTAGACCTAAGTTCACTAGTTACGATAATTTTAAGGAACCGAATTATGGATCGGTTAATCAGATTAAGCAGGTAGATATAAGGAAAAGAATGGAGAGAGTGCTAGAATCACTAAAGTTAGACCCAAGCGTGAATTCAGAAGAAAAGGCATCGATAGAAGCCATTTGTACGTCATTCCATGACATATTTTTGCTGGAAGGAGACCAGTTGACGTATACACCAGAGGTAGAGCATGAAATACCTACTAGAATGGATCAACCACCAATAAACCAGAAGCAATACAGATTGCCACAAGCTCACAAAGATGAGGTAAATAGGCAAGTGCAGGGAATGTTAAAAGATAACATAATTTCACCGAGTATCTCGCCTTGGAACTCACCAATAATTTTGGTACCAAAGAAGGGAGGTGCTCAGGGTCAGAAGAAGTGGAGAATGGTCGTCGATTTTAGGAAATTGAACGACGCCACTATCAAGCAGGTGTTCCCGATACCAAGGATAGAAGAGATTCTGGATCAATTGGGGCATAGTAGATATTTTTCTACACTTGATTTAGCGAGTGGCTACCACCAAGTTCTGGTGGATACCCAAGATAAGCAGAAAATCGCGTTCAGCACCGGTTTGGGGCATTATGAGTTTAATAGAATGCCGTTTGGATTAACAGGAGCACCGGCTACCTTCCAACGGCTAATGAACCATGTGCTAACAGGCTTGCAAGGGTTAGATTGTTTTGTGTATCTGGATGATATTGTAATTTATGGGAAGAACTTGCAGCAGCATTCGCAACGCTTGTGCAAGGTGCTCCAGAAATTACGAGAACACAATTTGAAATTGAACACGGAGAAGTGTCAATTTTTGCGAAAAGAGGTGGTTTATTTAGGCCATCGTTGCTCAGAGGCAGGAGCACTGCCTGACCCGCAGAAGGTGGAATGCATTAAGAATTTAGCGGTTCCAAGAAATAGAAAAGAAGTGCAAGCATTCCTAGGACTAGTGAACTATTATAGAAAGGTCGTGGAAGGACTAGCCGGAATAGCGTTGCCAGTGAATAAGTTGCTACGAAAAGAAGCAAAGTTCGAATGGACAGAGAGCTGTCAGCAAGCATTCGAGAGGCTAAAAGAAATAATTAGCTCGCCACCAATTTTGGCGTACCCCGACTTTGAGCAAACTTTTTTGTTGACCACTGATGCTAGCAATGAAGCATTAGGGGCAGTATTGTCACAAGGGGAAGTCGGTAATGACCGACCAATTGCATTCGCAAGCAGAGCGCTTAGCGACACGGAGAAGAGATACTCCACAATAGAAAAGGAATTTCTAGCCATAGTGTGGGCTACAAAGAATTTTAGGGCATATCTGCTAGGACGCCCATTTAAGATATATACTGATCACCAACCGTTGAGAGGCATAGCCAATTTGAAAGACCAAACGTCTAGGCTAGCCAGGTTCAGACACAAATTGTCTGAGTATGATTTTGAAATCATATACAAACCTGGGAAAAAGAATCTGAATGCCGATGCACTCAGCAGAGTACCTCAGGCACAGAAAGTATCAGTAGTGCAAACGAGGTCCAAAGCAAGGTCAGATAAGGAGAAGGCCGAGAGAATGCAAGAGGATAAAGTTGATGCTACAAGAGATGTTAGCAAGACGGGTGAAGATGCCCACGAACAAAGAGCCAGCAGTGTGGAATGGCTGGAGGATATAAAGGATATCCAGGCTGTGTTAAAGGGTTTCCACGATTCACCTCTAGGTGGACACCAGGGATTCTGGAAAACCCATGACAGAATTAGGCGAGTATACGGATGGAAAGGTATGCTCAAAGACATAAAAAAATATGTAAGAAGTTGCCCAAAGTGCCAGGCCAACAAAAGTTCAAGGCTAACAAAGATGCCAATGATATTAACTGACACACCAAAACAACCATTTGATAAAGTTCATATGGATATTGTAGGTATTTTACCTGAGACTGTTTCGGGCAATAAATACATCTTGACGTTCCAAGACGATTTCTCAAAGTATATAGCGTGCGTGGCTATACCCGATGCTGAAGCAAGTACTGTGGCCAAAGCATTCTTTGATGAAATCATAGCACGATACAACATACCTAAGGTTTTGATAACCGACAATGGTTCAAATTTCGTATCAAAACTATTCTCAGAAACGTGTAAAATGCTGGGAATCAAGAAGTTGCACATAACACCATATCATCCACAGGCGAATGGTTCATTGGAACGTAGTCATCGACCTCTGGCCGAGTACTTGCGCAGTTTTGCCAAAGAAGACGGCTCGAATTGGGATCAATGGCTAACCACTGCAATGCATGTACACAATAATACGGTACATGTAACAACGAAGCAAACTCCGTTTAGAAAGCTCTACGGGTTTGATTTCAACATGCCAGCGAATTTGAAGCGCAAATGTGCGCCTGAAATTCGACGCATGAGCGTTAACGCCAGGCAACGGAACTGCTGGTGAAGTAAGTTAATATACGAGTATGTATATATGTGTATAATATAAATAATGAATGTACGAATGTATATTTAAAGAAGTAAGTATTCTAGTTAAGAGGAATGGGTACGTGCGTATATTTTTGCAGATACTGCATTCGGCTATATGTAAATATACTCGTACATAGGTTTTTACTGTTTATTGATTAGGAAATTTAAATAAATGTATATGTTGGGATATAAAAAAAAAAAAAAATTATAGTTAATTGGGAAAATAACGTTAGTAATTAATTCTAGGTAATTTAAAGCGCCTCGAATGTATGTATGTAGCCATAAACGAGCTAATTACAGGATGGAAAATAGAATCGTTAATGGATATATACATATCGGGCTAGAAGTAAATTTAAATAAAAAGTAATTGTATGCGATGAAAGATATAGTCATGCAATGGACAATGTTTTCACATAAACGGGTTTATCTTAAATATTCTGGTTTATGTCAAGGGGCAATAGAATTTGCTCAGAATTGAAAAATTTAAAAAGATATGTAAGAGAGAAATGATATGAAAGGAATTATGAATTGTCTAAAGAAAAGAAAAAATAAATAATATATTTATCCTTTTATACTCGCTTATGAAAGATGGGCAACTAGTTCTGCCAAGAATTGATATACAATTTTTTTTGGGCTGCATATAATTTAATTAGAAAATAATTGTTATGTATGAAGCAAATTGTTGTAAATATTTGAGAAGGATTTAAAGTTTTAATGCCGCTAACAATTTAAAGAAAATTGTATCATAATTAATTACTAATATTTGTAAAGAAAACTGTTTTTATTGCTTATTTATAGTTTGGTTATTAAGACGTATTAGATATACGATATATAAATTTAAATAACACATAAAATTTACTATTTTCGTTAGCAAGAATATTAAAAATGAAATGAATGTAATAGCTAGTAAGAATAATTAAAACTCGGCAAGTCCGATAAGTTAAGCGTATTGTTTTTAGATATTCAGGCGTTGGTGAACAAACAAGGACATCTGGATGGTTCAATATGGTGCAGCATGAACCTGGAAGGGACTTCCTGCAGCGTCGAAGGCTGAGTAAGATTTTAACCAACATCCAGGAGACCAGTAGATGAAATGCAAGAATAGCGAACAAAAATCTGACTGAATAAGAAGACGTAGAAGAAGAGTGATCAGTAAGCCGCAAAGGATAACGATGATATCCAGAGATAATTTTTGGGTTGGAAGAAAATGAAAACGAAATTAGTGAGAATTCATTTTTATATGAAAGAGTGGAAGAGCTTCCAACTTCCCATGTGCGAAATGACTACGATTTAAGCTTATAAAAAATGGAGATGGTATCGGCCGAATAGAAGAGTCTCTATCTGACTAGTAAAAATCTAATAATACTTGAGTTTTAATGCATAACTGACGAAATGGCATGAAAAACACTAACATGTACGTTGTCCGTATAAAGAATCCAACGTGTCTGCCATTATTACATATATCAGTATGTATATTGTATTATTGTCTAGAATGAAGAAGAGATAAGTTTAGCCAAAACCCGAGGTTACTCCGAGAAACGGCTACAATAACATTAACAGCCACAACTACCATCGTTCAATTAGCTTCGCAGAATAATCTCCTGGCGCAAAAAATCGTTTTTAACCACGAAAATATCGAACATAACATAGCCAAGCTTTATCGGCTAAACTTCGTAACGATTTCTCCAATGAGAAAATATCCATTGTCACTCACTAAGCGAATATCGAATATTTATTTTGACTTCGTCAGAAGCGCACCTAGTCGCGCAAGCTTGCGTCATCTTTTTACGTACCGATCCAGAAAGAAGGGAGGGGTATGCAGAGTTCATCGAGGGACTTCACTCCGACAACGACGGTCGTCAAATGGACCAGCGGGTAGCAGAGGGCGCAGTATAATGTAAGATTTTATGTATAGAATAGAATTGTGTTATTGTTTAGGTTTTTGTATATACGCCAATGAGAAAAGAGTCAATGAAAGACCAAATTATAAAAAGGGGAATATAAAAAAATAATGATGGATAAAAATAAGAAAAAAATAAAAAACAAAAACAAAGTAAAGAAAAAATAAAAATAAAAGAAAGAAAACTACAAAAGAAAATAAAAGCTAGAGAAAAAAAAAATATATATATGGAAAAGAAAAGAATAAAAAAGGAAGAAAAAACCGTGATAGAACCCAAACAAGGCGATTTCATGGAAAAAATAAAACAAATTATATATATGTACTATAGAGTTAAATATATGCACATAATTGTTTACAGTGCAAGAAAAATATTGTAGAGATTTTATGGAAGTTAGTTGCACTAACTTCTTTTAGAAAGAGGGGAGGGATGTTGTGAGTTAGAATCAAGCTACCTACGCGTAGTTGACTCACAGCACCGGCTCCTATTAAATTCATTAAGAACGCACATATTTTTAGGGTGCAAATATTGTAAATGAATAGTATTTATGCACTAATTATGATGTAAACTTTTAGGGTGTCACAGTTCCGCAGTCAAGCTGATGAGGGGCATTTAGAATGCACCGACGACACTTTTACTTGCAGTAGGTCAGTGGGCTTGAGCCACTGACACCAAATAACAAATGCGTAACTGGAACACCAGAAAAGTCAAGACGTAGACTGTAATGTTTATTTGTAAATAGTATATAAGAACTAGTATTTTTAAGAATAAAGCTCCCTTGTGATTTTGACGAAAAGTGTCTGTGAGTTTTATTTGTAACAAAGTGATGTAGGTTTACAGGTTACCGCGACAGGACATTCCAGAGGACGTCTCTCGCTGACAAGCAGATAAGGACCCCAACACTATACAGAGAACTTATCTTAGCCACCACAAATGAAGACAAAATTCAAATTAAAAATAAACTAGCTGATGCTAGAAAAGAATATTAAAATTTATAATATATATATTATATAAATTAAAAACTTAAATTAACAAGAAATTACAATTAAATAAGTTATGTAAATTATATTAAATTCTAATATACAGAGATTTTTTTTTCTTCTCATAATATAAAGACAATATACTCGTATATATAAAAATGGGGAAAACTCAAAGCAAACAAGAAAATATTATTGTATCAAATAATAATAATGTAATTGCTGAGTATGTAATGACTAGAGGCGACTCTGTCATAATATTTACATTGATAGCCATATTTATTGTAATTTAATATAAAATAAACACTTATTACAAACCTATGTAATGAAACAGCTAAATAGAACAAATAATGTCTGATTCTACTGCTCAATTAAAAAAGATCTTAAGTAATTTAAAAAAGAGCCCAAAAAGAATATATTCATCAAATTATATATTAAACCTTAAAAATAATATAGAATTATTAAAAACAGCGTTTAAAAAAGAACTAGAATCACAAAAAGGTGAATCTCAAAAATTTGATTTTAAAACAAAATTTAACCAAATCCTATTTGAAATCGAAAAAATAATCAAAATGTCAACTTTCGATATACTTAATTGTTTAAAATTGGTACCTGATTTCTCAGGAAAGTATGACGATGCCAATAAATTTATAAATACCATAAAAATAATAGGAGACACTGTGCCAACTGATCAATCAGTAGTATTTTTCAATTTCGTGCTTAACACAAAAATTCCAAACCAAATACGACATAAAGTTGAATTATTATTATCAACAAAAACTCTCGCTAATCTAAAATCACCTAACACAATACTAGAAGAAATCACACGTGCACGACAAGGCAACCAAACAGTCACCAAATATGCTGAAAAACTTGAGATTCTAATAACAGAGCTCAACACTTTATAAATACAAAATATTGGTGAAGAAAATAAGCCAACAATATTAAAATCAAACGACCTGAAATAGCAAAGCCCTTGAATTCACTCTTAAAGAAAGGAAATACTTTTGTTTGGAGTTCACAGTGCCAAGAAGCTTTTCAAAAATTAAAACTTGCAATAACACAACCACCTGTACTCCAATCCCCAGATTTTAACAAAGAATTCGTACTCACAACTGATGCATCAAATTATGCATTAGGAGCAGTACTTTCCCAAGGTATCATTGGAAACGATTTGCCAATTTCATACGCAAGCCGCACTTTAAACAAGCACGAGGAGAAAAAGCCAGTTATAGAAACAGAATTATTGGCCATACATTGGGCAATAAGCCACTTTAGACCTTACTTATATGGCAATACATTCACAGTAGTAACAGACCACAGACCATTAGTAGCATTATTTTCACCCATCATCAAAATTAACTAGAATTAGGTTAGACCTAATGGATTATAATTTTAAAATAGAATATAAAAAGGCAGCATAAATACAAATGCCGATGCACTAAGTAGAATTAGATTAGACTCTAATATACTTAAGGATATGATACCTTCAGTTTTAATAACAACTAGAAGTAAAAATCAAAATAGGATAGAAAATGAACCCAACGATACAGAAGCAAATTCTATAATGGAGACTGGCCAACTCTTTATTTGGAATTGCATTTCAGTATCGGAAGTTCGAAAATTTAGAAAGTTAAAATTTATACAAGAAATTAAAAACGCGTCAAGGAAAAAGATAAGCTTATAAGATAAAAATAACAATAAAAGTTTGCCTAATATAAAAATCACCGACACAGAAATAGTAATGCAAATTAGCGATACTCCAAACTCGGACTTAGGTACAGTCTTGGAGAAACTAATCACTGTTTTACACAAGAAAAATATAGAAAATGTAGCGCTACAATCAAATGATATCTGTGGTCATAAGCAATAATCGCCTAAGTAGTAAACTATACTTTCGAAATAAATTACTTTTTACATGCAGAGGCTTTTTTGAAAAAAAATATAAAACAGTTTTAGAAAAAATGCAATGCAAAATCAAATATTTTTACCTGCACAATACTTAGGCCAAAAATAATAATGAAACTTCCTTTGTTTAGGAGAAAATAAATGAACATAAATAAAAATGGTTATGGCAAACGTAAAATATGAGATTGTAATGACTATGTTGACTTAGGATTTTATTGCAAATGAATGTTTTGTTTGTTGCCTAGCATATATTGAGTTAAGCAACTATTGTATATTTAAACTTACCAAGGCAAAGAGTTAGAGCACTTTAGGTAAGTAGTATTTTATTTAAAAAAAAAGTAATTTTGCAAATTCATTATTTTAAACTTAATTTCATTTTCAGAAAATTTAATTATGTAATTTCTATAATGAGAAAAAAACGTAAAAGATGTAAATATATATGTTATATTTATATATATATTTATACTTAATCTAAATCATTCTGCTTCTGATTCATCTTCTAAGTCTGGATGTATATCTGTAGAGTTGTTTGTTAACAAACTTTTATAAAAAGGATGAAAACATGGATTCACAAATGGTAGTAAATCAATGAGGTCCTTTTTCTTATTTGAGCTGATTTTAACATCTTCAGTTAGCACAGACAGGTCGCCTTTAGCTACTGAGGTTACACCACGTTTTAACAAATTTAATGTTTTAAAAGGAGCATCTAGATCTAATGTGGTTTTATAAAAAAATGTTTGCGAAATTTGCCTTTGTAAATCTTAGCCATCTTATATTTTTCCAAACGAATTTCTCCCCGTCTTGATTTGTAGTCCTCCACATAAACTTTATTTTTAACAGGAGAGAAAATTGGAAAAAATCCACTGCATTCATTTCAACGACGTTAAATGTATGTTTAGAACCCGCACACCTTATAAAATTGTACCAATCGTGTGGATGATGTATTTGAGCATCAGTTCTTTTCTTTTTTCTTTCTATCACAGAGTGATCCACATCACATTCCATGTGCGTGTGTCCAGGTTCTAAAAATTTATGATCAATAGTTTCTAAAGTCGTGTTAACTTCAAGAGCCAGTATGAACATTGCACATACAAATGAATTCTTATTTTGTCCCGAATCGCTGTAAAAGATTGCTTGATTAACTTGTGAAAGACTGTTTATAAACTTGAACAAGCACGATGCGATTTGGTTGCCGCCACGGGCAGATAGTGCCTCATGCCACATAAAGCAATGTGGGGTACCAGTTGTGCAGTCGTGAATAGTTAAATTATATGTCCAAAGTTGCCTTTTGTAGATACTTATTGAGGTTCTTAAGTACGGGGTAGGCAAACACTGCTGCAAATCAAAAGTATAGACTTTAACTGTGGGATCATTGGAAGCGGAGGCTTTATCATTCCTTTTAGACTCATATGCTAAATCTGCTTTACTTTGATGGGCTGAAAGCTCATTTTGTAAGTCATGTAGTAGGGTATTATCGGTTTCCTGTTTAGCAATACCAATTTTAGCACTGAATTTCTCGCATGTAGAACAAGTATCCAGCTTAGGTTTCTTAAATTTTATATTCATGGCTGTAAAATATTACTAAATTAAATAATCCTATGAGGTGATAAAGAACCTGCTTACTTTTAAAAATACTACTGTATGAGGAGATGCTTACTACATCGGATTTGTATTTATCGCAATACAAATTATACATTTGAGCCAGGGATATATCGGCATGTAAGTATTTGCAACTTGTATCCCTCCTGGTATAGTGACTTTCGTATTTTGGAAAGCTGTTTATGTGGTCCTTTACAAGTTCAATCTTATCATCTGTAAGTTTATTTTTTCCTCCACCTGATCCACGCAGATCAGAAAAGTCACTATCAGGATAACGTAATTTCTTTTTCAAAACAGTTTTAACGAAACTTGTACTCTCATCAAAGCATTGCAGGAAACATTTTTGGCATACCTGAACTCTTTGAGCTTGATACGCCACATAATAAGCAGCTCGGAACTTTCGGTCACGAGGCCGGGTGCTTGTCCAAATTTTGTTGTTTTTTTTGCTCTTGATGTCAACTAAGGAACCAATGAACAAAATTCTCTGATTGTACGTACCCAAAGACCAATATTTCTGAAAAATACTTCTTTGGAATGCAGGGGGTACCTTTGCCTTGCACTTCATGCGACAATCAAGCACAAGAGGTCTCAATTTTCTTTCCGGCACAACATCACCCTTTACATTTACGTATGCTTTTCCATGATTTCGCCTTCTGTATGCCTTTTTCCTAGAATAAGCTCTTTGAGTCGTAGTCGGGGCTCCGTTGAGTAGATCCTCATTTTCTATATCAGTACTATTCCCATCCTCATCGGAAACTGACGCTTCATAGTCGGGATCTTGATCCGAGTTATCACTGTCAAAATGGGGAACTTTATGTTGAGTTGATTTATCTTCCTCATTCTCACTGAGTAGTTGAGTATTTAAAACATTTGTAGATAAATCAGCCTCACTGCTATCTAAAAAAGACATGTGGCTACTTTCATCATAACCTATTTGTTTAAAAAATTTAAAAATTAAAGTAACTAAGGAATACATTTTGTTTTTTAACTATCACCTATTACATTTCCTTCGTATTCGATTTCATCCATTCTATGTTTGGTTATTAATTTATTTTTTAATGTTATTTAAATTTAACAAGAAGTATTTACTTTCAATTTCAATGGCACTTTTCTCTTTGAGATAATTCGTATAACTTCTGCACTAATCACACTAAACAGCTTAACCAAAATCATTTTAAAACGGTACCTTAATTATAATAACCTAGCTGCACTTTGCACAAAAACTGAGAGCATAAGTCATTCTCATTTTACGCTTATGTCCATATAGCTCTCCTAAAAACACATCAACAACAATGCATTAATAGCTTTTGTAGAGATAGTACATTACATTCAAACATTCTCAATTTGGAATAACGGCTTATCTTCACTTTAGCTCTTATATAAATTCTCTTGTTTATGCCAAACAATTAAAAATAAAAATGTGCAAAAACAACTTAAGTCGTTATAAGCCATTTTAATAAAACAATATTGTATGTGAACATTATCTTATGTATATTTTGGCTGCTATAGTAAATGTAATAGGGCTTCGTTGCGAGTTAAGCTAACATGTTTTTACTAATATTTAAAAAAATAATATAGTTAAAGAGATAGGGATTTTACGTAATTATAAAGTTTTATTAGTGGAATATGGTAGCATATATAACTCAATTCGTTTTTAAGTCTACTTAGGCGGTTATCGCTTGTGACCACAGATATATTTAAATGTCATGACAAAGAAAATTTAATGAGAACATATAATGAAATTCATATGAAAATAATAAAATCAGGACGGCAAACTTTTAAAATTCTCATTTATTACCCACCAATGACAGTGACAGAACACACTGATCAATTACGATTAATCAATGAGTATCACAATTCAAAGGTAGGAGGTCATATCGGTGTAAAACGAACAATTTGTAAACTAAAACAAAAATACGTATGGCGCGGTATGAACAAAATGGTCAAACATTTTATTCAAAACTGCGAAAAATGCTGTAAAAATAACACAACTCGCCACAATAAATAAGCTCTAGAGATAACACTTACACCAACAAGCCCATTTGAAATTATTCAAATCGACACTGTCTGTCCACTTAAAATTTCAAATGGATACAAATACATACTAACAATACAATGTGAACTAACAAAATACATAGAAACATTCCCGATGCAAACGAAAGATGCAATAGAAGTTGCAAAAACATTCATTTAGTAGAGAAATTCATTTTACGCCGCGGAACTTTGAAAACACTTAAAAGCGACCAAGGCACCGAATTTAAAAATGAATTACTCACTTCCATATGCAAATTACTTGATATAAAGCACATAACTTCCACTCCCTACCACCATGAAACAATAGGTTCAATTGAACGCAACCACAGAGTCTTGAATGAATATTTATTATCATTCTCAGGCACTGGTGATTGGGAAAACTGGCTTCCTTATTACACTTTCGTTTACAACACCACCCCACACACAGATACTAACTATTCACCATTCGAACTCATCTTTGGAAAATTAGCAACATTCCGAAACGAAAAATCAATAACAACCCAAAATTTTATAACTTAGAAAGCTATTTAACAGAACTTAGAACAAAAATTTTACATGCACAAGATTCAGCAAACAGAATGCTCGGGAAAGCAAAATGCACACGTAAACAAATTTATGATAAAACATGCAATAGTAGTAATTTTAAAATAGGTGATCTAGTCTTTTTAAAAACCAGCGACCAAAGAAAACATGTAAGCCCATATGAGGGACCATACAAAATAATTGAAAGAAACAATGTAAATTCTACTATACAAAAAAAAAACAAAACAAGAATAGTACATAACAATAATTTTAAAAAAATTTATCTCAGCACATATTTAATTAAATAAACTATACGAGTATATAAATATTATTACCTAATTAAAATACATTACTTTACATAAATAAATATATTCTTATCTAATTAATAAATAATTTAAAATATGTAAACCTCAGTGCCACAAACGCCTAGTACAATCTTAAAAATAATTTTATTCTTTGAAACGAAATCATTTTTCTCTAAAGGGTGAGGGTGTAATACACTTTTAAACACTTCATGTAAATGCACCTTAATGCATTCAAAAGCACTCCGTGTGATGCACCTTAATGCACCCAAGCATAAAGACAGCCTTCACGAGTGATACCATGTGCGCAACAATTACACGGCACACACTATCCCTTGTCTGTCATTCTCCCACGATTTGTTTATCGTTATGCGATAACAAGAAACGAGGATCGGACTGTCCAGACACAGCTCGACACCGATACTCGTGCCACAACCGTCGCTCAATGCTTTCTCACGCCATCTTGTTCGACGATATGACGGACAGTCATAAGAGCTGGCAGAACGACAGACAGATGATCTTGTTGCACATGTCTGCCGCACTGCAGACCATGTACTCCATCTAATGCACTATATGGTCGCAAGTAAATAGAGCGCACCAATAGGGTACGTGCTCTACACTCGTGAAAGAGTATGCACTACTGGCATGCGCGTTGCACTTAGGGTAGGTAAATCATAGTTTACATTCCATAAACTGTATAATAGATTAGAATAAGTTTATTATAACACCCTAGGTTACTTATTAAATAAAAACACAGGGGATGATCCCTCAAGATCCTGCTTACAAACTGAGCACTACTTCTTTTAATTCCTCGGCAGTTCAAATAGAACTTGCCTTTTTATAATCATCATATGACCATTTGGGCAGTCCACTGACTTGCCACAACATATGAACATTTGGGCAGTCCACTGACTTGCCACAACATATGAACATTTGGGCAGTCTACTGACTTGCCACAACATATGAACATTTGGGCAGTCTACTGACTTGCCACGTACATAGGCAGCAACCAGAATGCCAATATAAACTGGTCCGGACTGACATAAAAATACAGACATATTATATGGCGATCCTGCCAGACCGAATCAGGAATTATAAGAAAACAAAAATCTAATCAAATCATAAGTTGGAAACTAAAAATAAATTAAACACATTACTGGAATGAGGAAAGAAGAGTTTGATGCCATCTTCGAAAAGTGGGCAAAGCTATTGTCCCCACAAGAAGAAAAACAAACTGCAAACACACTTCCTGCTGACGAATACAATCCAGGTTTACCACATCCCGATTTTCCGAAATACACACCACTAAGACTCGGACCAAAACCATTAACAATAGAAGAATATCGACTACGCCAGGAAAGTAACAAACCGAAGCAGTACCCGAAACAAGAGCGTAAGAAGAAAAAGTGCACAGGAGACCGCACTGTACGACACCGCCACACCATCCCTCTACTATACAGAGAACTTATCTTAGCCACCACAAATGAAGACAAAATTAAAATTAAGAATAAACAAGCTGATAAAAATATTAAAATTTATAATATATATATTATATAAATTAAAAACTTAAATTAGCAAGAAATTACAATTAAATAAGTTATGTAAATTATATTAAATTCTAATATACAAACATTTTTTTTTCTTCTCTTTTATACATAAATAAAAGACAATATACTCGTATATATAAAAATGGGGAAAACTCAAAGCAAACAAGAAAATATTATTGTATCAAATAATAATAATGTAATTGCTGAGTATGTAATGACTAGAGGCGACTCTGTCATAATATTTACATTGATAGCCATATTTATTGTAATTTTATATAAAATAAACACTTATTACAAAACTATGCAATGAAACAACTAAATAGAACAAATAATGTCTGATTCTACAGCTGTATTAAAAAAGATCTTAAGTAATTTAAAAAACAGCCCAAAAAGAATATATTCATCAAATTATATATTAAATCTTAAAAATAATATAGAATTATTAAAAACTGCGTTTAAAAAAGAACTAGAATCACAAAAAGATGAATCTCAAAAATTTGATTTTAAAACAAAATTTAACCAAATCCTATTTGAAATCGAAAAAATAATCAAAATGTCAACTTTCGATATACTTAATTGTTTAAAATTGGTACCTGATTTCTGAGGAAAGTATGACGATGCCAATCAATTTATAAACACCATAAAAATAATAGGAGACACTGTGCAAACTGATCAATCAGTAGTATTTTTCAATTTCGTGCTTAACACAAAAATTCCAAACCAAATACGACATAAAGTTGAATTATTATTATCAACAAAAACTCTCGCTAATCTAATACTAACACTAGAGAAAATTTTCAAAACAAAAAAATCACCTAACACAATACTAGAAGAAATCACACGTGCACGACAAGGCAACCAAACAGTCACCAAATATGCTGAAAAACTTGAGACTCTAATAATAGAGCTCAACACTTTATAAATACAAAATATTGGTGAAGAAATAAGCCAACAATATTAAAATCAAACGACCTGATAGCATTCAATGCTTTCAAAAACGGATTTAAGAACCAGACTACGGTACAGACAATAACCGCAAGCAGGGTAAAAAAGTTCCAAGAAGCGATACAAATCGCAGAAGAAGCTGACGGAAATAATGAAAGCAGAGTATTAGCTTTCAACGCACGTCAACAATGGAACAATCGGGCACCACATAGATTCCAACACCAACAAGGACGAGGCTATTCTAATAACAACAGACGACCAAACAACTATCGTCAAAATCATCAACATTTTAACAATCAGGCACCCCGATATCAAAACCCCCGTAGGACGAATCAACAGCAAGACTGGTACCAACAACGTACTAACCAAAATACTAACTACAACCGAAACGACAACAGCAACCGAGCAAGATATGGCAATAGGCCAAACAATAGAGGAGTATACACCGTACAAGGTGAAGACATAGAGTCTAGCTTAAATTATGAGGGAAACTCCAATCGCCCCGACAACGAACAATAAAGACAAAATGTTGCTCGGGGAAAACAAAATTAAAAACATATAAATTATCAATTAACAATAGTATAAGCAATTACATTAAATTAAATTATAAGAATTACCACCTAACATTTCTGGTCGATACTGGTGCTGACATTTCGCTAGTAAAAATAACTAGCACACAAAATGAATTTTTCTCAGAAGACAATTCATGCACAATAACTGGCATAAATGAAACGAATACCACCACAATTGCAATTTACGTTTCCAACTATCTAATAAACAGCTAGTACATGAATTCCATGCAGTAGACGAAAATTTCCCAATTATAGCTGATGGAATATTAGGCAGAGATTTCTTACAAGCATTTGAAACAAAAAGTGACTATGGCAACACTCTCCTTATTTGTTAACAATTCTGAGTACGTATTGGATATGCAAAGAAAAATATATACCATACCACCCCGAAGCGAACTAGTCCACCCCATAAATATTAAATTAACAAAAGAAAGTCTCGTATGCAGCAAAAATTTTAACGAAAACTTATTTATAGCAAACACTATAATACCAGCAAAAGGAGTGAAACACATACGCATACTAAACATTTCAAACGAAACACAAACATTAGAAAATTTTGATTTAGAAGTGAAACCACTTCATTTATTCAACATCATTCTCAAACCAATACAAAATCAACGCCAGAAAGATTGACTAATTTAAACTCTCAATTTCTTTCCCTGATCAGGAAGCTAACAAAACAGTTGCTGACATATGTAAAAATTTTCAAGATATCTTTCACTTAGATACTGACAAACTCACATGCAATAATTTCTATAAACAGAAACTACACCATTCAGACAAATCACCCGTATACATAAAAAATTACAGACTTCGACAAACACAGCCATCCGAAATAAGTGAACAAGTACATGCAAAGATGGCATAATAGAACCATCTGTAAGCCCTTACAATTCCCCAGTACCGAAAAAGAGTACAAACGACACAAAAAAATGGAGACTTGTAGTAGACTACAGACAACTGAACAAAAAACTTACAAACGACAAATTTCCACTAACAAGACTCGATGATGTACTCGACGTCATGGGAAGAGCAAAATATTTTTCAACTCTCGACATGACTAGCTCATTCCACCAAATAGAATTGGAAAAATCTTCAAGACCGTTAACCGCATTCTCAACAAACAATGGACACTTCCAATTGAAAAGAGTTTCCAACACATGCTTACCATAGCACTTAAAGGATTAAATAGTGATGCATTTCTATACGTGGATGACATCATAGCATTTGGATGCTCTTTACAACACCACAACACAAATCTCACTAAAGTCTTTGAAAGATATATTTTAAAACTAAACCCTCAAAAATGTAATTTTTTACAGCCAGAAGTCATTTATTTAGGACACTTAATTACAGCAAACGGTGTAACAACCGATCCGCAAAAATGCAAATCCGTTGAAAAATATCCTGCACCCACCAACGCACACGAAGTAAGAAGATTCGTTGCATTCTGCAACTACTACCGACGCTTTGTCAAAAATTTCGCCGAAATAGCAAAGCCCTTCAATTCACTCTTAAAGAAAGGAAATACTTTTGTTTGGAGTTCAGAATGCGAAGAAGCTTTTCAAAAATTAAAACTTTGCAATAACACAACCACCTGTACTCCAATACCCAGATTTTAACAAAGAATTCGTACTCACAACTGATGCATCAAATTATGCATTAGGAGCAGTACTTTCCCAAGGTATCATTGGAAACGATTTGCCAATTTCATACGCAAGTCGCACTTTAAACAAGCACGAGGAGAAAAAGCCAGTTATAGAAACAGAATTATTGGCCATACATTGGGCAATAAGCCACTTTAGACCTTACTTATATGGCAATACATTCACAGTAGTAACAGACCACAGACCATTAGTAGCATTATTTTCACCCATCATCAAAATTAACTAGAATTAGGTTAGACCTAATGGATTATAATTTTAAAATAGAATATAAAAAAGGCAGCATAAATACAAATGCCGATGCACTAAGTAGAATTAGATTAGACTCTAATATACTTAAGGATATGATACCTTCAGTTTTAATAACAACTAGCAGTAAAAATCAAAATAGGATAGAAAATGAACCCAACGATACAGAAGCAAATTCTATAATGGAGACTGGCCAACTCTTTATTTGGAATTGCATTTCAGTATCGGAAGTTCGAAAATTTAGAAAGTTAAAATTTATACAAGAAATTAAAAACGCGTCAAGGAAAAAGATAAGCTTATAAGATAAAAATAACAATAAAAGTTTGCCTAATATAAAAATCACCGACACAGAAATAGTAATGCAAATTAGCGATAATCCAAACTCGGACTTAGGTACAGTCTTGGAGAAACTAATCACTGTTTTACACAAGAAATATATAGAAAATGTAGCGCTACAATCAAATGATATCTGTGGTCATAAGCAATAATCGTCTCGTAAACTATACTTTCGAAATAAATTACTTTTTACATGCAGAGGCTTTTGTGAAAAAAAATATAAAACAGTTTTATAAAAAATGCAATGCAAAATCAAATATGTTTACCTGCACAATACTTAGGCCAAAAATAATAATGAAACTTCCTTTGTTTAGGAGAAAATAAATGAACATAAATAAAAATGGTTATGGCAAACGTAAAATATGAGATTGTAATGACTATGTTGACTTAGGATTTTATTGCAAATTAATGTTTTGTTTGTTGCCTAGCATATATTGAGTTAAACAACTATTGTATATTTAAACTTACCAAGGCAAAGAGTTAGAGCACTTTAGGTAAGTAGTATTTTATTTAAAAAAAAAAGTAATTTTGCAAATTCATTATTTTAAACTTAATTTCATTTTCAGAAAATTTAATTATGTAATTTCTATAATGAGAAAAAAACGTAAAAGATGTAAATATATATGTTATATTTATATATATATTTATACTTAATCTAAATCATTCTGCTTCTGATTCATCTCCGACTAAGTCTGGATGTATATCTGTAGAGTTGTTTGTTAACAAACTTTTATAAAAAGGATGAAAACATGGAATCACAAATGGGAGTAAATCAATGAGGTCCTTTTTCTTATTTGAGCTGATTTTAACATCTTCAGTTAGCACAGACAGGTCGCCTTTAGCTACTGAGTTTACACCACGTTTTAACAAATTTAATGTTTTAAAAGGAGCATCTAGATCTAATGTGGTTTTATAAAAAATTTGCCTTTGTAAATCTTAGCCATCTTATATTTTTCCAAACGAATTTCTCCCCGTCTTGATTTGTGGTCCTCCACATAAACTTTATTTTTAACAGGAGAGAAAATTTGAAAAAATCCACTGCATTAATTTCAACGACGTTAAATGTATGTTTAGAACCCGCACACCTTATAAAATTGTACCAATCGTGTGGATGATGTATTTGAGCATCAGTTCTTTTATTTTTTTCTTTCTATCACAGAGTGATCCACATCACATTCCATGTGCGTGTGTCCAGGTTCTAAAAATTTATGATCATTAGTTTCTAAAGTCGTATTAACTTCAAAAGCCAGTATGAACATTGCACATACGAATGAATTCTTATTTTGTCCCGAATCGCTGTAAAAGATTGCTTGATTAACTTGTGAAAGACTGTTTATAAACTTGAACAAGCACGATGCGATTTGGTTGCCGCCACGGGCAGATAGTGCCTCATGCCACATAAAGCAATGTGGGGTACCAGTTGTGCAGTCGTGAATAGTTAAATTATATGTCCAAAGTTGCCTTTTGTAGATACTTATTGAGGTTCTTAAGTACGGGGTAGGCAAACATTGCTGCAAATCAAAAGTATAGACTTTAACTGTGGGGTCATTGGAAGCGGAGGCTTTATCATTCCTTTTAGACTCATATGCTAAATCTGCTTTACTTTGATGGGCTGAAAGCTCATTTTGTAAGTCATGTAGTAGGGAATTATCGGTTTCCTGTTTAGCAATTCCAATTTTAGCACTGAATTTCTCGCATGTGGAACAAGTATCCAGCTTAGGTTTCTTAAATTTTATATTCATGGCTGTAAAATATTACTAAATTAAATAATTCTATGAGGTGATAAAGAACCTGCTTACTTTTAAAAATACTACTGTATGAGAAGATGCTTACTACATCGGATTTGTATTTATCGCAATACAAATGATACATTTGAGCCAGGGATATATCGGCATGTAAGTATTTGCAACTTGTATCTCTCCTGGTATAGTGACTTTCGTATTTTGGAAAGCTGTTTATGAGGTCCTTTACAAGTTCAATCTTATCATCTGTAAGTTTATTTTTTCCTCCACCTGATCCACGCAGATCAAAAAAGTCACTATCAGGATAACGTAATTTCTTTTTCAAAACAGTTTTAACGAAACTGGTACTCTCATCAAAGCATTGCAGGAAACATTTTTGGCATACCTGAACTCTTTGAGCTTGATACGCCACATAATAAGCAGCTCGGAACTTTCGGTCACGAGGCCGGGTGCTTGTCCAAATTTTGTTGTTTTTTTTGCTCTTGATGTCAACTAAGGAACCAATGAACAAAATTCTCTGATTGTACGTACCCAAAGACCAATATTTCTGAAAAATACTTCTTTGGAATGCAGGGGGTACCTTTGCCTTGCACTTCATGCGACAATCAAGCACAAGAGGTCTCAATTTTCTTTCCGGCACAACATCACCCTTTACATTTACGTATGCTTTTCCATGATTTCGCCTTCTGTATGCCTTTTTCCTAGAATAAGCTCTTTGAGTCGTAGTCGGGGCTCCGTTGAGTAGATCCTCATTTTCTATATCAGTACTATTCCCATCCTCATCGGAAACTGACGCTTCATAGTCGGGATCATGAACCGAGTTATCACTGTCAAAATGGGGATCTCTATGTTGAGTTGATTTATCTTCCTCATTCTCACTGAGTAGTTGAGTATTTAAAACATTTGTAGATAAATCAGCCTCACTGCTATCTAAAAATGACATGTGGCTACTTTCATCATAACCTATTTGTTTAAAAAATTTAAAAATTAAAGTAACTAAGGAATACATTTTGTTTTTTAACTATCACCTATTACATTTCCTTCGTATTCGATTTCATCCATTCTATGTTTGGTTATTAATTTATTTTTTAATGTTATTTAAATTTAACAAGAAGTATTTACTTTCAATTTCAATGGCACTTTTCTCTTTGAGAGAATTCGTATAACTTCTGCACTAATCACACTAAACAGCTTAACCAAAATCATTTTAAAACGGTACCTTAATTATAATAACCTAGCTGCACTTTGCACAAAAACTGAGAGCATAAGTCATTCTCATTTTACGCTTATGTCCATATAGCTCTCCTAAAAACACATCAACAACAATGCATTAATAGCTTTTGTAGAGATAGTACATTACATTCAAACATTCTCAATTTGGAATAACGGCTTATCTTCACTTTAGCTCTTATATCAATTCTCTTGTTTATGCCAAACAATTAAAAATAAAAATGTGCAAAAACAACTTAAGTCGTTATAAGCCATTTTAATAAAACAATATTGTATGTGAACATTATCTTATGTATATTTTGGCTGCTATAGTAAATGTAATAGGGCTTCGTTGCGAGTTAAGCTAACATGTTTTTACTAATATTTTAAAAAATAATATAGTTAAAGAGATAGGGATTTTACGTAATTATAAAGTTTTATTAGTGGAATATGGTAGCATATATAACTCAATTCGTTTTTAAGTCTACTTAGGCGGTTATCGCTTGTGACCACAGATATATTTAAATGTCATGACAAAGAAAATTTAATGAGAACATATAATGAAATTCATATGAAAATAATAAAATCAGGACGGCAAACTTTTAAAATTCTCATTTATTACCCACCAATGACAGAACACACTGATCAATTACGATTAATCAATGAGTATCACAATTCAAAGGTAGGAGGTCATATCGGTGTAAAACGAACAATTTGTAAACTAAAACAAAAATACGTATGGCGCGGTATGAACAAAATGGTCAAACATTTTATTCAAAACTGCGAAAAATGCTGTAAAAATAACACAACTCGCCACAATAAATAAGCTCTAGAGATAACACTTACACCAACAAGCCCATTTGAAATTATTCAAATCGACACTGTCGGTCCACTTAAAATTTCAAATGGATACAAATACATACTAACAATACAATGTGAACTAACAAAATACATAGAAACATTCCCGATGCAAACGAAAGATGCAATAGAAGTTGCAAAAACATTCATTTAGTAGAGAAATTCATTTTACGCCGCGGAACTTTTAAACACTTAAAAGCGACCAAGGCACCGAATTTAAAAATGAATTACTCACTTCCATATGCAAATTACTTGATATAAAGCACATAACTTCCACTCCCTACCACCATGAAACAATAAGTTCAATTGAACGCAACCACAGAGTCTTGAATGAATATTTATTATCATTCTCAGACACTGGTGATTGGGAAAACTGGCTTCCTTATTACACTTTCGTTTACAACACCACCCCACACACAGATACTAACTATTCACCATTCGAACTCATCTTTGGAAAATTAGCAACATTCCGAAACGAAAAATCAATAACAACCCAAAATTTTATAACTTAGAAAGCTATTTAACAGAACTTAGAACAAAAATTTTACATGCACAAGATTCAGCAAACAGAATGCTCGGGAAAGCAAAATGCACACGTAAACAAATTTACGATAAAACATGCAATAGTAGTAATTTTAAAATAGGTGATCTAGTCTTTTTAAAAACCAGCGACCAAAGAAAACATGTAAGCCCATATGAGGGACCATACAAAATAATTGAAAGAAACAATGTAAATTCTACTATACAAAAAAAAAACAAAACAAGAATAGTACATAACAATAATTTTAAAAAAATTTATCTCAGCACATATTTAATTAAATAAACTATACGAGTATATAAATATTATTACCTAATTAAAATACATTACTTTACATAAATAAATATATTCTTATCTAATTAATAAATAATTTAAAATATGTAAACCTCAGTGCCACAAACGCCTAGTACAATCTTAAAAATAATTTTATTCTTTGAAACGAAATCATTTTTCTCTAAAGGGTGAGGGTGTAATACACTTTTAAACACTTCATGTAAATGCACCTTAATGCATTCAAAAGCACTCCGTGTGATGCACCTTAATGCACCCAAGCATAAAGACAGCCTTCACGAGTGATACCATGTGCGCAACAATTACACGGCACACACTATCCCTTGTCTGTCATTCTCCCACGATTTGTTTATCGTTATGCGATAACAAGAAACGAGGATCGGACTGTCCAGACACAGCTCGACACCGATACTCGTGCCACAACCGTCGCTCAATACTTTCTCACGCCATCTTGTTCGACGATATGACGGACAGTCATAAGAGCTGGCAGAACGACAGACAGATGATCTTGTTGCACATGTCTGCCGCACTGCAGACCATGTACTCCATCTAACGCACTATATGGTCGCAAGTAAATAGAGCGCACCAATAGGGTACGTGCTCTACACTCGTGAAAGAGTATGCACTACTGGCATGCGCGTTGCACTTAGGGTAGGTAAATCATAGTTTACATTCCATAAACTGTATAATAGATTAGAATAAGTTTATTATAACACCCTAGGTTACTTATTAAATAAAAACACAGGGGATGATCCCTCAAGATCCTGCTTACAAACTGAGCACTACTTCTTTTAATTCCTCGGCAGTTCAAATAGAACTTGCCTTTTTATAATCATCATATGACCATTTGGGCAGTCCACTGACTTGCCACAACATATGAACATTTGGGCAGTCCACTGACTTGCCACAACATATGAACATTTGGGCAGTCTACTGACTTGCCACAACATATGAACATTTGGGCAGTCTACTGACTTGCCACGTACATAGGCAGCAACCAGAATGCCAATATAAACTGGTCCGGACTGACATAAAAATACAGACATATTATATGGCGATCCTGCCAGACCGAATCAGGAATTATAAGAAAACAAAAATCTAATCAAATCATAAGTTGGAAACTAAAAATAAATTAAACACATTACTGGAATGAGGAAAGAAGAGTTTGATGCCATCTTCGAAAAGTGGGCAAAGCTATTGTCCCCACAAGAAGAAAAACAAACTGCAAACACACTTCCTGCTGACGAATACAATCCAGGTTTACCACATCCCGATTGTCCGAAATACACACCACTAAGACTCGGACCAAAACCATTAACGATAGAAGAATATCGACTACGCCAGGAAAGTAACAAACCGAAGCAGTACCCGAAACAAGAGCGTAAGAAGAAAAAGTGCACAGGAGACCGCACTGTACGACACCGCCACACCATCCCTCTACTATACAGAGAACTTATCTTAGCCACCACAAATGAAGACAAAATTAAAATTAAGAATAAACAAGCTGATAAAAATATTAAAATTTATAATATATATATTATATAAATTAAAAACTTAAATTAGCAAGAAATTACAATTAAATAAGTTATGTAAATTATATTAAATTCTAATATACAAACATTTTTTTTTTTCTTCTCTTTTATACATAAATAAAAAGACAATATACTCGTATATATAAAAATGGGGAAAACTCAAAGCAAACAAGAAAATATTATTGTATCAAATAATAATAATGTAATTGCTGAGTATGTAATGACTAGAGGCGACTCTGTCATAATATTTACATTGATAGCCATATTTATTGTAATTTTATATAAAATAAACACTTATTACAAAACTATGTAATGAAACAGCTAAATAGAACAAATAATGTCTGATTCTACAGCTGTATTAAAAAAGATCTTAAGTAATTTAAAAAACAGCCCAAAAAGAATATATTCATCAAATTATATATTAAATCTTAAAAATAATATAGAATTATTAAAAACTGCGTTTAAAAAAGAACTAGAATCACAAAAAAATGAATCTCAAAAATTTGATTTTAAAACAAAATTTAACCAAATCCTATTTGAAATCGAAAAAATAATCAAAATGTCAACTTTCGATATACTTAATTGTTTAAAATTGGTACCTGATTTCTGAGGAAAGTATGACGATGCCAATAAATTTATAAACACCATAAAAATAATAGGAGACACTGCCAACTGATCAATCAGTAGTATTTTTCAATTTCGTGCTTAACACAAAAATTCCAAACCAAATACGACATAAAGTTGAATTATTATTATCAACAAAAACTCTCGCTAATCTAATACTAACACTAGAGAAAATTTTCAAAACAAAAAAATCACCTAACACAATACTAGAAGAAATCACACGTGCACGACAAGGCAACCAAACAGTCACCAAATATGCTGAAAAACTTGAGACTCTAATAATAGAGCTCAACACTTTATAAATACAAAATATTGGTGAAGAAATAAGCCAACAATATTAAAATCAAACGACCTGATAGCATTCAATGCTTTCAAAAACGGATTTAAGAACCAGACTACGGTACAGACAATAACCGCAAGCAGGGTAAAAAAGTTCCAAGAAGCGATACAAATCGCAGAAGAAGCTGACGGAAATAATGAAAGCAGAGTATTAGCTTTCAACGCACGTCAACAATGGAACAATCGCGCACCACATAGATTCCAACACCAACAAGGACGAGGCTATTCTAATAACAACAACTATCGTCAAAATCATCAACATTTTAACAATCAGACACCCCGATATCAAAACCCCCGTAGGACGAATCAACAGCAAGACTGGTACCAACAACGTACTAACCAAAATACTAACTACAACCGAAACGACAACAGCAACCGAGCAAGATATGGCAATAGGCCAAACAATAGAGGAGTATACACCGTACAAGGTGAAGACATAGAGTCTAGCTTAAATTATGAGGGAAACTCCAATCGCCCCGACAACGAACAATAAAGACAAAATGTTGCTCGGGGAAAACAAAATTAAAAACATATAAATTATCAATTAACAATAGTATAAGCAATTACATTAAATTAAATTATAAGAATTACCACCTAACATTTCTGGTCGATACTGGTGCTGACATTTCGCTAGTAAAATAACTAGCACACAAAATGAATTTTTCTCAGAAGACAATTCATGCACAATAACTGGCATAAATGAAACGAATACCACTACAATTGCAATTTACGTTTCCAACTATCTAATAAACAGCTAGTACATGAATTCCATGCAGTAGACGAAAATTTCCCAATTATAGCTGATGGAATATTAGGCAGAGATTTCTTACAAGCATTTGAAACAAAAAGTGACTATGGCATCACTCTCCTTATTTGTTAACAATTCTGAGTACGTATTGGATATGCAAAGAAAAATATATACCATACCACCCCGAAGCGAACTAGTCCACCCCATAAATATTAAATTAACAAAAGAAAGTCTCGTATGCAGCAAAAATTTTAACGAAAACTTATTTATAGCAAACACTATAATACCAGCAAAAGGAGTGAAACACATACGCATACTAAACATTTCAAACGAAACACAAACATTAGAAAATTTTGATTTAGAAGTGAAACCACTTCATTTATTCAACATCATTCAAACCAATACAAAATCAACACCAGAAAGATGGACTAATTTAAAATCTCAACTTCTTCTCAATTTCTTTCCCTGATCAGGAAGCTAACAAAACAGTTGCTGACATATGTAAAAATTTTCAAGATATCTTTCACTTAGATACTGACAAACTCACATGCAATAATTTCTATAAACAGAAACTACACCATTCAGACAAATCACCCGTATACATAAAAAATTACAGACTTCGACAAACACAGCCATCCGAAATAAGTGAACAAGTACATGCAAAGATGGCATAATAGAACCATCTGTAAGCCCTTACAATTCCCCAGTACCGAAAAAGAGTACAAACGACACAAAAAAATGGAGACTTGTAGTAGACTACAGACAACTGAACAAAAAACTTACAAACGACAAATTTCCACTAACAAGACTCGATGATGTACTCGACGTCATGGGAAGAGCAAAATATTTTTCAACTCTCGACATGACTAGCTCATTCCACCAAATAGAATTGGAAAAATCTTCAAGACCGTTAACCGCATTCTCAACAAACAATGGACACTTCCAATTGAAAAGAGTTTCCAACACATGCTTACCATAGCACTTAAAGGATTAAATAGTGATGCATTTCTATACGTGGATGACATCATAGCATTTGGATGCTCTTTACAACACCACAACACAAATCTCACTAAAGTCTTTGAAAGATATATTTTAAAACTAAACCCTCAAAAATGTAATTTTTTACAGCCAGAAGTCATTTATTTAGGACACTTAATTACAGCAAACGGTGTAACAACCGATCCGCAAAAATGCAAATCCGTTGAAAAATATCCTGCACCCACCAACCCACATGAAGTAAGAAGATTCGTTGCATTCTGCAACTACTACCGACGCTTTGTCAAAAATTTCGCCGATATAGCAAAGCCCTTGAATTCACTCTTAAAGAAAGGAAATACTTTTGTTTGGAGTTCAGAATGCGAAGAAGCTTTTCAAAAATTAAAACTTGCAATAACACAACCACCTTTACTCCCAGATTTTAACAAAGAATTCGTACTCACAACTGATGTATCAAATTATGTATTAGGAGCAGTACTTTCCCAAGGTATCATTGGAAACGATTTGCCAATTTCATACGCAAGCCGCACTTTAAACAAGCACGAGGAGAAAAAGCCAGTGTTATAGAAACAGAATTATTGGCCATACATTGGGCAATAAGCCACTTTAGACCTTACTTATATGGCAATACATTCACAGTAGTAACAGACCACAGACCATTAGTAGCATTATTTTCACCCATCATCAAAATTAACTAGAATTAGGTTAGACCTAATGGGTTATAATTTTAAAATAGAATATAAAAAAGGCAGCATAAATACAAATGCCGATGCACTAAGTAGAATTAGATTAGACTCTAATATACTTAAGGATATGATACCTTCAGTTTTAATAACAACTAGAAGTAAAAATCAAAATAGGATAGAAAATGAACCCAACGATACAGAAGCAAATTCTATAACGGAGACTGGCCAACTCTTTATTTGGAATTGCATTTCAGTATCGGAAGTTCGAAAATTTAGAAAGTTAAAATTTATACAAGAAATTAAAAACGCGTCAAGGAAAAAGATAAGCTTATAAGATAAAAATAACAATAAAAGTTTGCCTAATATAAAAATCACCGACACAGAAATAGTAATGCAAATTAGCGATAATCCAAACTCGGACTTAGGTACAGTCTTGGAGAAACTAATCACTGTTTTACACAAGAAATATATAGAAAATGTAGCGCTACAATCAAATGATATCTGTGGTCATAAGCAATAATCGTCTCGTAAACTATACTTTCGATATAAATTACTTTTTACATGCAGAGGCTTTTTTGAAAAAAAATATAAAACAGTTTTAGAAAAAATGCAATGCAAAATCAAATATTTTTACCTGCACAATACTTAGGCCAAAAATAATAATGAAACTTCCTTTGTTTAGGAGAAAATAAATTAACATAAATAAAAATGGTTATGATCTATGTTGACTTAGGATTTTATTGCAAATTAATGTTTTGTTTGTTGCCTAGCATAGATTGAGTTAAACAACTATTGTATATTTAAACTTACCAAGGCAAAGAGTTAGAGCACTTTAGGTAAGTAGTATTTTATTTAAAAAAACAAGTAATTTTGCAAATTCATTATTTTAAACTTAATTTCATTTTCAGAAAATTTAATTATGTAATTTCTATAATGAGAAAAAAACGTAAAAGATGTAAATATATATGTTATATTTATATATATATTTATACTTAATCTAAATCATTCTGCTTCTGATTCATCTTCGACTAAGTCTGGATGTATATCTGTAGAGTTGTTTGTTAACAAACTTTTATAAAAAGGATGAAAACATGGATTTACAAATGGTAGTAAATCAATGAGGTCCTTTTTCTTATTTGAGCTGATTTTAACATCTTCAGTTAGCACAGACAGGTCGCCTTTAGCTACTGAGGTTACACCACGTTTTAACAAATTTAATGTTTTAAAAGGAGCATCTAGATCTAATGTGGTTTTATAAAAAAATGTTTGCGAAATTTGCCTTTGTAAATCTTAGCCATCTTATATTTTTCCAAACGAATTTCTCCCCGTCTTGATGTGTGGTCCTCCACATAAACTTTATTTTTAACAGGAGAGAAAATTTGAAAAAATCCACTGCATTCATTTCAACGACGTTAAATGTATGTTTAGAACCCGCACACCTTATAAAATTGTACCAATCGTGTGGATGATGTATTTGAGCATCAGTTCTTTTCTTTTTTCTTTCTATCACAGAGTGATCCACATCACATTCCATGTGCGTGTGTCCAGGTTCTAAAAATTTATGATCAATAGTTTCTAAAGTCGTGTTAACTTCAAGAGCCAGTATGAACATTGCACATACGAATGAATTCTTATTTTGTCCCGAATCGCTGTAAAAGATTGCTTGATTAACTTGTGAAAGACTGTTTATAAACTTGAACAAGCACGATGCGATTTGGTTGCCGCCACGGGCAGATAGTGCCTCATGCCACATAAAGCAATGTGGGGTACCAGTTGTGCAGTCGCGAATAGTTAAATTATATGTCCAAAGTTGCCTTTTGTAGAAACTTATTGAGTTTCTTAAGTACGGGGTAGGCAAACACTGCTGCAAATCAAAAGTATAGACTTTAACTGTGGGATCATTGGAAGCGGAGGCTTTATCATTCCTTTTAGACTCATATGCTAAATCTGCTTTACTTTGATGGGCTGAAAGCTCATTTTGTAAGTCATGTAGTAGGGTATTATCGGTTTCCTGTTTAGCAATACCAATTTTAGCACTGAATTTCTCGCATGTAGAACAAGTATCCAGCTTAGGTTTCTTAAATTTTATATTCATGGCTGTAAAATATTACTAAATTAAATAATCCTATGAGGTGATAAAGAACCTGCTTACTTTTAAAAATACTACTGTATGAGGAGATGCTTACTACATCGGATTTGTATTTATCGCAATACAAATTATACATTTGAGCCAGGGATGTATCGGCATGTAAGTATTTGCAACTTGTATCTCTCCTGGTATAGTGACATCCGTATTTTGGAAAGCTGTTTATGTGGTCCTTTACAAGTTCAATCTTATCATCTGTAAGTTTATTTTTTCCTCCACCTGATCCACGCTGATCAGAAAAGTCACTATCAGGATAACGTAATTTCTTTTTCAAAACAGTTTTAACGAAACTGGTACTCTCATCAAAGCATTGCAGGAAACATTTTTGGCATACATGAACTCTTTGACCTTCATACGCCACATAATAAGCAGCTTGGAACTTTCGGTCACGAGGCCTTGTAGGGTGCTTGTCCAAATTTTGTTTTTTTTTTGCTCTTGATGTCAACTAAGGAACCAATGAACAAAATTCTCTGATTGCACGTACCCAAAGACCAATATTTCTGAAAAATACTTCTTTGGAATGCAAGGGGTACCTTTGCCTTGCACTTCATGCGACAATCAAGCACAAGAGGTCTCAATTTTCTTTCCGGCACAACATCACCCTTGACATTTACGTATGCTTTTCCCTGATTTCGCCTTCTGTATGCGATTTTCCTAGAATAAGCTCTTTGAGTCGTAGTCGGGGCTTCGTTGAGTAGATCCTCATTTTCTATATCAGTACTATTCCCATCCTCATCGGAAACTGACGCTTCATAGTCGGGATCTTGAATCGAGTTATCACTGTCAAAATGGGGAACTTTATGTTGAGTTGATTTATCTTCCTCATTCTCACTGAGTAGTTGAGTATTTAAAACATTTGTAGTTTAAATCAGCCTCACTGCTATCTAAAAAAGACATGTAGCTACTTTCATCATAACCTATTTGTTTAAAAAATTTAAAAATTAAAGTAACTAAGGAATACATTTTGTTTTTTAACTATCACCTATTACATTTCCTTCGTATTCGATTTCATCCATTCTATGTTTGGTTATTAATTTATTTTTTAATGTTATTTAAATTTAACAAGAAGTATTTACTTTCAATTTCAATGGCACTTTTCTCTTTGAGAGAATTCGTATAACTTCTGCACTAATCACACTAAACAGCTTAACCAAAATCATTTTAAAACGGTACCTTAATTATAATAACCTAGCTGCACTTTGCACAAAAACTGAGAGCATAAGTCATTCTCATTTTACGCTTATGTCCATATAGCTCTCCTAAAAACACATCAACAACAATGCATTAATAGCTTTTGTAGAGATAGTACATTACATTCAAACATTCTCAATTTGGAATAACGGCTTATCTTCACTTTAGCTCTTATATCAATTCTCTTGTTTATGCCAAACAATTAAAAATAAAAATGTGCAAAAACAACTTAAGTCGTTATAAGCCATTTTAATAAAACAATATTGTATGTGAACATTATCTTATGTATATTTTGGCTGCTATAGTAAATGTAATAGGGCTTCGTTGCGAGTTAAGCTAACATGTTTTTATTAATATTTAAAAAAATAATATAGTTAAAGAGATAGGGATTTTACGTAATTATAAAGTTTTATTAGTGGAATATGGTAGCATATATAACTCAATTCGTTTTTAAGTCTACTTAGGCGGTTATCGCTTGTGACCACAGATATATTTAAATGTCATGACAAAGAAAATTTAATGAGAACATATAATGAAATTCATATGAAAATAATAAAATCAGGACGGCAAACTTTTAAAATTCTCATTTATTACCCACCAATGACAGTGACAGAACACACTGATCAATTACGATTAATCAATGAGTATCACAATTCAAAGGTAGGAGGTCATGTCGGTGTAAAACGAACAATTTGTAAACTAAAATAAAAATACGTATGGCGCGGTATGAACAAAATGGTCAAACATTTTATTCAAAACTGCGAAAAATGCTGTAAAAATAACACAACTCGCCACAATAAAGAAGCTCTAGAGATAACACTTACACCAACAAGCCCATTTGAAATTATTCAAATCGACACTGTCTGTCCACTTAAAATTTCAAATGGATACAAATACATACTAACAATACAATGTGAACTAACAAAATACATAGAAACATTCCCGATGCAAACGAAAGATGCAATAGAAGTTGCAAAAACATTCATTTAGTAGAGAAATTCATTTTACGCCGCGGAACTTTTAAAACACTTAAAAGCGACCAAGGCACCGAATTTAAAAATGAATTACTCACTTCCATATGCAAATTACTTGATATAAAGCACATAACTTCCACTTCCTACCACCATGAAACAATAGGTTCAATTGAACGCAACCACAGAGTCTTGAATGAATATTTATTATCATTCTCAGACACTGGTGATTGGGAAAACTGGCTTACTTATTACACTTTCGTTTACAACACCAGCCCACACACAGATACTAACTATTCACCATTCGAACTCATCTTTGGGAAAGAAAAAATCAATAACAACCCAAAATTGTATAACTTAGAAAGCTATTTAACAGAACTTAGAACAAAAATTTTACATGCACAAGATTCAGCAAACAGAATGCTCGGGAAATCAAAATGCACACGTAAACAAATTTATGATAAAATATGCAATAGTAGTAATTTTAAAATAGGTGATCTAGTCTTTTTAAAAACCAGCGACCAAAGAAAACATGTAAGCCCATATGAGGGACCATACAAAATAATTGAAAGAAACAATGTAAATTCTACTATACAAAAAAAAAAAACAAAACAAGAATAGTACATAACAATAATTTTAAAAAATTTATCTCAGCACATATTTAATTAAATAAACTATACGAGTATATAAATATTATTACCTAATTAAAATACATTACTTTACATAAATAAATATATTCTTATCTAATTAATAAATAATTTAAAATATGTAAACCTCAGTGCCACAAACGCCTAGTACAATCTTAAAAATAATTTTATTCTTTGAAACGAAATCATTTTTCTCTAAAGGGTGAGGGTGTAATACACTTTTAAACACTTCATGTAAATGCACCTTAATGCATTCAAAAGCACTCCGTGTGATGCACCTTAATGCACCCAAGCATAAAGACAGCCTTCACGAGTGATACCATGTGCGCAACAATTACACGGCACACACTATCCCTTGTCTGTCATTCTCCCACGATTTGTTTATCGTTATGCGATAACAAGAAACGAGGATCGGACTGTCCAGACACAGCTCGACACCGATACTCGTGCCACAACCGTCGCTCAATGCTTTCTCACGCCATCTTGTTCGACGATATGACGGACAGTCATAAGAGCTGGCAGAACGACAGACAGATGATCTTGTTGCACATGTCTGCCGCACTGCAGACCATGTACTCCATCTAATGCACTATATGGTCGCAAGTAAATAGAGCGCACCAATAGGGTACGTGCTCTACACTCGTGAAAGAGTATGCACTACTGGCATGCGCGTTGCACTTAGGGTAGGTAAATCATAGTTTACATTCCATAAACTGTATAATAGATTAGAATAAGTTTATTATAACACCCTAGGTTACTTATTAAATAAAAACACAGGGGATGATCCCTCAAGATCCTGCTTACAAACTGAGCACTACTTCTTTTAATTCCTCGGCAGTTCAAATAGAACTTGCCTTTTTATAATCATCATATGACCATTTGGGCAGTCCACTGACTTGCCACAACATATGAACATTTGGGCAGTCCACTGACTTGCCACAACATATGAACATTTGGGCAGTCTACTGACTTGCCACAACATATGAACATTTGGGCAGTCTACTGACTTGCCACGTACATAGGCAGCAACCAGAATGCCAATATAAACTGGTCCGGACTGACATAAAAATACAGACATATTATATGGCGATCCTGCCAGACCGAATCAGGAATTATAAGAAAACAAAAATCTAATCAAATCATAAGTTGGAAACTAAAAATAAATTAAACACATTACTGGAATGAGGAAAGAAGAGTTTGATGCCATCTTCGAAAAGTGGGCAAAGCTATTGTCCCCACAAGAAGAAAAACAAACTGCAAACACACTTCCTGCTGACGAATACAATCCAGGTTTACCACATCCCGATTGTCCGAAATACACACCACTAAGACTCGGACCAAAACCATTAACGATAGAAGAATATCGACTACGCCAGGAAAGTAACAAACCGAAGCAGTACCCGAAACAAGAGCGTAAGAAGAAAAAGTGCACAGGAGACCGCACTGTACGACACAGCCACACCATCCCTCTACTATACAGAGAACTTATCTTAGCCACCACAAATGAAGACAAAATTAAAATTAAGAATAAACAAGCTGATAAAAATATTAAAATTTATAATATATATATTATATAAATTAAAAACTTAAATTAGCAAGAAATTACAATTAAATAAGTTATGTAAATTATATTAAATTCTAATATACAAACATTTTTTTTTTCTTCTCTTTTATACATAAATAAAAAGACAATATACTCGTATATATAAAAATGGGGAAAACTCAAAGCAAACAAGAAAATATTATTGTATCAAATAATAATAATGTAATTGCTGAGTATGTAATGACTAGAGGCGACTCTGTCATAATATTTACATTGATAGCCATATTTATTGTAATTTTATATAAAATAAACACTTATTACAAAACTATGTAATGAAACAACTAAATAGAACAAATAATGTCTGATTCTACAGCTGTATTAAAAAAGATCTTAAGTAATTTAAAAAACAGCCCAAAAAGAATATATTCATCAAATTATATATTAAATCTTAAAAATAATATAGAATTATTAAAAACTGCGTTTAAAAAAGAACTAGAATCACAAAAAGATTAATCTCAAAAATTTGATTTTAAAACAAAATTTAACCAAATCCTATTTGAAATCGAAAAAATAATCAAAATGTCAACTTTCGATATACTTAATTGTTTAAAATTGGTACCTGATTTCTGAGGAAAGTATGACGATGCCAATAAATTTATAAACACCATAAAAATAATAGGAGACACTGTGCAAACTGATCAATCAGTAGTATTTTTCAATTTCGTGCTTAACACAAAAATTCCAAACCAAATACGACATAAAGTTGAATTATTATTATCAACAAAAACTCTCGCTAATCTAATACTAACACTAGAGAAAATTTTCAAAACAAAAAAATCACCTAACACAATACTAGAAGAAATCACACGTGCACGACAAGGCAACCAAACAGTCACCAAATATGCTGAAAAACTTGAGACTCTAATAATAGAGCTCAACACTTTATAAATACAAAATATTGGTGAAGAAATAAGCCAACAATATTAAAATCAAACGACCTGATAGCATTCAATGCTTTCAAAAACGGATTTAAGAACCAGACTACGGTACAGACAATAACCGCAAGCAGGGTAAAAAAGTTCCAACAAGCGATACAAATCGCAGAAGAAGCTGACGGAAATAATGAAAGCAGAGTATTAGCTTTCAACGCACGTCAACAATGGAACAATCGGGCACCACATAGATTCCAACACCAACAAGGACGAGGCTATTCTAATAACAACAGACGACCAAACAACTATCGTCAAAATCATCAACATTTTAACAATCAGGCACCCCGATATCAAAACCCCCGTAGGACGAATCAACAGCAAGACTGGTACCAACAACGTACTAACCAAAATACTAACTACAACCGAAACGACAACAGCAACCGAGCAAGATATGGCAATAGGCCAAACAATAGAGGAGTATACACCGTACAAGGTGAAGACATAGAGTCTAGCTTAAATTATGAGGGAAACTCCAATCGCCCCGACAACGAACAATAAAGACAAAATGTTGCTCGGGGAAAACAAAATTAAAAACATATAAATTATCAATTAACAATAGTATAAGCAATTACATTAAATTAAATTATAAGAATTACCACCTAACATTTCTGGTCGATACTGGTGCTGACATTTCGCTAGTAAAAATAACTAGCACACAAAATGAATTTTTCTCAGAAGACAATTCATGCACAATAACTGGCATAAATGAAACGAATACCACCACAATTGCAATTTACGTTTCCAACTATCTAATAAACAGCTAGTACATGAATTCCATGCAGTAGACGAAAATTTCCCAATTATAGCTGATGGAATATTAGGCAGAGATTTCTTACAAGCATTTGAAACAAAAAGTGACTATGGCAACACTCTCCTTATTTGTTAACAATTCTGAGTACGTATTGGATATGCAAAGAAAAATATATACCATACCACCCCGAAGCGAACTAGTCCACCCCATAAATATTAAATTAACAAAAGAAAGTCTCGTATGCAGCAAAAATTTTAACGAAAACTTATTTATAGCAAACACTATAATACCAGCAAAAGGAGTGAAACACATACGCATACTAAACATTTCAAACGAAACACAAACATTAGAAAATTTTGATTTAGAAGTGAAACCACTTCATTTATTCAACATCATTCTCAAACCAATACAAAATCAACGCCAGAAAGATTGACTAATTTAAACTCTCAATTTCTTTCCCTGATCAGGAAGCTAACAAAACAGTTGCTGACATATGTAAAAATTTTCAAGATATCTTTCACTTAGATACTGACAAACTCACATGCAATAATTTCTATAAACAGAAACTACACCATTCAGACAAATCACCCGTATACATAAAAAATTACAGACTTCGACAAACACAGCCATCCGAAATAAGTGAACAAGTACATGCAAAGATGGCATAATAGAACCATCTGTAAGCCCTTACAATTCCCCAGTACCGAAAAAGAGTACAAACGACACAAAAAAATGGAGACTTGTAGTAGACTACAGACAACTGAACAAAAAACTTACAAACGACAAATTTCCACTAACAAGACTCGATGATGTACTCGACGTCATGGGAAGAGCAAAATATTTTTCAACTCTCGACATGACTAGCTCATTCCACCAAATAGAATTGGAAAAATCTTCAAGACCGTTAACCGCATTCTCAACAAACAATGGACACTTCCAATTGAAAAGAGTTTCCAACACATGCTTACCATAGCACTTAAAGGATTAAATAGTGATGCATTTCTATACGTGGATGACATCATAGCATTTGGATGCTCTTTACAACACCACAACACAAATCTCACTAAAGTCTTTGAAAGATATATTTTAAAACTAAACCCTCAAAAATGTAATTTTTTACAGCCAGAAGTCATTTATTTAGGACACTTAATTACAGCAAACGGTGTAACAACCGATCCGCAAAAATGCAAATCCGTTGAAAAATATCCTGCACCCACCAACGCACACGAAGTAAGAAGATTCGTTGCATTCTGCAACTACTACCGACGCTTTGTCAAAAATTTCGCCGAAATAGCAAAGCCCTTCAATTCACTCTTAAAGAAAGGAAATACTTTTGTTTGGAGTTCAGAATGCGAAGAAGCTTTTCAAAAATTAAAACTTTGCAATAACACAACCACCTGTACTCCAATACCCAGATTTTAACAAAGAATTCGTACTCACAACTGATGCATCAAATTATGCATTAGGAGCAGTACTTTCCCAAGGTATCATTGGAAACGATTTGCCAATTTCATACGCAAGCCGCACTTTAAACAAGCACGAGGAGAAAAAGCCAGTTATAGAAACAGAATTATTGGCCATACATTGGGCAATAAGCCACTTTAGACCTTACTTATATGGCAATACATTCACAGTAGTAACAGACCACAGACCATTAGTAGCATTATTTTCACCCATCATCAAAATTAACTAGAATTAGGTTAGACCTAATGGATTATAATTTTAAAATAGAATATAAAAAAGGCAGCATAAATACAAATGCCGATGCACTAAGTAGAATTAGATTAGACTCTAATATACTTAAGGATATGATACCTTCAGTTTTAATAACAACTAGCAGTAAAAATCAAAAGAGGATAGAAAATGAACCCAACGATACAGAAGCAAATTCTATAATGGAGACTGGCCAACTCTTTATTTGGAATTGCATTTCAGTATCGGAAGTTCGAAAATTTAGAAAGTTAAAATTTATACAAGAAATTAAAAACGCGTCAAGGAAAAAGATAAGCTTATAAGATAAAAATAACAATAAAAGTTTGCCTAATATAAAAATCACCGACACAGAAATAGTAATGCAAATTAGCGATAATCCAAACTCGGACTTAGGTACAGTCTTGGAGAAACTAATCACTGTTTTACACAAGAAATATATAGAAAATGTAGCGCTACAATCAAATGATATCTGTGGTCATAAGCAATAATCGTCTCGTAAACTATACTTTCGAAATAAATTACTTTTTACATGCAGAGGCTTTTGTGAAAAAAAATATAAAACAGTTTTATAAAAAATGCAATGCAAAATCAAATATGTTTACCTGCACAATACTTAGGCCAAAAATAATAATGAAACTTCCTTTGTTTAGGAGAAAATAAATGAACATAAATAAAAATGGTTATGGCAAACGTAAAATATGAGATTGTAATGACTATGTTGACTTAGGATTTTATTGCAAATTAATGTTTTGTTTGTTGCCTAGCATATATTGAGTTAAACAACTATTGTATATTTAAACTTACCAAGGCAAAGAGTTAGAGCACTTTAGGTAAGTAGTATTTTATTTTTAAAAAAAAGTAATTTTGCAAATTCATTATTTTAAACTTAATTTCATTTTCAGAAAATTTAATTATGTAATTTCTATAATGAGAAAAAAACGTAAAAGATGTAAATATATATGTTATATTTATATATATATTTATACTTAATCTAAATCATTCTGCTTCTGATTCATCTCCGACTAAGTCTGGATGTATATCTGTAGAGTTGTTTGTTAACAAACTTTTATAAAAAGGATGAAAACATGGAATCACAAATGGGAGTAAATCAATGAGGTCCTTTTTCTTATTTGAGCTGATTTTAACATCTTCAGTTAGCACAGACAGGTCGCCTTTAGCTACTGAGTTTACACCACGTTTTAACAAATTTAATGTTTTAAAAGGAGCATCTAGATCTAATGTGGTTTTATAAAAAATTTGCCTTTGTAAATCTTAGCCATTTCTCCCCGTCTTGATTTGTGGTCCTCCACATAAACTTTATTTTTAACAGGAGAGAAAATTTGAAAAAATCCACTGCATTAATTTCAACGACGTTAAATGTATGTTTAGAACCCGCACACCTTATAAAATTGTACCAATCGTGTGGATGATGTATTTGAGCATCAGTTCTTTTATTTTTTTCTTTCTATCACAGAGTGATCCACATCACATTCCATGTGCGTGTGTCCAGGTTCTAAAAATTTATGATCATTAGTTTCTAAAGTCGTATTAACTTCAAGAGCCAGTATGAACATTGCACATACGAATGAATTCTTATTTTGTCCCGAATCGCTGTAAAAGATTGCTTGATTAACTTGTGAAAGACTGTTTATAAACTTGAACAAGCACGATGCGATTTGGTTGCCGCCACGGGCAGATAGTGCCTCATGCCACATAAAGCAATGTGGGGTACCAGTTGTGCAGTCGTGAATAGTTAAATTATATGTCCAAAGTTGCCTTTTGTAGATACTTATTGAGGTTCTTAAGTACGGGGTAGGCAAACATTGCTGCAAATCAAAAGTATAGACTTTAACTGTGGGGTCATTGGAAGCGGAGGCTTTATCATTCCTTTTAGACTCATATGCTAAATCTGCTTTACTTTGATGGGCTGAAAGCTCATTTTGTAAGTCATGTAGTAGGGAATTATCGGTTTCCTGTTTAGCAATTCCAATTTTAGCACTGAATTTCTCGCATGTGGAACAAGTATCCAGCTTAGGTTTCTTAAATTTTATATTCATGGCTGTAAAATATTACTAAATTAAATAATTCTATGAGGTGATAAAGAACCTGCTTACTTTTAAAAATACTACTGTATGAGAAGATGCTTACTACATCGGATTTGTATTTATCGCAATACAAATGATACATTTGAGCCAGGGATATATCGGCATGTAAGTATTTGCAACTTGTATCTCTCCTGGTATAGTGACTTTCGTATTTTGGAAAGCTGTTTATGAGGTCCTTTACAAGTTCAATCTTATCATCTGTAAGTTTATTTTTTCCTCCACCTGATCCACGCAGATCAAAAAAGTCACTATCAGGATAACGTAATTTCTTTTTCAAAACAGTTTTAACGAAACTGGTACTCTCATCAAAGCATTGCAGGAAACATTTTTGGCATACCTGAACTCTTTGAGCTTGATACGCCACATAATAAGCAGCTCGGAACTTTCGGTCACGAGGCCGGGTGCTTGTCCAAATTTTGTTGTTTTTTTTGCTCTTGATGTCAACTAAGGAACCAATGAACAAAATTCTCTGATTGTACGTACCCAAAGACCAATATTTCTGAAAAATACTTCTTTGGAATGCAGGGGGTACCTTTGCCTTGCACTTCATGCGACAATCAAGCACAAGAGGTCTCAATTTTCTTTCCGGCACAACATCACCCTTAACATTTACGTATGCTTTTCCATGATTTCGCCTTCTGTATGCCTTTTTCGTAGAATAAGCTCTTTGAGTCGTAGTCGGGGCTCCGTTGAGTAGATCCTCATTTTCTATATCAGTACTATTCCCATCCTCATCGGAAACTGACGCTTCATAGTCGGGATCATGAACCGAGTTATCACTGTCAAAATGGGGATCTCTATGTTGAGTTGATTTATCTTCCTCATTCTCACTGAGTAGTTGAGTATTTAAAACATTTGTAGATAAATCAGCCTCACTGCTATCTAAAAAAGACATGTGGCTACTTTCATCATAACCTATTTGTTTAAAAAATTTAAAAATTAAAGTAACTAAGGAATACATTTTGTTTTTTAACTATCACCTATTACATTTCCTTCGTATTCGATTTCATCCATTCTATGTTTGGTTATTAATTTATTTTTTAATGTTATTTAAATTTAACAAGAAGTATTTACTTTCAATTTCAATGGCACTTTTCTCTTTGAGAGAATTCGTATAACTTCTGCACTAATCACACTAAACAGCTTAACCAAAATCATTTTAAAACGGTACCTTAATTATAATAACCTAGCTGCACTTTGCACAAAAACTGAGAGCATAAGTCATTCTCATTTTACGCTTATGTCCATATAGCTCTCCTAAAAACACATCAACAACAATGCATTAATAGCTTTTGTAGAGATAGTACATTACATTCAAACATTCTCAATTTGGAATAACGGCTTATCTTCACTTTAGCTCTTATATCAATTCTCTTGTTTATGCCAAACAATTAAAAATAAAAATGTGCAAAAACAACTTAAGTCGTTATAAGCCATTTTAATAAAACAATATTGTATGTGAACATTATCTTATGTATATTTTGGCTGCTATAGTAAATGTAATAGGGCTTCGTTGCGAGTTAAGCTAACATGTTTTTACTAATATTTTAAAAAATAATATAGTTAAAGAGATAGGGATTTTACGTAATTATAAAGTTTTATTAGTGGAATATGGTAGCATATATAACTCAATTCGTTTTTAAGTCTACTTAGGCGGTTATCGCTTGTGACCACAGATATATTTAAATGTCATGACAAAGAAAATTTAATGAGAACATATAATGAAATTCATATGAAAATAATAAAATCAGGACGGCAAACTTTTAAAATTCTCATTTATTACCCACCAATGACAGTGACAGAACACACTGATCAATTACGATTAATCAATGAGTATCACAATTCAAAGGTAGGAGGTCATATCGGTGTAAAACGAACAATTTGTAAACTAAAACAAAAATACGTATGGCGCGGTATGAACAAAATGGTCAAACATTTTATTCAAAACTGCGAAAAATGCTGTAAAAATAACACAACTCGCCACAATAAATAAGCTCTAGAGATAACACTTACACCAACAAGCCCATTTGAAATTATTCAAATCGACACTGTCGGTCCACTTAAAATTTCAAATGGATACAAATACATACTAACAATACAATGTGAACTAACAAAATACATAGAAACATTCCCGATGCAAACGAAAGATGCAATAGAAGTTGCAAAAACATTCATTTAGTAGAGAAATTCATTTTACGCCGCGGAACTTTTAAACACTTAAAAGCGACCAAGGCACCGAATTTAAAAATGAATTACTCACTTCCATATGCAAATTACTTGATATAAAGCACATAACTTCCACTCCCTACCACCATGAAACAATAAGTTCAATTGAACGCAACCACAGAGTCTTGAATGAATATTTATTATCATTCTCAGACACTGGTGATTGGGAAAACTGGCTTCCTTATTACACTTTCGTTTACAACACCACCCCACACACAGATACTAACTATTCACCATTCGAACTCATCTTTGGAAAATTAGCAACATTCCGAAACGAAAAATCAATAACAACCCAAAATTTTATAACTTAGAAAGCTATTTAACAGAACTTAGAACAAAAATTTTACATGCACAAGATTCAGCAAACAGAATGCTCGGGAAAGCAAAATGCACACGTAAACAAATTTACGATAAAACATGCAATAGTAATTTTAAAATAGGTGATCTAGTCTTTTTAAAAACCAGCGACCAAAGAAAACATGTAAGCCCATATGAGGGACCATACAAAATAATTGAAAGAAACAATGTAAATTCTACTATACAAAAAAAAAAACAAAACAAGAATAGTACATAACAATTATTTTAAAAAAATTTATCTCAGCACATATTTAATTAAATAAACTATACGAGTATATAAATATTATTACCTAATTAAAATACATTACTTTACATAAATAAATATATTCTTATCTAATTAATAAATAATTTAAAATATGTAAACCTCAGTGCCACAAACGCCTAGTACAATCTTAAAAATAATTTTATTCTTTGAAACGAAATCATTTTTCTCTAAAGGGTGAGGGTGTAATACACTTTTAAACACTTCATGTAAATGCACCTTAATGCATTCAAAAGCACTCCGTGTGATGCACCTTAATGCACCCAAGCATAAAGACAGCCTTCACGAGTGATACCATGTGCGCAACAATTACACGGCACACACTATCCCTTGTCTGTCATTCTCCCACGATTTGTTTATCGTTATGCGATAACAAGAAACGAGGATCGGACTGTCCAGACACAGCTCGACACCGATACTCGTGCCACAACCGTCGCTCAATGCTTTCTCACGCCATCTTGTTCGACGATATGACGGACAGTCATAAGAGCTGGCAGAACGACAGACAGATGATCTTGTTGCACATGTCTGCCGCACTGCAGACCATGTACTCCATCTAATGCACTATATGGTCGCAAGTAAATAGAGCGCACCAATAGGGTACGTGCTCTACACTCGTGAAAGAGTATGCACTACTGGCATGCGCGTTGCACTTAGGGTAGGTAAATCATAGTTTACATTCCATAAACTGTATAATAGATTAGAATAAGTTTATTATAACACCCTAGGTTACTTATTAAATAAAAACACAGGGGATGATCCCTCAAGATCCTGCTTACAAACTGAGCACTACTTCTTTTAATTCCTCGGCAGTTCAAATAGAACTTGCCTTTTTATAATCATCATATGACCATTTGGGCAGTCCACTGACTTGCCACAACATATGAACATTTGGGCAGTCCACTGACTTGCCACAACATATGAACATTTGGGCAGTCTACTGACTTGCCACAACATATGAACATTTGGGCAGTCTACTGACTTGCCACGTACATAGGCAGCAACCAGAATGCCAATATAAACTGGTCCGGACTGACATAAAAATACAGACATATTATATGGCGATCCTGCCAGACCGAATCAGGAATTATAAGAAAACAAAAATCTAATCAAATCATAAGTTGGAAACTAAAAATAAATTAAACACATTACTGGAATGAGGAAAGAAGAGTTTGATGCCATCTTCGAAAAGTGGGCAAAGCTATTGTCCCCACAAGAAGAAAAACAAACTGCAAACACACTTCCTGCTGACGAATACAATCCAGGTTTACCACATCCCGATTTTCCGAAATACACACCACTAAGACTCGGACCAAAACCATTAACGATAGAAGAATATCGACTACGCCAGGAAAGTAACAAACCGAAGCAGTACCCGAAACAAGAGCGTAAGAAGAAAAAGTGCACAGGAGACCGCACTGTACGACACCGCCACACCATCCCTCTACTATACAGAGAACTTATCTTAGCCACCACAAATGAAGACAAAATTAAAATTAAGAATAAACAAGCTGATAAAAATATTAAAATTTATAATATATATATTATATAAATTAAAAACTTAAATTAGCAAGAAATTACAATTAAATAAGTTATGTAAATTATATTAAATTCTAATATACAAACATTTTTTTTTTTCTTCTCTTTTATACATAAATAAAAAGACAATATACTCGTATATATAAAAATGGGGAAAACTCAAAGCAAACAAGAAAATATTATTGTATCAAATAATAATAATGTAATTGCTGAGTATGTAATGACTAGAGGCGACTCTGTCATAATATTTACATTGATAGCCATATTTATTGTAATTTTATATAAAATAAACACTTATTACAAAACTATGTAATGAAACAGCTAAATAGAACAAATAATGTCTGATTCTACAGCTGTATTAAAAAAGATCTTAAGTAATTTAAAAAACAGCCCAAAAAGAATATATTCATCAAATTATATATTAAATCTTAAAAATAATATAGAATTATTAAAAACTGCGTTTAAAAAAGAACTAGAATCACAAAAAGATGAATCTCAAAAATTTGATTTTAAAACAAAATTTAACCAAATCCTATTTGAAATCGAAAAAATAATCAAAATGTCAACTTTCGATATACTTAATTGTTTAAAATTGGTACCTGATTTCTGAGGAAAGTATGACGATGCCAATAAATTTATAAACACCATAAAAATAATAGGAGACACTGCCAACTGATCAATCAGTAGTATTTTTCAATTTCGTGCTTAACACAAAAATTCCAAACCAAATACGACATAAAGTTGAATTATTATTATCAACAAAAACTCTCGCTAATCTAATACTAACACTAGAGAAAATTTTCAAAACAAAAAAATCACCTAACACAATACTAGAAGAAATCACACGTGCACGACAAGGCAACCAAACAGTCACCAAATATGCTGAAAAACTTGAGACTCTAATAATAGAGCTCAACACTTTATAAATACAAAATATTGGTGAAGAAATAAGCCAACAATATTAAAATCAAACGACCTGATAGCATTCAATGCTTTCAAAAACGGATTTAAGAACCAGACTACGGTACAGACAATAACCGCAAGCAGGGTAAAAAAGTTCCAAGAAGCGATACAAATCGCAGAAGAAGCTGACGGAAATAATGAAAGCAGAGTATTAGCTTTCAACGCACGTCAACAATGGAACAATCGGGCACCACATAGATTCCAACACCAACAAGGACGAGGCTATTCTAATAACAACAGACGACCAAACAACTATCGTCAAAATCATCAACATTTTAACAATCAGGCACCCCGATATCAAAACCCCCGTAGGACGAATCAACAGCAAGACTGGTACCAACAACGTACTAACCAAAATACTAACTACAACCGAAACGACAACAGCAACCGAGCAAGATATGGCAATAGGCCAAACAATAGAGGAGTATACACCGTACAAGGTGAAGACATAGAGTCTAGCTTAAATTATGAGGGAAACTCCAATCGCCCCGACAACGAACAATAAAGACAAAATGTTGCTCGGGGAAAACAAAATTAAAAACATATAAATTATCAATTAACAATAGTATAAGCAATTACATTAAATTAAATTATAAGAATTACCACCTAACATTTCTGGTCGATACTGGTGCTGACATTTCGCTAGTAAAAATAACTAGCACACAAAATGAATTTTTCTCAGAAGACAATTCATGCACAATAACTGGCATAAATAAAACGAATACCACCACAATTGCAATTTACGTTTCCAACTATCTAATAAACAGCTAGTACATGAATTCCATGCAGTAGACGAAAATTTCCCAATTATAGCTGATGGAATATTAGGCAGAGATTTCTTACAAGCATTTGAAACAAAAAGTGACTATGGCAACACTCTCCTTATTTGTTAACAATTCTGAGTACGTATTGGATATGCAAAGAAAAATATATACCATACCACCCCGAAGCGAACTAGTCCACCCCATAAATATTAAATTAACAAAAGAAAGTCTCGTATGCAGCAAAAATTTTAACGAAAACTTATTTATAGCAAACACTATAATACCAGCAAAAGGAGTGAAACACATACGCATACTAAACATTTCAAACGAAACACAAACATTAGAAAATTTTGATTTAGAAGTGAAACCACTTCATTTATTCAACATCATTCTCAAACCAATACAAAATCAACGCCAGAAAGATTGACTAATTTAAACTCTCAATTTCTTTCCCTGATCAGGAAGCTAACAAAACAGTTGCTGACATATGTAAAAATTTTCAAGATATCTTTCACTTAGATACTGACAAACTCACATGCAATAATTTCTATAAACAGAAACTACACCATTCAGACAAATCACCCGTATACATAAAAAATTACAGACTTCGACAAACACAGCCATCCGAAATAAGTGAACAAGTACATGCAAAGATGGCATAATAGAACCATCTGTAAGCCCTTACAATTCCCCAGTACCGAAAAAGAGTACAAACGACACAAAAAAATGGAGACTTGTAGTAGACTACAGACAACTGAACAAAAAACTTACAAACGACAAATTTCCACTAACAAGACTCGATGATGTACTCGACGTCATGGGAAGAGCAAAATATTTTTCAACTCTCGACATGACTAGCTCATTCCACCAAATAGAATTGGAAAAATCTTCAAGACCGTTAACCGCATTCTCAACAAACAATGGACACTTCCAATTGAAAAGAGTTTCCAACACATGCTTACCATAGCACTTAAAGGATTAAATAGTGATGCATTTCTATACGTGGATGACATCATAGCATTTGGATGCTCTTTACAACACCACAACACAAATCTCACTAAAGTCTTTGAAAGATATATTTTAAAACTAAACCCTCAAAAATGTAATTTTTTACAGCCAGAAGTCATTTATTTAGGACACTTAATTACAGCAAACGGTGTAACAACCGATCCGCAAAAATGCAAATCCGTTGAAAAATATCCTGCACCCACCAACGCACACGAAGTAAGAAGATTCGTTGCATTCTGCAACTACTACCGACGCTTTGTCAAAAATTTCGCCGAAATAGCAAAGCCCTTCAATTCACTCTTAAAGAAAGGAAATACTTTTGTTTGGAGTTCAGAATGCGAAGAAGCTTTTCAAAAATTAAAACTTTGCAATAACACAACCACCTGTACTCCAATACCCAGATTTTAACAAAGAATTCGTACTCACAACTGATGCATCAAATTATGCATTAGGAGCAGTACTTTCCCAAGGTATCATTGGAAACGATTTGCCAATTTCATACGCAAGCCGCACTTTAAACAAGCACGAGGAGAAAAAGCCAGTTATAGAAACAGAATTATTGGCCATACATTGGGCAATAAGCCACTTTAGACCTTACTTATATGGCAATACATTCACAGTAGTAACAGACCACAGACCATTAGTAGCATTATTTTCACCCATCATCAAAATTAACTAGAATTAGGTTAGACCTAATGGATTATAATTTTAAAATAGAATATAAAAAAGGCAGCATAAATACAAATGCCGATGCACTAAGTAGAATTAGATTAGACTCTAATATACTTAAGGATATGATACCTTCAGTTTTAATAACAACTAGCAGTAAAAATCAAAAGAGGATAGAAAATGAACCCAACGATACAGAAGCAAATTCTATAATGGAGACTGGCCAACTCTTTATTTGGAATTGCATTTCAGTATCGGAAGTTCGAAAATTTAGAAAGTTAAAATTTATACAAGAAATTAAAAACGCGTCAAGGAAAAAGATAAGCTTATAAGATAAAAATAACAATAAAAGTTTGCCTAATATAAAAATCACCGACACAGAAATAGTAATGCAAATTAGCGATAATCCAAACTCGGACTTAGGTACAGTCTTGGAGAAACTAATCACTGTTTTACACAAGAAATATATAGAAAATGTAGCGCTACAATCAAATGATATCTGTGGTCATAAGCAATAATCGTCTCGTAAACTATACTTTCGAAATAAATTACTTTTTACATGCAGAGGCTTTTGTGAAAAAAAATATAAAACAGTTTTATAAAAAATGCAATGCAAAATCAAATATGTTTACCTGCACAATACTTAGGCCAAAAATAATAATGAAACTTCCTTTGTTTAGGAGAAAATAAATGAACATAAATAAAAATGGTTATGGCAAACGTAAAATATGAGATTGTAATGACTATGTTGACTTAGGATTTTATTGCAAATTAATGTTTTGTTTGTTGCCTAGCATATATTGAGTTAAACAACTATTGTATATTTAAACTTACCAAGGCAAAGAGTTAGAGCACTTTAGGTAAGTAGTATTTTATTTTTAAAAAAAAGTAATTTTGCAAATTCATTATTTTAAACTTAATTTCATTTTCAGAAAATTTAATTATGTAATTTCTATAATGAGAAAAAAACGTAAAAGATGTAAATATATATGTTATATTTATATATATATTTATACTTAATCTAAATCATTCTGCTTCTGATTCATCTCCGACTAAGTCTGGATGTATATCTGTAGAGTTGTTTGTTAACAAACTTTTATAAAAAGGATGAAAACATGGAATCACAAATGGGAGTAAATCAATGAGGTCCTTTTTCTTATTTGAGCTGATTTTAACATCTTCAGTTAGCACAGACAGGTCGCCTTTAGCTACTGAGTTTACACCACGTTTTAACAAATTTAATGTTTTAAAAGGAGCATCTAGATCTAATGTGGTTTTATAAAAAATTTGCCTTTGTAAATCTTAGCCATTTCTCCCCGTCTTGATTTGTGGTCCTCCACATAAACTTTATTTTTAACAGGAGAGAAAATTTGAAAAAATCCACTGCATTAATTTCAACGACGTTAAATGTATGTTTAGAACCCGCACACCTTATAAAATTGTACCAATCGTGTGGATGATGTATTTGAGCATCAGTTCTTTTATTTTTTTCTTTCTATCACAGAGTGATCCACATCACATTCCATGTGCGTGTGTCCAGGTTCTAAAAATTTATGATCATTAGTTTCTAAAGTCGTATTAACTTCAAGAGCCAGTATGAACATTGCACATACGAATGAATTCTTATTTTGTCCCGAATCGCTGTAAAAGATTGCTTGATTAACTTGTGAAAGACTGTTTATAAACTTGAACAAGCACGATGCGATTTGGTTGCCGCCACGGGCAGATAGTGCCTCATGCCACATAAAGCAATGTGGGGTACCAGTTGTGCAGTCGTGAATAGTTAAATTATATGTCCAAAGTTGCCTTTTGTAGATACTTATTGAGGTTCTTAAGTACGGGGTAGGCAAACATTGCTGCAAATCAAAAGTATAGACTTTAACTGTGGGGTCATTGGAAGCGGAGGCTTTATCATTCCTTTTAGACTCATATGCTAAATCTGCTTTACTTTGATGGGCTGAAAGCTCATTTTGTAAGTCATGTAGTAGGGAATTATCGGTTTCCTGTTTAGCAATTCCAATTTTAGCACTGAATTTCTCGCATGTGGAACAAGTATCCAGCTTAGGTTTCTTAAATTTTATATTCATGGCTGTAAAATATTACTAAATTAAATAATTCTATGAGGTGATAAAGAACCTGCTTACTTTTAAAAATACTACTGTATGAGAAGATGCTTACTACATCGGATTTGTATTTATCGCAATACAAATGATACATTTGAGCCAGGGATATATCGGCATGTAAGTATTTGCAACTTGTATCTCTCCTGGTATAGTGACTTTCGTATTTTGGAAAGCTGTTTATGAGGTCCTTTACAAGTTCAATCTTATCATCTGTAAGTTTATTTTTTCCTCCACCTGATCCACGCAGATCAAAAAAGTCACTATCAGGATAACGTAATTTCTTTTTCAAAACAGTTTTAACGAAACTGGTACTCTCATCAAAGCATTGCAGGAAACATTTTTGGCATACCTGAACTCTTTGAGCTTGATACGCCACATAATAAGCAGCTCGGAACTTTCGGTCACGAGGCCGGGTGCTTGTCCAAATTTTGTTGTTTTTTTTGCTCTTGATGTCAACTAAGGAACCAATGAACAAAATTCTCTGATTGTACGTACCCAAAGACCAATATTTCTGAAAAATACTTCTTTGGAATGCAGGGGGTACCTTTGCCTTGCACTTCATGCGACAATCAAGCACAAGAGGTCTCAATTTTCTTTCCGGCACAACATCACCCTTAACATTTACGTATGCTTTTCCATGATTTCGCCTTCTGTATGCCTTTTTCGTAGAATAAGCTCTTTGAGTCGTAGTCGGGGCTCCGTTGAGTAGATCCTCATTTTCTATATCAGTACTATTCCCATCCTCATCGGAAACTGACGCTTCATAGTCGGGATCATGAACCGAGTTATCACTGTCAAAATGGGGATCTCTATGTTGAGTTGATTTATCTTCCTCATTCTCACTGAGTAGTTGAGTATTTAAAACATTTGTAGATAAATCAGCCTCACTGCTATCTAAAAAAGACATGTGGCTACTTTCATCATAACCTATTTGTTTAAAAAATTTAAAAATTAAAGTAACTAAGGAATACATTTTGTTTTTTAACTATCACCTATTACATTTCCTTCGTATTCGATTTCATCCATTCTATGTTTGGTTATTAATTTATTTTTTAATGTTATTTAAATTTAACAAGAAGTATTTACTTTCAATTTCAATGGCACTTTTCTCTTTGAGAGAATTCGTATAACTTCTGCACTAATCACACTAAACAGCTTAACCAAAATCATTTTAAAACGGTACCTTAATTATAATAACCTAGCTGCACTTTGCACAAAAACTGAGAGCATAAGTCATTCTCATTTTACGCTTATGTCCATATAGCTCTCCTAAAAACACATCAACAACAATGCATTAATAGCTTTTGTAGAGATAGTACATTACATTCAAACATTCTCAATTTGGAATAACGGCTTATCTTCACTTTAGCTCTTATATCAATTCTCTTGTTTATGCCAAACAATTAAAAATAAAAATGTGCAAAAACAACTTAAGTCGTTATAAGCCATTTTAATAAAACAATATTGTATGTGAACATTATCTTATGTATATTTTGGCTGCTATAGTAAATGTAATAGGGCTTCGTTGCGAGTTAAGCTAACATGTTTTTACTAATATTTTAAAAAATAATATAGTTAAAGAGATAGGGATTTTACGTAATTATAAAGTTTTATTAGTGGAATATGGTAGCATATATAACTCAATTCGTTTTTAAGTCTACTTAGGCGGTTATCGCTTGTGACCACAGATATATTTAAATGTCATGACAAAGAAAATTTAATGAGAACATATAATGAAATTCATATGAAAATAATAAAATCAGGACGGCAAACTTTTAAAATTCTCATTTATTACCCACCAATGACAGTGACAGAACACACTGATCAATTACGATTAATCAATGAGTATCACAATTCAAAGGTAGGAGGTCATATCGGTGTAAAACGAACAATTTGTAAACTAAAACAAAAATACGTATGGCGCGGTATGAACAAAATGGTCAAACATTTTATTCAAAACTGCGAAAAATGCTGTAAAAATAACACAACTCGCCACAATAAATAAGCTCTAGAGATAACACTTACACCAACAAGCCCATTTGAAATTATTCAAATCGACACTGTCGGTCCACTTAAAATTTCAAATGGATACAAATACATACTAACAATACAATGTGAACTAACAAAATACATAGAAACATTCCCGATGCAAACGAAAGATGCAATAGAAGTTGCAAAAACATTCATTTAGTAGAGAAATTCATTTTACGCCGCGGAACTTTTAAACACTTAAAAGCGACCAAGGCACCGAATTTAAAAATGAATTACTCACTTCCATATGCAAATTACTTGATATAAAGCACATAACTTCCACTCCCTACCACCATGAAACAATAAGTTCAATTGAACGCAACCACAGAGTCTTGAATGAATATTTATTATCATTCTCAGACACTGGTGATTGGGAAAACTGGCTTCCTTATTACACTTTCGTTTACAACACCACCCCACACACAGATACTAACTATTCACCATTCGAACTCATCTTTGGAAAATTAGCAACATTCCGAAACGAAAAATCAATAACAACCCAAAATTTTATAACTTAGAAAGCTATTTAACAGAACTTAGAACAAAAATTTTACATGCACAAGATTCAGCAAACAGAATGCTCGGGAAAGCAAAATGCACACGTAAACAAATTTACGATAAAACATGCAATAGTAATTTTAAAATAGGTGATCTAGTCTTTTTAAAAACCAGCGACCAAAGAAAACATGTAAGCCCATATGAGGGACCATACAAAATAATTGAAAGAAACAATGTAAATTCTACTATACAAAAAAAAAAACAAAACAAGAATAGTACATAACAATTATTTTAAAAAAATTTATCTCAGCACATATTTAATTAAATAAACTATACGAGTATATAAATATTATTACCTAATTAAAATACATTACTTTACATAAATAAATATATTCTTATCTAATTAATAAATAATTTAAAATATGTAAACCTCAGTGCCACAAACGCCTAGTACAATCTTAAAAATAATTTTATTCTTTGAAACGAAATCATTTTTCTCTAAAGGGTGAGGGTGTAATACACTTTTAAACACTTCATGTAAATGCACCTTAATGCATTCAAAAGCACTCCGTGTGATGCACCTTAATGCACCCAAGCATAAAGACAGCCTTCACGAGTGATACCATGTGCGCAACAATTACACGGCACACACTATCCCTTGTCTGTCATTCTCCCACGATTTGTTTATCGTTATGCGATAACAAGAAACGAGGATCGGACTGTCCAGACACAGCTCGACACCGATACTCGTGCCACAACCGTCGCTCAATGCTTTCTCACGCCATCTTGTTCGACGATATGACGGACAGTCATAAGAGCTGGCAGAACGACAGACAGATGATCTTGTTGCACATGTCTGCCGCACTGCAGACCATGTACTCCATCTAATGCACTATATGGTCGCAAGTAAATAGAGCGCACCAATAGGGTACGTGCTCTACACTCGTGAAAGAGTATGCACTACTGGCATGCGCGTTGCACTTAGGGTAGGTAAATCATAGTTTACATTCCATAAACTGTATAATAGATTAGAATAAGTTTATTATAACACCCTAGGTTACTTATTAAATAAAAACACAGGGGATGATCCCTCAAGATCCTGCTTACAAACTGAGCACTACTTCTTTTAATTCCTCGGCAGTTCAAATAGAACTTGCCTTTTTATAATCATCATATGACCATTTGGGCAGTCCACTGACTTGCCACAACATATGAACATTTGGGCAGTCCACTGACTTGCCACAACATATGAACATTTGGGCAGTCTACTGACTTGCCACAACATATGAACATTTGGGCAGTCTACTGACTTGCCACGTACATAGGCAGCAACCAGAATGCCAATATAAACTGGTCCGGACTGACATAAAAATACAGACATATTATATGGCGATCCTGCCAGACCGAATCAGGAATTATAAGAAAACAAAAATCTAATCAAATCATAAGTTGGAAACTAAAAATAAATTAAACACATTACTGGAATGAGGAAAGAAGAGTTTGATGCCATCTTCGAAAAGTGGGCAAAGCTATTGTCCCCACAAGAAGAAAAACAAACTGCAAACACACTTCCTGCTGACGAATACAATCCAGGTTTACCACATCCCGATTTTCCGAAATACACACCACTAAGACTCGGACCAAAACCATTAACGATAGAAGAATATCGACTACGCCAGGAAAGTAACAAACCGAAGCAGTACCCGAAACAAGAGCGTAAGAAGAAAAAGTGCACAGGAGACCGCACTGTACGACACCGCCACACCATCCCTCTACTATACAGAGAACTTATCTTAGCCACCACAAATGAAGACAAAATTAAAATTAAGAATAAACAAGCTGATAAAAATATTAAAATTTATAATATATATATTATATAAATTAAAAACTTAAATTAGCAAGAAATTACAATTAAATAAGTTATGTAAATTATATTAAATTCTAATATACAAACATTTTTTTTTTTCTTCTCTTTTATACATAAATAAAAAGACAATATACTCGTATATATAAAAATGGGGAAAACTCAAAGCAAACAAGAAAATATTATTGTATCAAATAATAATAATGTAATTGCTGAGTATGTAATGACTAGAGGCGACTCTGTCATAATATTTACATTGATAGCCATATTTATTGTAATTTTATATAAAATAAACACTTATTACAAAACTATGTAATGAAACAGCTAAATAGAACAAATAATGTCTGATTCTACAGCTGTATTAAAAAAGATCTTAAGTAATTTAAAAAACAGCCCAAAAAGAATATATTCATCAAATTATATATTAAATCTTAAAAATAATATAGAATTATTAAAAACTGCGTTTAAAAAAGAACTAGAATCACAAAAAGATGAATCTCAAAAATTTGATTTTAAAACAAAATTTAACCAAATCCTATTTGAAATCGAAAAAATAATCAAAATGTCAACTTTCGATATACTTAATTGTTTAAAATTGGTACCTGATTTCTGAGGAAAGTATGACGATGCCAATAAATTTATAAACACCATAAAAATAATAGGAGACACTGCCAACTGATCAATCAGTAGTATTTTTCAATTTCGTGCTTAACACAAAAATTCCAAACCAAATACGACATAAAGTTGAATTATTATTATCAACAAAAACTCTCGCTAATCTAATACTAACACTAGAGAAAATTTTCAAAACAAAAAAATCACCTAACACAATACTAGAAGAAATCACACGTGCACGACAAGGCAACCAAACAGTCACCAAATATGCTGAAAAACTTGAGACTCTAATAATAGAGCTCAACACTTTATAAATACAAAATATTGGTGAAGAAATAAGCCAACAATATTAAAATCAAACGACCTGATAGCATTCAATGCTTTCAAAAACGGATTTAAGAACCAGACTACGGTACAGACAATAACCGCAAGCAGGGTAAAAAAGTTCCAAGAAGCGATACAAATCGCAGAAGAAGCTGACGGAAATAATGAAAGCAGAGTATTAGCTTTCAACGCACGTCAACAATGGAACAATCGGGCACCACATAGATTCCAACACCAACAAGGACGAGGCTATTCTAATAACAACAGACGACCAAACAACTATCGTCAAAATCATCAACATTTTAACAATCAGGCACCCCGATATCAAAACCCCCGTAGGACGAATCAACAGCAAGACTGGTACCAACAACGTACTAACCAAAATACTAACTACAACCGAAACGACAACAGCAACCGAGCAAGATATGGCAATAGGCCAAACAATAGAGGAGTATACACCGTACAAGGTGAAGACATAGAGTCTAGCTTAAATTATGAGGGAAACTCCAATCGCCCCGACAACGAACAATAAAGACAAAATGTTGCTCGGGGAAAACAAAATTAAAAACATATAAATTATCAATTAACAATAGTATAAGCAATTACATTAAATTAAATTATAAGAATTACCACCTAACATTTCTGGTCGATACTGGTGCTGACATTTCGCTAGTAAAAATAACTAGCACACAAAATGAATTTTTCTCAGAAGACAATTCATGCACAATAACTGGCATAAATAAAACGAATACCACCACAATTGCAATTTACGTTTCCAACTATCTAATAAACAGCTAGTACATGAATTCCATGCAGTAGACGAAAATTTCCCAATTATAGCTGATGGAATATTAGGCAGAGATTTCTTACAAGCATTTGAAACAAAAAGTGACTATGGCAACACTCTCCTTATTTGTTAACAATTCTGAGTACGTATTGGATATGCAAAGAAAAATATATACCATACCACCCCGAAGCGAACTAGTCCACCCCATAAATATTAAATTAACAAAAGAAAGTCTCGTATGCAGCAAAAATTTTAACGAAAACTTATTTATAGCAAACACTATAATACCAGCAAAAGGAGTGAAACACATACGCATACTAAACATTTCAAACGAAACACAAACATTAGAAAATTTTGATTTAGAAGTGAAACCACTTCATTTATTCAACATCATTCTCAAACCAATACAAAATCAACGCCAGAAAGATTGACTAATTTAAACTCTCAATTTCTTTCCCTGATCAGGAAGCTAACAAAACAGTTGCTGACATATGTAAAAATTTTCAAGATATCTTTCACTTAGATACTGACAAACTCACATGCAATAATTTCTATAAACAGAAACTACACCATTCAGACAAATCACCCGTATACATAAAAAATTACAGACTTCGACAAACACAGCCATCCGAAATAAGTGAACAAGTACATGCAAAGATGGCATAATAGAACCATCTGTAAGCCCTTACAATTCCCCAGTACCGAAAAAGAGTACAAACGACACAAAAAAATGGAGACTTGTAGTAGACTACAGACAACTGAACAAAAAACTTACAAACGACAAATTTCCACTAACAAGACTCGATGATGTACTCGACGTCATGGGAAGAGCAAAATATTTTTCAACTCTCGACATGACTAGCTCATTCCACCAAATAGAATTGGAAAAATCTTCAAGACCGTTAACCGCATTCTCAACAAACAATGGACACTTCCAATTGAAAAGAGTTTCCAACACATGCTTACCATAGCACTTAAAGGATTAAATAGTGATGCATTTCTATACGTGGATGACATCATAGCATTTGGATGCTCTTTACAACACCACAACACAAATCTCACTAAAGTCTTTGAAAGATATATTTTAAAACTAAACCCTCAAAAATGTAATTTTTTACAGCCAGAAGTCATTTATTTAGGACACTTAATTACAGCAAACGGTGTAACAACCGATCCGCAAAAATGCAAATCCGTTGAAAAATATCCTGCACCCACCAACGCACACGAAGTAAGAAGATTCGTTGCATTCTGCAACTACTACCGACGCTTTGTCAAAAATTTCGCCGAAATAGCAAAGCCCTTCAATTCACTCTTAAAGAAAGGAAATACTTTTGTTTGGAGTTCAGAATGCGAAGAAGCTTTTCAAAAATTAAAACTTGCAATAACACAACCACCTGTACTCCAATACCCAGATTTTAACAAAGAATTCGTACTCACAACTGATGCATCAAATTATGCATTAGGAGCAGTACTTTCCCAAGGTATCATTGGAAACGATTTGCCAATTTCATACGCAAGCCGCACTTTAAACAAGCACGAGGAGAAAAAGCCAGTTATAGAAACAGAATTATTGGCCATACATTGGGCAATAAGCCACTTTAGACCTTACTTATATGGCAATACATTCACAGTAGTAACAGACCACAGACCATTAGTAGCATTATTTTCACCCATCATCAAAATTAACTAGAATTAGGTTAGACCTAATGGATTATAATTTTAAAATAGAATATAAAAAAGGCAGCATAAATACAAATGCCGATGCACTAAGTAGAATTAGATTAGACTCTAATATACTTAAGGATATGATACCTTCAGTTTTAATAACAACTAGCAGTAAAAATCAAAATAGGATAGAAAATGAACCCAACGATACAGAAGCAAATTCTATAATGGAGACTGGCCAACTCTTTATTTGGAATTGCATTTCAGTATCGGAAGTTCGAAAATTTAGAAAGTTAAAATTTATACAAGAAATTAAAAACGCGTCAAGGAAAAAGATAAGCTTATAAGATAAAAATAACAATAAAAGTTTGCCTAATATAAAAATCACCGACACAGAAATAGTAATGCAAATTAGCGATAATCCAAACTCGGACTTAGGTACAGTCTTGGAGAAACTAATCACTGTTTTACACAAGAAATATATAGAAAATGTAGCGCTACAATCAAATGATATCTGTGGTCATAAGCAATAATCGTCTCGTAAACTATACTTTCGAAATAAATTACTTTTTACATGCAGAGGCTTTTGTGAAAAAAAATATAAAACAGTTTTATAAAAAATGCAATGCAAAATCAAATATGTTTACCTGCACAATACTTAGGCCAAAAATAATAATGAAACTTCCTTTGTTTAGGAGAAAATAAATGAACATAAATAAAAATGGTTATGGCAAACGTAAAATATGAGATTGTAATGACTATGTTGACTTAGGATTTTATTGCAAATTAATGTTTTGTTTGTTGCCTAGCATATATTGAGTTAAACAACTATTGTATATTTAAACTTACCAAGGCAAAGAGTTAGAGCACTTTAGGTAAGTAGTATTTTATTTTAAAAAAAAAGTAATTTTGCAAATTCATTATTTTAAACTTAATTTCATTTTCAGAAAATTTAATTATGTAATTTCTATAATGAGAAAAAAACGTAAAAGATGTAAATATATATGTTATATTTATATATATATTTATACTTAATCTAAATCATTCTGCTTCTGATTCATCTCCGACTAAGTCTGGATGTATATCTGTAGAGTTGTTTGTTAACAAACTTTTATAAAAAGGATGAAAACATGGAATCACAAATGGGAGTAAATCAATGAGGTCCTTTTTCTTATTTGAGCTGATTTTAACATCTTCAGTTAGCACAGACAGGTCGCCTTTAGCTACTGAGTTTACACCACGTTTTAACAAATTTAATGTTTTAAAAGGAGCATCTAGATCTAATGTGGTTTTATAAAAAATTTGCCTTTGTAAATCTTAGCCATCCTATATTTTTCCAAACGAATTTCTCCCCGTCTTGATTTGTGGTCCTCCACATAAACTTTATTTTAACAGGAGAGAAAATTTGAAAAAATCCACTGCATTAATTTCAACGACGTTAAATGTATGTTTAGAACCCGCACACCTTATAAAATTGTACCAATCGTGTGGATGATGTATTTGAGCATCAGTTCTTTTATTTTTTTCTTTCTATCACAGAGTGATCCACATCACATTCCATGTGCGTGTGTCCAGGTTCTAAAAATTTATGATCATTAGTTTCTAAAGTCGTATTAACTTCAAAAGCCAGTATGAACATTGCACATACGAATGAATTCTTATTTTGTCCCGAATCGCTGTAAAAGATTGCTTGATTAACTTGTGAAAGACTGTTTATAAACTTGAACAAGCACGATGCGATTTGGTTACCGCCACGGGCAGATAGTGCCTCATGCCACATAAAGCAATGTGGGGTACCAGTTGTGCAGTCGTGAATAGTTAAATTATATGTCCAAAGTTGCCTTTTGTAGATACTTATTGAGGTTCTTAAGTACGGGGTAGGCAAACATTGCTGCAAATCAAAAGTATAGACTTTAACTGTGGGGTCATTGGAAGCGGAGGCTTTATCATTCCTTTTAGACTCATATGCTAAATCTGCTTTACTTTGATGGGCTGAAAGCTTATTTTGTAAGTCATGTAGTAGGGAATTATCGGTTTCCTGTTTAGCAATTCCAATTTTAGCACTGAATTTCTCGCATGTGGAACAAGTATCCAGCTTAGGTTTCTTAAATTTTATATTCATGGCTGTAAAATATTACTAAATTAAATAATTCTATGAGGTGATAAAGAACCTGCTTACTTTTAAAAATACTACTGTATGAGAAGATGCTTACTACATCGGATTTGTATTTATCGCAATACAAATGATACATTTGAGCCAGGGATATATCGGCATGTAAGTATTTGCAACTTGTATCTCTCCTGGTATAGTGACTTTCGTATTTTGGAAAGCTGTTTATGAGGTCCTTTACAAGTTCAATCTTATCATCTGTAAGTTTATTTTTTCCTCCACCTGATCCACGCAGATCAAAAAAGTCACTATCAGGAAACCGTAATTTCTTTTTCAAAACAGTTTTAACGAAACTGGTACTCTCATCAAAGCATTGCAGGAAACATTTTTGGCATACCTGAACTCTTTGAGCTTGATACGCCACATAATAAGCAGCTCGGAACTTTCGGTCACGAGGCCGGGTGCTTGTCCAAATTTTGTTGTTTTTTTTGCTCTTGATGTCAACTAAGGAACCAATGAACAAAATTCTCTGATTGTACGTACCCAAAGACCAATATTTCTGAAAAATACTTCTTTGGAATGCAGGGGGTACCTTTGCCTTGCACTTCATGCGACAATCAAGCACAAGAGGTCTCAATTTTCTTTCCGGCACAACATCACCCTTTACATTTACGTATGCTTTTCCATGATTTCGCCTTCTGTATGCCTTTTTCCTAGAATAAGCTCTTTGAGTCGTAGTCGGGGCTCCGTTGAGTAGATCCTCATTTTCTATATCAGTACTATTCCCATCCTCATCGGAAACTGACGCTTCATAGTCGGGATCATGAACCGAGTTATCACTGTCAAAATGGGGATCTCTATGTTGAGTTGATTTATCTTCCTCATTCTCACTGAGTAGTTGAGTATTTAAAACATTTGTAGATAAATCAGCCTCACTGCTATCTAAAAAAGACATGTGGCTACTTTCATCATAACCTATTTGTTTAAAAAATTTAAAAATTAAAGTAACTAAGGAATACATTTTGTTTTTTAACTATCACCTATTAGATTTCCTTCGTATTCGATTTCATCCATTCTATGTTTGGTTATTAATTTATTTTTTAATGTTATTTAAATTTAACAAGAAGTATTTACTTTCAATTTCAATGGCACTTTTCTCTTTGAGAGAATTCGTATAACTTCTGCACTAATCACACTAAACAGCTTAACCAAAATCATTTTAAAACGGTACCTTAATTATAATAACCTAGCTGCACTTTGCACAAAAACTGAGAGCATAAGTCATTCTCATTTTACGCTTATGTCCATATAGCTCTCCTAAAAACACATCAACAACAATGCATTAATAGCTTTTGTAGAGATAGTACATTACATTCAAACATTCTCAATTTGGAATAACGGCTTATCTTCACTTTAGCTCTTATATCAATTCTCTTGTTTATGCCAAACAATTAAAAATAAAAATGTGCAAAAACAACTTAAGTCGTTATAAGCCATTTTAATAAAACAATATTGTATGTGAACATTATCTTATGTATATTTTGGCTGCTATAGTAAATGTAATAGGGCTTCGTTGCGAGTTAAGCTAACATGTTTTTACTAATATTTTAAAAAATAATATAGTTAAAGAGATAGGGATTTTACGTAATTATAAAGTTTTATTAGTGGAATATGGTAGCATATATAACTCAATTCGTTTTTAAGTCTACTTAGGCGGTTATCGCTTGTGACCACAGATATATTTAAATGCCATGACAAAGAAAATTTAATGAGAACATATAATGAAATTCATATGAAAATAATAAAATCAGGACGGCAAACTTTTAAAATTCTCATTTATTACCCACCAATGACAGTGACAGAACACACTGATCAATTACGATTAATCAATGAGTATCACAATTCAAAGGTAGGAGGTCATATCGGTGTAAAACGAACAATTTGTAAACTAAAACAAAAATACGTATGGCGCGGTATGAACAAAATGGTCAAACATTTTATTCAAAACTGCGAAAAATGCTGTAAAAATAACACAACTCGCCACAATAAATAAGCTCTAGAGATAACACTTACACCAACAAGCCCATTTGAAATTATTCAAATCGACACTGTCGGTCCACTTAAAATTTCAAATGGATACAAATACATACTAACAATACAATGTGAACTAACAAAATACATAGAAACATTCCCGATGCAAACGAAAGATGCAATAGAAGTTGCAAAAACATTCATTTAGTAGAGAAATTCATTTTACGCCGCGGAACTTTTAAACACTTAAAAGCGACCAAGGCACCGAATTTAAAAATGAATTACTCACTTCCATATGCAAATTACTTGATATAAAGCACATAACTTCCACTCCCTACCACCATGAAACAATAAGTTCAATTGAACGCAACCACAGAGTCTTGAATGAATATTTATTATCATTCTCAGACACTGGTGATTGGGAAAACTGGCTTCCTTATTACACTTTCGTTTACAACACCACCCCACACACAGATACTAACTATTCACCATTCGAACTCATCTTTGGAAAATTAGCAACATTCCGAAACGAAAAATCAATAACAACCCAAAATTTTATAACTTAGAAAGCTATTTAACAGAACTTAGAACAAAAATTTTACATGCACAAGATTCAGCAAACAGAATGCTCGGGAAAGCAAAATGCACACGTAAACAAATTTACGATAAAACATGCAATAGTAGTAATTTTAAAATAGGTGATCTAGTCTTTTTAAAAACCAGCGACCAAAGAAAACATGTAAGCCCATATGAGGGACCATACAAAATAATTGAAAGAAACAATGTAAATTCTACTATACAAAAAAAAAACAAAACAAGAATAGTACATAACAATAATTTTAAAAAAATTTATCTCAGCACATATTTAATTAAATAAACTATACGAGTATATAAATATTATTACCTAATTAAAATACATTACTTTACATAAATAAATATATTCTTATCTAATTAATAAATAATTTAAAATATGTAAACCTCAGTGCCACAAACGCCTAGTACAATCTTAAAAATAATTTTATTCTTTGAAACGAAATCATTTTTCTCTAAAGGGTGAGGGTGTAATACACTTTTAAACACTTCATGTAAATGCACCTTAATGCATTCAAAAGCACTCCGTGTGATGCACCTTAATGCACCCAAGCATAAAGACAGCCTTCACGAGTGATACCATGTGCGCAACAATTACACGGCACACACTATCCCTTGTCTGTCATTCTCCCACGATTTGTTTATCGTTATGCGATAACAAGAAACGAGGATCGGACTGTCCAGACACAGCTCGACACTGATACTCGTGCCACAACCGTCGCTCAATGCTTTCTCACGCCATCTTGTTCGACGATATGACGGACAGTCATAAGAGCTGGCAGAACGACAGACAGATGATCTTGTTGCACATGTCTGCCGCACTGCAGACCATGTACTCCATCTAATGCACTATATGGTCGCAAGTAAATAGAGCGCACCAATAGGGTACGTGCTCTACACTCGTGAAAGAGTATGCACTACTGGCATGCGCATTGCACTTAGGGTAGGTAAATCATAGTTTACATTCCATAAACTGTATAATAGATTAGAATAAGTTTATTATAACACCCTAGGTTACTTATTAAATAAAAACACAGCGGATGATCCCTCAAGATCCTGCTTACAAACTGAGCACTACTTCTTTTAATTCCTCGGCAGTTCAAATAGAACTTGCCTTTTTATAATCATCATATGACCATTTGGGCAATCCACTGACTTGCCACAACATATGAACATTTGGGCAGTCCACTGACTTGCCACAACATATGAACATTTGGGCAGTCTACTGACTTGCCACAACATATGAACATTTGGGCAGTCCACTGACTTGCCACGTACATAGGCAGCAACCAGAATGCCAATATAAACTGGTCCGGACTGACATAAAAATACAGACATATTATATGGCGATCCTGCCAGACCGAATCAGGAATTATAAGAAAACAAAAATCTAATCAAATCATAAGTTGGAAACTAAAAATAAATTAAACACATTACTGGAATGAGGAAAGAAGAGTTTGATGCCATCTTCGAAAAGTGGGCAAAGCTATTGTCCCCACAAGAAGAAAAACAAACTGCAAACACACTTCCTGCTGACGAATACAATCCAGGTTTACCACATCCCGATTTTCCGAAATACACACCACTAAGACTCGGACCAAAACCATTAACGATAGAAGAATATCGACTACGCCAGGAAAGTAACAAACCGAAGCAGTACCCGAAACAAGAGCGTAAGAAGAAAAAGTGCACAGGAGACCGCACTGTACGACACCGCCACACCATCCCTCTACTATACAGAGAACTTATCTTAGCCACCACAAATGAAGACAAAATTAAAATTAAGAATAAACAAGCTGATAAAAATATTAAAATTTATAATATATATATTATATAAATTAAAAACTTAAATTAGCAAGAAATTACAATTAAATAAGTTATGTAAATTATATTAAATTCTAATATACAAACATTTTTTTTTTCTTCTCTTTTATACATAAATAAAAAGACAATATACTCGTATATATAAAAATGGGGAAAACTCAAAGCAAACAAGAAAATATTATTGTATCAAATAATAATAATGTAATTGCTGAGTATGTAATGACTAGAGGCGACTCTGTCATAATATTTACATTGATAGATATTTATTGTAATTTTATATAAAATAAACACTTATTACAAAACTATGTAATGAAACAGCTAAATAGAACAAATAATGTCTGATTCTACAGCTGTATTAAAAAAGATCTTAAGTAATTTAAAAAACAGCCCAAAAAGAATATATTCATCAAATTATATATTAAATCTTAAAAATAATATAGAATTATTAAAAACTGCGTTTAAAAAAGAACTAGAATCACAAAAAGATGAATCTCAAAAATTTGATTTTAAAACAAAATTTAACCAAATCCTATTTGAAATCGAAAAAATAATCAAAATGTCAACTTTCGATATACTTAATTGTTTAAAATTGGTACCTGATTTCTGAGGAAAGTATGACGATGCCAATAAATTTATAAACACCATAAAAATAATAGGAGACACTGTGCAAACTGATCAATCAGTAGTATTTTTCAATTTCGTGCTTAACACAAAAATTCCAAACCAAATACGACATAAAGTTGAATTATTATTATCAACAAAAACTCTCGCTAATCTAATACTAACACTAGAGAAAATTTTCAAAACAAAAAAATCACCTAACACAATACTAGAAGAAATCACACGTGCACGACAAGGCAACCAAACAGTCACCAAATATGCTGAAAAACTTGAGACTCTAATAATAGAGCTCAACACTTTATAAATACAAAATATTGGTGAAGAAATAAGCCAACAATATTAAAATCAAACGACCTGATAGCATTCAATGCTTTCAAAAACGGATTTAAGAACCAGACTACGGTACAGACAATAACCGCAAGCAGGGTAAAAAAGTTCCAAGAAGCGATACAAATCGCAGAAGAAGCTGACGGAAATAATGAAAGCAGAGTATTAGCTTTCAACGCACGTCAACAATGGAACAATCGCGCACCACATAGATTCCAACACCAACAAGGACGAGGCTATTCTAATAACAACAACTATCGTCAAAATCATCAACATTTTAACAATCAGACACCCCGATATCAAAACCCCCGTAGGACGAATCAACAGCAAGACTGGTACCAACAACGTACTAACCAAAATACTAACTACAACCGAAACGACAACAGCAACCGAGCAAGATATGGCAATAGGCCAAACAATAGAGGAGTATACACCGTACAAGGTGAAGACATAGAGTCTAGCTTAAATTATGAGGGAAACTCCAATCGCCCCGACAACGAACAATAAAGACAAAATGTTGCTCGGGGAAAACAAAATTAAAAACATATAAATTATCAATTAACAATAGTATAAGCAATTACATTAAATTAAATTATAAGAATTACCACCTAACATTTCTGGTCGATACTGGTGCTGACATTTCGCTAGTAAAATAACTAGCACACAAAATGAATTTTTCTCAGAAGACAATTCATGCACAATAACTGGCATAAATGAAACGAATACCACTACAATTGCAATTTACGTTTCCAACTATCTAATAAACAGCTAGTACATGAATTCCATGCAGTAGACGAAAATTTCCCAATTATAGCTGATGGAATATTAGGCAGAGATTTCTTACAAGCATTTGAAACAAAAAGTGACTATGGCATCACTCTCCTTATTTGTTAACAATTTTGAGTACGTATTGGATATGCAAAGAAAAATATATACCATACCACCCCGAAGCGAACTAGTCCACCCCATAAATATTAAATTAACAAAAGAAAGTCTCGTATGCAGCAAAAATTTTAACGAAAACTTATTTATAGCAAACACTATAATACCAGCAAAAGGAGTGAAACACATACGCATACTAAACATTTCAAACGAAACACAAACATTAGAAAATTTTGATTTAGAAGTGAAACCACTTCATTTATTCAACATCATTCAAACCAATACAAAATCAACACCAGAAAGATGGACTAATTTAAAATCTCAACTTCTTCTCAATTTCTTTCCCTGATCAGGAAGCTAACAAAACAGTTGCTGACATATGTAAAAATTTTCAAGATATCTTTCACTTAGATACTGACAAACTCACATGCAATAATTTCTATAAACAGAAACTACTCCATTCAGACAAATCACCCGTATACATAAAAAATTACAGACTTCGACAAACACAGCCATCCGAAATAAGTGAACAAGTACATGCAAAGATGGCATAATAGAACCATCTGTAAGCCCTTACAATTCCCCAGTACCGAAAAAGAGTACAAACGACACAAAAAAATGGAGACTTGTAGTAGACTACAGACAACTGAACAAAAAACTTACAAACGACAAATTTCCACTAACAAGACTCGATGATGTACTCGACGTCATGGGAAGAGCAAAATATTTTTCAACTCTCGACATGACTAGCTCATTCCACCAAATAGAATTGGAAAAATCTTCAAGACCGTTAACCGCATTCTCAACAAACAATGGACACTTCCAATTGAAAAGAGTTTCCAACACATGCTTACCATAGCACTTAAAGGATTAAATAGTGATGCATTTCTATACGTGGATGACATCATAGCATTTGGATGCTCTTTACAACACCACAACACAAATCTCACTAAAGTCTTTGAAAGATATATTTTAAAACTAAACCCTCAAAAATGTAATTTTTTACAGCCAGAAGTCATTTATTTAGGACACTTAATTACAGCAAACGGTGTAACAACCGATCCGCAAAAATGCAAATCCGTTGAAAAATATCCTGCACCCACCAACGCACATGAAGTAAGAAGATTCGTTGCATTCTGCAACTACTACCGACGCTTTGTCAAAAATTTCGCCGAAATAGCAAAGCCCTTGAATTCACTCTTAAAGAAAGGAAATACTTTTGTTTGGAGTTCAGAATGCGAAGAAGCTTTTCAAAAATTAAAACTTGCAATAACACAACCACATTTACTCCAATACCCAGATTTTAACAAAGAATTCGTACTCACAACTGATGTATCAAATTATGTATTAGGAGCAGTACTTTCCCAAGGTATCATTGGAAACGATTTGCCAATTTCATACGCAAGCCGCACTTTAAACAAGCACGAGGAGAAAAAGCCAGTTATAGAAACAGAATTATTGGCCATACATTGGGCAATAAGCCACTTTAGACCTTACTTATATGGCAATACATTCACAGTAGTAACAGACCACAGACCATTAGTAGCATTATTTTCACCCATCATCAAAATTAACTAGAATTAGGTTAGACCTAATGGGTTATAATTTTAAAATAGAATATAAAAAAGGCAGCATAAATACAAATGCCGATGCACTAAGTAGAATTAGATTAGACTCTAATATACTTAAGGATATGATACCTTCAGTTTTAATAACAACTAGAAGTAAAAATCAAAATAGGATAGAAAATGAACCCAACGATACAGAAGCAAATTCTATAACGGAGACTGGCCAACTCTTTATTTGGAATTGCATTTCAGTATCGGAAGTTCGAAAATTTAGAAAGTTAAAATTTATACAAGAAATTAAAAACGCGTCAAGGAAAAAGATAAGCTTATAAGATAAAAATAACAATAAAAGTTTGCCTAATATAAAAATCACCGACACAGAAATAGTAATGCAAATTAGCGATAATCCAAACTCGGACTTAGGTACAGTCTTGGAGAAACTAATCACTGTTTTACACAAGAAATATATAGAAAATGTAGCGCTACAATCAAATGATATCTGTGGTCATAAGCAATAATCGTCTCGTAAACTATACTTTCGATATAAATTACTTTTTACATGCAGAGGCTTTTTTGAAAAAAAATATAAAACAGTTTTAGAAAAAATGCAATGCAAAATCAAATATTTTTACCTGCACAATACTTAGGCCAAAAATAATAATGAAACTTCCTTTGTTTAGGAGAAAATAAATTAACATAAATAAAAATGGTTATGATCTATGTTGACTTAGGATTTTATTGCAAATTAATGTTTTGTTTGTTGCCTAGCATAGATTGAGTTAAACAACTATTGTATATTTAAACTTACCAAGGCAAAGAGTTAGAGCACTTTAGGTAAGTAGTATTTTATTTAAAAAAACAAGTAATTTTGCAAATTCATTATTTTAAACTTAATTTCATTTTCAGAAAATTTAATTATGTAATTTCTATAATGAGAAAAAAACGTAAAAGATGTAAATATATATGTTATATTTATATATATATTTATACTTAATCTAAATCATTCTGCTTCTGATTCATCTTCGACTAAGTCTGGATGTATATCTGTAGAGTTGTTTGTTAACAAACTTTTATAAAAAGGATGAAAACATGGAATCACAAATGGGAGTAAATCAATGAGGTCCTTTTTCTTATTTGAGCTGATTTTAACATCTTCAGTTAGCACAGACAGGTCGCCTTTAGCTACTGAGTTTACACCACGTTTTAACAAATTTAATGTTTTAAAAGGAGCATCTAGATCTAATGTGGTTTTATAAAAAATTTGCCTTTGTAAATCTTAGCCATCTTATATTTTTCCAAACGAATTTCTCCCCGTCTTGATTTGTGGTCCTCCACATAAACTTTATTTTTAACAGGAGAGAAAATTTGAAAAAATCCACTGCATTAATTTCAACGACGTTAAATGTATGTTTAGAACCCGCACACCTTATAAAATTGTACCAATCGTGTGGATGATGTATTTGAGCATCAGTTCTTTTATTTTTTTCTTTCTATCACAGAGTGATCCACATCACATTCCATGTGCGTGTGTCCAGGTTCTAAAAATTTATGATCATTAGTTTCTAAAGTCGTATTAACTTCAAAAGCCAGTATGAACATTGCACATACGAATGAATTCTTATTTTGTCCCGAATCGCTGTAAAAGATTGCTTGATTAACTTGTGAAAGACTGTTTATAAACTTGAACAAGCACGATGCGATTTGGTTGCCGCCACGGGCAGATAGTGCCTCATGCCACATAAAGCAATGTGGGGTACCAGTTGTGCAGTCGTGAATAGTTAAATTATATGTCCAAAGTTGCCTTTTGTAGATACTTATTGAGGTTCTTAAGTACGGGGTAGGCAAACATTGCTGCAAATCAAAAGTATAGACTTTAACTGTGGGCTCATTGGAAGCGGAGGCTTTATCATTCTTTTTAGACTCATATGCTAAATCTGCTTTACTTTGATGGGCTGAAAGCTCATTTTGTAAGTCATGTAGTAGGGAATTATCGGTTTCCTGTTTAGCAATTCCAATTTTAGCACTGAATTTCTCGCATGTGGAACAAGTATCCAGCTTAGGTTTCTTAAATTTTATATTCATGGCTGTAAAATATTACTAAATTAAATAATTCTATGAGGTGATAAAGAACCTGCTTACTTTTAAAAATACTACTGTATGAGAAGATGCTTACTACATCGGATTTGTATTTATCGCAATACAAATGATACATTTGAGCCAGGGATATATCGGCATGTAAGTATTTGCAACTTGTATCTCTCCTGGTATAGTGACTTTCGTATTTTGGAAAGCTGTTTATGAGGTCCTTTACAAGTTCAATCTTATCATCTGTAAGTTTATTTTTTCCTCCACCTGATCCACGCAGATCAAAAAAGTCACTATCAGGATAACGTATTTTCTTTTTCAAAACAGTTTTAACGAAACTGGTACTCTCATCAAAGCATTGCAGGAAACATTTTTGGCATACATGAACTCTTTGACCTTCATACGCCACATAATAAGCAGCTCGGAACTTTCGGTCACGAGGCCTTGTAGGGTGCTTGTCCAAATTTTGTTTTTTTTTTGCTCTTGATGTCAACTAAGGAACCAATGAACAAAATTCTCTGATTGCACGTACCCAAAGACCAATATTTCTGAAAAATACTTCTTTGGAATGCAAGGGGTACCTTTGCCTTGCACTTCATGCGACAATCAAGCACAAGAGGTCTCAATTTTCTTTCCGGCACAACATCACCCTTGACATTTACGTATGCTTTTCCCTGATTTCGCCTTCTGTATGCGATTTTCCTAGAATAAGCTCTTTGAGTCGTAGTCGGGGCTTCGTTGAGTAGATCCTCATTTTCTATATCAGTACTATTCCCATCCTCATCGGAAACTGACGCTTCATAGTCGGGATCTTGAATCGAGTTATCACTGTCAAAATGGGGATCTCTATGTTGAGTTGATTTATCTTCCTCATTCTCACTGAGTAGTTGAGTATTTAAAACATTTGTAGTTTAAATCAGCCTCACTGCTATCTAAAAAAGACATGTAGCTACTTTCATCATAACCTATTTGTTTAAAAAATTTAAAAATTAAAGTAACTAAGGAATACATTTTGTTTTTTAACTATCACCTATTACATTTCCTTCGTATTCGATTTCATCCATTCTATGTTTGGTTATTAATTTATTTTTTAATGTTATTTAAATTTAACAAGAAGTATTTACTTTCAATTTCAATGGCACTTTTCTCTTTGAGATAATTCGTATAACTTCTGCACTAATCACACTAAACAGCTTAACCAAAATCATTTGAAAACGGTACCTTAATTATAATAACCTAGCTGCACTTTGCACAAAAACTGAGAGCATAAGTCATTCTCATTTTACGCTTATGTCCATATAGCTCTCCTAAAAACACATCAACAACAATGCATTAATAGCTTTTGTAGAGATAGTACATTACATTCAAACATTCTCAATTTGGAATAACGGCTTATCTTCACTTTAGCTCTTATATCAATTCTCTTGTTTATGCCAAACAATTAAAAATAAAAATGTGCAAAAACAACTTAAGTCGTTATAAGCCATTTTAATAAAACAATATTGTATGTGAACATTATCTTATGTATATTTTGGCTGCTATAGTAAATGTAATAGGGCTTCGTTGCGAGTTAAGCTAACATGTTTTTACTAATATTTTAAAAAATAATATAGTTAAAGAGATAGGGATTTTACGTAATTATAAAGTTTTATTAGTGGAATATGGTAGCATATATAACTCAATTCGTTTTTAAGTCTACTTAGGCGGTTATCGCTTGTGACTACAGATATATTTAAATGTCATGACAAAGAAAATTTAATGAGAACATATAATGAAATTCATATGAAAATAATAAAATCAGGACGGCAAACTTTTAAAATTATCATTTATTACCCACCAATGACAGTGACAGAACACACTGATCAATTACGATTAATCAATGAGTATCACAATTCAAAGGTAGGAGGTCATGTCGGTGTAAAACGAACAATTTGTAAACTAAAATAAAAATACGTATGGCGCGGTATGAACAAAATGGTCAAACATTTTATTCAAAACTGCGAAAAATGCTGTAAAAATAACACAACTCGCCACAATAAAGAAGCTCTAGAGATAACACTTACACCAACAAGCCCATTTGAAATTATTCAAATCGACACTGTCTGTCCACTTAAAATTTCAAATGGATACAAATACATACTAACAATACAATGTGAACTAACAAAATACATAGAAACATTCCCGATGCAAACGAAAGATGCAATAGAAGTTGCAAAAACATTCATTTAGTAGAGAAATTCATTTTACGCCGCGGAACTTTTAAAACACTTAAAAGCGACCAAGGCACCGAATTTAAAAATGAATTACTCACTTCCATATGCAAATTACTTGATATAAAGCACATAACTTCCACTTCCTACCACCATGAAACAATAGGTTCAATTGAACGCAACCACAGAGTCTTGAATGAATATTTATTATCATTCTCAGACACTGGTGATTGGGAAAACTGGCTTACTTATTACACTTTCGTTTACAACACCACCCCACACACAGATACTAACTATTCACCATTCGAACTCATCTTTGGGAAAGAAAAAATCAATAACAACCCAAAATTGTATAACTTAGAAAGCTATTTAACAGAACTTAGAACAAAAATTTTACATGCACAAGATTCAGCAAACAGAATGCTCGGGAAATCAAAATGCACACGTAAACAAATTTATGATAAAACATGCAATAGTAGTAATTTTAAAATAGGTGATCTAGTCTTTTTAAAAACCAGCGACCAAAGAAAACATGTAAGCCCATATGAGGGACCATACAAAATAATTGAAAGAAACAATGTAAATTCTACTATACAAAAAAAAAAAACAAAACAAGAATAGTACATAACAATAATTTTAAAAAATTTATCTCAGCACATATTTAATTAAATAAACTATACGAGTATATAAATATTATTACCTAATTAAAATACACTACTTTACATAAATAAATATATTCTTATCTAATTAATAAATAATTTAAAATATGTAAACCTCAGTGCCACAAACGCCTAGTACAATCTTAAAAATAATTTTATTCTTTGAAACGAAATCATATTTTTCTAAAGGGTGAGGGTGTAATACACTTTTAAACACTTCATGTAAATGCACCTTAATGCATTCAAAAGCACTCCGTGTGATGCACCTTAATGCACCCAAGCATAAAGACAGCCTTCACGAGTGATACCATGTGCGCAACAATTAAACGGCACACACTATCCCTTGTCTGTCATTCTCCCACGATTTGTTTATCGTTATGCGATAACAAGAAACGAGGATCGGACTGTCCAGACACAGCACGGCACTCGATACTCGTGCCACAACCGTCGCTCAATGCTTTCTCACGCCATCTTGTTCGACGATATGACGGACAGTCATAAGAGCTGGCAGAACGACAGACAGATGATCTTGTTGCACATGTCTGCCGCACTGCAGACCATGTACTCCATCTAATGCACTATATGGTCGCAAGTAAATAGAGCGCACCAATAGGGTACGTGCTCTACACTCGTGAAAGAGTATGCACTACTGGCATGCGCATTGCACTTAGGGTAGGTAAATCATAGTTTAGATTCCATAAACTGTATAATAGATTAGAATAAGTTTATTATAACACCCTAGGTTACTTATTAAATAAAAACACAGCGGATGATCCCTCAAGATCCTGCTTACAAACTGAGCACTACTTCTTTTAATTCCTCGGCAGTTCAAATAGAACTTGCCTTTTTATAATCATCATATGACCATTTGGGCAATCCACTGACTTGCCACAACATATGAACATTTGGGCAGTCCACTGACTTGCCACAACATATGAACATTTGGGCAGTCTACTGACTTGCCACAACATATGAACATTTGGGCAGTCCACTGACTTGCCACGTACATAGGCAGCAACCAGAATGCCAATATAAACTGGTCCGGACTGACATAAAAATACAGACATATTATATGGCGATCCTGCCAGACCGAATCAGGAATTATAAGAAAACAAAAATCTAATCAAATCATAAGTTGGAAACTAAAAATAAATTAAACACATTACTGGAATGAGGAAAGAAGAGTTTGATGCCATCTTCGAAAAGTGGGCAAAGCTATTGTCCCCACAAGAAGAAAAACAAACTGCAAACACACTTCCTGCTGACGAATACAATCCAGGTTTACCACATCCCGATTTTCCGAAATACACACCACTAAGACTCGGACCAAAACCATTAACGATAGAAGAATATCGACTACGCCAGGAAAGTAACAAACCGAAGCAGTACCCGAAACAAGAGCGTAAGAAGAAAAAGTGCACACACCATCCCTCTACTATACAGAGAACTTATCTTAGCCACCACAAATGAAGACAAAATTAAAATTAAGAATAAACAAGCTGATAAAAATATTAAAATTTATAATATATATATTATATAAATTAAAAACTTAAATTAGCAAGAAATTACAATTAAATAAGTTATGTAAATTATATTAAATTCTAATATACAAACATTTTTTTTTCTTCTCTTTTATACATAAATAAAAAGACAATATACTCGTATATATAAAAATGGGGAAAACTCAAAGCAAACAAGAAAATATTATTGTATCAAATAATAATAATGTAATTGCTGAGTATGTAATGACTAGAGGCGACTCTGTCATAATATTTACATTGATAGCCATATTTATTGTAATTTTATATAAAATAAACACTTATTACAAAACTACGTAATGAAACAGCTAAATAGAACAATTAATGTCTGATTCTACAGCTGTATTAAAAAAGATCTTAAGTAATTTAAAAAACAGCCCAAAAAGAATATATTCATCAAATTATATATTAAATCTTAAAAATAATATAGAATTATTAAAAACTGCGTTTAAAAAAGAACTAGAATCACAAAAAGATGAATCTCAAAAATTTGATTTTAAAACAAAATTTAACCAAATCCTATTTGAAATCGAAAAAATAATCAAAATGTCAACTTTCGATATACTTAATTGTTTAAAATTGGTACCTGATTTCTGAGGAAAGTATGACGATGCCAATAAATTTATAAACACCATAAAAATAATAGGAGACACTGTGCCAACTGATCAATCAGTAGTATTTTTCAATTTCGTGCTTAACACAAAAATTCCAAACCAAATACGACATAAAGTTGAATTATTATTATCAACAAAAACTCTCGCTAATCTAATACTAACACTAGAGAAAATTTTCAAAACAAAAAAATCACTTAACACAATACTAGAAGAAATCACACGTGCACGACAAGGCAACCAAACAGTCACCAAATATGCTGAAAAACTTGAGACTCTAATAATAGAGCTCAACACTTTATAAATACAAAATATTGGTGAAGAAATAAGCCAACAATATTAAAATCAAACGACCTGGTAGCATTCAATGCTTTCAAAAACTGATTTAAGCAGGGTAAAAAAGTTCCAAGAAGCGATACAAATCGCAGAAGAAGCTGACGGAAATAATGAAAGCAGAGTATTAGCTTTCAACGCACGTCAACAATGGAACAATCGCGCACCACATAGATTCCAACACCAACAAGGACGAGGCTATTCTAATAACAACAGACGACCAAACAACTATCGTCAAAATCATCAACATTTTAACAATCAGACACCCCGATATCAAAACCCCCGTAGGACGAATCAACAGCAAGACTGGTACCAACAACGTACTAACCAAAATACTAACTACAACCGAAACGACAACAGCAACCGAGCAAGATATGGCAATAGGCCAAACAATAGAGGAGTATACACCGTACAAGGTGAAGACATAGAGTCTAGCTTAAATTATGAGGGAAACTCCAATCGCCCCGACAACGAACAATAAAGACAAAATGTTGCTCGGGGAAAACAAAATTAAAAACATATAAATTATCAATTAACAATAGTATAAGCAATTACATTAAATTAAATTATAAGAATTACCACCTAACATTTCTGGTCGATACTGGTGCTGACATTTCGCTAGTAAAAATAACTAGCACACAAAATGAATTTTTCTCAGAAGACAATTCATGCACAATAACTGGCATAAATGAAACGAATACCACCACAATTGCAATTTACGTTTCCAAGTATCTAATAAACAGCTAGTACATGAATTCCATGCAGTAGACGAAAATTTCCCAATTATAGCTGATGGAATATTAGGCAGAGATTTCTTACAAGCATTTGAAACAAAAAGTGACTATGGCAACACTCTCCTTATTTGTTAACAATTCTGAGTACGTATTGGATATGCAAAGAAAAATATATACCATACCACCCCGAAGCGAACTAGTCCACCCCATAAATATTAAATTAACAAAAGAAAGTCTAGTATGCAGCAAAAATTTTAACGAAAACTTATTTATAGCAAACACTATAATACCAGCAAAAGGAGTGAAACACATACGCATACTAAACATTTCAAACGAAACACAAACATTAGAAAATTTTGATTTAGAAGTGAAACCACTTCATTTATTCAACATCATTCTCAAACCAATACAAAATCAACGCCAGAAAGATGGACTAATTTAAAATCTCAAGTTCTTCTCAATTTCTTTCCCTGATCAGGAAGCTAACAAAACAGTTGCTGACATATGTAAAAATTTTCAAGATATCTTTCACTTAAATACTGACAAACTCACATGCAATAATTTCTATAAACAGAAACTACACCTTTCAGACAAATCACCCGTATACATAAAAAATTACAGACTTCGACAAACACAGCCATCCGAAATAAGTGAACAAGTACATGCAAAGATGGCATAATAGAACCATCTGTAAGCCCTTACAATTCCCCAGTACCGAAAAAGAGTACAAACGACACAAAAAAATGGAGACTTGTAGTAGACTACAGACAACTGAACAAAAAACTTACAAACGACAAATTTCCACTAACAAGACTCGATGATGTACTCGACGTCATGGGAAGAGCAAAATATTTTTCAACTCTCGACATGACTAGCTCATTCCACCAAATAGAATTGGAAAAATCTTCAAGACCGTTAACCGCATTCTCAACAAACAATGGACACTTCCAATTGAAAAGAGTTTCCAACACATGCTTACCATAGCACTTAAAGGATTAAATAGTGATGCATTTCTATACGTGGATGACATCATAGCATTTGGATGCTCTTTACAACACCACAACACAAATCTCACTAAAGTCTTTGAAAGATATATTTTAAAACTAAACCCTCAAAAATGTAATTTTTTACAGCCAGAAGTCATTTATTTAGGACACTTAATTACAGCAAACGGTGTAACAACCGATCCGCAAAAATGCAAATCCGTTGAAAAATATCCTGCACCCACCAACGCACACGAAGTAAGAAGATTCGTTGCATTCTGCAACTACTACCGACGCTTTGTAAAAAATTTCGCCGAAATAGCAAAGCCCTTGAATTCACTCTTAAAGAAAGGAAATACTTTTGTTTGGAGTTCAGAATGCGAAGAAGCTTTTCAAAAATTAAAACTTGCAATAACACAACCACCTGTACTCCAATACCCAGATTTTAACAAAGAATTCGTACTCACAACTGATGCATCAAATTATGCATTAGGAGCAGTACTTTCCCAAGGTATCATTGGAAACGATTTGCCAATTTCATACGCAAGTCGCACTTTAAACAAGCACGAGGAGAAAAAGCCAGTTATAGAAACAGAATTATTGGCCATACATTGGGCAATAAGCCACTTTAGACCTTACTTATATGGCAATACATTCACAGTAGTAACAGACCACAGACCATTAGTAGCATTATTGTCACCCATCATCAAAATTAACTAGAATTAGGTTAGACCTAATGGATTATAATTTTAAAATAGAATATAAAAAAGGCAGCATAAATACAAATGCCGATGCACTAAGTAGAATTAGATTAGACTCTAATATACTTAAGGATATGATACCTTCAGTTTTAATAACAACTAGAAGTAAAAATCAAAATAGGATAGAAAATGAACCCAACGATACAGAAGCAAATTCTATAATGGAGACTGGCCAACTCTTTATTTGGAATTGCATTTCAGTATCGGAAGTTCGAAAATTTAGAAAGTTAAAATTTATACAACAAATTAAAAACGCGTCAAGGAAAAAGATAAGCTTATAAGATAAAAATAACAATAAAAGTTTGCCTAATATAAAAATCACCGACACAGAAATAGTAATGCAAATTAGCGATAATCCAAACTCGGACTTAGGTACAGTCTTGGAGAAACTAATCACTGTTTTACCCAAGAAATATATAGAAAATGTAGCGCTACAATCAAATGATATCTGTGGTCATAAGCAATAATCGTCTCGTAAACTATACTTTCGAAATAAATTACTTTTTACATGCAGAGGCTTTTTTGAAAAAAAAAAAATAAAACAGTTTTAGAAAAAATGCAATGCAAAATCAAATATTTTTACCTGCACAATACTTAGGCCAAAAATAATAATGAAACTTCCTTTGTTTAGGAGAAAATAAATGAACATAAATAAAAATGGTTATGGCAAACGTAAAATATGAGATTGTAATGACTATGTTGACTTAGGATTTTATTGCAAATTAATGTTTTGTTTGTTGCCTAGCATAGATTGAGTTAAACAACTATTGTATATTTAAACTTACCAAGGCAAAGAGTTAGAGCACTTTAGGTAAGTAGTATTTTATTTAAAAAAACAAGTAATTTTGCAAATTCATTATTTTAAACTTAATTTCATTTTCAGAAAATTTAATTATGTAATTTCTATAATGAGAAAAAAACGTAAAAGATGTAAATATATATGTTATATTTATATATATATTTATACTTAATCTAAATCATTCTGCTTCTGATTCATCTTCGACTAAGTCTGGATGTATATCTGTAGAGTTGTTTGTTAACAAACTTTTATAAAAAGGATGAAAACATGGATTCACAAATGGTAGTAAATCAATGAGGTCCTTTTTCTTATTTGAGCTGATTTTAACATCTTCAGTTAGCACAGACAGGTCGCCTTTAGCTACTGAGTTTACACCACGTTTTAACAAATTTAATGTTTTAAAAGGAGCATCTAGATCTAATGTGGTTTTATAAAAAATTTGCCTTTGTAAATCTTAGCCATCCTATATTTTTCCAAACGAATTTCTCCCCGTCTTGATTTGTGGTCCTCCACATAAACTTTATTTTAACAGGAGAGAAAATTTGAAAAAATCCACTGCATTAATTTCAACGACGTTAAATGTATGTTTAGAACCCGCACACCTTATAAAATTGTACCAATCGTGTGGATGATGTATTTGAGCATCAGTTCTTTTATTTTTTTCTTTCTATCACAGAGTGATCCACATCACATTCCATGTGCGTGTGTCCAGGTTCTAAAAATTTATGATCATTAGTTTCTAAAGTCGTATTAACTTCAAAAGCCAGTATGAACATTGCACATACGAATGAATTCTTATTTTGTCCCGAATCGCTGTAAAAGATTGCTTGATTAACTTGTGAAAGACTGTTTATAAACTTGAACAAGCACGATGCGATTTGGTTACCGCCACGGGCAGATAGTGCCTCATGCCACATAAAGCAATGTGGGGTACCAGTTGTGCAGTCGTGAATAGTTAAATTATATGTCCAAAGTTGCCTTTTGTAGATACTTATTGAGGTTCTTAAGTACGGGGTAGGCAAACATTGCTGCAAATCAAAAGTATAGACTTTAACTGTGGGGTCATTGGAAGCGGAGGCTTTATCATTCCTTTTAGACTCATATGCTAAATCTGCTTTACTTTGATGGGCTGAAAGCTCATTTTGTAAGTCATGTAGTAGGGTATTATCGGTTTCCTGTTTAGCAATACCAATTTTAGCACTGAATTTCTCGCATGTAGAACAAGTATCCAGCTTAGGTTTCTTAAATTTTATATTCATGGCTGTAAAATATTACTAAATTAAATAATTCTATGAGGTGATAAAGCACCTGCTTACTTTTAAAAATACTACTGTATGAGGAGATGCTTACTACATCGGATTTGTATTTATCGCAATACAAATTATACATTTGAGCCAGGGATATATCGGCATGTAAGTATTTGCAACTTGTATCCCTCCTGGTATAGTGACTTTCGTATTTTGGAAAGCTGTTTATGTGGTCCTTTACAAGTTCAATCTTATCATCTGTAAGTTTATTTTTTCCTCCACCTGATCCACGCAGATCAGAAAAGTCACTATCAGGATAACGTAATTTCTTTTTCAAAACAGTTTTAACGAAACTTGTACTCTCATCAAAGCATTGCAGGAAACATTTTTGGCATACCTGAACTCTTTGAGCTTGATACGCCACATAATAAGCAGCTCGGAACTTTCGGTCACGAGGCCGGGTGCTTGTCCAAATTTTGTTGTTTTTTTTGCTCTTGATGTCAACTAAGGAACCAATGAACAAAATTCTCTGATTGTACGTACCCAAATACCAATATTTCTGAAAAATACTTCTTTGGAATGCAGGGGGTACCTTTGCCTTGCACTTCATGCGACAATCAAGCACAAGAGGTCTCAATTTTCTTTCCGGCACAACATCACCCTTGACATTTACGTATGCTTTTCCCTGATTTCGCCTTCTGTATGCGATTTTCCTAGAATAAGCTCTTTGAGTCGTAGTCGGGGCTTCGTTGAGTAGATCCTCATTTTCTATATCAGTACTATTCCCATCCTCATCGGAAACTGACGCTTCATAGTCGGGATCTTGAATCGAGTTATCACTGTCAAAATGGGGAACTTTATGTTGAGTTGATTTATCTTCCTCATTCTCACTGAGTAGTTGAGTATTTAAAACATTTGTAGTTTAAATCAGCCTCACTGCTATCTAAAAAAGACATGTAGCTACTTTCATCATAACCTATTTGTTTAAAAAATTTAAAAATTAAAGTAACTAAGGAATACATTTTGTTTTTTAACTATCACCTATTACATTTCCTTCGTATTCGATTTCATCCATTCTATGTTTGGTTATTAATTTATTTTTTAATGTTATTTAAATTTAACAAGAAGTATTTACTTTCAATTTCAATGGCACTTTTCTCTTTGAGATAATTCGTATAACTTCTGCACTAATCACACTAAACAGCTTAACCAAAATCATTTTAAAACGGTACCTTAATTATAATAACCTAGCTGCACTTTGCACAAAAACTGAGAGCATAAGTCATTCTCATTTTACGCTTATGTCCATATAGCTCTCCTAAAAACACATCAACAACAATGCATTAATAGCTTTTGTAGAGATAGTACATTACATTCAAACATTCTCAATTTGGAATAACGGCTTATCTTCACTTTAGCTCTTATATCAATTCTCTTGTTTATGCCAAACAATTAAAAATAAAAATGTGCAGAAACAACTTAAGTCGTTATAAGCCATTTTAATAAAACAATATTGTATGTGAACATTATCTTATGTATATTTTGGCTGCTATAGTAAATGTAATAGGGCTTCGTTGCGAGTTAAGCTAACATGTTTTTACTAATATTTAAAAAGTAATATAGTTAAAGAGATAGGGATTTTACGTAATTATAAAGTTTTATTAGTGGAATATGGTAGCATATATAACTCAATTCGTTTTTAAGTCTACTTAGGCGGTTATCGCTTGTGACCACAGATATATTTAAATGTCATGACAAAGAAAATTTAATGATAACATATAATGAAATTCATATGAAAATAATAAAATCAGGACGGCAAACTTTTAAAATTCTCATTTATTACCCACCAATGACAGTGACAGAACACACTGATCAATTACGATTAATCAATGAGTATCACAATTCAAAGGTAGGAGGTCATGTCGGTGTAAAACGAACAATTTGTAAACTAAAATAAAAATACGTATGGCGCGGTATGAACAAAATGGTCAAACATTTTATTCAAAACTGCGAAAAATGCTGTAAAAATAACACAACTCGCCACAATAAAGAAGCTCTAGAGATAACACTTACACCAACAAGCCCATTTGAAATTATTCAAATCGACACTGTCTGTCCACTTAAAATTTCAAATGGATACAAATACATACTAACAATACAATGTGAACTAACAAAATACATAGAAACATTCCCGATGCAAACGAAAGATGCAATAGAAGTTGCAAAAACATTCATTTAGTAGAGAAATTCATTTTACGCCGCGGAACTTTTAAAACACTTAAAAGCGACCAAGGCACCGAATTTAAAAATGAATTACTCACTTCCATATGCAAATTACTTGATATAAAGCACATAACTTCCACTTCCTACCACCATGAAACAATAGGTTCAATTGAACGCAACCACAGAGTCTTGAATGAATATTTATTATCATTCTCAGACACTGGTGATTGGGAAAACTGGCTTACTTATTACACTTTCGTTTACAACACCACCCCACACACAGATACTAACTATTCACCATTCGAACTCATCTTTGGGAAAGAAAAAATCAATAACAACCCAAAATTGTATAACTTAGAAAGCTATTTAACAGAACTTAGAACAAAAATTTTACATGCACAAGATTCAGCAAACAGAATGCTCGGGAAATCAAAATGCACACGTAAACAAATTTATGATAAAACATGCAATAGTAGTAATTTTAAAATAGGTGATCTAGTCTTTTTAAAAACCAGCGACCAAAGAAAACATGTAAGCCCATATGAGGGACCATACAAAATAATTGAAAGAAACAATGTAAATTCTACTATACAAAAAAAAAAAAACAAAACAAGAATAGTACATAACAATAATTTTAAAAAATTTATCTCAGCACATATTTAATTAAATAAACTATACGAGTATATAAATATTATTACCTAATTAAAATACACTACTTTACATAAATAAATATATTCTTATCTAATTAATAAATAATTTAAAATATGTAAACCTCAGTGCCACAAACGCCTAGTACAATCTTAAAAATAATTTTATTCTTTGAAACGAAATCATTTTTTTCTAAAGGGTGAGGGTGTAATACACTTTTAAACACTTCATGTAAATGCACCTTAATGCATTCAAAAGCACTCCGTGTGATGCACCTTAATGCACCCAAGCATAAAGACAGCCTTCACGAGTGATACCATGTGCGCAACAATTAAACGGCACACACTATCCCTTGTCTGTCATTCTCCCACGATTTGTTTATCGTTATGCGATAACAAGAAACGAGGATCGGACTGTCCAGACAGAGCTCGACACTCGATACTCGTGCCACAACCGTCGCTCAATGCTTTCTCACGCCATCTTGTTCGACGATATGACGGACAGTCATAAGAGCTGGCAGAACGATAGACAGATGATCTTGTTGCACATGTTTGCCGCACTGCAGACCATGTACTCCATCTAATGCACTATATGGTCGCAAGTAAATAGAGCGCACCAATAGGGTACGTGCTCTACACTCGTGAAAGAGTATGCACTACAGGCATGCGCCTTGCACTTAGGGTAGGTAAATCATAGTTTAGATTCCATAAACTGTATAATAGATTAGAATAAGTTTATTATAACACCCTAGGTTACTTAATAAATAAAAACACAGGGGATGATCCCTCAAGATCCTGCTTACAAACTGAGCACTACTTCTTTTAATTCCTCGGCAGTTCAAATAGAACTTGCCTTTTTATAATCATCATATGAACATTTGGGCAGTCCACTGACTTACCACAACATAAGAACATTTGGGCAGTCCACTGACTTGCCACAACATATGAACATTTGGGCAGTCTACTGACTTGCCACGTACATAGGCAGCAACCAGAATGCCAATATAAACTGGTCCGGACTGACATAAAAATACAGACATATTATAAGGTAACTTATCGTATTTCAATTGACCAATTTTTTCTTTGCAACACATTCGCTTGGAAGGCATTCGTACAGCTCGAATGCAAAGACATTCAAATAAACGTCAAATTTGTGAAGGAACCCTAATCAACTAAGACCTCGCCGCGATCGGAATATGGTTTAAAGTGCAACAAATTACGAGTATGGAAAGTGTCTACTTTATCAATGTATTTTTTATTCAAGTATTTCTTATGTATTTATGTACTCGTATAAGTAACGAAAAATGTTATTTAAGAGACTGTTCGAATAGAACTTAAGTGAGTCTAAATTTTGAACTCCGAAATAAAACTACATACGTAAAACCGAAGTTTAAAATTATTTTATTAATTTATTATCGTAACTGGCGCAGTCGTGGAAAATAATTCTAAAGAAATATTTTAGAACCAAAATTATTTAACCGCAGTCGTGGAAAATATCTCTAAAGAAATATTTTAATCAAACTTTACTAATCGCAGTCGTGGAAGATATCTAAAGATATATTTTAACACCGGAAATTTTAATATCAGTTAATAACATTTTTTTTTTCCTCTAATTGAGAGAAACTATTTCATTCTAAGTGCTTCTGAATGCCAAAAATAAAAAGTGAAAGACTAAAAACAAATAAATCTCCGTATTCAAGTGCAGTGTCATTAAGCGAACAAAGTATACGTGAACTCCTAGCATAGGAACCCCACGTGCAGCAACCACCTACGAAACAACAATGGCTTTCACCCATAGCACAAGCGAAATGCTTAAAGCCCAACGTATACACGAATTTCGTGGTGATGGAACATATGCGGTAACATCTTTTCTACGTGAAGTGGAACTTATCTTGCCAATGATCAGCAGTGAAGCCGGGGCAAGAGAATACATGTTTCAAAGGATAGTGATAAATAAAATACAAGGACCAGCCCTAGACGTGGTGAGAACCCTAGGTACAGCATCTACGTGGAACGACATCAGAGCAGCCCTCGTCCAGAACTACAAGAAACATATCATAACCTCTATCAGAAAGCGTTTTCCGCAAAAAATTATAACGTAAGAGAATATTTTAATTATTTAAATAATATATTATCTAAAATTAAGGAAAAATTTGAATACGACCAAAATAATCCCACCGAATTCAGCCCACAAAATAATGAATCGGTTATATTAAAAACATTTTTACATAGCATAGATACGAATCTGGCCTCAATTGTGCTTAATAGAATTATAAACAATCTAAGGTAGGCATATAGTATATTAGAAACAAACGGCTTAATTAGAGACCAAAACATTAACAAAACCATTAGCACACAAAAAAAGAACAATTTCAGTTAGTTAAGGCAAAATAAACATACTTCAAGACAAAGCAGCTATAACTCAAATCAGCCTAGAAATAACAACTACAACTCAGTACAGCCTACACAAATTTCTTACAATTCAGGTAACTTTAGGTAAAATAATTACAATACCATTCAACCTAGACAAAATAATTACAACTTAGGACAGCCTACTAGGAATTATGAAAATTCAGGTAACCTCGGGCGAAGCAACTATAACTCAAGACAGTTTCAGCAAAACAATAATAATTCGGGACGATTTAGACAAAATAATAGGGACATTTTAGAACCTATGGACATTGACCATGTAGAGGAAGATGTAAATTTTCATTTGAGCCCCTCAACACGTATCTCCCGAGAGTCGAACTAGATATAGATAACAACACGATCCAATGCCTTGTAGACACAGGATCTTCCACTAGTCTATTAAATGAAACTATGCTACCACAGTATAAGAGACAGCCCCTAAAACGACCCATAGCTTATAGGTCACTAAATGGACAGATAAACGTAGAGACAAAAATAATCGCCCCCTATTAAAACAGTTTAAAGAAGATGCTCTTATGGCATGGAAACTAACAAAGTTTAAAGGAAAATGTTTTGACGCAATAATAGGACAAAATCTACTAAAACCATTAAAAGCCATAATTAATATGGAAAACAACACACTAACAATAAACAACAATTCGATGAGATTTCTTGGGTCCTGTTCGTATCGAACTGAGGAAATTCACCAACTGTAGCCCATTGATGATTGTTCTCTCGAATTCAGAGAGTTATTTAAAGACCTTAACCCAAAAGAGGAAATGGAATTGACAAAATTAATTGCATCCAATAAAGATCTATTTTCGCGAAGGCGACGTCCGCCATACAACACGAAATATTAACTATAGTAAATACTCCGACCTACTCCAAGATCTATAGATACCCACAGGTGCACGAGCAGGAGATTAAGACACAAATCAACGATATGTTAAAGCAAGGTATCATTAGAGAAAGCAACTCTCCCTACAATAGCCCACTCTGGATCGTTCCAAAGAAGCCAGACAATTCAGGGAAAAAGAAATGGAGGATCGTGATAGACTATAGAAAGCTAAACGACATAACCATAGACGACAAATTCCCCATACCCCACTATTGAATATGCGTGCGCTAATGACAATTAATATACATTAATGTTTATTGCCATATGAAGATGAACAGATAAATGTACAGTGAGAATGTATATATGTATGTGTTGTATTGATGATCGTTTCGTAGCGCGATGTGTATTGCTTGACGCCCACTGATCGACTGACTTAGCAAACGATAGAGCGATGTACGGTAGCATACACAACACCCCTTAACACCCAGAATAGAAATGCGTAGGCTTTCTATTGCGGCTGGTCCTACGAGGTGTAGGTGGAGCCGGTGATGAATGAGCCACTGGATGTGGACTTACTGGCGGTGAATCAGCTTCATTAGTAGGGTCGAAAATACTATGATCACAGAATGTTAATAAGTCCTCTGTAGCTGGACTTCCACAGTTGGCATCGTTCTATGATGCTATACGAAGCTGATCTTGATGACGCTTGACGACCCGGGAGTCGCTCAGACGGACAGTGTATGATGTAGGCCCAGTTTGATCAAACACTTGTCCCTCGATCCATTTTGGCCCAGCGGCATAGTTACGGGCCCACACTCGATTACCTGAAATGAAAGATTTGTTGCTGGTAGGCTCGGTCAGCTTGCCGAAAGTGATTTCCTGTGGTTGTATTTTGTCGAAATACGATTTAAGCTGTCGGTTAATGAGCAGCTCTGCGTGATGTGTTGGTTGAACACGAATCTAGCCAAATTGAGATCTATGTTTCGTTCCAGCTTCTTCAAGTAGTTCTTCGTGGATTGAACCATTCGTTCTGCGTGCCCTTTTGTTGCCGGATGAAATGGAGCAGAGCGTATGTGGCGAATTGAATTGTTCTCCATGAATTCCTTGAATTCTGCAGATGTGAATGCTGTGCCATTGTCCGACACTATCTCATCAGGAAGACCATGAGTGGCAGCCAGTTGTTGAAGGAAATTGACCGCGGCTCCCGTAGATGTAGACGGAACAACTGCGACCTCCAACCATTTGGAGAAAGAATCGACTACCAAGAAGAAAGTTTTGCCTTGAAAAGGGCCGGCAAAGTCGATGTGTAAACGAGACCACGGAGTCCTAGCCGACTCCCAATGGTGTGATTCAGTTTTCGATTCCTCGTTCCTATTCTGTTGACACGGAATGCACTTCTTCCCAGTATGCTCAATTTCAGCATCAATGTGGGGCCACCATACATAACTGCGAGCCATTGATTTCATCTTGACGTTTCCTGGATGAGGCGCGTGAAGTGCTCGCAGAATAGATGCTCGAGCCGGTGGTGGAATAACTGCAAGGTTTCCCCACACGAGAACTCCTATTTTCAGAGTTCATCTCGGCGGCAATAGAACGGATATAGGCTGCTTGAACGCTCAATTTTGGTGCTAGACCATCCCCTTAACACCCAGTTCAAAACTTTGGAGGGATCCTGATCCTTCGAAGTTTGGTACGCAATTTGTTGTGCCTTTATGACTGAATCGGCTGATAATTCAATCATGAGAACATCTTGGGATGATGTTGACTTAGTTGTTGCCGCGATAGGACAGCGCCTCCAAAAGTCTGCATTGCCAATTTTTGCTCCAGCGCGATGTATGAGGTTAAAATCGTATGCGTTGAGAAATATTGATCGGCGTAGCATTGTGTTCGAAATTACATAAGGAGCTGCTGTTCTTGTAGGAAGATTCCTAATAAAGGGCGGTGATCAGTGACGAGTGTAAACGATCGACCATAAAGGTAGTTGTGGAATTTTTTAACTCCTGAGACGAGCGCTACTGCTTCTCTATCTATTTGTGCATAGTTGCGTTCTGCTTTGGACAGTGTTCGTGCGTAGAATGCGATTGGCTCTCCGATCCATCTGATAATTTATGGCTGAGGACTGCTCGGAGTCCATATGGCGATGCGTCACATATTAGTACTAGTGGCAACTGCGCGGCGTAGTGACTAACACGTCGTCTGATGTGATAAGTTTCTTTAGTTTGCAGAAAGCAATGTCGTGCTCTTTCTGCCAAGTCCAGTGAGCGTTTTTATCCAAAAGGCGGTGCAAAGGTTCTGCAACTGTTGCCTTGTGCGGCAAAAACGCATGGTAGAAGTTGAGTAGACCCAGAAAAGCTTGAAGCTGCTTTTTGTCCTTGGGTGTTGGTGCATCACTGATTGCATTGACCTTTTCCGCAGATGGCCGTATACCAAAAGCGTCGACTTTGAAGCCCAGAAATTCTACGGATGGTACACCAAATTGACATTTGTCTTTGCGTAAGCGTAGACCAGCTTTATCGAATCGTGACAATAATTCGTTTAGCCTGGAAACCAGCTCTTCCTCTGTTTTGCCCATGATCACTATATCGTCGAAGTACGGCAGAACGCCAGGAATGTTCTGTAGAGTACCCTCGATACAGCTTTGAAATATGCCAGGAGCTGATGCTATACCAAAATGAAGTCTGGTCACCTTGAACGCACCCTTGTGCGTGGAAATAGTTTGAACGTTCGTCGACTACTAGCTGCTGGTACGCTTGTGCCAAGTCGATTTTTGCAAATATTGATCCTCCTTCAATTGATGCTAACAGTGTACTGACTGCAGGTATTTGGTGGCAGTGTGGTTTGAATGCCTGATTTAACGTTGATTTATAATCGCCACAAATTCTGATTGATCCGTCCTTCTTCACAACTGGTACTATTGGAGTTGACCAATCGGCGTACTCCACTGGCTCCAAAATACCTTGACTGCATAAACGGTTGATTTCGTCCTCGACGAGATCTTTGATGGCAAATGGAATGCGGCGTGGTGGAAGTTTGACTGGCGGCACGGCCTCATTGATATGCAGCGATACTGGAGGCCCCGTATAGCGACCAAGTTCTGACGAAAATAAGTGTGAGAATTTTCCCAGAACGGTCTTAATGTTGACCCCGCTGTCGATGGCAAACACGCCTTCTATGCGTATGCCCAGGGCGTCAAACTAATTGCATCCCACTAGATTTGAGCTGCTCACGTCAGCGATGATGAGCGGCAGATTTTCAATTTTACGACGATTGTAACAAATTGAAACATCAATAATCCCCTTGATTGGGATTTGTTGTCGTTGATAGTCACTAAGGTCCAAGTCGCACTTCAAAAGATCTGGCTATTTGGTTGACCAGATGTGATTGAACGTACTTTCTGTCATGATAGTAACTGGCGCATCTGAATCCACATCGAATGAACAAGAGCGCCCGTTGATTAGCACTGAAATGGACTTCTTCTGGTTGACCACTGGAACTATTTGATTGATGGATCCTCCACGAGGTGATCGATGATTCTGTGCACCTTGGTGTGCCTGTTTTGAGCTCGATGTCGGTATGAACGACCTTGAGGATTGCGCGCTACGACACGCGCGCTGTAGATGACCCTTGCGGCCACATGCATGGCATCCACTTTCACGATGTGGGCACTGCACGCGGTTATGTTGACCGCCGCAGCCGCCACATGTAGGCCGTTTGTTATAGTTTCTGTCGTTACTGTTATTGCGCTGATTAAACCAATGTGAACGACCCGACTTGATGGCCAGTACAGATGGAGATTCGCTGGAGTGTCTGATGGCCATTGCGCTGAGTGCTGCTGCCTCGCTAGACATAGCACGCTCGATGACTCGTTGCACTGTTAACTCAGTTTCGGCCAGAAAACTTTTCTGCAGCCCCTCGTCCTTCATGCCGCACACAAAACGGTTTCGTAGCATGCGATCCAGCGCCGTACCAAATTTGCAGTCTACTGCCAACGTACGCAACGCTGCCATAAAGCAGCTGACGGACTCGCCCGCGTGTTGATCACGCTTGTGGAAATGAAAAAATGCAGCAATCTCCGATGGCCGAGGAGAAAGAAGATCGGCCAATATCTTGTATATTTGACCTAGTGTGTCAAAAAACGGGTTTGGACTTAAGAGTGGATTCTGGTACCTAAAAGGGTGTAGAATAAGATGAAATGAGTTAGATTTCTGATAAAAATTTATTTACCTTACCCCATAAAAACTGGTTGCGGCTTAAGCATCAAGTATCGAGATCATAACAAACACAGCAGAAACAATAGCAAAAGTATTGTCACACTAAAAGCGAAAAAAAACGTCACTACATAGGCATGACGTCACCAAAGTCGGCACCCAATCATAACTAACCATACCAAATCGCATCTCCCAACTGAAGGTGTGTTCACAGTGATAATGCGTTATGAAACTTTAAATGCGTTTTTCTCAAAACTTCATTTTCACATACTAGGTCCCTTTTCTCGGAGAAGGTCACATATATGTGGTGTCTGCAATTATGTGCAAGGCACCAGCGTTTGTGCATACTTAGGGCAAATTAATGCTTTCGACCGCACGTGTAAGGAAATGCTGATGAGGCTTCACACGCTGTATATCCGTTCGTCGGGTATACTGCTTATTCAGCTTTCAAGAGCAGGCATTGGTAATGCGAATTGCTGATTGGACATTTGCGTTGGAGCAGGTACAAACACCAAGTACTATCTACCGTCTAAATACTGACCTTTCTGGTGTTCCAGTTTCGGACCTGTTAATTGGTGTCAGTTGGTCAAGCCAACTGACCTACTCTACTGTAAAAGTGTCGACGGTGCATTCTAAATTCTAAATTCCAAGACCCTTCGTCGAGTCGACTGCGGAACTGTAACACCCTAAAAGTTTACATAATAATTAATACATAGATTCTGGTTGTTTACAATACTCGCACCCTAAAAATGTGTGCTTTCTTAAGTAACTTAATTGTGTAAAGCTAACCACACTAAATGTGTAGTGTCTGTTAGGAGTTGGTGCTGTGAGTCAACTACGCGCAGGTAACTTGATTCTAACTCACAACAACAGAGGTAAACTCTGCTGACATCCGTAGCTGTCTCAGCACAAAAAAAAAATTTTCACAATACTATTTACTTGATCAGTGCAAGTGAAAGAAGAATTAATAGGAAAGCCCTAACTACATGATCTTTCAACGAACTTCAGCTGTGCGCCATCAATTGATATTAAAGAAAGTTTGTCCAATTCTAGTTTCTTCTTCGAGAGTGGCAAAACATAGGACTTTAACGGATTTAGGAAAAGTCCATTTCTTTTTGACCAATCAAATATAGAATTTAGATCTTCATTCATTTTAAGACACAAGTCATCAATATACTCCATGCGCCGAGAAAGATAAACCTGTGGGTCATCAGCATATGCCTGTATATTTACGTATTAACACACCGAGAAAATGTCATTCCAGCGGCCCAGTCGAGGCCAGTAGACTGGAAAGCCAAAAGAAAGGAAGTAATAATTAGGCCGCAAGTACGTGTGACTAGTAATGTAGAAACTACAGTCCAGGAGAAGGAGGAGCAAGAGGCTCCCAAATATCACGAAGAGTTAGGAAGTGGATACGCGTCCATGTTGGGAACAAAAGGACATTGTTGCGTTATGAGCAGGATAGGTGATGCCTTCATCGAGATACCCTACGAGGAAGCAGCTAGTGGAAAGCTAGTGCTTTTGGTAGATTCAGGGGCGGACACTAGCCTCATAAAATCTAGTGTTTTACGGAAAGGGTTAGATATTAATCAAATGGACGTAAGAACGCTTAACGGGGCGTTTGGAGGGTGCATCAGGACATTGGGGTCGCTCAGAATAGGACACAGTAAAGTTAAGGGCATGAATTTTAGAGTGCACGCGGTGTAAGTGGATAGGAAAGGTATCCCGGCTGATGGGATAATTGGCCGCGATAATCTTTGGGGCCGCACCATACTGGATGCGCTCGAGAAACAGTTATCATTTTATGATGGTGATAAGAATAGAATCCTTACTGTTCCATTAAAGTCATGGCGGGAAGAATTGTATGGAGGTAGTAAATGCAAGGTCAACCAGAGTAGTTACTATGCATGTAAACACGAAACTGAGGACTCTTGTTTTGCACAAGCAGCAGCTGGCGGAGGGCGTATATATGGGAGAAACCATAACGCACGTTGACAAGGGTAAGGTGTAGGCTTGCGTATTCAACGCATCAGAAAAGGAATACCTGATGGATGAGGATTTTAGGCCTAAGTTCACTAGTTACGATAATTTTAAGGAACCGAATTATAGATCTGTAAATCAGATTAAACAAGTTGATATAAGAAAAAGAATGGAGAGAGTGCTAGAATCACTGAAGTTAGACCCAAGCGTAAATTCAGAAGAGAAGGCATCAATAGAAGCCATTTGTACGTCATTCCATGACATATTTTTGCTGGAAGGAGACCAGCTAACGTATACACCAGAGACAGAGCATGAAATACCTACTAGAGTGGATCAACCACCGATTAACCAGAAACAGTACAGATTGCCACAAGCTCACAAAGATGAGGTAAACAGGCAAGTAGAAGGAATGTTAAAGGATAACATAATTTCACCGAGTATCTCGCCTAGGTTCTCGCCAATAATTTTAGTACCGTTTAAGAGGGGTGTGCTCAGGGTCAAAAGAAGTCGGAAGGGAGAATGGTCGTCGATTTTAGGAAATTGAACGACGCCACTATCAAGCAGGTGTTCCCGATACCAAGGATAGAAGAAATTCTGGATCAATTGGGACACAGTAGATATTTTTCTACACTTGATTTAGCGAGTGGCTACCACCAATTTCTGGTGGATACACAAGATATGCAGAAAACCGCGTTCAGCACCTGTTTAGGGCATTACGAGTTTAACAGAAAGCCGTTTGGATTAACAGGAGCACCGGCTACCTTCCAACGGCTAATGAACCATGTGCTAACAAGCTTGCAAGGGTTAGATTGTTTTGTGTATCTGGATGATATTGTAATTTATGGGAAGAACTTGCAGCAGCATTCGCAACGCTTGTGCAAGGTGCTCCAGAAATTACGAGAGCACAATTTGAAATTGAGCACGGAAAAATGTCAATTTTTGCGAAGAGAAGTGGTTTATTTAGGCCATCGTTGCTCAGAGGCAGGAGCACTGCCTGACCCGCAGAAGGTGGAATGCGTTAAAAATTCAGCGATTCCGAGAAATAGAAAGGAAGTGCAAGCATTCCTAGGACGAGTGAACTATTATAGGAATTTCGTGGAAGGACTAGCCGGAATTGCGTTGCCAGTGAATAAGTTGCTACGAAAAGAAGCAAAGTTCGAATGGACAGAGAGCTGTCAGCAAGCATTCGAGAGGCTAAAAGAAAAAATTAGCTCGCCACCGATCTTGGCGTCCCCCGACTTTGAGCAAACTTTTTTGTTGACCACTGATGCTAGCAATGAAGCATTAGGGGCAGTATTGTCACAAGGGGAAGTCGGTAATGACTGACCAATAGCATTCGCAAGCAGGGCGCTTAGCGATACGGAGAAAAATACTCCACAATAGAGAAGGAATTCCTAGCCATAGTGTGGGCTACGAAGAATTTTAGGGCATATCTGCTAGGACGCCCATTTAAAATATATACTGATCACCAGCCGTTGAGAGGCATAGCCAATTTGAAAGACCAAACGTCTAGGCTAGCCAGGTTCAGACACAAATTGTCTGAGTATGATTTTGAAATCATATACAAACCTGGGAAAAAGAATCTGAATGCGGACGCACTCAGCAGAGTACCGCAGGCACAGAAGGCATCAGTAGTGCAAACGAGGGCCAAAGCAAGGTCGGATAAGGAGAAGGCCGAGAGAATGAAAGAAAATAAAATTGATGCGACAAGAGATGATAGCAATGCGCGTTTCGATGCCAATGAACAAACAGCCAGTAATGTGGAATGGCTGGAGGATAAAAAAGATATCCAGGCTGTGTTAAAGGGTTTCCATGATTCACCTCTAGATGGACACCAGCGATTCTGGAAAACCCATGACAGAATTAGGCGATAATTAGGCGAGTATACGGATGGAAAGGTATGCTCCGAGATATAAAAAAATATGTAAAGAGTTGCCCAAAATGCCAGGCCAACGAGAGTTCAAGGCTAACAAACATGCCAATGGTGTTAATTGACACACATTTGATTAAGTTCATATGGATATTGTAGGTATTTTAACTGAGACAGCTTCAGGAAATAAATACATCTTGACGTTCCAAGACGATTTCTCAAAGCATATGGCGTGCGTGACTATACCCGATGCTGAAACAAGTACGGTGGCCAAGGCATTCTTTGACGAAATTATAGCACGGTACAACATACCTAAGGTCTTGATAACCGACAATGGTTCAAATTTTATATCAAAACTATTCTCAGAAACGTGTAAAATGCTGGGAATCAAGAAATTGCATATAACACGGTATCATCCCCAGGCGAATGGCTCATTGGAGCGTAGTCATCGACCTCTGGCCGAGTACTTGCGCAGTTTTGCCAAGGAAGACGAATCGAATTGGGATCAATGGTTGACTACTGCAATGCATGTACACAATAATACTGTGCATGTATCAACGAAGCAAACTCCGTTTAGAACACTTTACGGGTTTGATTTCAACATGCCAACAAATCTGAAGCGCAAATCTGCGCCAGTATACAATGCTGATGATCCCAATAAACTGCAAAAAAAAGCGAGCGCACGAGTTGGTTAGAGAAAACCAGGATTGTGCTAAACGAGTAGCCAGGGAAGCCTATAACAAGGTACTAAACCCAGTAATCTTTCATGTGGGTGACCAGGTACTAATGAAGAATTAGGCTAGAAGAAACAAATTCTCACCTGTTTGGATAGGTCCGTATATAGTAGGAGAGATCCGCAGCCCAGTTACAACAGTAGTAACAATTAAGGGCAAGCATAAAATGCTACACAATAATTTATTGAAATTGTTCCACATGAGACCACACAACTAAAGACAACAAGTGTAAAAACAATAATAACAATTTTAAACATGTACGTGTGTATATCAAATAACACACACAGCTCCGATTTTCAAAGTCAATGCTAGTAGAAGTGTGCCACTTAATCTCGGGCGAATAAAATTGACATAATGAAAATATGCTTATTAGGCACTGTAGCCGAATGAAGCACCGTAGAGAAAAATATATATTTTTTTAATATTAAATAATAATGCAACAAAAAATCATAAGACAGTCGTGGGTTAGTAATATAAAACTTAAAATATATACATACATACATATTGCAGTTTATGAACTGAAATTCGACGCGTAAGCGTTAACGCCAGGCAACGGAACCGCTGGTGAAGTAAGTATATATATGTATATATGTGTATAGGATACAGAGTGAATGTACGAACATATATTTAAAAAAAGAGTAAGTATATACTCGTAGAGACATACGAAGGGAAAATTTGGAATCTGCAGATATTTACATACAGCAGCAGGCGATATGTAAGTATATATAGGTTTTTCGGTTTATCGCTTATGAAATTAGCGTGTGGGGAATTGAAATGTATATATATATATATATATATATATATATATATATATATATATATATATATATATATATATATATATATATATATATATATATATATATATAATGAATTAGAACAATGTATTTAGCTTACCATAACAAATTAGGTAATAACGGTAGGATTGACAGCAAGGATGCCAACATTTTAACGGTGGCAATTAATTATAAAATTCCTTGGATGTATGTATGTATTCATGTAAGAACAGGTTACATGATGTAGGGAAATACAATTGTTAATGGATATTTACATACCAGGCTTTAATTTAAATATATAGAGTAGTATATGCAATGAAAAGTTCAGTCATGCAATGGACAATTTTTTCACATGAGCGGGTTTATCTTTTATATACTTGCGTAAGATGGGCAACTAGTTTTGCCCAGAATTGATATAAATATATATATATATATATTTTTTGGGCGGCATGTAATTTAATATAGTAAATAATTGTTATGTCTGAATCAAATTATTATAAAATGTATGATGAGACGAATTTAAATTTTGAATGCCGCTAACAATTTAAAGAAAATTTTATCATAGTTAATTAATAATATTTGTAAAGAAAATTGTTTTTATTACTTATTCATAATTTAGTTATTTAGATAAACGATATATAAATTTAAATAATACATAAAATTTACTATTTTCGTTAGCAAGCATATTAAAAATGAAATAAATGTAATAGCCAGTAAGAATAATTAAAACTCGGCAAGTCCGATACATGTATAAAAGTATGGTTTTTAGGTATTCAGGGTTTGTGAACAGACATGGACATCTGGATGGTTCAATTTTGTGCAGCATGAACCGGGAAGAGACTTCCTGCGTCAAAGGCAGAGTAAGAGATTAACCAACATCCAGGAGACCGATAGATGAAACGCAAGAGCAGCGAACAAAAATCCGACTGGATAAAAGAAGTGATAAGGCGTAGAAGAAGGATAATCAACAAGCCGCAAAGGAATAAATACGAGGTTTGCAACGATGATGTCCCGAGATATTTTTTGGTTCAAAAAAGAGAGAAAACAAAATTAATGGGATTTCATTTTTATATGAAAGAGTGGAAGGGCTTCCAACTTCCCGTGTGCGAGATGACTTCGATTTAAGCTTATGAAAAAATTGAGATGGTACCGGCTGAATACAAGAATCTCTATTTGACAAGTAAAAGCTGATAATACTTGAGTTTAATTGCATAACTGACAAAATGGAATGAAAACACTAACGTGTACGTTGTCCGTATAGAAAATCCAACGTTCTGCCATTATTACCTATGTATATTGTATTATTGTCTAGAAAGAAGAAGAGATAATTTTAGCCAAAACCCGAGATTACTCCGTGATTTTAGCGAGAAACGACTACAACAACAATAACAGCCACAACTACCATCGTTCAATTAGCTTCGCAGAATAATCTCCTGGTGCAAAAAATCATTTTAACCACGAAAAGATCGAGCATAACATAGCCAAGCTTTATCGGCTAACTTCGTAACGATTTCTCCAATGAGAAAATTTCCACTGTCACTGACTAAGCGAATATCGAATATTTATTTTGACTTCGTCAGAAACGCATCTAGCCGCACAAGCTTGCATCATCCTTTTACTTACCGGTCCAGAAAGAAGGGAGGGGTATGCAGAGTTTATCGAGGGATTCCACTCCGACAACCACGGCCGAAAAACTGGACCAGCACGTAGCAGAGGTCGCGGTATTGTATTAGGTTTTAGGTATAAAATAGAATTGTGTTATTGTATAGATGTTTGTATATACGCCAATGAGAAAAGCGTCAATAAAAGACCAAATTATAAAAAGGGGAATATATAAAACAAAAATGATAGAGGAAAAAAATATACAAAATAAACGAAAACAAAGTAAGCAAAAAAAAAAAATATGGAAAAAGAGAATAAAAAAATAAAAAAGAATCCAAATAAGGCGATTTTAAGAAAAAACTATAACACATTATATGTATATATTATAGAGTTAAATCGATGCACATAATTGTTTGCAGTGCAAGAAAAATATTGTAGAGATTTAATGAAAGTTAGTTGCACTAACTTCTTTTAGAAAGAGGGGAGTGATTTTGTGAGTTAGAAACAAGCTACCTACGCGTAGTTGACTCACAGCACCGGCTCCTATTAAATTCATTAAGAGAGCACATATTTTTAGGGTGAAAATATTGTAAATTAATAGTATTTATGTATTAATTATAATGTAAACTTTTAGGGTGTCAGAGTTCCGCAGTCAAGCTAACGAAGGGCATTTAAAATGCACCGACGACACTTTTACATTCAGTAGGTCAGTTGGCTTGAGCCACTGCCACCAATAAACAATTGCGTAACTGGAACACCAGAAAAGTCAATACGTAGACTGTAATTGTTTGTTGTGAATAGTATATAAGAATTAGTATTTTAAGAATAAAGCTTCTTGTTGTTTCTAAACCAAAAGTGATGTAGTGTTTATTGAAAAGAGTGATTGAGGTTTACAGGTACATGCGCAGGACAAGCAGCAAGAGGACGTTCCCGACAACAACCAAATACGGTCCCCAACAGATTGGAGAGAGTGCACAGCTGATTTCAGAGTCTCAGCTTCCATGGTAGATCGCTCAATTGCAGCCACTCTCAAGTCAATCTCTCTGAACCCTCTCTTCATGTTTGACAACTCACCAGCCATTTCACTCATCTCCTGCATCACTCGATCTTCTAGCTGTTTCACAGCTCCGTTAAGCTTAGCACCAATGCTCTCTTCTGGCTTAACAAGCCGCTCATCCCAAGCAGAATGCCCACCAGAGTCTGAGAGCCTCTTTGCACTTGCTTTTGTTGCATTTGGCGTTGAGTGCAAATTAAGCGCCAAATTTTGCTTCTCTTTCCTTTGTGCTGCCTGTCTAGTTGCCAAAGACATTTTTAAAAACCAGTTTTTTTTCAATTATTTCGGACTGTTCACATAAAAAGGGCACAACCACAACAAACACCGACACTCAACTACAGATTCAAAGTTGTTTGGCAAATTATCAAACCAAATATATCTTGTAACAGTTGAAAAGCCGCGTTCAACTTGTTAGCACACAAAACTCACGTCTACTCACTATGACTCATACTCTTTAGAAAACTTTTTGTTTCCCAATAATGCTTGCTTGGAAACTCATCTTACAAATAAATTCAACTTTTCCATCCCGCATTACAAGCCGTATATGACGAATCATCCTGATGGGACATGGTGGAACTGGTATATTAAGAAAAAATAGAAATAAAACACTATGGTATTCATGGTTACGAAAAATACTACCTACAAGCCACTAATATATGAATTAAATTTCTTGACGAAAACATCCTCTTAAGTGTGGTTTACTGTCCCCCTAGATTTCCAGTCACTGACCTGCAGTTAATGAATTTTTAAAATCGTCGCAACAAACTTGATGTCGTATCCTCTGGCCATATTGGCATACAGATCCTCTAAAAATACCATATCTTATTGGCTTAGGGATAATAGAAGGAATTAAAAAAAATTTGTTTTTAGCGGAGCCATGCCTTGACTTATCTTCTGATCATTCACTGGTAATAATTAAACTATTTAAAAATGTTGACGATCTAATTACTTAACCTCTTCAATCTCGAAAATATTGAAACATATATGATTGCATACTTTTAGGATCCCATCTGGAGTTTGAGAATGAGAGCACCGCCCTATGTATTTAAGCCAAAACACAATCCATGCAGATAAAAACCTTTTCCGAGGTGTAGATAATGGTCTAGAATCTTCTCGAAAATAAAAGCTTACTCAAGAGCCCTCTTGTGAGATTTCGAGATTCGAGAATGCTCCAGAAACAATAACATAAGCATAAGGAATATTCTAGAATTTTCTACTTGAGCCATTTAAAAGGTATATAAGCCACCACACTATTAAAGTGGAGAAGCAGTTGAATTTCATTCGTAACAGTGTGTACCATCATCCATTTTACTTGTAAGAGTACTAAGAAGTAATAAAGTGATTAAATGAATTATTAAAGTGCAAATTGTAATAAAGTAAACTTTAAGCCTAATATTAAGTGTGTAAATAGCAATAATCAATTAAAGTTAGTTATTTTAATTTAGCCAGCGATTGTTTGATTACTACACAATCCAGTGGTACGAATCCGAGTATAGAGAGTTAGAGTCAGGAGGGCAATTTCGTAACAGTATAAATTGCCAGGAGGGCAATTTCGTAACAATTGGTGTCAGAAGTGAGATTGTGTATGAATAATCAACAATGGTTAAATTAGAAAAACTGAGATTGGAGCAGCTCAAGACTGAGCTTGAGCGCCTAAACTTGCAAAAACACAAGAGCTTAAAGCGGAGCTGCAGGTTCGGTTAAGAAAACATTAGAGCAACAGGTTATAGACGTCGATGCGCATGAATTCCAATTTGAAGAGCAAACGACATCTCGAGAGGAAGAAACACCTCTTGGAACTAATACAGGTAACTTTCACATGAGCGCACTTATTGGGGTAATACAGATGCAGTTACAACAAAATTCTCAAGCAGCCGATGAGAGGATGCAGCAGCGAGATGAGAATATGCAGCAGCAATTATAACAAAATGCTCAAGCTGCCAAAGAACAGTTACAACAAAATGCTCAAGCAGCCGATGACAAGATGCAGCAGCGGTTAGAGAAGAGTGAAACATGATTTACGCAACTAGTGGAAAAGAACTCACATCAGATGAAATAAATGTCCGAGATAGTAGACAGGAAGGTTTGTGAAATTGAGACACGGCAAGAATCGTTCGAAAAATCTGTAGTACAAAGGCAGAACGAATTTAAGCAACAAATAGAGCAAAGAATTCACCTACTACAGGAAGGTGCATTGCCTGTGCCAGCTTTATCCTCAATAAAACTGAAGCCTCCTACCTATGATGGAACCACGACATTTAGCGTGTTCAGAATGCAGTTTGAGACTACCGCTAGCACAAATGGTTGGAGTGCTCGCGAAAAAGTGGTTGAATTAACTGTTTCGTTGAAAGGTACTGCCGCTGATGAGCTTCAAACTATCTCAGAAAGTAAGCGAGACTGCTATGAAAGCTTGATGAATGCCGTTCAGCGCAAGTATGGTAGTGAACATCGCAAGCAGATGTACAAAGTAGGGCTACGAACACGGGTACAGAAGAGTGGTGAGTCTTTACAACAGTTTGCGGCGGAAGTGGAACGGTTGGCTCATCTTGCCTACCCAGGAGAGATTACTGAGAGGTGTATGATGGACACATTCGTATATGGCATTCGAGATGCGGAGATAAAGCGTTCTGCGATAACTAATCCGAAAGCTACATATATGGAGGCAGTAGCTAGCGCTTTAACTTCAGAGACAGCAGCCTTGGTGTGCCAGCCAATATACCGAGCCCGTCAGGTACAAGTCGAAAGCGGACAAAGTTTCACGGGCAAATGCTTTACCTGCGGAGAGGTCGGGCACATGGCTCGTAATTGCCAATCGAGACGGAAACGTTCTAGATCACGCTCACCGGTAAGACCTTCAAAGCAAGTCAGATTCCAAAATAGGGAATCAAAAAATGTTGATAAGTTGTCGACAAACTAGATGGAGTCAGTCTCGAGGGGCATAATCTGACTCCCACAAAATGTAGCCCCAGATGGCATGGAAAATCTACAGCCTAACTGTCGACAGCGTAGTAAATGGAAGAAAAATCATGGTAACATTGGATACGGGTGCATCACATTCCATAATTACAGGGTGGCCCAAATGAGACCTAGTGATGTTAAACACGTGTAACTCTTGTAATAACGGGTTTTTTTTAAATGATTTATTTTAATATGTTAAATACATTTTATGGAAATTTAACGTGACTATGTGTGAAATATGACATCAGACAAATGACCACCAATTTGCTCGATACAGGCATTGGCTCTTTTTAGCGCATTTTGCATTACACGGCGTAATGTTTCTGGTTGCAGGCGCCGTATTTCGTCTCGAATATTCTGCTTGAGCTGTCCAAGTGTCTGTGGTTTCTTAACATACACTTTGTCTTTTAAATATCTCCATAAAAAAAAATCGGGCGCAGTTAAATCTGGTGAACGAGGAGGCCAAGGGAAATATGAATTTCTTGAAATTATGCGTTCACCAAGATTTCACGCAGCATGTCAATAGTTTGCCTAGCAGTATGCGCAGTGGCTCCATCTTGTTGAAACCACAAATTAGGATGTTGCTCCACCATTGCCCGCAAAAAGTTGTCGATCATTGTTCTGTAAGAAGCCCCGGAGACCGTTTCTGGCGTTTCATCCTCATTCTCAAAGAAATATGGGCCGATGATATTTGTGGCCATAACACCGCACCAAACAGTGCATCTGATTGGGTGTGACTGATGCTGATGTATTGCCCTTGGATTTTCGGAGTGCCACAACCTACAGTTTTATTTATTCACATAACCACTTAAATGGAAATGCGCTTCATCCGTCATCAAAAGATTATTTAAAAAATCATTTTGTATGGCTAATTGTGTAAAGCGAATGGCGTACTGTAGTCGTTGTTGGGGGTCTTGCGGTAGAAGCTGTTGCACAATTTGAACTTTCATTTGAAGATCCAACTTTAAAATTCTCTGTAATGTTGTTCTGGGTATACCCGAGTTGGCCGGAACGGCGACGAGTTGCAACACTCTGCTGCACAGCTTCCACGTTGTCTTCAGTACGAATATTTCGATGAGCACCTCTTCCTGGACGGTCGGCAACTGAACCCACTTCCTCAAAACGGCGAAGTAAACTTGTAATCATGGAAGCTGTGGACGCTGATCTTACGTTAAAAAAACGGCGATAATTTCGCTGCGTCAGAACAATTGATCGTTGACAAGAATAATAAAATTCGATAATTTTAATGCGTTGTTGTGGACTGTACGTATTCATTTTAAATTTCCAAGAGTTCAGTTATAATCTGCAAAAAAATTAATTAATTATGTTAAAAAATAAAAAAGTTTTTTGTGTTTCACATCAGCTGGTCTTATTTGGGCCACCCTGTAGAAGAGATCTCGTTCGGGGAATCGAGCCGCTTCAGGGAATAAGTTTGCGATGATGCACTGGTACTGGGAAAAGTTACACGGAAAATCACAATCAGCACCACAACCGTGACGCATGAGTTTGTAGTTGCGGATATTGTGAATTAATCTTAGGTGTGGATTTTATGATTCGGAATGGATTCACCCTAGATTTGAAAAGCCGAATGTTGAAATATGCGAACACCGAAATACCGTTATCCGTTGGTGAGGATAAGTATGGAGGTATCCCACAAGCCATTGTATCGCGGCGGACAAAAATCCCAGCAAAGTCAGAGGCAGTTATATGGGCCGAAATGGACGGATATGTTGAGAGAAACAAGTTGTGGGTTGTGGAGACTAATGAAAAATTTGCATTGGATGACATCATAATTGGAAAAACCCTCGTTGAAGCACAGCAGAACAGAATAGTGCCAGTAAGAGTATTCAATCTTGCAAATTCCGCTGGAACCATAGAGAAAGGACAGATAATTGGAAATGGCCAGGCAATTTCTGCAATTGTAAACTGTGAGAGCCAGCCGCGAGATAAGATAAGATTCTAAATAAGATTCTAGCTGATAAAAAGATACCCGACGATCTAACGAAAGAATGGAGTAAAGACTTATCCACAGAGCAGAGAAAGACTGCCAGCCAACTTTTGGCGAGACATTGGTCAGTATTTGCTGAAAAGGGTAAAAACGAAGGCAGAACAAAGATTGTGAAACACACAATCAACACTGGTGATGCCAAACCATTCGTCAAGCGGCAAGAAGAGTACCTCTGGCGGAGAGAGAAGAGGTGAATGTGTTGCTGAAGGAAATGCGTCAGAACAACGTCATTGAGCCATCAGCAAGCCCCTGGAGTTCTCCAGTGGTATTCGTCAAGAAGAAGGATGGCTCCACACGTTTCTGTGTAGATTATCGGATGAGGTAACGAAGAAAGATAATTATCCCTTACCTCGCATCGACGATACGTTGGACACACTTTCTGGTACAAATTGGTTCTCAACGCTGGATTTACAAAGCGAATATTGGCAAGTGGCAGTAGACGAACAAGACAAGGAAAAGACAGCATTCAGTGGCGGTGATGGACTATGGCAATTTTTGGTGATGCCATTCGGACTGTGTAATGCTCCAGCTACATTTGAACGCTTAATGGAAATGTGCTAAACGTTCTCCACTGGAAAACGTGTCTGGTGTACCTAGATGACATCATCGTTATGGGAAAGGACTACGAGGACCACTTGAAGAATTTGGAAGAAGTATTGATGCGATTCAGGGTTGAAGCTGAGCGCAAAGAAATGCTCGTTCTTCAAGAAAGAAGTCAAGCACCTTGATCATAAAGAAATACATGAAGGAGTACACACTGATCCAGATAAGATAGACTCAGTAAGGGAGTGGCCAAGACGAACTAGTTTGCATGAGCTACGCAGCTTTTTGGGTCTTTGCACCTATTACAGATGCTTTGTTCCAAGCTTCGCAGACGTGGCTGCTAGTCTGCATGCATTAACGAGGAAGAATTGTCCTTTTAAGTGGAAAAGCGAATAGGAGAAGGCATTCAACAGATTTAAAGAGCTATTGTGTACAGCTCCGATCCTTGCGTATCCAATTCCTGGCGAAAAATTTATTTTGGATACAGATGCAAGTGACTTCGGGATTGGAGGTGTCCTGTCGCAAGTTATTGACGGACAGGAAAGAGTAATAGCCTACTTCAGCAAGATATTATCAATGCCAGAGCGAAATTACTGTGTAACACGGAGAGAACTTTTGGCGGTTATGCAGTGCGTGAAGCACTTTAACAAGTACTTGTATGGACAAAAGTTCTTGTTGAGAACGGATCGCTGCTCTGCGCTGGCTATTACAGTTCAAAAATCGCGAAGTTCAGGTTACGAGATGGATTGAGCGACTCTAAAGCTACGATTTCACAATAGAACATCGCAGAGGCGGAAGCCACGGGAATGCTAATGCATTATCACGACGTCCTTGCAGTATGGAATGTAAGCACTGTTCTAAAGCTGAAGGGGAAGCTGGAGTAGTCGATGTCCGCTTAATGGCTGTTTTACCAGACGAAGAATGGGCAGCAGAGAAAATAAGAGAAGAACAACAAAATGGCCCAGAATTGGCAAAAATCGTGACAAGTAAGCAAGACAGAAAACGATCAGATTGGAATGAAATCTCGACTGAAAGTCCCATAACTAAAGCATCTTGGGCTCAATGGAATAGCTTAAAGCTGCAAGATGGATGCTTATTCCGCCTGTGGGAAAGCGAAGATGGAAAAACCACGAAGAACTTGATTGTGGTACCCAAGGCAAGATTAAACGAAATTCTCAAGGAATACCATAGTGGGCCAAGCGGAGGACATTTCGGAATAACAGTCGAGAAAATTAAAACACGATTTTATTGGGTTGGGTGCCAGCAATTGGTTTAGTACTTGTGAAAAGTGTACAGCTTCCAAGGGACCGAGTCGTCGCAGTCAGGGGGAAATGCATTTATACAATGTGGGAGCGCCATTGGAGCATATTTCAATGGACATAGCAGGTCCGTTTCCAATTAGTGACTCGGGCAACAAATATGTTGTCGTCGTAATCGACTACTTTAGTAAATGGCCAGAAGTATATCCCATCCCCGATCAAGAAGCTAAGAAAAGTCGCGGACAGAAACCAGAAAGATTGGGACCAACACATACTCCTGTTCTTAATGGCATACCGATCGGCAACTCACGATATAACATCTACAATACCAGCTAAGGCTATTTTCGGTTGTGATACAAGATTACCTGCAGATCTGAAATTCGGTGCCCACTCATCTACGGAAGTTTCATGTAGCAGTTATGTAGCTGACAAACGAAGACAGTTGAATGATATTCATGGAAACATCAGAAAGCGCACACAACTGATGAGTGATAAAATGAACACTAGATATGATGTGCGAGCAAACTCTAAGGGATTTCAGGAAGGGCAGCTAGTTATGCTTCATAGTCCGCAAAGGAAAAAGGGATTATCGCCAAAACTGAAAACACACTGGGAAGGGCCTTATAAGGTGATAAAGCGGATCAGCGACGTAGTATACCGCATCCAGTTGGCGAGAAATGTCAGAAGCAAATTGAAAGTCGTTCATTTGGAGAGGCTATCTCCTTATAAAGGTTGCAGTTCTATCCTTGTTCGGGACGAACAAGATTAAGCGGAGGGCAGTGAAACGTGATTGCATACTTTTAGGATCCCATTTGGAGTTTGAGAATGAGTGCACCACCCTGTGTCACGACACAATATTCGAATAAAAGCTTCTTTCGTTGTAGAGATAGTGGTGTAAAGAATGTTCTCGGAAGTAAAAAAACTTCCTGCGAGGTGTATATAAGATTCTAGAAAGATCCAGAAAATTTTACGCTATTGTAGAAGTTTCTATCTCAACCATTCGAACCTATAAAAAGCACAAGACTGTGCAAAGTCGTGGACATTCGAACAGAGATCGTAACAGTGTATACATAGTGCATTCAAATCGAAGAAGCAGTATTTGAAATTTTGATTTTGTAAAGTGATGAAATTACTTATTAAATAAAGTTATTCATGAATTGTGAAATAAAGTGCTAATTGTAACAAAATAAACTTTAAGCCTAATATTAAATGTGTAAATAGCAATTGTTTTGTTCCTAACATTGATTCCTCTACAGGCACTTTAACCTGGATAGGAGGTAGGAAATTGAAATAGTTGTTTCAAGCACTTGAACAACTTGCTGGGATGAAATAAACTTCACTAGTAAGCTTGGTTATAATTCACGATTTTATTTGCCAATTATGGCCTTAAATACAATTCTGCTATTGGCTTATGGGTAACGAACGTTGACTCAAGGCCAATGCAACGTTATATTTGTTGTCAATATGCATGATTATTTCTGCTGACTCGCCATCATACGGGTGTTTCGCCTACTGCTACCAAAAGTAATTGACTTGGCGCGTGCTGTTATGTAACGGATGACGATATTGTTGTGCCTACGAAAATTACTTTCGTACATTCCCCCGCGTTGAGCAATTTTAGTCAACTCGCTTCTAATTTGACGATGAATGGTGGTGGGTGTTGTCGCGGCGTTGGTTTTGGCTGAAATTTCTTGGACCTTTGAATTTCCATATGAAGCATATGATGAGAACTGTTGCGGATACCAAAAGGGCGGTATAGCTGCTGACCACATGGTGGTGGTGACTGTTGGACCTTATTGGTTCTGGAAGGTTCTGGTAGGTCTCATGTGTTAGGCGCGTTTGGAGTGCGGTGAGGACGTCCAATTGAGTTTCAAATGTAATGTTTTTCTCCTTGGGGGCCGTGGGTACTTCGGAAATGGTGTTGATGGTGCTAAAGTCTTTGAACCTGGCGTAGGATGTGTATATGGAACTGGAAATGCTGTATAGACCTTGAATTGTGATTACTTTAGTTTTGGCGATACAGTTAGGATGCATAGTTAATATTCCAGAACCTGTTATTGTTAGTTGAGCAATCTGGGTTCCACACACTGTTGACAGTTCCGTTTCTGATGTAGTGGAGACACTGATTCTGCTGATGAAATTGGGTCCACATGGAGCTAGAATGTGCGATTATGTGATGCTACAATCTGTTGTAGCTTTGTTGTTGAATAGATTAATTTCGCAGGAAAATGCCGCTGCTTCTCTTCCATAGGTCGGGTGGTTGCTTTCACATATGTAGACGCCTTCCTTGGTTGTGAAGCATTTGTCCAGTTCATGTGAACTTAGTGGGATGTACTGATCACGATGAGGGTGTTTCACCTACTGCTACCAAAGGGAATTGACTTGGCACGTGCTGTTATGTAGCGAATGACGATAATGTTGTGCTTACGAAAATTACTTTTCGTACAGCCATAATTAAATAAAGTTAGTTATTTTAATTTAACTAGCGATTGTTTAATTACTACACTGTCGAATGCAGTAGATCAGAGATCGTAACAGCGTGTACATCGTGCATTTTTAAATGAAGCAGAAGTATTTGTAATTGTTTGATTTTGCAAAGTGATGAAATTAATTAGTAAATAAAGTGATTCATTAATTGTGAAATAAAGTGCAAATTGTAACTAAGTAAACTTTAAGCCTAATATTAAATGTGTAAATTGCAATAATTAAATAAAGCTAATTACTTTAATTTAACCAGCGATTGTTTGATTACTACACGATCCAGTGGTACGAATCCGAGTACAGAGAGTTAGAGTAAATCGTCAAGAGGGCAATTTCGTAACAGAATAAATTGTCAAGAGGGCAATTTCATAACAATATATATGAATACACTAGTAGAACCCAAATAGCTCCAAGCAATAGGCATAGAGCATATTTAATACTTTAGTTTTAAGATTGGATAACTTTTTGTTGGTTTCCAATGGAGTTAGATACAATAAGCAAATAAATGGTTTAATAAAAAAAAGAGATAACAGCGGAAATGTCAGATTTACTCCAGGAACGTGGCGAAACGCAAGTAACTAGTTCCGCTGTGATATAGCAATTTCAATCGGATCGGCAAATTACAGCTACTTTGCAAGACACAAATAATAAATTTTAACGGATGCAATTTGTTCAAACGCTAAAATTTCCGACTGGGGTGGCAAATCTAAAAGGCGGCGTTTGCAATCATACATACGAACACTTCCAACTGGAGCGGCTATTACAGTTGTACGTTTGCAGCGGCGAATGAGAAAAAACCAATGTAACAAATTTCTATAATGCTTGTGCAGGCGATGATTGTAGAAGACTGTCGAAAAACATCCAACTTTAAACGACGATTTCATAGTGAAATTGATATTATAATGCGAAATAAAGAATTTGTCGTCAACCCGTTGGGCAATTTAATGCAAGTAATACTAGTATTTTGATTCTGTAAAACTTGGTCTATTTCTCTAAAACATAGAGTACAGTATTACTTAGTTGTTTAAATTAATTACAAATTAAAATAAATTCTTACCACAGTGTGCCCTTCCCCTGTTCTCTTTGGTCGACGATAGTTCAAACTGGAGTTTGCGCGAATGACTTGCCAAATTTACGATGAACATGCATACGCTGCGGTATATGCACAAAACAAATTTCGAAGAACTACGTATGTATGGACACATAAGTAAGCATAAGTAGTATAACATATTAAAAACAAATCAGACGTTTACAGTGAATTTGTGACATTTAAAAACTGATAATGGCACAGAATTTGTGAGTCATCATTTTATATTTGTTGAGAAATAATGGCATATTGCATCAGAAAACGGCGCCTTATAAGCCAGACCAAAACGGCGTCGCTGAGCGTTGAATCGCTCGCTCATCGAACGAACGCGCTGCATGTTGTTAGATGCTGGCTTGGGTGAAAATATTCTGGGCTGAGCTGCTGTTACTGGCGCATCTGTTGAATCTCATGCCATAAAGAGGTGAAGCATGTAGTCCACACGAGATATGGTCAGACGAAAGCCCCAATTTAAAACATTTACGCGTTTTTGGCTGCAATGCGATGGTGCACATATTTGGACGCTAAATCGATTGAATGTATTTTAGTTTGGTATAGCTGTGAATCAAAAGCTTATCGACTATTCAATCCGTCAACGAAAAAGATCGTCATAAGCCGCGACCTACTCCTCATTGAAAATCAAATGAAGGCAGCACACATTAATAACAATTTTTTCCGCCGCTTGTTGATGATTTACAGCTTGAAGAAAATGTTGCCAATTCAGAGGAGAATACGACACATGAGCAGCTGGCTGCAGAAAATTCCTTAGAATTGACCACGACTACTGCAAAAGCCGAAACGCTCAGCCCGGCTTTGTTCGAGTCAACAGTAGAGTCAGAAGCCGAAGACGATCCAGCATTTGTACCAGAAGTGGACATAACATACACTGAAGCGGACGATGTCCGTCGTTCTGAACGAATTGGTAGTTACCGATAAAAGAATCGCTGTCGTATCCTGATGTCAACAATGGAAGGCAGCCATACAAGATAAGTTGGCTTCGCTTAAATAAAACCATACTTGGATTTTAACGAAGTTACCAACTGGAAAGAAGGCGATAAGCTCAAAGTGGGTGTTTAAAACCAAAACTAGTGCTAACGGTGAGCTGCTGCGTCATAAAGCAAGGTTAGTGGTGAAGGTGTTTCCCAACAAAATGGTATGGACTTTGACGAAACGTTTGCGCCCGTAGTTCGATATACGTCAATTCGTCTGTTGCTTGCACTTGCAGCTAGGTATGAATTGCTCGTGCATCAGATTAAAGAAGAAATTTGCATGTTTTAACCTAATGGTTTCGATTATGAATCTGAACGTGTATGCAAACTTCAAGTCATTACATGGACTGAAACAGTCTAGGAGAGTATGGAACGAAAAACTAAACGAAGTTCTCATTGGTCTGCGTTTGCAGCATAGTGATGTAGACCAAAGCATTTACTATTATGTACAAAATAAACAAATACATTTTTGTCGAAATCTATGTGGACGATGTGTTGTTATTCTCAAACAACATGGCGTTGGTCACTCGCAAGAAGCAACAGTTGTCAAGCAAATTCAAAATAAGAAATGGGAGAAGCGTCGTCGTATTGAGCTCAACCTTTGATCAATCTCAATATCTCGCCGATGTTTCAAAACGCTTCAACATGCACGAATGCAATCCGATTTCTGCAAAAGTCGATATCAGTCAAAAGTTAACGTCAAAAATGAGACCAACCAACGATGACGAAATACAAGTAATGTCTGAAGTTCCATATATGCAAGCTCTAGGATGTTTACTTTTTGCTTCGCAAATTACATGCCCTAAAATATGCTTCGCTGTAAACATGCTAAGTGGGTTCGCAATAAACCCGGCAAAGCACATTGGGCCGGTGTGAAACGTGTAATATGGTACCATAAAGGATCCATAAATAAGGGCCTTGTTTATTAGAAAAAGTCTGCTAATATTACTGGCTACTGTGTGCGCAGACCGGGGCGGTGACGTCGATGATAGACATTCAGCAACTGGCTATTTGATTACATTCCAGAACGCTGCGATTTCATGGTCTACGAGGCAGCATCCAGTTGCTTTTTCGTCCACACATGCCAAACTTATGCCGGTCGCTGCGATTCAAGAGTCTGTGTGGCTCAAGCCCTTAGAACGCGTACTTCTTCCGAATGCATCGAATGAAATGGTGCTGAATTGTGAAAACAAGAGCGCGATCCATATAGCTACAAATATTTCGTATTCACCACGAACCAAACATGTGGATTAAGGCCTAGTTCATTCGTGAAAAAAATCAGAACAAACAAATAAAACTGAATTACCTAGCCACCGATCAAATGCTTGCCGATGTTTGAACAAATGGAGTATCTGCTACAATTCAAAAACATATCAAAACCAAAAAGTCTTCAGGATATGACCTATAGATGGAGAAATCCTCAAAGAACTACCTGACTGTGCAATATGCTATTTAACGAACATATTTAACGAAGACAAAAATACTTTCCAAAGGTATGGAAAGTTTCCAAAATAAAAGCCATCCCAAACCCATGTAAAGACGTAACGTAACGAATTCGACCGCATACCGACTGATCAGCCTTTTATCCACTGTATCAAAACTGTTTGAAAAGCTTTTCCTTAACCGCCTGGAAACAATCTTAATGGAAAATAAAGTTATACCTGACCACCAAAGATCAGGACCTTGATATTGAAAAGGCTTTTGATAGTGTCTGGCATGCACGAGTATATACCAAGCTAAAGCGATTTCTCCCATATGATATTTGCTTGACGCTGGAAAGCCACCTTACTGACTGAGCTTTCTATGTCCAATTTAAAGCAACTGTAAACTCGAATAATTGCACTACAAAAGCGACTACCACCCTCCAAAATATCTTAAGACAAAAAAATGGGTTGATCAGCTATTGGGGTATCCAAATAAATGAAGACAAAACAGTACAAGTAATTACACACCGATACCACTAAAAATTAACAAGAAATTGAAAGCATATAGATAATAAAGTGGCATGGAAACAACATATTCTTAAAAAGCGTGCGGAAATAAAAATTAAATTAGGAAAACTATACTGGCTCCTAGGAAAAAATCTGAAACTAACAACCCACAATAAACTACTAATATAAAGGGTTTTTCAAAAGAAACGCTACAAAAGTAAATCGATAGTGACAGCAAACGACGCCATATTTTTTCCCGCTCTTTTGACATTTCTCTTCAGTAAGGTTTGCCATTTCATCATGCAAAGATATACGAGCCAACAACGTGTCGACATTATTAAAATTTACTACCGAAATTCGAAGTCAGTCGCCTCAACTTTAAGAGCGCTACGTCCAATTTATGATGAGGCTCATTTTTGGCTGAATGGCTTCGTCAATAAGCAAAATATGCGTTATTGGTTAGACAGCAATCCACACGTACTCCATGAGTCATCATTGCATCCCGAAAAAATTACGGTTTGGCGCGGTTTATGGGACGGCGGCGTCATTGGGCCGTACTTCTTCCGTGATGATCAAGACTGGCACATTACTGTGAATGCGAATCGCTACCGTTCAATGATAACCGAATATTTTTGGCCCCAATTGGATAATATGGACTTGGAGGACATGTGGTTCCAACAGGACGGCGCCACAAGCCACACAGCGAATGCCACAATTAACCAAGTTTGGTGAACGTGTTATCTCACGAAATGGCCCAGTCGATTGGCCGCCTCGGTCGTGCTATTTGACGGCGTTAGATTATTTCCTGTGGGGCTACGTCAAGTCTATAGTCTATGCCAACAAGCCAGCGGCGATTGATGAACTTCGTACGAATATCGAACGTGAAATTCCAGCAGTATCGGCCGATTTATGCTTGAAAACCGTTGAAAATTGGGTTCAGCGTCTGGACTTCTGCAAGCGTGCCCGGGGTGGCCATGCAAAAGAAATCGAGTTCCATACATAATGGCATCGAAAGTACTTTCACAGGAATAAAGAATTTCATTGATATCTAAAACCGGTTTTGTTTTATTTAAAAAAAACTTTTGTAAGGCTCTTATTGAAAAACCCGATATAAAGTAATTTTAAAACCAATCTGGATCTATGGGCTACAAATATGGGGCACCGCCCGCAAAACGAATGTGGAAATTAGCAAAGAGGTTGATATGACAATTGCCAAAGAAACTGTAAAACTCCCTATATATGTATATATATTAAGCATTACACAATTACTAAATGTTGTACATTGTCAGGAAGTAATCAAACTGGGAAATTAAAAAATTTTAAATTTAAACAAAAATAAGAATTGTTTTCATCCTGTTTGCAGTGATGGGTTTGTCATCGTCGGTTCTAAGTTATACATTTTGACCGGACTTCAACTCTCAAGAAGCGTTGTCACCCGGACATCGACAAGGACTCCACACTATAAAACGTTCAGCCCAACGAAAGCACATCCTGCAAGGAGGTTGTGTCGTCCAACGCCCACGCTCCAGGACACATGATAATTCAGTTAACGAACCCTGGTTTTCCGACGAGCTTAACCTTAGCAAAAATGAAACTTGGTTACACTATAAACCACTCAAACAGATTCGCTTCGCTGGATCAAGAAGAGATTCGTCAAGATATAAGAACCGAAGTCCGGAGACAACCCAAACCACCGCCCATTTTTGTTTCAGGTATTCCATTAAAGGAATTATAACAAGTAAAGGAATTCTAACAATAAAATACGAGAAGCAACTGAGGAATTAGGATAAGTTGTGAACGATGCAATATAAAGAAAGAACCACAAAAGTCTGTTCCTATGTTCTACATCAGCCTGAAACGAAGCACCAACAACAAAGACATATATGAACGGAATAAACTCTTATACACACGTATTAAATTCGAGCCACCTCGAAAAATCGAGAAATTCCCCTGTGTGTTAGATGGCAACTCTGCGGACACACCAAGCAATGGTAATGGTAATGGTTGTACGGGTTATGCTAAGGCCTTTATGCACTGCGACCAACTTGATCTATTGTGCGTCCCTTCGTACTTAATTATTTAGTATACTTAGTATATCAAGGAATCGGACCAGCTCCTTTGGAGAAAGCATTTGAAGGTCTTCATCTTCTAGTATATAGGAACCTAAGATCCTTGGTGATTAAGTGTCCCACAGACTCCTCTTCATCACTGCAGAATCTGCAAGTGCTCGTGCTAGATATACCTATTTTGTGTCGGTGTTTGTTGCAGGCGAAGTGGCCTGTTAATACTCCAGAGAGTAATCTAAGGCATTTTTTGTTTAAGCTAAGAGCGATGTTTTTCTTTTTGGAGTGATCGAGGCCGTCAATGCCATTCCAATATTCGCTAATTTTATGTTGGATCCATTTTTTGGTCTCTTGTTTTATGTTGTTTTTATTAAAGCCAAAGAAGGGGGTGGGTCCAATAAATGATCCTTCAGCCCCTTTTTTGGCATAAAGGTCTGCCTTTTCGTTACCTTCGTGTCCTTCGTGTCCTGGCATCCAAATCAGAGAGACCTGATTGTAGATGGCCAGTTCGTTGAGTGCGTTGTTACACTCTATAAGAACTTTTGATGTAAATGTGTAGCTTTTAAGAGCTTTGAGGACTGATTGACTGTCTGAGAGTATTTTAATCTTCACTCCTTTAAGTCCTCTTTTAGATAAGATTTCCACTGTTTCCATTATAGCATAGAGCTCCGCATGGAAAATCGTGGTATCTGCACTTAGGGTTATTGATTTGTGTGCTCTAGGTCCCACTATTCCTGCTCGTACCCCCTGGAGCGTTTTGGATCCATCTGTATTCCATTTTTGCGAATCATCGTGTAGCCATTTTGGGCTATCGTTCCACTCCTCCCTTGATGGGAATATGACATTGTACCTCTTGGTGAAATTGAGTACTAAGTCTGTGTGGTCACTCTAGGTGTCCAGTGAGATTTGCTGGTTTGAATTTTTCATTTGCATGGATTGAGAGTGCTTGCCTTGCAGCTTCCTCTTGTATTGCTCGGTGTAGCGGTGGTAAATTTAACAGCGCTTCCATGGCAGCAGTTGGGGTAGTTCTCATAGCCTCTGTGATGCTTAGGCATGCCAGCCTTTGTAATTTGCACAGTTTTAATTTGGCTGTTGTTTGTTTTTCCCCACCATACCAATGCCCCATATAGTATGATGGGTTTAACCATTTGGGTGTATATCCAGAAGGTCATTTTGAGGCTCAGACCCCAGGATTTTCCCAGAAGTGGTTTTGTAGTCCAAAGGTTTTTCGTGGCTTTTTTTTATTACCGAGTTAAGGTGTGCCTCCCAGGTGAGTTTTTTATCCAGGATGATACCTAGATATTTTACCTCTTCATGTAAGGGTACCTCTATTCCATTTATTTTTAATGTTGGGATATCAATTGTCCTTTTCCTGGTGAAGGGGACAGTGGTTTTGGTGGGGTTGATTCATAGCCCCTCTTTCCTGCACCACTCCCATGTTGTGTCTAAGGCATCTTGTATCAGGTCTCCAATGATTGGCTTGGATTATTATAGATATGTCATCTGCATATCCAATTGTTTTGTATCCTTTAATATTAAGGATCTGTATTAGTTTATCAACTAGTATGGACCATAGCAGTGGTGATAGTACTCCCCCCTGCGGACATCCCTTTACCGCTGTAACACTTTGGTTTAGCATATTGCATACCCATTTTACTATTGCTGGATCTGCTCCCCTGTTGGAGAGTGCCAGTTCTATTGCTTGAAAGTTCGCATTGTCGAAAGCACCCTCAATGTCCATGAATGCACAGAGGGTTACCTCCTTTAGGCCTAGTGCCTTTTCAATATCACGAACAATTGTGTGCAGTGCTGTGACTGTAGATTTCCCTTTTTGATAGGCAAATTGTAGCTTATGTAGTGGAGTATTAGAGATTGCCTCCTCTCTTAGGTAGCAGTCCAATATCTTTTCCATGGTTTTTAACATGAAGGACGTTAGACTGATTGGATTTGGGAGATTCAGGGGGTTTATTTCCACCCTTTGGTAGGAATATAGCCTTAACCTCTCGCCAAACCTTAGGAACATATCCCAATATTAAAGTAGATCTAAAGATTTGAACCAAAATTTGTATTAATCTCCTAGTCCCTTTTGAAAGTAGGTGATTTGTAGGGTTTAAACGAGTTGATTGCCCATTCAACCCTTTCAAATTTTACTATTCTGAAGATAGTAGAGTTTCTTGCCCTGTAGCGATTGTACGCTGACACCCCATGATCGTTGTCGCTGGTTGTGTTAGGCCGGCAATCAGGGAAATGAGTTTTAAGAAGAAGCTCTAGTTTATCATTAAAAGTGTTTGTGAAAGTACCATCCGGTGCCTTTAGAGTGCCAATTGGATTAATTACCCCCTTGGACAGTGATTTTGTATTCTGGCTGTCGTTGGGACATCTTTAAGTTCTTCACAGAAGTTTTACCATGAGTTCCTTTTTGATTTCCTCAGTTCCTTGTTGTATAGTGTCAGCGATTTCTTATATTCCTCCCATGTTTTGTATTTCTTTGCGTCGTTGAATTTAGACATTGCTCTTTGACGCAAATTAGCTAGTTCTTTGTTCCACCAAGGGACCCTCTTCGTTGAGGTTTTTGTCTTGAGTGGACTACATTCGTGATATGAGGATATAATGGAGTCAGTCAGAGCTTCAACTGATGCATCCAATTCCTCTGTCATTCTTATGTGAAGCATGCTTCTGGTTAGCTTAGTTTCTAAGCACTCTGAGTATTTATCCCAGTTTGTTGATTTAGAGTTTCTATAGAGCATTACGCTCTTATTTAACCCCATGATTTCAAAGAGAATATGTTTATGATCAGACATTGAGTCCTCATCAGACACTCCAGTTCGTGATCATATCAAGTGAATTATTTGTTATGAGTGTTAAGTCAAGAACCTCTTGTCGTATGGCATTTTCAAAGGTGGGTTTATTGCCCCTGTTTGCCATAGCTATGTTAGTTTGTAGTAAGAATTCTAGGAGTGACTCACCTCTTGTGTTTGTATCTGTACTGCCCCAGATTGTATTGTGCGCATTTGCATTGCAACCAATGATTTACGTCTAGTTGTGTGTCTTACAGTAGCTCACTGGACCTATGATATTCGGTGGTGGTGCTTCGTTGGTGTCTCCTGGAAAGAAAGCTGAGGCTATGACAGCCTCTATTTTCTTCCCATTTGCATCCACTTCGACGAGTACTGCTGCTGTGTCGCCATTCATAAACTCTATAAATGGCAGATATTTAATGTTGGTATCAATGATAAGCGCAGCCCTTGGTTTGACTGCACCCACGTCATAGATTACCTGTGTGTTTGGTGTCTTGAGGCCTACTATCTTGCCTCTATGTATCCAGGGCTCCTGGATAAGTCCTATGTTGGTGCTTCCACAAGCAAACCTTCTGCTAAGTTCAGCCGTTGCAGCCTTAGCATGGTGAAGATTTGCCTGGGTGCACTTCATATTGGTGCTACTGAGTTGGGATTGGATGGAGTACTTTCGTCCTCGTCTTCCAACTCCACAGCATCCATTTTATCCGCCAGCTCATCAGCATTGGCGGATGCAGCCTTTAGCCTGAGACTCACTTGGCCAAATCTAAAGTTGACCTTATCACCAGATTCCACAAGGCTGGCTGCTGATTTCTGGTCTACTGCTAGGACCAGTTACGTTAAAGCCTCTTTCAGCTCTTCGTAGTGTGCGCCACGACTCGACGTGGAGGCCTTTATTCTGCCCCTGCAAAAAGTCCAGGATCCTAGCGGTATCCAGGGACTGGGAGTTGGGAAAGTACCCCACAGCGATCCGCGAGTGAGGTATCTTGGACTCCTCTGTGACCCACAGTGAAGCACCCTCCCAAGGCGACGCATTGGTGATGGCCGCCTTTAGCCAGTCTGTTGACTCGCTATCTTTACAGTGCAGAACGATGTATCCTGCTTTGTAGATAGCGCCCAGGAACGCTGGTTTTGTAGCCTGTTGTTTTCCGGCTATGATTTTATCCAGGATGAATTTCTGGATGGAGTCCATTTGCTCCGTTGTTAGGGGCGTATTGGGATAGTCCCTTGCGAGTACTGCCATTTTGATGCCTGTCACCACATCCTTGTAGGAGGCAGGGAGTGGGCTGCCTCTTCTTGGAAGTATTTTCAATCAAATTTGGTGCGTCTGCTGCAGATGTTGCTGCTTGTGCTGTTTTAATAGCCGGTGCTGCTGCTCCTGCTACGGCCTTGGAGGTGGAGGGTTGATCATCCCTTAGCCGCTTTTTATATGTGGCCTCTGGAGGTGTTTGTTCATCCGACCTCTGCCTTTTGGGGCCTGGTTTTCCGCCTTCGACCTTGTTTGTGGGCATAGGGAGCATAGCTTTGGCGTATGCCTCTTCTCTGCTGAACCCCTTCTTGTGGAAGTAACTGAACCTCTTTTTGCCCGCGCCGCTGAGTTTTTTAGGCTTTTCAGCTGCTGCTTCCGTGCCTATCGGATTTTGGTGGTCGGCGTTTTTGCTCGCGCCAATCGAGGGCTGCTCTGCCTCTCTTTGCTGAGGTGCTGTGGCCTCTTTGTGTGAGCTATTGTGGCTGCTCTCGCCATTCGGTTTTTGTTTATCTGTGTTCATTTTGTTCCCACGAGTAAAGGGGAAATATCGGTCCACTACGCCAGTGCCCCGGTAGCGCGGTAAGGCATGGATTGAAATGGGTCCTTGCCTGGGCACCACAAGTTCGCTATTAAGCTTGGCTCTACCCCGTCCAGCAAGCCCACAAGGATAGCTGTTCCACTGTGGGTTTAGGGGGTTTGTTTGGGTCAATAGGCCCGTCCGCGCTCCAGACTGGAGATCCAGAGCGCGGGTGGACCCTTGCCCCAGGGAGTCTTCCTTCTCCCCGCCCGGCTATCGGCGGCTCAACTTCAGCAGAGCCATGACCGTACTGAATATGAGCCATTGGTGTGAAAGATAGCCGCACTTCCCCGAAGGGCTGACCAATTAGCTAGCGCCAAGCGGGCAACCTAGCTAGCCCCAAGCAATACTGCAATCGTAGCCCACGAGGCGTCTCTGCGCAGCCAATTATAAAGGTACTGTCTACAAGGAACTACAACAAAAATCGTTCCTAGAACTTAGAAGTACTTAGATTCGGCACAAAGAAGTACCTGGATTCGGCCTAAGAACAACAACTTAGCATGTAAATATAGTACGATAAGTATAATATTCCAGCAGTAGTGAATACTAACCAAAGTATTACGGATAACAATCCAAGTATTCAACTCAACGAGGATAAAACCGAGCTAAAAAGCATGCTGAAAACACTGACGAGGCAAGTGAGTACATTAATTAACCTACTATCCACAGTCGTTCCAGTATATCCAAATGAACCAATCACTTAAAATAGCAATTTGGAATGCAAATAGCTTCACCCGTCATATCCATGAAATAACAGCATATAAAAATATTGACATTATACTAATATCGGAAACACATTTTACAGAAAAAAGCCACCTCCAGCAAGCATTCTGGAATATGACATAAATACCACAAATTACCCAGTGGCACTGTGCGTGGAGGGGCTGCTGTAATTATTCGTAACTGTACAATTAACGGTCATTATAAAGGCCTCAGAACAATTGCAGCGGTATACATCCTAACCTTACTGGCATATGTGCGCAGTTCCTGAATTTCCTAAACACCCTCGGAACAAGATTCATCGGTGGGGGTGACTATAATGCCAAACATTCACCATGGTGCTCTAGAATAGCTACTCCTAGAGGCCGTAACCTATATAAGCAACGCAACAAAACAACCTGCCCCACCTATCAAGGGGTGAGGACGGACAGACGTTATCGACTTTTGCGTGTCAAAAACAAATATTTTTCTCGAGTCATTCCTGGACCTGTCATCAGATCACTTACCGTTTATTATTATAATCAGCTGCGAGGTTCAGGGCAAATCAAGAAAAATCTGCTTGTACAACAAAAGTACTAACTGGGAGATATTTAGACCAACCGTTATTGGAACTCTAGCCACTCATTTCCCTTTAAAGAAGAAAATAAACATAGTAGAGCTATTCAACAAAACCATAACAAGAACTGCTTAGTCTTCCACATTAGAACTCAGCAGCAGTCATAAGCATCATAATATAAGCCAGGCTGTTTTATGAGCAACTACAAGAAAAGCGTAGACCCAGTGTCAAAACACGATACAATGGCGTTTTAAAGCAAATGAAAAACATCCGACAGAAATATCGAAATATGCAGAAATACAAAGTTACTTCTGCAGATTTTCTAATTCACAGTCCTAAGATTATTACGGGATATGAACTCATCAGGAGCAGAATGCGAAAGGGGTTTCCAGAGTGCGGCTATAAAGCCTGGGAAATCGACAGAAGTGGTTACCTCATATAGACCAATAAATATATCGAGTCCTAATCGCCAAAATATCGTGACAAAAAGTAAATTCTTCAGTTACAGGTTTTTTTTATTATCTTTGTTTTTAGAGCACGTGTTAACATGAAATTCAAAATGTAATCGTTGTTTGCAGTTTTTGAAGTTATGTATAATTTAATTTGCCTTTTCGAAAAAATGAAGGATCTTTGACCCTTACGTTTTTGTTGCTGTCATGTCAATAGTATTCCCGCACAAATGTGTCGGTTAAGTTAAAAAGCACTATGTCAGAAAACAGTATAATTTTATTATTCGCAATTTTTTAACGGTTTAAACTTAGAAATTCCTTCAACAATAACAATTTAGAAAAACAAAAATACAAAATGCATTGTCTTTTTGGTTCTGCTCTATTTTTATTCTGTAGTATCGTCTTCATCCTCCTCAGGTAAGGTAACTTTAATAACGTTTGTGTTTTTTTTTTATAAACTTCTTCCCGCAATGTGATTTCAAATCATTGTACTAACTGTTGAAATTTTTACTGCAGCGTCATATGAAGTAAGCGGTTTGCTGAGAACAGGCAGTTCGTCTTGAATTTCGTGTTGAACGTACTATTTTTTTCAAATACGGCAAAACGCAGCTTTTGAAAAGACATTTTTATTTGAGGTGGGAAATTTACTTACGAAAATGCTTTCCAGTCTTTGAAGTCTGTATTATTCATTATGATTCATATATAACCGTGTGGCTGTGTTCTCGCATGTGAAATAATATTGCACCATTCACTTGGGGCACAAACATTTCTCGATAGTACTCGTACATCATTGTATGTCCAGTAAAAAGGTATGCAATTTTTATTCTTTTTATGTAAACCGATGTGGATATCATAGCTCTATTTCGGTTTTGCCCAGTACTGCTGGCACAGTAAAGACTGATCGAAGTGCAAGTTCCTTTTTGGTCAACAAGATTTAAATATTGAAAATAATGGGGGCAATTTCATTGCATCCAGTCTCCCCACAAAAATAATAGCTATTTTTAGCACCATTTTCAAATACACTTTAATTGTAGTATGAGTATTTTCTTGAAAAATATAGTCACGCTTTTTCCATGGGGTGTGTTCAAAACCTTTTAGAAGTCAAAGCTTGTACATAAAAACGATGGATTTTTGTTGCTTTGTTTCCTTACACTTTCTTTGTCGATAATATGGGCTTGGTATTCTACTGTCTGCCGCAAAATCTTAAATTCTTCTTCTTCCAAGTTCTGGAAACGTTCACAAACAACTTATTTGTCTTTTTTAGGCAGGTGAAAAACAATATGGAAACTGTTTATAAAAATGTATCCAAAAACTCTTAAAAGACAATTGAGCTGATGTCATATTAATATTTTCAATGTTCATTATAGCATTTATATAATCCCGAAACATTACGAAATTCAATTCAAACATTCACTTTGTTAGATTTATTGCGGCAATAATGGGAGGGAACTGCAGGCAACTTTCCAAAAAAAGATTTTACAAGTAGTATACACGATTCATCGGACTTGTTATGAGGCAAAGTCTTTTCTTTATTTCTTGTAACAACTGTAGTATAATTGATAGTGCCGCTGACGGACCTCAACATTTGTTGAGATATATTAATATTTTTGATCAAAAATTGTTGACACACTGAAGTTTGTTTAATTATAGACCATGTTCACATTAGCCTCAGAGGCCCGACTCATTTTGACATGAGTCCGCACTCTCATGGTCGTTGTATCGGCAGTTTCTCAAGGGGACTAAAATGTATTTGAGTACATGCCGTAATTAAGTTCTGTCGGAAGTTGGGTCTATCACCTCCACGTCGTAACGGCTGGTAACAATTGTGCACTGGGTGTGATGTGTGATCCATTTCTGACAATGGATCCCATAGCGTATCCAGTGTACGGTTGGCTAAGATAGGTCGGGCGGAGGGAGTAACCCCTGGTAAAATATCCCCCTAATTAAAGATGTTATGCGACCCGTGCCTATTGGTTGGTTTGCATCCAGGAGGTAATACCGGCTGTATTCCTACGGAGCTACCTCGATACCGGGTCACCTCGAGGTATATTCACGACCTTTGCCTCTGACTCTGTTGTAGGAAGAATAAGGAAGTGGGTGGTGTTAGAAGAACACTCCTCTGACCATAGATACATCTCATTTGAGATTAAGAAAACTCTACCTTAACATAAGCCTGGTAGAAACATCAGGAAAACAGACTGGGATAAATATGTAGATCTAGTTGGGAATACCTTAAGTGTCAATCCATCTAGCGAACCTAGTAGCATAGAAGAGATAGAGGAAATGGTAGGCTCTGTTACTGCGAGCCTGAACGCGGCCTTGGCAGAAGCCTGTCCACTAAGGAAGTTGAGGGGTAAGCCGAAACCTCGGTTGCCATCACTGTATCACTTACTGAACTTTGTGTGGAAACGGGCCTGGTAGGCCTCATTGGTAAAATGCTGAATAGCAGAATCATTGAGGCGAATCTAGGAGAATCGGTCCTACGTAAGTTGGTGAACAGGGATACACCTCAGGGAGGTGTACTCTCACCGTTCTATGGAACACAGTTGTTAACAAACTCCTGATAAGATTAGAAGCGGTGGGATGTAAGGTGGTGGCTTATGCCGATGATGTTGTCATTGCGGTCTCTGGAAAATTCACATCTATACTGAGAGATTTGTTGCAAAATGCTTTAGATATTCTTTCAAAGTGGGCGGAGGACTGTGGTCTTGGAGTAAATCCGGATAAGACTAAGATCATTCTGTTTACTAGGAAACATAAAATCCCTCAATTAGACCCAATTATTCTTAAGGGGAAAGCTCTAGGGATTTCAGAAGAGACGAAATACTTGGGTCTTATAATCGATAGTAAGCTTTCTTGGAAGTCTAACACCATAGAAAGAGCTAGGAAATCTGGGTTGGCTTTTTATGCCTGCAAAAGAGCTATAGGTAAAACCTGGAAATTAAGCCCAGGGTAGCTCACTGGCTTTACACTGCGGTTGTCAGGCCCATTCTCCTATATGGTAATGTGGTCTGGTGGACTGCAATGCAGAAAAAGACATACCACGAAACACTCGGTAAGACACAGAGATCAGCAGAATTAGCAATAAGTGGCACCATGAAAACCATGCCAACCTTGGCATTGGATATCATACTACATCTGCCACCCTTAGATCTCTTCTGCAAATATTTAGTCGCATGCTCCTCCATTCGGCTCAAGGCGAGCTGTTTCGTATGGACATGCGACCATATTAGAATCCTACACGGACATACCCAGTGATATTGATTACCTTCCTTCTTCCTTCTGTGAAATCGCCAGGCAAACATGCCCGAGGCTAAATCTGCGTCTATCTAGGAATATAATTAGACTCTATAGACTACAAATTAGGACTTTAATAGGAACCCTCACGGGACATTGTCTAATAGGAAATCATGCAAGAAGAATGGGAGTTTATACACATGATTTCTGCCGCAGCTGCAGGAACGAGGAGGAGCTGGAAACGGTCCAGCATCTCTTCTGTACATGTCCAGCTTTTGCCAGGAATAGGGAGCGTTTGCTAGGATCCCACTTCTTAACAAGTATAGATGGTCTATGTCACTCAGGTGTTAACAACCTTCTTCGCTTTGTAAAAGGCTCGGGTGGTTCAATCTGGTGGGGGAAGCGTAGCCATGCCTCGAATCCGCGTCTCACAACGGACCCAACTGTGGTCTAATGGGCAATCACTGGTTATTGGTGACGCGGCTGCCTTCCTACCTACCTACCTACCTACCGCACTCATGTTCATACTAAAATGTTGTCTGAACACTGCTGCATCATTTTGATGTTTACAAGTTGTCAGAATATTTTGGATTCATGCACTTCGATTTTAAAAAGCATTTTTCCCCCGCATGTGCTTGTTTCTTATCGTTTTTATTTTAGTTTTTACTTCGTCTGCCGTTACTTCTGGTCTGAATGGCCTCAACTGCGAAGTAATGCTCTCCAAAAGCTTGGTTTTTTTGATACTGTCCTTGTATTCTTCCGACTTCGTATTATAAAGCAATGGATTTTGCTCATAAAGCGATATGAACTCCACTGTTTGCTTTCGGTTCCAATTCAAATATTTAAAAATTCATTATTTAAAAAAATGTAAATCTTATTTTTGCGTGTTGATACAAATATTACACCAGCAAATGTCAAATCTGTAAATTTCATATTAGCAAATTTCAATTCAGCAAATGACACATCAGCAAATTTCAAAATGAGACCAAAAATTTTAACCATAATAAAAAATCTGAGACGGCGCACTGAGGCTAATGTGAACATGGTCATAGTCAATAATATATTCATAACTGTACTGTCTCTTTTTACTTTCCGATTTTCTTCTCAAAACGGGTTTGCTCTTGATACACGAAAAACGAAAATCGAAAATGTTGTCACTTAAGTTATTTTGGCGGTTAGGGGACGATATTGTCTGAAAAACTGCTACCTGAAACGACTCCTTCCAATTATCTTATTAAAAAGAGTACCCCTTCTCCTCAATTTGTAATCCGAAAACAGCAAGCTAAGATAGTGTATGTGTATTTGCACGGAACGCACTAAAAAAAAAACAATATTGTTCAACCGCATTGCTAGATGTCACCTTTATCATTCGACAAAGTTTGGCACCAAGGCTTACTGTACAACTGAAAATGCATTTACTCTATCAATAACACTGCGCAACAGCCATTTTGGTGCCGAAGATTTTTGAGCAGATTATAGATAAATATGTTGTGCTGAATTCAAATATGAATACCGTTTTTCATTAGCAGCTCTAGTTTTCAAGATACAACAATCGATAGTCTCAATTATGACTGAAATTTAAACAAAGGCAAAAAATAAATATATATGACAAAATTGAATATTTACATTTAGAAATTTTTTTCCCGGCACATTCTAGAATGAGTACCTGGAGCACAATCTCTTATTAAGCTCCAACAATAGTCTGCCATCATATGAATATCCCATCTTCCTTGGTAACGAGATTCCATTATTTTCATGTCCTGATGGAAATGCTCACCTTGCTCCTCACTTGTGTTTCCTAAATTCTCTGGAAAGTAGGCTAAATGACTGTGCAGGTAGTGAACCTTGATGCTCATGTTACATCCAATATTTTGGAAATTGTCTAACATGTTGTGCACTAATTCCTCATAATGAGATGCTTTGTAGTTGCCCAAAAAATTCTTGACAAGTGCTTCAAATGCCATCCAAGCACTCCGCTCAAGGTCAGTCATCGAATTTTTAAAATGAGGATATTTTATTAATTGTCTTATTTGGGGACTATCCAGAGATTTGAGCTTTTCGGAACTTAGTCCTAGCATTTTTCTGCCTATGTTCGCAAAACATTCTCCATCTTTATTTAGTGCCTTCACAAATTGTTTCATCAATCCAAGCTTTTTATGCAATGGGGGAAGTATAGTTTTATCTGGTAACTAAGGGCTCACGAATCACATTTTTAACACCAACAACCATTGCATCTCTTACAGGCCAATCTTTTTTTTGCCAGTGATCTGGTTTGGCTCTGCTGTCCCAAAAGCATAAGAAGCAAGGACATTTTGTGTAGCCACTTTGCTGGCCGAGGAGAAAATTAACCATTTTTAGGTCCATACAAATTACCCATTGATGTTCATCACCAATTTTATTCATCACCAAAGCAATAGTATCATATTCTTCTTTTAATTTTGTTGAATGTGCAATTGGTATTGCCGCATATTTGTTGCCATTGTGCAATATAAAACATTTTAAACTCCTTTTACAGCTGTCTATAAATAACCGCCAATCGTCTGATTGATATCTATATATGCCCATTTCTATTAAAAGTCCAGTAATATCATTGCAAAATACAAAATTTTCTTCTTCAGAGAAAAAACGAAGTAAATTTTTCTCTCTTGTTGGGTAGAAAGTTATTTTTGTTCCGGGGTTCAGTCAGTTTTTTTCTTTCAATCTCGAAGCAAGCAATTCACCATTGTGCAATATAACACATTTTAAACTCCTTTTACAGCTGTCTATAAATAACTGCCAATCGCTTGATTGATATCTATATATGCCCATTTCTTTTAAAAGTCCAGTAATATCATTACAAAATACAACATTTTCTTCTTCAGAGAAAAAACGAAGTAAATTTTTCTTTCTTGTTTGGTAGAAAGTTATTTTTGTTCCGGGGTTCAGCAGTTTTTTTCTTTCAATCTCGAAGCAAGCAATTCACCACCTTCCTTTGATACACCAAGGTCTCGAATCAAGTCTAATAACTCTTCATGACTGAAGAATGCGGAGTTGATTGTGTTTCTGTAAAGTCACTGTCTGAATCACGATCGCTATTTAAAGCATCACCTGCAGCAATTGATTCATCTGCTGAGAGCCCTAGAAACCCATTAAATGTTGGAATTCGAATTTCATTTGAATGAAGAATAGGACGTCTTGCTGAGGGTATATCAGAATACAAATTTATATTTATATTTATGCCAGTGATGTTGACTTTGCAAAAGTAGCAATCATCAATGTGATTTTTAGGTTCTCGCCAAATCATTGGAATTCCGAATTTCAGACATTTACGTTTATCATTGGACCACTGACGTAAATGTTCAATGCAAGTCTTGCAGACAATATGCGGAGCCCAATTTTTATCTTGTTCACCAAGTCTAACGCCAAAGTACGCCAAATAGGACTTTTTAACAAATTCAGAAATTAAATTTCCGTTTTGCTTTAATGTAAATTCTCCACAAATGTAACAAAACACATCAGCTTTATTCACACATCTTCTCCTGTTCATACTCAATATTATACAATATAAACAATATTACACAGTACAATATACAAAAAAATCTACACAACAGATTAAATAACGCACGCCTAATCAACACCACTTTGCTTAATGTAACTGCAAATTCATATGTGATATTTAAACGTCCAAGAAAAATATTAGCTACGCCGACAACATTGACAACGGCAAATTGAACACATGGGCATAGAGGGACTTTTTGCTGTCAATAAGAAACACAGCTGCAAAAATATTAATATTTAAAACAATATTTTGAAGTAACATTTGTGCTACTTATACATATGTGCTACCATTGCTGTGAGCGTGGTTATGTTAGTGGGGATATGTATATGTACGTAAATATATGTGCATATCTTTAAAACTAGAGCTGCTAGGGAAGAATGGTTTACAGTTTTGAAATCAGCGCACAAAATTTATATAAAAACAGTTGAACAAATGCAGGCACCAAAAAAAATATTTTTTTTGTTGCGCAGTGTAATTTGCCATATTAAAATCCTATTTACAATGTAGATTATTCATGGTTAAAGGTAACACCGACTTAACTACCCTCATCCAATCCAAGCTGGTGTTGCATAAGACGTGTCTTAGGACCTTTGCTCTACATACTATTCACAGCTGATCTGCTTCTGTCTGAATTTGCACACACCGTAACGTTTGAAGATGAAAGTGTTGTAATGGCGTGCCACAAATACCCTAAGATAGATTCGAATAAATTGCAGGTAAATCTGAACCATATTAACATATGGCTAGACAAGTGGCAAATAAAAGCAAATTAAATTAAATTGGTGCAAACTACTTTTACCCTATATAAAGGTTCTTGCCCACCAATGAATCTAAACAACTGCCTATTGGCGCAGACAGATGATGCGAAATATCGTGGGGTGCATATCGACCGGCGGCTCACGTAACGATGTCACATCTTCTCCAAACGGAAGCAACTTGGACCAAGTTCTGGTAATTCTTCTGTCTATTTGGTTGAAGGTGGGCATTATCACTGGAATGTAAAACTCAGTTATATAAGGTAATATTAAAACCCATACTTATGACTCCAAATTTGGTGATCAGCATTTAAGTCAAACCAAGACATCCTGCAACGACGCCAATCCAGTTTTACGAGTGTGCGCTAATGCACATATTTGCAAAGAGGAAGCAATTGGTTAATAAATAGGCGATTCATCTACTCCGATAATAATGTTAGACTTCGAGAAGACGTTTGACAAAATTAAAATCCATATTGTGGCAATATATATATAAGTATATATCTACGTTATGTTAACCCTTATGCATAGTCTAGTTTAAGCTCCTACTATTATTGTATATTGTACCACATATGCGTTAATGCAAATAAGATCCGTTTAAGATTTAAGTTTTCCTGTGTATTCTCTTTTCACTCCCATTCAGGAGTAGACCTTTTTTCTTTTTAATACGAGTATATCAAAAATAAAAAATTAAAAAATATGTACGAGTGTAAAATTTAGCATCAAAGTGGTAAACATTTTTTGTTGGCTAGCCTTTATGGGCAGGCCAAAAACAATTAATTAAATCACAAACAAAAATTTTAAATTAGTTGTTCCAAACAAAAAACAACAACAATAGAAGGAAAAAAAATAAACAAAAACAATTTACATGAGCATTCGACACTCACTGAGACGAGAGATCGATGTCTCACGCCACACGTGTCCCCCGCATGCAGCAATAGACAGTAATCAACAAATCAATTTAAACCCAACGGAGATGATCTCTCACAATAGTTCAGCACATGCGCAATCACCACCAGTAATTCAGCAAACGGTAAGCACTGAGCACCCTCAAACTTCTAAGCTAGTCACACCCACACCAATAAAACTAATAAACACGCAGGAGCAAAACAACATTGCTCTTTGCACAACAAAAAAAAATAAGCACAGATTCTCAAGCAGACTCGGCTACGCTAAATATGCCAGAAAACTTTCAGTTCTCTTGGAGTGGACAATGTGCCTCTCCAAATTCAACAGCATCTCCAACACAAATCAAAAACAAGAAAGGTTCTGCTATGAGTATATATAAGCAACAACAACTTACCAATGTTGCAAATAAAACTATAGAAACACAGTGTGCAAAACCAAACATAAGCACACAAACAGGTATTGATCGATACATAACAATAAAACGAAAACGCAGCCCGATTGCCAAGGCAGAAAAGAATAAACTTGTTAAAAATAATACAGATACCCTAAACAACAACCGTTTTGCTCTATTAAGCGATAGTGCAGAGTCTGAACCAACTAAGAGAATTGCATTCAAACCACCACCAATTTACTTGCGGGAACGCAGTTCCAACTTATTAATAGACAGTGTTGCCAGCTTGATTGGTAAAAATAATTTTCATGTGGTCCCGCTGTTGAAGGGTAAAATAAATGAAACAAAAATTCAAATTTATATGGAAAAAAACTATCGGGCAGTTGTTGAAAATGAAAAGAAAAATTACTATACTTATCAGATAAAGAGTAGCAAAGGGTTGACAGTTGTTATTAAAGGTATAGAACCTGAAGTAGACCTTATAGAACTAAAATGAGCACTCCAAGAGACAGGATTCACAGCAAAATCTGTGTTTAATATAAGGAATAGGGAAAAAATTCCGCAACCACTCTTCAGAATAGAACTAGAACCAGGGAATATTAAATTAAAACAAAACGGAACCCACCCCATTACAACTTAAAATATTTAATGCATCGTAGAATAATATTCGAGGAGCCTCAGAAACGAAAAGGCCCAATACAATGCACAAACTGCCAAGAGTATGGGCATTCGAAATCGTACTGCACTCTACGTACTGTATGCGTTGGTGTGGTTCCCGTCTTCCATCCATCAAAGGAATGCAAGCTAAACAAAACTGAGGATACAAAAAAATGCAGCAATTGTGGGGGGAATCATACTGCTAACTACAGAGGCTGCCCGATATATACACAACTAAAAATCAGTATGAACCAAACTGCAAAGACAGTTCGCACCCAAAAATATAGTGCTATACCTACCAACACAAACCATATTGGAAGCACCACCGAAAACATCTCTTCATCCACTAGCTATGCGAATGTACTGAAAACTGGCGTTTCTGATAAACCGAGTCACCCTATGCAACCTCAAAATTTAGAAACGTTAACTTGTGTCAGTGTATTACTAATAACTTCATGTCCTCGATGCAATCTATGATTCAAGAGCTTGTATATAACCAAAACTTACTTATGAAAACTCTACTTTCACAAAAATGAATGTTCTAAAAATTTGTCACTGGAATGCCAACGGTATTACCCAACACAAAATTTAATTAAAAAATTTTCTAGACAGCAACAGCATAGACAGCATGCTTATCTCAGAAACACATTTAACTGTAAAATATAACTTTAAACTAGCAGGCTATAATTTTTACTCAACAAACCACCCACAAGGAAAAGGTTATGGTGGTACGGGAATTCTAATTAAGTCTCGATTAAAGCATTACTTTCTGGAATCCTATGCAAAAAAAAAAACATCCATTCTACTTCCATCTCTTTACAGTGTTGGGGTGAGCCAATAGTAATTTCATCAGTCTATTGTCCTCCTAGGTTTCCTATTTCCACAACCGATTTTGTTTCTTTCTTTAAATCGCTCGGTAACAAATTTCTCTCTGCCGGAGACTTCAATTCTAAACATACCTACTGGGGCTCACGGTAAATCAACCCTAAAGGGAAGCAACTGTTTAATGCGCTGATAGTCGCTCGGAATGGTCTAGACTTTGTATCATATGGAAAACCTACATACTGGCCAACTGATCAGAGAAAAATTCCCGATCTTATTGACTTTGGCATAACTAAAAATATTGAAAGGTGTTTCTTGGAAACCGAGCCCTGTTTCGACTTATCATCCGATCACTCACCGGTGATAATATAAAAGACCAGAGTTCATCGCAAAAACAATAAAACTGACCTCCAAGAAAACAAACTGGCTCAAATGTCGCAAATATATTAGTACCCACGTGTGCGTTAAAACAAAACTTAAGAGTGGAGAGGACATTGAATCGGCGAACGCAGGCTCTTGGTTCAATAATAAAAGCAGCTGCTATTAGTGCCACGCCCGCACAAAACTCAACTAAAACTAACGCGGGACACACTACGTCACACTATGTGGAATGCCTCGTTAGAGAAAAGAGGAGATTAAGGCGTGAATGGCAAAAATACAGATCTCCAGCACTAAGAGTAAAATTAAAGTCATTACAATCATAGGTTGAAAAACACTCTAGGGGAGGAAAAGGAAGAAAACCTTAATAAGTACCTTGAAGATTTGGCTCCTCTCAAAGTCATCAATTACTTACTCTGGAGAGCGACAAGAATGGTTAAAACACCGAAGGATAGTGAATCGCCTCTACGACAAAGCGATGGAACTTGGGCAAAAACAGAAGAAAAAGGCAACTTCTTTGCAGCCCATCTGAGGTCAGTAATTCAACCTAGCCCGCCGACCTGCAACAACACTAGCATACAGAACTTTTCAATTACGAAGTCAGCAGTACCAATTCATTTCAAACCAAAGGAAGTTATGCGCCTATGTACAACGAGTCTAAACCCAAAAAAGGCACCTGGTTGTGACTTAATTACCAATAATATGGTAAGTGAATTGCCGCAAATAGCCATGATATATCTCACACACATTTTTAACGCAATACTCCGTATATGCTACTTCCCTACAACATGGAAAACATCGGAAATAATAATGATTCCAAAACCCGAAAAGACCCTACTCAGGTATCTTTTTATCGGCCCATAAGTCTCCTGCCAACGCTCTCTAAAATACACGAGCGCTTATTGTTGGAAAAATTAGCACCAAAGCTCAATTTAATCATTCCTTACCACCAATTTGGTTTCCGCAAACATCATGGAACTATTGAGCAGGTGCACCGTATTGTCTTTGAAATAAGGCGAGCATTTGAACAGAGGATATACTGCTCCGGAATATTCCTAGACGTCGGACAAGTCTTTGACAAAGTCTGGAACGAAGGACTCATATATAAAATTAAAAAACTTTTGCCAAAAAGTTCGCATAAGATTCTGGAGTCATATTTAACAAATCGCAAATTTAGGGTTCAATGTAAAGAATTTGTAACGCCAGACTTTGAAATTATGGCTGGAGTACCACAAGGTAGTGTGCTTGGACCTATGCTTTACACTCTGTACACTTCCGATCTGCCAACGGATAAAAACCTCGCTACCTCGACTTTCGAACTTTCGCGGACGACACAGCTATCCTGAGCTCTTACTTAAATCCACGGATAGCCTCCCGGGATTTAGAGGAACACCTTAAAAAAATAGAAAGTTGGCTAGCAGATTGGCGCATCAAAGTAAATGAACAAAAAAGTGTACATGTGACATTTACTCTTAAGCCCAGTTCTTGTCCGGCAGTCTCCTTAAATGGCATTGTAATCCCGCAAGCAACGGATGTTAAATACTTAGGAGTGCATTTTGACCGACGGCTCACCTGGAAAAAACATATAGAAGCGAAGAAAATGCAAATGAAACTGCAGACAAGTTCCTTGTATTGGCTTACCAACCGAAAATCAAAACTGCGTTTAGAGTATAAAGTACTTATATACAAGGCTGTAATTAAACCGATTTGGACTTATGGTATTCAGATATGGGGCACTACTAGTGCATCAAACTTGCAAATAATTCAAAGGGCTCAATCGAAAATGCTGAGAACGATCAGCGGCGCTCCATGTTTCGTCAGAAACGAAAATATTCACCGCGACCTTAATATAGCACCCGTTGAGGAAGAACTACCAGTTTTAAAAACAAAATACCAATTCAAACTTCAGTGTCATCCTAATGAACTAGCAAGGAATCTGCTTCATAGGATGAATACATCTCGACTTAAAAGGCCACTTCTTTAAAAAAATATAGTTTCTTTATATTAATATTTTTATATTTATTTTTTTTCTACATAATTTATATAATACATACTTAAACTAAAATTGCTCTAAGCACTGGCGCGGAGCATCAATTTATTTATTAGTTGTAAGTTTTGTAAAATTATTGTTGGTTTCGATTGAAAAGATGCAATAAATAAATCCATGTAGAATAAAAAAAAAAAATTAAAAAAAAATCTCTTGGGAAAACAAAATTATTATCTAAAAAACCCTCCTTTACCCAGTATGGACTTATGGCATTCAGCTGTGGGGTACAGCTTCCAATTCAAACATTAAAATTCCTCAAAGATTCCAGTCCAAAGTTCTACTAAATAATGTTTTTCCATAGAACATACCTTGTGCGCCTCCCTATCTTCTCATGTAGTGTTGTTTTTTAAGGCAAACAAATTGTAAAATGCCGTTAAATTTAGACAGAATACTATAAAATAAAAAAGGGAGTAGCTGTGTAGACGACAAAGTTAGCTTCGAAAGAAAGAAATTTGAATTATGACATGTTGTTCATATAACTTCTACCATTATACGAAGGAACTTACATAGTCAACATAAAAAAATGTATTATTAATTAATTTGCAGACCCTGAGCATAGTCCACAGCTACTAAAAATGCTGCGGACGCTGAGGTGGAAAAATCCAAGGCCTGGACAATCTCAAATCAATCATTGTGAAATACTTGATGAGATTCTTCCTATTTTCAAAATAGAGAAGTACACACATAGGTATACCCACTGGAGTATGGCATCGCAATCAGCCTCTACATGGCCCAAGTATGTCCTCTGATCGATTATCTAAGCGCTAGACAGCCTCTAAACCTAGTTAGTTTCGGAAGAGATGTCACATCATTTAAATTATAATAAAAGCTATTTCGAAAATTGCGTCCTAAAAATGTTTTCGAACAATTCAGAAATCTCACAAGTTTTACGCGTGTAGAAATATAAAATATTTCTCAATTACAAATATTTATCTGTAGTTGCGAATGTACATATGAAAATTGTTTAACAAGCCATATTTTAACCATCAGAATTTAGTGTTTTTTATTCGATCCACAGAGAAGCAATACATGACGCAATATCAAAATTTTCTTTTAATTGTAACTACTTATTTCTTTAATATACTATATAGTAGATACATATATTTTTTATCTAGTTCTATTCTTTTTATACCTAGCTATATATATGTATATATAATATATATATATATATATATATATATATATATATATATATATATATATATATATATATATATTCATACCTAGTAATGTATATATTATATATATTTGAATTAATACTTTATGATTGTGATTTACCTAAGACAGATGGAGCTGTTCCACACCCTTCTCAAAACAATGTATATATGTAAATATGTACATATACCTACAAGTTACGTTGTTTAAATATTATATTTTATATTTATATTTTATTTAAAAAAAGTTCGAATTCCACTCAAGCATATATATTTTTAACACAGCAGTATAATTGTTGAAAGTTACCATAAATTAATTAATCTCAAAACAGCTTGCATCTTTAAATATTTTAAAATCAGTGTTGGAAAAGTATGAACTTTATTACTATTTAAACTACCTTTTTAATTTACCTTACTAAGTACATTACTTTTGATACTAAATACTTTTTTTTCAAATTTATCAATTAGTAATTTTGGTCGAATGTCTATCGTCAATATCAAAAGATGCGAAAAATATACAGATAAAATGAAAGACTAGAAATATCTAGGCGAGGGTACGCAATACCAAATGTACGTGTCACTTTCGAATATATTAAATTCCATACAAATTGTATAAGGAACCATCGGCGTGAAAGTATGGGTTTGAATGTCAACAGAAGACCTGAAACAATGTTTACGAATCCAATATAATTGCATATAAGTAGGCTATATTTATTATTATATGAGCTTTACTTATTGAAAGAGGGTATACAAAAACTGGATTTGATATACATATACATACATATATTCATATATACAAATAATTTGTATATTCATTTCATATTCATTCATATATAAATTGCAAATATTTTCCTTAGTGTTCTCAATACAACATTACTCTACTTAACAAATTAAGTGGCAACTATACATGAAATATATAATTTTAAAATTATTCTCCATTTTAATGTAATTTTAGCTTTCTTCGGAAGTTCAGCACATGACGTCCGTACTTTCTTAGTTTCAAGCAAGTTGAATTTACTAACATGGTGGCTGCAAGAACAAATTTTTTTGAACCAATTTTCCCTACAGTAGCTGTCAAAATAGAAATTAGAGAAAAATGGATCAAAACAAATATGCAAACAATTGCAAATAGAGTATTGATTTGAGTAAATAAGAGTTTTTTAACCCTACGTCTCCACGGGCAATTTTGATGGCATAACATTTGTCAAATTTGATTGCAATGGTTGGCAATACTTTAATGATGAGTATTGCGATGTTCTGCCATTGTCATTTTGAAAATGCCGTCAAGCAATCTAGTTCGCTGTACCCACGCTTGAAAGGATTTTTTATTTATACAATGAAGAGGAAAAAAAGAAGGAAACCGAAATTCTGGGTGAATCCTTTATTACAAAGAATGCAAATGCACAGTCTCCATTCATTTTAGCGTTTTTATTAATTTAATAGATGCGGTAAAACGAAAATGTCCGACGCTGCTTCCACTGTGAGCGTCACGAAAAAATGAAGAAAGGCTGTCAAACAAACAATATGACAACTGATTGCAACACAACACGTTGGCAATTTATGGCATAACATATTTCATAACAAGAATTGCCAACTTGAAGCAATTTGGTGTCTGCATGCCATCAAAAATTACCCGTGGAGACGTAGGGTAACTGTTATTTTTGTAAAGTTTGAACATTATGAAGAAATTATGAGCCTATTAACTATTAATTATATTTTATATAAATTATGTACCACTTTAAGCAACTCTTATGCATTCCTCCATTCCTCTCAATTTCGTTTATTTTGATCCATACATAAGCAATGATGTTTGACAATTCCGGAGGTCGACATTCATTTTGCAGCCACCATGTAAGTAAATTCACCTTGGATTCAAGATGCATGTGGTATTTTACGTTATGGTATTTTACGATATGCGGTACATCAAGCACAAAAATAATAGAAACAAAGATTACGCAAAGCGGAGTACAAAAATTTTTCGTTCTGCGCATCTATGTCACAGTAGCATGGTTGCAAAGAGAAATGTCAAAAAATGCCTATCCGCATTAGCCTCGTTTCACTCGACCGGCGATAATAAATATACACAAAACTGCGCAAAACTCACAACAACGGCAAAAGATTTGTATTCTCATACCAAGAGCTTCACACGATCAGACATTCTATGATTGCGCCTGAAAAACAAAACAAAACCAAACAAAAATGCCAAATCAAAATAAAGAATACTGCACAATTCGCATAGTTGCCGGCGGAAACTTGCAACCGTCCAGGGATTTTGTTCTTTATTTTGACAATTCTGCTTGCATCTTTTTCGTTTTTTTTTTTTAAATTTCTGGGGAAAAAACAGACGAGACAGACCTTTTTTTAATTCCTTTGGAAAATTGATTTATTGGCAGAAGAAATGTTTATACCTACTTACTTACATATGACGAGCCATTCTATGTGCTTAAGTGTGCTTTTTGCGACAAAGGCTGCCACTCCTACTTACATATGAAACTGCAGAAAGTTCAAATTGAATTATTATTGCCAAAGTGTGTGTATCCAATTAAAACATAAAACACAAAAAAGAGCGGAGGAGACCTTTTTTAATTTCTGGGGAAAAATTAGTTTGTCGCACTTCGTGACTAATTTCATATAGAGTCGGACTGCGGCGCCGTAAATTTTAATATTAAATTGGTTTTGGGACTGTGTTGTGCAGTTTTGTGTATATTGATCATCGCCGTGTCGCGTCGTTGGCTTTTGTGTGAAACGAGGCTTACCCTACGTCTCCACGGGCAATTTTTGATGGCATGCTATTGGCAATTTCAAGCAAATTGCCAATGGAGACTCCAAATTGCTTCATGTTGGCAATTTATGTTATGAAATATGTTATGCCATAAATTGCCAACGTGCTGTGTTGCAATCAGTTGTCATTTTGTTTGTTTGACAGCCATTTTTCATTTTTTCGTGACGCTCACAGTGGAAGCATCGTCGGACATTTTCGTTTTACCGCATCTATTAAATTAATAAAAACGCTAAAATGAATGGAGACTGTGCATTTGCATTCTTTGTAATAAAGGATTCACCCAGAATTTCGGTTTCCTTCTTTTTTCCTCTTCATCGTATAAATAAAAAAATTTTTCAAGCATGGGCACAGCGAACTAGATTGCTTGACGGCATTTTCAAAATGACAATGGCATAACATCGCAATGCCCACCATTAAAATATTGCCAACCATTGCAATCAAATTTGACAGATGTTATGCCATCAAAAATAGCCCGTGGAGACGTAGGGTAATGTATTTATTGCTATGTTGACGTCACAGCCCAGCAACGAAATGTCAAACTCAGAAAGAAAATTATAACTGTTCCTGTTGGGGGGTTGAGTTCACAAATGGATATGGCGCTGGACTAATGCAATACAAAATATTATTCAGATTATTTGAGTTAAATTGCAAAAATTTTGTAAATATGGAATCCATATATTCGTCCTAAACAAATTAAGTGTCTGCTATTCCTAAATAATAAATAATTAAAAAGAATTGTTACATTTTTATAAGAAAATTATTACTAAGAGGAGGGAAGAGAGACGTCTCTTTAGGTGCAAGAAACGAGAACCAGAAAGACTTGAGTGCGAAGAGCTTGAGATGCTGGCCGACAGGAAAATATATCGAAAATTTTCCCAAAAAGTCAAGCGCCAGACTGAAGGTGGCACCGAACACCCAGTCGCTGATGACGGAATTGTGATACCACCACCCGACCGTAATGAGATGCGAATAGCAATATCGCGACTAAAGAACAACAAAGCCGCTTGGGCCGACGGACTGTCGGGCGAACTATTCAAAACCGGTGGCGAAGAGTTGGTAATTCTCATGCACCAACTATCCGTGCCGTATGTTCGGCGTACTCCAGTCTAGAGAGAGAAGCAGTCAAAATGGGTCTTACGGTGAACGAGGGCAAGACAAAGTATCTTCTGTCAACAAGCAAAGAGTCCTCGAGTCTTGGACAAAACGTCACTGTTGGCGACCGCACATTTGAAGTGGTGAAGGACTTTGTTTATCTTAGTACCAGCATCAACGCCAAAAACGACGCCAGCCTGGAGATCAAACGGAGAATCACTCTTCCCAGCAGGCGCTACTATGGGCTCAGTAGGCAATTGAAAAGCAGTGTACTCATCATCCCCGTCCTGATGTATGACGCAGAATCTTGGACGTTGGCGAATAGCGATGAGAACGCATTGAAGTCGTTCGAGAGAAAAGTACTCCGTAAGAGTACATCGCGTGGGCGATGAGTACCGTATTCATTGGAACAACGAGCTGTATGAGCTATACAAGGACATGGACATAGTGAAGCGCATAAAAATACAGCGGCTGCGCTGGCTCGGACATGTTTCGCGTATGAACGAAGAAGCTCCGGCAAGGCAGACCTACGAGATAGCACCCCAGGGTGGAAGGCGAGGAAGAGGAAGACCACATCTCCGTTGGAGAGACCAAGTTATGCAAGACCTGTCAACCTTGGGTATCTGTAACTGGCGCCACCGAGCACAGGACAGAACCAGCTGGCGCGCTTTTCTGTACTCGGCCAAAACCGACATGCGGTGGTAGTGCCACTTATGTATGTATGTATGTAGTCGCTCCTTCGGAGCCCCTTTACTTCAGTGCCCCGCACCCATGGCTCCTGGACGATGGCGATGTCCACGTCTTCCTCTGACAGGAAGACAGGAAGGTTGTCCGTTGCCAACTTTGAGTGTTGGAGGTTGACCTGGACAACCTTCAACCCCATTTAGATAGTGGTGGGTGGTTCTTGGTCTTCTAGCCTTACGTCGTCCAACAACTGTTCAGCTTCAGCGACCTCCTTCTCCTCCTCTTCCGGATTGGAGGAGCAGAAAATGTTCAGCCTCGCGTACGGTACGCGGAAGCGGAGTTTGTTGCCCACCTTCTCCAAGGGTTCTATACTTTCCTCATTTATCAGTAAGAGGAAAGAGATACTATTTTTTTGCGGAGCCCTCAGCCTTAATGACCTGCCAGTCAGTCATCGGTACTTTAGGGATATAGGCCTGCAGATAGGGGATTATTTTCTCCTTGTCGAGTGTCACGTTGGGCAGCCAAATGCATACTCTAGGTGCCCGGGAGAGGCTCGGGTCTGCTGTCTGCTGACATTTTCGTCAACCTGGCCTCAATCTCCCCATCTCTCCAGGGCTTCCCTACCACTATTTGTGTTCACGTCAACTAGCGCTACCTGAAAGTGGTCCCGGACCACATCCCTATAGCCCCTCTTTTTATTTGCTACACTGCCCGTTGCAACCTTGACTTTTTTAGGAGCACGGTCAGACATGTCCTGTGTTGACCGATTTCTTTTTGTCGATACGGCTTCATGAAGTGTCAATTTGTACACCAAGTACTCGTCAACGATTTTCTGAAGCCGAACACTATCCTCTGCGTCTTTGGTATGAACAGTACCAGCTGCTTCATTTTTGCTAATCCTGCCGAGGATAGCAATAGCCCTCTGGGTTTAGCGAGATTATTATAGCCCTTCACCACAGCAGATATCTCGGTAGGTTTAGGTGTACTGTGTCCCACAGCATCTTCTTTTACCGATGCAACTATTGTTTCCTGGCTTGAAACCAGGAGTTCGCCATCAGAGGAAGTCCCCAACTCCCTCTAGCCGTCATTTCCCCGTTTGTCCTTGTCATTTCCGTTTCCTTGTCCGTTACCATGTTTGTTTTCTCTGCAGAAAGTTCAAATTGAATTATTATTGCCTTAATGCAAAGTGTGTGTACGTATACGAGTATCTACGCTCCATTGTATAAAAAATCCTATTAAAACATAAAAGACAAAAAAGAGCGGAGGAGACCTTTTTTAATTTCTGCGGAAAAATGATTTTATCGCACTTGGTGAGTTATTTCATATAGAGTCGGACTGCGGCGCCGTAAATTTAAATATTGTTTTGGTTTTGGGACTTTGTTCTGCAGTTTTGTGTATATTTATTATAGCCGTGTCGCGCCGTTGCCGTTCGTGTGAAAGGAGGCTAAGTGTTGATAGGTTGGTTACAATAAAGTGTATTTCCGTTTTAAATGGAGACGTTCCAAATTGTCTTATTTTAATAATTTTATCTTTGTCCCTTCCCAAAAATAACTCAGATAAGCCCAAGATAATCATCTCCCACAATGGGCTTATGTAATTCATGGTTAAAAAATGCTACCAAGTGATCAATTTCTATGTTGTTTCACATATTTGAGGTAAGTTTGAATATTAGTAGAATTAATGTTACGCCAATTGTCTGTGAATTTCTTGCAAAGTCAGAAGCTCGTAAACATGATGACGACAAAGAACAATAACAGCTCATTTTGAAGTTTTCGTTCTAACTCCAATATTCAGCTGGCACCTGTCTACGGCTAGTTTTGTTGGAATAAAATCCTTTCTCCCTCTTTTCCTTGACGATGCAGGTAATTCAGTGGTGTCTCCAGCAACGGTTCCGGCCACACATAGACCAGCAAGGCCCTTAGCGGCTGATGTCTAGTTCAAGGCAGTAAACACCTGTTCCAACACCGTACTCCATCTTCGAGCCGTCCGCGGATAGGTTGAAGGGTTTGCATTTAACATTCATGCCAGTATGCCATCCCTCCTTTTCAATAGTTGTTTTTATTTGTTTCCGCAGGCTAAGAATAGAAGTCACATAGTCAGTGTTGACCGTGAGACTTCGACCTACAGAGCTATGACTGAAGAGACGGAGAGATAATTGTTTAGCGGCCATCAACCTTCCTGCAGATTTTGCCGCAAGGCATTTCGCAAGCAGGTCGATTGGGGTTAATTTGAGAATAGTGTTAAGGGCAGCCGTTGGTGTTGTCCTTAAGGCTCCCACCGCAACTCTTTGGACTCTTTCCATAGGTCTGCAGTAAGTTTTCTTCCTAACCAGCATTCCACCACACCAAAATACCGTAGAGTAAAATACGAGGGCGGATTGATATTGAAGCTACCTAAGTAGGAAACATTTTTTTTTTCAAAAACCATTTATTTCTCAACATAGGCTCTCTTTACTTCGAAACACTTAGTAAGACGATATTCCAACTTTTTTATACCATCTTAATAATACGATTTCGGGAACCCCTCAAAATACGCGTTAATTTCGGTAATCACTTCTTCGTTTGAGATGAAACTTTTTCCTGCGAGCCTTTTTTTCAAGTTTGGAAACAGGAAAAAGTCACTAGGAGCTAAATCTGGACTATAAGGTTGATGATTAACCAATTCGAAGTGCTAAGTAAACCGGTGCGTTGTCTTGAAGAAAGAGCATTTTTTTCTTCTTTAAATGTGGTCGTTTTTCCTTGATTGCATCAATCAATTGATCCAATAATGCACGATAATACCAGCACGATAATGCCATCCGATTTCACTGCCTTCGCCTTCTTCGGATCACTTCATGCAAAATGTTGAACACACGTTCATATGATATGTTTACCATTTCAACAATCTCACGCAACTTGACTCGGCGATCATTCATAGCGATATCGAGGATTTTCTTGATATTTTCTTCAGTACCCACCTCTTTTGGCCTTCCTGTTGATGGTATTGTTGCAGTGCTTGTTCGGCCGCGTTTAAATTCAGCAATCCAATATTTTACCATGTAATCTGACGGAGCAGACTCACCGTAATGTTTATCGAGCTCTTCTTTTGTCTCTTTCGCCATTTTCCCTTTCAAATAATAGTGTTTAATCACTGCATAAAATTCGCTTTTTCCATTTTTCAAGAAACACAAAAGTTGCTTACTTCAAACGACTACAACAAATAAACTAATCGATGAATTTGGGTGAAATTTTAACAGCTGGCGTTTGACAGATCGCAATTTCTAAAAAAAGTGTTTGTGCTTGTGCTGCCATTTAGCGCTAGGTAGCTTCAATATCAATCCGCCCTCGTAGGTCTTGCTATGGCTATGTAGCACCAATGCATCAGAGAAGGAGAGAGGCGTTGGTAGCTTTCTTTACCCTTTCCTCCACATTGAGCTTCCATGAAAGCTTACTGTCTACTATTACCCCTAAGTATTTTTTTTTATAATAGTTTATTTATTGAATTCTCCTATAATAAGACTAACAATAACTATTCAGAAGCAATATTAACCCGCAACCAGTAAGTAAGTAAATAATTTAATTATTATTAATTAGTGAGAACAATTCAATTAAATGATTTCAGTCTTGCCTACATAACCGTGTGTGTATTTTAGTTTGAAGTAATTGTCGTGCCAAGTAATTGAGAAGATGTCGGAGTTTGAATTTGCATTTACACTTGATTTTTTTTTAGCTCAGTTTTTACCAGTGGTATATTTAGATATCTATGGATTTTACCAGGAGGACCTTACAATAGTTCGAAGAATTTTCGATTGTGCTCGCTGTATTAATTCATTGTTAGATGACCTAGAATTTCCCCACATCTGGGCTCTATAAGTCCATATTGGCTTTATGATTGCCTTATACAATAGAACTTTGTGTGCACAGTCTAGATTTTTTATTTAGTAGCCAATTTATTCCCTGTGCTTTCAATTTCGTTTGCGTACGTTTTGCTTCGATGTGCTGTAACGACTCTATTTTTTTCGCTGGGTATATATATATATATATATATATATATATATATATATATATATATATATATATATATATATATATATATATATATATATATGTGTGTGTGTGTGTGTGTGTGTGTGTGTGTGTGTGTATTTTTATCACAGCTATTAATTAATTAATATTAGAGCCAGTATATACTCGTATATGTTTAGTTTAACTTTGTTACTTAACAAATATTACAGCTAGTATCCTTAGTTTAATTACTATTACAGCTAGTATATACAGGTTATCGTTCGTTTATTACTTAATTAATTTTACAGCTAGTATAAATAGATTGCCCTTAGTAACTATTGCATTGATTTCAATGCAGCAATATTTCTGTCTGTTCGTTGTATTCACGGTGGAATTCGGTGTTCATACGAGTCCCAGGGAGAGTCGGTGAATACCATAAACTGCTGGCTCTGTCTTTTTTTTTTGTTTTTCCATAATTGGAACGGAGGTGGAAATCTTCAAAAGACACTGGCAATATTACGGCACCAGTAGTGTGGGATTCTTATCCACTAAAACCACCTCCATCGCAGCCTCCCCCCGCGGGACCACCGCAAGGTAATACTTCTCCGGGGGTAGTATGGTCAGCGGATCCCTCCTAGCTATTTTTCATTGCTCGTCTTCGCCACTCCTGGTGGCGGAGGTCTTTCATAATGGCAGTGGTGGTGTCACGCACCGCAGCCCATTTCTCCGGGCTCTCGAGCATATGCTGCACTATGTTGTCGGGCACCACGGGCTCTCCACATACTCCTTGTAGTGCCACTCTAGCACTTTCATAACGTGGGCAATAGAAGAAGACATGTTTGGGATCTTCTATCTCTGTACCTCCACAGTTTGCACAGTAGGGAGATTCCTCCAAGTGGAATCTGTGCAGGTATGCCCGAAAACCTCCGTGTCCTGTCAGCAATTGTCTGACGTAGAAATTCACCTCACCATGCGACCTGCTTACCCATTGCTGAATGTTGGGGATCAGCCTTCTTGTCCAGCGGCCATTTGTAGAAGTATCCCACTGGGCTTGCCACTCTTGAAGGGTCTTCCGCTTTCCAATTTCCAAGAGCTCCTCTACATTTGTCGCGTGTGTCTTTTTAGCGTGGTAGAGGTTCATCGCTTCTTTCGCTAGTTGGTTCACGGGAATCATGCCGCCTATTACCAAGGTGGCATCTGTGGATACGGTGCGGTATGCGCAGATCACTCGTAGTGCACTTCTCCTGTATGCTGCCTCAATGCTGGCTCTGTCTTAGTTTGTTTATAAGTCCCAGGGAGAGTCGGTGCAAAACCATAAACTCCTGGCTCTGTCTTAGTTTTTATATAAGTCCCAGGGAGAGTCGGTGAAAACCATAAACTCCTGGCCGCGTCCAAGTTAGTATACAAGTCCCAGGGAGAGTCGGTGAAAACCATAAACTCCTGGCTCTGTCTTATATAATGGATATTTTACGTCTGTTGTTATATTTATGTAATGTTTGTAATTTTATATGTATGCTATTTTGTAGTTTTACTATGTGGCCCTATGTCCCAGCGAATGCGCTATTTATGGGAAAACTATTGGTTGGACATTTAAAGCGCGTTACATTGTTAAAGTGAGAAATAAAGCTTGTGTGCAATTTGAATGCTAAGTTTATTCTGCAAATCTCATACGAAACATCACCCTTTTATATAAAAATGTATGCTTACATTCTACCAACAACTTTTACAATTCTTGCATTTTCCTTAGATCTATTCAGTTATTTAAACACAAACAATTTCTTATGTTCTACCACTAACAATTTTTATGAAGGTTATTTTAATGTTAAGGTTATAGGTTAAAAGTGTACCAAGCTTATAATATATAGTTACAGGCTAAAGTATGCTAAGCTTATAATTAGGTAAATACAAAATTTATCTTATCTTAAGTACAGGCAAACATAATATTTTTTTTTTATTCTAATTAATAAAATTTATATAAGTACTACACCATTACCCTGTTTTTTTTTTGTGGTTTTTGAGTTAAATTTTCTTAAGTCTATTATTATGTACAATTTTTTGTTTTTATTAATATTTATTGCTGAATTTACTCCATGTCTGTACTACACCATTACCCTGTTTTTTTTTTTGTTTGTTTGTGGTTTTTGAGTTAAATTTCCTTAAGTCTATTATTATGTACAATTTTTTGTTTTTATTAATATTTATTGTTGAATTTACTCCTTGTCTGTCAATTATTTGATATGGCTCGTTATAGGGGCTTTCGCATTTTTTTCTGTTTTCTGCTCTTAAATATACATAATCTCCTATGATTAAATTTATTGCGTTCTTGTTTTTATTTTGTATTTTTTGTTGGTGCATTTTTGCTTTTATAAGTAAATTCTTTGCTGTGGTGTGTGCATGTTGCAATTTGCTTTTAAGTTCAGAAATATAACTGTCATAGTAGTAGAATTTGTTCGTTTTGAATTTCTTATTAGGCAAAGTTGTTAATCTTCCATAAACTAGTTCAAATGGTGAATATGTTTTCATAGTGTGAGGTGTTATGTTATACGCAAACGTGTAGTACGGTATCCATTTATCCCAGTCGTAATTTTTAGTAAATGTCAGCAGTTTCTTTCTAGAGAACCTATAGGTTCATGGCAAGGTGAATTTATTTATAAATAAATTCACCTTGGTTCATGGTGATATGTTAAATGTTTTTTGCCTAATTGTTTGCCTATAGCTGTTAATAGTTCGTTTACAAATTCTGTACGCCTGTCTGTCTTGATACTCTTGAAGTACCCGAATTTCAAAATGAATTTTTCGACAATTGTTCTAGCTACTTCCGTGGCTTCTTTGGCTTCTAATGGGAAGGCTTCAACATATTTTGTTAATTCTCATTGCATAGTTAATATATACTCGTATCTGTAGCCATTAGAAATTCTTAAAGGACCTACTGTATCTATTTGTACTAAGTCACATAGAATATTTGGAGTGTTCGTAATCTCAAATTTTTCTTTAGTGTGTCTTACTATTTTATTTTTGCAGCAAAGTTTGCAATCTTTTATGTAGTTTTTGACCATTTTATTCGTACCTTTCCAAATGTATGTTTGTTTTAATGTTACAATTATTCTTTTCACTCCGGTGTGACATCCGTGTGGTGAATTGATTTTTATACCCTTTACCTTTAAAAAAGGTAAATAGGGTGTACTAACTTTGTGCTTTTAAGAGGGGTTGCAATTTCAAGAAGGAGGCGTGGTAGGTATGGACTTATATATTCAGATATGATCAGAATCACTTTCTAAGCAATTTTTATTTTGTCCGTCCGTCTGTCCGTCTGTGGCGACTTGTTTTCTGCAACGCTAGAGCTATCTTAATGAAATTTTGCAAAAGTATAGTCTGGACAAAGATACAGAGCCGATTTGGACAAAGACCACGCCTACCTCCCATATAAGGAACTTTTTTCATCTTTTTTAAAATGACTATAACTTCGGTCCAATTGACGGAAACGTGATATTAGATCAGATATGAAGATGTGGGTCCTACTAAAGACTGTGCAAAAAGTGGGCGGTATATATGAACTGCCACGCCCACTATTAACAAATACTCATAGCTTAAGATCTGGTAGAGATTTATAGACGAAATTTTACATGAAGAAAAATATGGACATTATAAAGCTATCTGCAACAAATGGGGCTGATCAGAGAAAAGACACGCCCACTTTTGATATAGGGAACTTTCGGTTCTAAAATTAAAATTAGCCTACCTATGCTCGTATTGATGCCAACGGAATAAAAATTTGCAGAAATATACATGGGGTCCATAATAGTGTGTGTGCAGCATATGGAGATCATACTAGAACTGCCACGCCCACAATTTGCCAAAAATCATTACTGTGTTTCTATTAAATATTTATCAACGAAATTTCACAGGAAGGTTGCGGCTACTAACATTAAACACCACACAAAAAATGGGCGTGTTATTTCTACAGCCGCGCCTACTATTCACATATTATTATAAGTTACGACCTATATAATATTTTTGGACGAAATTTTACATTAGTACGTATATGGACCCTACAAAGTCATATACAAGATTCGGGGTCGATCAGAGGAAGGATACGCCTCCCTCCCATATAATGAACTTTGGGGACCCCACTTAAAGACAGTTACCCTATCTACGTTTCTAGTGATGATATATGAAAACATATTGGTAGATGTATACACTGGGTCTGTACTAGCATGCATTTCAAATATGGGCAGATTATTACTATTGCCACGCCCACAATTAGCCAAAAATCATTACTCTGTTCCTATTAAAGATTTATCCGCGAATTTCACAGGAATGTTGCGGGTACTAACATTAAACCACACACAAAAAATGGGCGTGTTCTTTCTACAGCCACGCCCACTATTGACATATTATTATAAATTACGACCTATACAAGATTTTTGGACGAAATTTTATGTTAGTGGTTATATTGACACTACAAAGCCATACACAGGAAATGGGGACGATATAATCAATTCAAGGTACCCTACAGAAAATTTCCGTAGAAATGCACCTAAGGATGATTTATGAACAAAACATCCCTATTGTTGAACTCGCACGCACAAGAAAAGGTAAAGGGTATTTCGTAGTAGGTCTAACCCGACTTCAGACTTCTTCACTCCTTTATTTCAATGTGTTGGACGTGAGGTAGTCTATAATTTTTGATGTAAACTGGACTTTTACCTGTTAATGTGAGGTGTTGTTTATAAAAATTATTTACGGTAAGTTGTTCATTCTGAAGATGAAAAACGTTTTCATAATGTTTGCAAACTTCTGTAATAGTGACTTTCGCTTGAGGTTCTACTAATATTTCATTTTATTTTAAAATTTGTTTTAGTTTTTGCCAACGTGATATGAATTGTTTTTTACATAGTGATAATTGGAAATGGGTTTAGTATCTAAATTTATTTCTTTTATTTATATGTGTATGCGAATTTGTTTCATAAGAACCCTAGGAATTTAGTCAATTCAGAATGTTCTCCGCAGAATTCTGGAATTACTTTGGCTGCTGTAATTAAATCGAGCCATTGTGTTGCCTTTATGTTTTAGTAATCTTTTTATCTGTACACTTATTTCGTCGAATTTTTCAAGTTCAGTTTCGTCTTTTATGTTAATTAACAATTAGTTGTCGTCGTTGATATTCTTCGATTGTTATAGGTCGTGGCCCTGCAGTCTTGTCTTTCAGTTTTTCTGTCAGACTTGACGAGGGATCTGGCGAGATCGCCATGTAATGATTATAACTTGACAATTCCATCGAATGCCACTTAATAAAATCATAGTCTCATTATGACTACGCAGGTTTTTGTACAATAAACGAGTATATTTCCACAAAAAAAAATTATTAAACAAAATTCCACCATAAATCCTCTCTTTATCTTGTTTTCCATTACAAGTTCCACATCTGCTATCGACTGGCGTGCACTAAGTCCTTCCATCAATTCAAATTGGTCCTTGATTTCCTCACGTGTATCCTCACATGTTCGCCCAACTCCTATTGTCCTCTTACCATCTTTAATGCTCCAAAAAATCCATATAAAATGGCTATATATTCGACAAAAACCGAAATTGGCTTTACACACATCATTCCGGGTAATTTGAATCCATATTCAAAAATTAACCCGTAACGTATGCGCAACGTAATAAGAGCATTAATATTTTTCCTAATACCCTAAGCTCATGGTATTTAATTGTGTGTAATTAAATGTGAAATTGTGTATTCAAAAATGTCCCTAACGAAAAGCAGACACAAAGCCCTTACAAAGAAAATCTTCACAATTAAGCTTAGATAATACCCCAAAAGTTTACATAATAAACGCTATAATACTTAACCCATCCTAAAAGCATGTGCGTGAATATTTCTTAAATGTTAACTACACCAGTTGTGCAGTATCTGTTAGGAGTTGGTGCTGTGAGTCAACTACACGCAGGTAGCTTGATTCTGATTCAGAACAATAGGTTGCCGCTGCTCAACGCGAGGGAGAAACATTAGCAGCTGCAATGTGAAGTTGTTGATATTTAAGCTTTTAATGCAGAACAGTTTTCATTTGCATTTTTTTCTGGTTTGTGTTAAGAATAATGTATTAGTGTAAGGAAAGTGGAAACTTGTATCATTGACAGAAAACTCCAAGCATTAATAATAGTCGCCAAGCCATTACACTGAATTGAACAAAACCAATTGAAGGCTAAGTTGAGAATTTGTCAATTAGGCATATTTTTGTTATTCTTAAAATCCAATCGATACTTGCATAGAGTCAATCCGCAACAGTCAAATGAGAGTGTTTTCCTTTTGTCTAAGAGACAAACAATTGATTTTCACGACACCAAGGTATATGTGCCTATTGTCAACTCCACCATCAACTCGGTACAAGCACCTCTGCTGACGTTACGTTTAATTATAACGACACCAAGGTTTATGTGTCTGTAGTCATCTCTACTTTCAACTCGGTACAAGCACCGTTGTTGAAATTAGGTTTAAACACACACTATTGTGGTCCCCCTGCCAATTTTTATTCCGGTGGTTCCTTATATCAAAAGTAGGTGTGTCCTTTCTCTGATCAACCACATTTCTTGCAGTTAACTTTATAATGTCCACATGTTGCTTCTCGTAAAATTTCGTCCATAAATTTCTAACAGATCTTAACTTAGAATATTTGTTAATAGTGGTGGATTATATTTTTGCAAAGTTTCATTAAGATATCCCTAACGGGGTCGAAAAAAAGTGGCCACAGATGGAGAGACAAAATCAAAATTGTTCAGAAAGTGATTCTGATCATAAGCCCATACCTAACCGCCTCCTTCTTGTAGTTGAAACCCCACCCAAAAGCAGGTCTGCCCATTCGAAGCTTTGCGACAAAGTATTAACCGAATTTATGCGAAAATCTGTCAAAACCAAAGTGGAAAAAGGTTGTTGATCTACTTTGCATGGCCGTTGCTAAGGCTGCCTGCTAAGTGGGTCCGACAGAAATGGGCGGTTGGCCTTTGAATGGGCATGCGGGAAGTGTGAGTGGTAGCGAGCGTGCTGGAGGAGGCAGCATTGAGTGCGGTTAGAAGATGAGGTGATGCGTAGAGAATGCAAAATTGGAGAAGAAAAGGAAACGAGAATTTAAATTTGGACCGGGAAAAAAGTACAGCCTCTCGCGAGTTCGAACGGAGAAAAACCGGGATTTTGATTAAGCAAATATCTTAAAAGGCAACGTGTGGTGTTTTTTTTGTGTGTAGATGCTATATCAAGCAGTAAAGATTAGTGATTTTCCAATTGAATTCATTAAAGACTTAAAAATGAGTAGTCAGAGCATTCTAAAAAATATGTTGAGAACAACCTTCGACTGATGCAGTGTGGTCGCCACGGCTAGCTCACAGCGATGGTCGTGGTTCTCAACCCGCCACACTACATCGGGGAGAAGTAACAATAAAAAGAAAAGTATGGAAAAAGTAATTTACTACACTACATATTTAATTTACATTTAAACTCAGACCCACCAACTTTTTTCTTCTTTTATAGATTGGGCCGACGTATTCATTTTCTCCTCCACCAAGCGAGCCCGCCCCATCACTTCCGCCTTAGCGTAACAGTTTTTTTATACTTCTATATATATATATATATATATATATATATATATATATATATATATATATATTTTATATATATATATATATTACATATATATATATATATATATATATATATATATATATATATATATATATATATACATATATATATATATATATATATATATTATATATATATATATATATATATATATATATATATATATATATATATATATATATATATATTTACTACATACAAGTAATCTTATAAATATTTTACATATAATTCTACCTATTCCTACATACACGTCACATATCCTACAAAATAAATTATTCTTACATCTAAACTTATCGGTTTCATTTTTCCTTCTACAGACGGGACGGGCAGTATCTCCCTCCTCCTATTTTCTGCTTTTCATCTGCTTGGTTTGTTACTGAACTCAATGCCAAGAAGGCTCATCCCGCAATTGTTTTTAGTAAAGGCACTTCACCCAAACGAAGGAACTTCCGCAGTAGACTTTTTAGAAAATTCAAATATACACGAGCTACCGCCGAGACGAGTGACTCTGCACTGCAAACAATACGGTTGAAACGACTATCTGCCCTCGACTGCCTTTACCTCTTTTCAAAAAGTCTTTACTTTCCCTCTTCTCCAATTCCATATTCCTTCTCATCACCTCATATCCTAACTGGACTCAATGCTGCCTTCTCCAGCGTACCCGCTCCTACTCACACTCTCCGCATTCAGAGGAATCATCCATCCTTGTCTGACCGACATAACAGCCAGCCCTAGCAACCGCCATGCTAAGCAGGTCTTTCAACTTTGGCTTTGACCGACTTTCACATAAATTTGTCCCAAAGCTTCGAATAGGTATAACTATGAGCGATCACCGGCACCTTGGCCGCATTGAGCCGAAACAGGCCACAATACGCAAATCCATGCAGAATTGCAGAAAAAGAAAACAGCTGAATCCAACAAACAATAGCAGTTCTTAGTTTCCATGCCAAAAATCAAGGGATGATGAAGCTGCCGTAGAGAAAGGAAAGTAAGGCTACGGATGTGGTAGCGGTGTTATAGTTTAAAAATCGTATTGCTTAGTCCCCCGACGCAGCAAGGCTGGGTAAGATCCATTCCCACATAGGCTTGAGCTAGTCGTGGTGACCTAGCGTTAGACAAAATGGGGACTTAACAAGTTATGTCTCCGAATAGGTACCATACGTTTTAACTCGACTATATCAACAACATGAGCTTATAAGTGTTAGACACTGACAGTAATTCTAGAGAACACACAGAGCCGACACTAAACGTCACGTTTAGAAAAAACGGTCTATGTTTATCATTAGTTGCTATATGGATAGGTTTGTTTATCATTGGTCCTGAAGAAAATCAGCCACAATACTACAGTTTTGCGCATTTATAAGTGTGCGCACTTCGAGAGACGTTCAAGTGTTGCATCTCTGTGGTCTCTAGTAATACGAAAGAAGTATTACGAGGATAGGACTTTTGTGTCAACGAAACCGTAGTTTTTAAGCGATTTTCACAAAGGCACGTGACCAGAGTTTCAACTTCTCCTGGGAAACACGGACCAGATACCACAAAGTAGGATTTATTAGGATTGTTATTTATATTTTTCGATTATATTAACTTGATGCATAAATCAAACAATAGATAGATAAATAGATAGATAAAAGTGGGGTAGGCCGGAGATCCGCTTAAGAAGGAGGGCTCCAAGCACTCAGCCATTGATGCCCATTGTGCTAAGCCTGGAAAAATACACCTTTTCAAACTTTCTTAACTCTTTTATGAATCTCAGAAGTACAAGGAATGTACATTATCCATTCCCGAAAGATCTGACCCTCCCGTTAATGCGCCTCCTCATTCTGGCAAAGGCAGGACAAGCGCTGAGAAAATGCTCCGTGCCGTCCTGTTCTTCCTCCAGGCAGGAGATGCACTTCGGATTCTCGATGATGCCTATTGTCGCCATATGATGACCCCATGGAGTATGCCCTGTGATTACCCCAACCAATGATCGAAGATCTTCGTTCGTAATGTCAGAAGGAAATTTGCAACTCTCCTGTTTGCGCTTTCTAGGAAGCACTTGGTTGTATTGCAGGCAACTAAACCGCACCATCGGTCCTTGTGAATACTATTTACATGGCTACACTGATCCAATCCATACCCCCTGTTTATTCGGGTGTACTTATTTTTGGGTTTTTTTTATTTATGTATATTAATTTTCACAATAGTTTTTATATATTGTTATGAAATTGCCCTCTTGACAATTTACTCTAACTCTCTGTACTCGGATTCGTACCACTAGATTGTGTAGTAATCAAACAATCGCTGGTTAAATTAAAATAACTAACTTTATTTAATTATTGCAATTTACACATTTAATATTAGCCTTAAAGTTTACTTTGTTACAATTTGCACATTACTTCATTAATGACTTTATTTAATAATTAATTTCATCACTTTACAAACTTACAAATACTGTTGCTTCGATGCGCGATGTACACACTGTTATGATCTCTGTTCGACTGTCTTCGACTTTGAAAAGTCTTGTGGTTTTTATAGTCTTGTGGTTTTTTATGTGCCACCGAAGTAGCTGTCGTTAGTATAGCAGGGAGTGGATGCAACCGAGGTTGCTGTCGGTAATATGGAAAGAATGTTTGGGGTTGATTAATGCGGAGATGCTTAGAATAGGGCGCAACAGAAGATACGGTCACTTGGGGGTGGGGGAGTAGGGCGTAACTGACGTCGGAGTCACTTGGGGGTGGTGATTTAGGGTTAGAATAGGGGGTGTCGGATGCAACTGAAATTGCTGGAACTCGGTGTGTTAGTATGGGGGGTGGGTTCAGGGGGCCTTCTTCGTTTGTGTTCTGGAGGAAGTATGGCATACCCGCCGTGAACCTGGTCATGGAGCAAGAGTCCTGCGGGTGGACAAGGGTGTGGTGTTCATGGTTACACACACGGCACTGGAAATTGCTGGTACAGTTGTGGGCGCGATGGGAGGTGGCCAGACAATTGTAAAAGTAGCCGTGCTCGCTGACGACTCTGCGCCGTTCTTCCATCGTGTAGGCGGCGAAGGCCCGGCATTGAGTGAGCGTGTGCGGTTGCCGGCACAAGCGGCACTAGTGGCGACGCGCTTCGTTCGGTCGTCGGGTAGAGGTAGACCGCGAAGATTTAGGAGTGCGGCTGCTCGTCTGGACGACGGTGGAGCGCCTCAACGATTTTGGCGACTCGGGTGCTCGAGAGTGGGGTTGCTGGTGGGGATGGCTCAAGGTTGGGAAGGTCAACACTGCTTGGCGCTGATTCGGCATGGAGCTGCTTTTCTGGCAAACTCCTCAGGGAAATGTTGACTTCGGAAGGGGCGGATGGCATATCCGGCATTTCTGAAATATAAACATGTTGTAATGTTTAGTTCGAAATGGTGTGATTTGTATAATGCTCTGCGCGATACTTCTCTTCGGGTATTACAAACCCGGTTCTTGGTGACTCGTCTATCTCCCAGAATCTGGCTAACTGTTGATCGGTGGAGTCTGGCTGGGGGTAAGTGACGTGCGTGGATAAGACGGCAACAGGATCGCTGGGAATAGCTCCCGTGAGTACCCACCCGAATACCGTTTCTTGGGCTAATAATGAGCCTGTGACTCCTTTGCGTAGGCCGCCTAGGATAATGTCTGGATCTGCACCGATCAGGAGATCGATACATCGTTAAGGTTGAGGACTTGAGTCGGCCAGCTGGAGCACTTATAATAGCGGGTATTTGGAGGTGTTGAGTTTGGGGGTCGGTAAATCGCCTGTTAATTGAGTGAGTACTAAAGCAGAGGCTTTAATTTGGTTGATGGGGTTGATGGGGCAGGCCAACACGAACTTGCAGGCCTTGGACGCCTTAGGGGAAACCACATTACTCAGTCCGGAGATCTCGACATACATTGTCTTGACTGGCAGTCGCAGCTGACGCTGGAATTGTTCCGAGATGAAGGAACCCTCGGAACTAGGATGAATCAACGCTCTTGCCGCGTACGAGGTGTCCTCGTGAGCGATTTGTATAATGGCTGTGCCGAGCAGTATTTGTCTTGAACTCATTGGGGTTGAGGGACTGCCCTTTGTATTCGTCGGTGCCCCGGACTGAATCCGGGTGGTGTGAGCCTTCGGGGTTTCTTTAAAAGGATTTGTGTGGGTTGTGCGGTGGCGGTCTGGATGGTGGGCGGGGTACTGAACTGACGTGTCTGAGGGGGTATGCAGCAAGGTGTGATGATTGGTTCCGCGGGAAGAGGAACTGTTGCTAAACAGTTGTAGCATAATCTTTCTTATCGAACGGTCGCCAATTTTTCTTCGGAGTACATGGATTGGAATCGATTGCACTGTTTTATGGTGTGGTTTTGGTTCTGACATATGGGACATGTATTGAACGTATTCTGGGTTGATGGGGTCTGAAGCTGATGCTGTTGGAATTTTTGGGTCTCGTGTGTTTGGTACCTAAATGGGTATGATGGTATCATAGTCCTCAAGTCGGCTACGGTTTCTGGGTTTGGTATCTACTAGTCAAGAAGGCGTCCATCCGTTACCACGTGGGTATCTCAGTTCTGTCGTGGATTGTTTGTTCCCACATTGAAAGGGTGTTGTCGGGTAAACGCCATGAGCACAAAAAGACCACTATGGCATGCCAATTGCTGAGGTTGATTTTATTGACACGTAGGGTGGAGATGGAGTTGGTGATGTCTCGCTGTAAACGTTTGATGTGTCGTCCTTCTTCTGCCACTGGCGTCAAATTGAAAAGCACTTTCAGTTGTGTGTTTACTAAGAGACGGGGATTTTCGTATCGGTCAACTAGGTTACTCCAGGCTTGACTAAAGCCCTCATGGGTCAGGGGAGATATCGAGAAAATTTCCTTAGCTTCTTGTGTCGTTTTCTGTCGGAGGCGATACAGCTTTTCTACGGGGGTAACTCGGGCATTGGTTATATACAAGGCAGTGAAATGTCACGAAATGAAGGCCTGGTAATCTCCTGCAAAAATGTCTGTATCACATGGGGGCAAGTTAAAATTGTACAAATTTGTTGCTTCTTCGGTGGGTGGGGAGTGGGAATTGGGTTTTCAGCTTTTGGCTCCACTCCCCCATCTGCGCTCCGCATGTGACATACATCCGATAGCATTGGAAGTACTTAGTGGTTCTAATTCGTCATTATCGTCTAACACAGCCTCTACCGAGTTACGGCATGCGTTGTACGCTTCTTTCACCGAATACCAATTCTTCCCGGTCCAGTTCAATTGTGAATTCTGTATGCAATTCAGGGGGGAGGTCATCGAAGTTTAAGGTGTGAGATCATCTGCTAACTTAATGAATTTTGTTAGAGCGGATATATGTGTGTGTAATGACGTTTAAATCGGTGACGGAATCGCAAAAGGGGGCCGTGTCCAATTTTAAACTCGTGACACGGAGTTTACACGTGCAATGAAAAAACGTGCAAAAAGAATTAAAAAAAGTAATAATAATATTAAGTTATAAATATTAAAAAAATTCAGTGGGGGGGGGGTCATCGAAGTTTAAGGTGTGAGATCATCTGCTAACTTAATGAATTTTGTTAGGGCGGATATGTGTGGGTAGTGACGGTTAAATCGGTGACGGAATCGCAAAAGGGGGCCGTGTCCAATTTTAAACTCGCGACACGGAGTTTACACGTGCAACGAATATATATATATATATATATATATATATATATATATATATATATATATATATATATATATATATATATTTATATACGTTGTAACGACTCTTCTTTTTGCCGGGGTAAAACTCAGCGGAGTCCAGGGGTCGTATACAGAATTATTTATTCTTTCTGACTACATTAGCTTCCTAGCGAGTCCTGGAACTCGCGTGACTTGAGATGATCCAGAACGCGTTACTAGTGAAGGACCTGGGTGAGTACCGGAACTCGCGTGACTTGAGATGATCCAGAACGCGTTACTAGTGAAGGACCTGAGTGAGTACCGGAACACGCGTGACTTGAGATGATCCAGAACACGTTACTAGCGAAAGGCCTGGGTGAGTACCGGAACACGCGTGACTTGAGATAATCCGTAACGCGTGACTAGCAAAGGACTTGGGTGAGTACCGGAACACGCGAGACTTGAGATGATCTAGAACGCGTGACTAGCAAAGGATCTGGGTGAGTACCGGAACACGCGAGACTTGAGATGATCTAAAACGCGTGACTAGCAAAGAATCTGGGCGAGTCCTGGAACTCGCGTGACTTGAGACGATCGGGAACGCGTGACTAGCAAAGGTTCTGGGCAAGTCCTGGAACTCGCGTGACTTGAGATAATCTGGAACGCGTGACTAGCAAAGGATCTGGGCGAGTCCTGGAACTCGCGAGACTTGAGATGATCTGGAACGCGTGACTAGCAAGGGATCTGGGCGAGTCCTGGAACTCGCGAGACTTGAGATGATCTAAAACGCGTGACTAGCAAAGAATCTCGGCGAGTCCTGGAACACGCGGCGGTTGACTCACGGCGGTTTCTAAAACAAGTGACCGAGCTCCGATCGGGGGACCGCTTGTAAGCTGCCAGAGCCGATCGATGCGGACTTACTGTTGGGAACTCTCTCCGCAGCATGCCGCTCTCCGAACTGAGAGACGACACATGGTGACGCTCGCACCGGGCAGCGGCCAGCGGTCGTGGCTCGGCCTCCCAGGTTCATCGCATGAACATCCCTGCTAAACTTATACCGATAAATGGCTTTGGTCTCATTGGAGTGCCCGGATCCACAGTTTACCAATTCATCAGATAATTCGTTCCGCTGAACACCACAGTGTACGGGAACCCAAATAAGTTCAAGCAAATTCCACCCTGCGATGGAGTCAAGTCTTGACTTACATTCTTGGACAATTTTTGAAGTGGTTAACGCGTTTTGTAGAGCCTTGAGTGCAGCCTGACTGTCACACTACAAACTATAACTAATCAATTACCCATTCCGCTACCATTAGTATAGCAAACACTTCCGATTGGAATACTGTTGCCATACTTCTCATAGCGACATTTACATTCAGAGCCAGCTCAAGCCCCAGCTCCCTTTTAAGTTTTGGAGCCATCGGTGAAGAAAGTTTCCGTCGGTCCCCTACAAGTAGTTCTCTCTGGAAGCTGACTTTGTACTTTCTCCCAAAAGAAACTCTGCGTAAAAGTTTGTCTTTCGGTGCCAGAAACAACGGGTGTTGTTCCGACAGTCTATTGTGCCCAAAGTTCTTGTCGTCGTGCCAATATCCATAACCGACAAATCGTTTTCATCGCCTCCTGTTGAATCATAAGATCCAAGGGTGGCAAGTTCAACAAAGCATTCAGAGCGTCACTAGATGTGGTACCCATGGCGCCCGTAATGTTCAAACATACACTTCTCTGTAGTCTGTTTAACCCCAAACTTGTAGACTTAACCCCAGTTCTGCGCCACCAGACCACAACAGCATACAAAATTATTGGCCTAACCAATTCTGTGTACAGCCAAAATACAACTACTGGTTTCAGACCCCAAGTCTCACCAACTGCATCAAATAATAACTTTAGAAACCCTAGGAGACCCATGATTAATTTTCTATAAACAACCTCCTGAACACTGCTGAGCATACCTCAGATTTGAAACGTTTCAAAACGGTCATGGGAATTTCCAATATTTTACTTATTTATTAATTTTCGAGCCAAAAATTTCTGTATGTATGTATTTTTTAATATGTTTAGTAACTTTCTTATATCAGTTTTTAACTCAAAATTTAACATAACATTATAACTTATGTGTCCTTGTGGTTTATATTTTCGAGACAGTCGGTGGGTTCGTTGGTTTCACATCATGTAAAGAATGCAATTTTTCAAGAATAAATTTTGTATTGCGGATAATGGCAACTCTAATGTTTAGGAATAAATCTGATTTGCACGAGAAACAAAATGGAAGTTGGAATTGTGTTAATATTTGCCTGCGTAAGGTATATTAAGTTGAAATGATAAGTTGTTGAAATTTTTGTTTGCAAAGTGACTTGAGAAAAAACTGTTTATAAATTTGCAAATATGTGTACTTCCATTAATTAATAATGGGATATATATACATTTATTTAATAAAGTTTTTAAGCATATATATATAAGTTTTTATATGATGAAAAAGGATTTATTTTATTTCACAATGTTTGAAGAACTTAATGGATTGCATTTTGAGCTGAGTGTGATTATCGAGAGCTGTAAATTTTCATTTTAAATAAGAATTGTCAATTACATATTCAGGTGCGCAAATTTATAATTACATTCGATGTGTTAACCGTCAAATTAATAATAAGTGTCTAAAAAGTTATATAAACAATATTAAAGTAACCTTTGTATATTTAATCAATATAATACAATTATACAATTATTGGCATTTATTACATTCTACATTATGTACATACATACATATGTAGCTACATAAGTTTAACATACGCATACATACATACATACATACTTATGTTCCTACACCCAAACTGTATCGTTACTATGTTTTTGTAGTGGCAGCCATTTTGTAAATTATGTTTTTTACTTGAGTAAAAAAATTGTTTTTACATGCAGTTTTCGTAAATATGTGCTAAATTAACAGATAAATTATTAAACTAAATTTAAATTTTTTAATGTCTTTTTGAGAATACATTGAAAGATTTCGTATAATACAAAATTAAAAAACTATTGCTCTATTTTTTCGATCAAGCATTTTTAAATTTAAAATGTAGAAAAAATTCAAAATATTAAAGTAATTGAAAGATATATCTTGATTTTTGAAAACTTATTTTAGCTTATACTAGTTCCTAATGTGCATTTCAATATATACTTATGTATCTACCTACATACGTATGTATGTAGTTTGTAACAGCTAGGATAAGTTTTCTTTGATGATATCTTCAGGGTAATATTACAAGAATAATTCTTGTATACCCTGCTTACACACACGTGCGATTAAAAAGTTTGTGTAAGATGAATATTACATTTCTATATGTTTTGATACGGCGAATCTAAAATTTATAATAAGGTTATCTGGTTATTTTAATTTATTGAAATTGTTTTCTAAGAAGAAGTGCTGTTGATGATGAAAACTTGATAAATAAACTTGCTTGCTGTTTACACTGTACTCTTTAGCCTTAAAAAGTGAAAAAAGGTGGTATTAATTCTGAGCTGTGTTTATAACACCCATGAGGAGGTGTGGCAGGTACGAATGCATATACACTGATGGACAAATGTATCCGACACTTTCGCTCTGATATATTTAAAGAGCCGCCGCGCCCAGAAAAAAATTGATACACAAAATTTTATTTTTTTTACCAGGTATTACAATTATTTTATTAACTTTTACACCAACAAATTTTTTTTTAAAAATATTCATATACGCATCAATAAAATTATTTTAACATTTCCAACCATTTTTCATATGGACAAAAGTATCCGACACTGTAATCATTCTTGTCATTTAATATAAAATTTAACAGATATAGCAACTTTATTTTTTATATTAGATTATATTTTTTAACTAAATTTGAGTATGATGGCAACGTTATGAAGGATCTATTACAATTCAATAACGGTAATTGTGCAAGAATTTCAGCTGTCGCCACGTGTATTTCAATAATGGGTAAAAAAGCAAAAGAAACTTCAATTGAAGAGCGAAAAATTATTTTAAATGCTTTTAAGCAAAACAAATCCATCAAGGAAATATGCGATTTAGTTCAACGTCCACGAACCACTATCATCACTATTATAAACCGCTTTAAAAACGATCCAGAGTGTAGAAATAAACCCAGGAGTGGACGACCACCGGCATTATCAGTTCGCGAAAAACGCGAGATATTGAAAACTATAAAAAAGAATCAAAAACTCCGTCTTCGGAAATTGCTGGAGAGCTCAAGGAAAACGTCTGTACAGTTGTACACCCCCGTACTGTCCGTAGAGTGCTCAATTGCGCCAGTTACAGTGCCCGAGTATGCAGAAAAAAGCCACTAATAAGCAATGCAAATCAAATCAAGCGGCTTTCCTTTGTAAAAGATTATATTAGCAACACAACAGACTTTTGGGACAAGGTAATTTTCTCCGATGAGAGTAAATTTTGTGTTTACCGATCGGACGGTCGTGTTTTAGTGTGGAGGCAAAAAGGCAACGCAATGCAAGAAAAAAATATTCAGACTACTGTTAAACATGGGGGTTCTGGAGTTATTGTGTGGGGGTATATGTCGGCAGCTGGTGTCGGTGAGCTTGTATTCATAGAAAATATAATGGATAAAACATTTTAAAAGAAAATTTGAAGAAAAGAGCGCGAAAACTAGGTATTGAATCCGATTACCACTTTCAACATGACAACGACCCCAAGCACACTGCAGAGATTGTACGCTTGTGGGTCTTGTACATTACACCCCACACCTTGAAAACACCACCTCAATCTCCAGACCTCAACCCGATCGAGCATTTATGGGACCATTTAGATCGACGGGTTCAAGAACATCACATAACCTCTAAAAGTTCACTCAAACATGTTCTTCTAGATAAATGGGGAAAAATCGGCTGGGATGTAACCACAAAGCTGGTGCATTCGATGGAACGACGTTTGCACGAAGTAATAAAAAGCAAAGGAAAATAAACTCTATTAATTTCATTTTATTTCTTATTTCAATTGAATAGTAAGAGTCGTAATATTAAGTGTCGGATACTTACATATGTCCATATGAAATATGGTTGGAAATGTTAAAATAATTTTTTTGATGCGTATATGAATATTTAAAAAAAATTTGTTTGGTGTAAAAGTTAATAAATTAATTGTAATACCTGGTAAAAATACTAATTTTGTGTAGCAATTTTTTTCTGGGCGCGGGCGGCGGCTTTTTAAATAACTCAGAGCCAAAGTGTCGGATACTTTTGTCCATCAGTGTACATACTCGTATATATAAATAATTAGCGTCACCTAGCCCAATTTGATCGATTTGGGTCCATCCGTCTGTGGCCAACTTTTTCTACACTTTTTAGATATATGTATGGGTTTTGTATAGGTGTATACTAGAACTTTCAACAAATATACAGTTTGTCAAGTAATTGTTTGCAAAATAAAAAATGTAACGAAATTTTTACTTTAATATTGATGATTTGAAGCAAGAAATGCAGGACCTGGATCATATATAATTGCCTATATACAGTCATAGACACACCAGGACAAAGCCCTGATATGAACCCCATCGAGAATATATGGGCACGCCTTAAAAAAACAGTTGCAAAACGGTTTCCAACTAATAACAACGATTCTAATAAGAGTTAGGTGGAAGGAATGGGAAAAGGTGCCCGAATAACACGATATACAAAAACTTATTGCGTCTCTGATAAAAAGGTTGTAAGCCATTATTGGATCTATTGATAGTCACATTTAGTATTCAATTATTTACTATTAGTTTAATAGCTTATTTGTATGTTCCTTGAATTTTGCAAAGAATTATTTGACACCATGATGTGGCTATTGTTTTTTTATTTTGCTACAGACACGGATCTTTTTAATTATTTAATAATTTTTGTAATTATTTAATAATTTTTTTAATATAAATTATAATATTTTTTAAATTAAATATGTGCATTTCTTGCTTCAAATCAATAATATTAATAAAGTGAAAATTTCATTATATTTTTTATTTTGCAAACAATTACTTGACAAACTGTAACTACATAGCATAGATAACTACATAGTATAAACAATTTGACCAAGGATAAACCTAACTTACTTTCGATATACAATAACAATTTTTTTGTAAAGTATATCTCTGGGCATTTTATACAGAATACGGGCGGTATATCTTTACTAATACGCCCACTATATGCTAATGTACAAAACTTAGATTTATTTCAGGGGTGTTGTAAACCGCGAACTGAACGCTCTATTGTGATGCACCTGTTTATTCTACAGGTCTTCTGTCAGGTTAATTACCGACAGGAATTCATATTTTGGAGGAATCATATGAGGGATCTTGCTCACAACTAAAAAATATTATCCAAACACCTGTGTCTAGTATGTCAATGGTCCGCAGCCTATGATCAGGTGCAGTGAGGTTTCGTCACTGACGACATCTGAAGATAGGCCCAACTTATTCATATGATAACTGACTCTACAATGTCCGTTTAAAATACTGTGATGATTCTTAATTTACTCCGAGGCATGTTTATTAACTCTTTGGTTCTTTTAGGATTAAAATCTCCCTTCTTTTTGCATTTGTACACTTCTTCAGCAGACCTCCAATGGTGTTGGATTGATAGTTCACAAAAGGGTTCAGAACTTTTGAACTGAGAGGCCGCAGCTTTTCTTGCTAAGCTATCAGCCTTCTCTTTTCACGGTGCTCCTATATGGCCTGGTACCCTCAATATTGAGATTGCTTCTTTATGCTGCCTAGGGAGTTCAGTTTTGCAATACAGTCCCATACAAGTTTAGACACACCAAGGGTGACCTCAAACACGTAAGGATCTTTTTCTAGTACACGACACATTGTTTTTTTTTTTTTTTTTGGTCTTTGATGCAGCCAAAGAGCGACTGACTCAGAGTAGCTGACCGGGGTGTGGCAACTCTTGAGGAAGACGACCTCCTCGAATATACACAAGGAGAGAAAGACAACATAGCAGCTTCTGGGTAGCCTCTACCTACATGGCCCAAGACAAGGACACCCCATTGAAGGAGGTTCGAGAATTAGGGATGGAGACATCAAACGATTTTTACCACCTTTTATGTCACTCCCCATCCTTGAGCAGAAGATGAATTCGCACCTTTGGCGCCCCATTTCTTACAAGCCTGACAGAGCTGTCATCCTTTAATATTAGGGATATAGCAAGGTTCATCAAACTATCAGGATGGTTTCCTGCAACAAGATGGGGAATCGTTACTTTCCCGGCCCTGTCCTTGCGCTGACTATCTCATCCCAAGAAAGAGAACTTTATAGTCATTTCTTAAACGGCGCCACACCGTGGTATCACAATGGACCAATAGGTGTACTGAAATGTGCTTTTGGCAAACTAGGCGGCAACTCCTACCTACCTACCTGGTGATGGAGGCAGATGCATCCAATAGGGACTTGGTTGTCTCCAGCGATATTAACGCCCACAATACTTTGTGGGGAAGTACCAACACAAATGCAAGAGGTGAGTAAATTTTAAATTTTATCATATAAAATAAGTTTAGTGTCCTAAATTTAGGCTCAGAGTCGACATTTATAACAAAGCATAGAAAGGAAGTTTAGGCGGTTATTCCACAGGGCTAAATCGGGTCTGCCTTCGGACTAGGCTGAACCAAAAACATACAAAACAACAATCAGAACGGCGGAACGAGAGTCCTGGCAGAATTATTATAGGGATGTGGAAGAAACATCGGAAGCAGCCAGACTAAGGAGAATCCTAGCGGTGACACCATACAACCTGGGCTACTTAAAAGGTCCGTGAGATGTGTGGAGCGAATCGACCGAGGAATTTGGCTCTTCTTTTAAATACGCATTTTTCCGGTAGTAGCACGATGGAGTTTAGTATCTCGACATCTTTGGGCAAGCAGTCTGAGATAGGAAATACAATAGTTACAACCGAGAAAGTTGAGTGGTTCATTAACACTTTTGGTCCATACAAGTCTCCGCGTCCGGATGGAATTTACCCAGCAGAATTACAACAGTCAAGGGATATAATTACCCCCTGGGTTGTGGCTATATTCCACTAAGATGTAGAGAAACGAAGGTTTCCTTTATACCTAATGCGGGCTGGTCTTCACATGTAAATCCTAAAGGTTTTAGACCAATTAGTCTCACGTCTTTCCTCCTAAACACATTGGAGAGGTTGATAGATGCACACTTACGGGATGTTATACCAACTGGTAGAATCTCCTCGGCACAGCATGAATATCCGAAGTGGAAATATGCAGAGATGGCGTTACACGATCTCATTGCTATAGTGGAAAAAGACATCCAGCAGAAGGATTTGATCCTAATGTGGTTGCACTGATAGAGACTGTACACGTCAGCCGGAAGGTAACTGCCAGCTTAGGTACCTACACTTTAAGCAAACAGGTTTGCAGAGGTATTTCTCAGAGAGGAGTTCTCTCTTCCCGCTCTGAAATCTGGCGGCTAATTCCTTACTGCTAGCCCAAAAGAGTGGGGTGAGGGCACGTCTTCGGCTATACTGAGGATTTGGCAATTGTGACTAGAGGCATTATGGATATTTTGCGATCTAACGTGGCATCGCTTACTTGTTGGATGGAAAGAAAGGCAGTAAGGATAAACCCCGATAAAATGGAATTAATTCTCTTTTCTAAGAACTCCTACGGTCTTCCCGCTAATGTACAAAGTAGTGGAAATTCCGATAAAGGAAAAAAAAATCCTGCGCTTTATTAGGGCTTCAATATGGTTTGACGATTAAAGTTGAGATGCGGTGTTACGCGGTGGTAAAGCAATGGACCCATAGTAGTCTGAGTGAATTAGTCTATAGACCGGCTGCCACGAAAACCTAACTTAATATGCATGGCGCTAATCATATCCTTCTTAGATAACTTGCATAAACTTTTATAGTTGAGGTGGACAAACCTGTTTTGCCATACTTCATTTATGTTGTTAACAGCGAACCTCATTTCACTTGATTTCTGTACCACATACAAGTTGTTTTGTCTGTCCGTCTCCATCACAACTTCTCCATCTTGTTGACGAACAACTCCTTTATGTGCGTCGAATTTGAATGACATACTCTACAATTTTGATCGTCAGGGCTTGTTCTCTCGGTCTTCTCTGTTCCATTTTCTTCTGATCGCATCTGCTTTAAAATGCATATTTTTTTCAATGCATATTTTTTTTCAATGCATATTTTTTGTTGCTCCTCTTCTTCGTCATCCATACCTGTTGTTGTTAACTGCATGCTTCCTCAGCATATATTACTTATTGGTGTTCTGCTTCTTCGAGAATTTTCTGCTTCCAAAAATTTAAGCTTGGTAGATTGTGTCGTGTTGCCATTGGTACCACGAAATTGTCAAAATCTTTAGACAAATTTCTCAGTAGCATAATCACAAACAGTGCAAGTTCTATCCCCGTTTTTGGAAGCTTTTCAGGAATCTCCGGGAATTCATATGTGGATCTAATAACCGCTTGTAGAGACACACATTTTTGAAATGGGCCTCTTAGTTGATAGGTAGTATAGTTTTTAATGGCTTCTATATCCTTCTTAATGTCGCTATTGTCCACTTGTCAATAACCACTGTGAATGATAACGCTGAGCATTTGTATCCACCAGCTGTCATAGTTAGATTCACTTAGCTTTTCAATTTGAAACTGTCCATTTTATTTTCATTTTTTCATTGCATTTGTTTAAAATGATTAATTGTACATGTGATATCAATGATCTTTTTAACTACCTTAGCTGTATTAAATTACTGCATTATACAATTTAGCAAAAAATTATATTCGCTATATAACTTATCTACCAAATTAAATTAAAATTATTTTCTTTCGGGTTGCGTTTCTGGACCATAACCTGTTGGCTTGATTCGTATATGTACATAAAATGCGGAACAACTAATGATGTTTGCGCTCTATTACAAGTTATGAGAAGAAATGAAATATAAGAAAAAGTGTTCGAACTTAGCTAGAGCATACACGTTGTTAAAGCAAAAGATGTTGTCAGATGTTGCCATCAAACTTCAACAAGTACCCTTAGGCATATGATTAAGAGTGACATTGAGCAATACGTCCATCTCTGTCAAGGTAGGAAGTGACCTCTCCGAACCATTTAACACAGGGGTACTGTGGAAGGCCGGTGTACGTCGGAATGGCACTATTTTCTACAAATGTGTCCAGCTCCTCGCATGTACTGATGACATCGACATCATTGGACGTTGCATGTCATCAGATTTTACATCTGCATTTTCAACCATTGAAAAAAAAACAGCGAATGTGGGTATGACGGTGAACGAGGGCAAGACAAAGTATCTACTGTCCACCAGCAGGGATACTCGGCGTGTAGGATCCCATGTTATAGCGGACAACAGTACTATTGAAGTTGTATATAGCTAGGCTCTGCCATTTATATTGAAAACGACGTTAGCCTGGAGATTAAACGAAGAATCACGTTTGCTAATGTTGCTAGTGTTACTATGGGCGCAGTAAGAAAATGTGTAGTAGCCCTCTCTCGACTGACACTCTACAAGACTCTTAGGTCGTATCGCAGACTGTTGCTGCCGCACTTGGGATGTTCGAGAGGAAAATTCTTCGACGACTACCATATTCGGATGAACCATGAACTGTACGAGCTATTCGCTGATATTGACATAGTCAGATGCATAACTATACAGCGTCTGCGCTTGCTTAGACATGTCGTGCGTATGAACGAAGAAGTTCCAGCGAAAATGGTGTTCGAAGCGGAAGCCGCTGGACGACAACGTAGATTACGACCATGCCTCCGATGGAAAACACCAAGTCGAGGAAATCCTAACCACGCTTGGTATAATGAATTGGAGAGTACGCGCGCAAAGCAAAAGCGCCTGGCGAGCGCTGTTAAATTCGGCAGTAACACCCGATAGCGGGTTGTAATTCTGTAATTAGGCCAAAGAAGAAGATTGTTAGATTACGGCACAATTCAGCGGTACAAAGTCGAGTGTTGCGAGTTGGTACAAATTGTCGGCAATTTCGTAACAATATGTATATCTCTAGCCCCGTATCTCCACTAACATCTGTGTTAGGAACTGCAGAGCTTAAACCTGCTTACACTACGCTAGTCGTTAAGGTTTCCCATTCGATGTGGATTGATTAAACACGACCCTTATTCATCAGATCTGACCTCAGTGACTATATCTTGTTTTCGTTACAAACAAATAACTTACAAAAATATAATAAAGTTAACACGGCTTTAACAAAATCAAAATGATCCATTGAAAAGTGCTTCGTTCAATCCTTCCAAGCCCTTATCAATAATATGAAACTAGTTATGTTTTAATCACCGTCGAAGTGTACAGATACAAAATAGCAAGGTTCCGATAACGGATTCTGGCAGAAGGGACAAAAAAAAAATATACACGTATCGGCGCTTTGAAAATTTACGATAAACTTACCCCCGCTGCACATTCTTATGGTGAATCGGCTTCGGAAACATAGGATGTGTTTAGCAGATCCAAGTAAACGTCTACGAGGAGCATTTTTGTGCAACATTTTAACCCTCTAAGTCTTCATGTATGGGTCTTTTTTGTCCCTTTTGTGAAAAAGGCAAAAAGTACCTATAAAACAGTGGTATAATGGGTTAAAATATCCAGCCAAAATATTTGTCATAAAATTCTACTAGAAGTCTCTGAATACATCAAAGCTCAAAATTCACCTTGAACGACAGAAATAAGGGAAAGCTGAAAATGTTTTTGAGGGCTAATATCATAGTTATTCAGAATTGGTGCTAAAATGTCACACAAAACCGGATATTAGGGAGTTACTTTGAATGTCATACAAAAGAAAGATCTACATATAATATCTATAAATAAAAAGATGAGTTCAAATTTGTGTAATAAAGCCAGCATTTATTGCATATTTCAGCACGGACGCTTGGTCGCAAGCTTGATCAACCAAGGGTAAGTCGCTGTTAACCAAATGAACAATCTGCAATCATAGAAATTATGCCAGCCTGTCACCAAGAACACCAACAGGTATATTTAATGTTATACCCCTGACTGCGGAACTACCAACAACAAGTTCCGTATGTCTGAAAAATTTAACAATAAGCATTGCCTTGACTGGCCCTATAACAACTCCAAGCAGTATGATTACGGTTATTGTTTCGTCGAACAATACAATGACAAAAACATCGGTCTCTTCTAACTTGAGGAGAATTCTAATATGCATGAACAATGCTAATTAAGATGTGAGCATAAATAGTTAGTCACATAAAATTAAAAACTTAAATGAAAAAAAATTTACGAACAGGAAGACCCATTAGGAACCAAAAGAAAAGCATGACTCAGTAGGAACCAAAACATTTAAAAATTTGGAAATCAAAAGAAATTCCCGACTAAAAGAATTCAATGCACTCCAGAATGCGATAGATCGATTTCAGAACCGGCAAATCAAAATAAATCAAATCAATCTAGGTTAGCCGACTACTGGCTGACGATCTACTTTGAAATTTAAACAGATTTTCTATCTTAACCGAAAATGAAAATAACTATAAATGCCGCATATTTAAGAATCTAAAGTTCCAAAAACACCTCCAATCTTTGTTTCTGGAGTAATCAATGTGCAACTGCTACTGGAGCTACTACGGTTGCCCGTAGATAATCAGTATGAGTTTACATTTTGAAAGAAAATGAAGTCAAAATTCAATCAATGACACCTGATAAATACAGAATTATCACAAAAGCGCTTATAAACCAAAACAAGAACAAAATTTTAACGTCATTTTGAAAGGGCTGCATCACACTACGCCAAAAAAACCGCTTTCAATGTTTTTTTTTTAAATGTAAAACAAAACAATATAATACGAATTTATACAAAATCGACGTTGTTATGCACACCAAATTTAAATTTGATCTACCTATGGCCATACGAAAAAATTCTGCAATCATAGTTCATGATGCGTGAAATGCGCTGGCAACCATAGAACATTAGATTGCCAACGAAAGGATAGATCGCAAGAACCTAAATGTATTCTCTGTGGAGGCAACCATCCGACCAATTATAGAGGATGTACTGTTTATGAAGAAAAAGTCATTTCCAATACTTCGAGGGAAGATCGTAGACAAATCCAGTGTTCTTAATCCACCATAAATTAAAGTTCCAGCAGGAAGCACTTATGCGCAGGTGGTAAAGCAAAAAGAAAAAATTAATGCCCTATCAACATAATGTGCTGACTCATCACAACAGCGGTAAAAGAGAATGCTTAAATTAAATGCTTTTAGTTAATTAGTTTTCGAAATCTTCTGTTGAGTAAGTTAAAGCCAATGCTGAGTAAAAAGGAACTCATACCTAATCACCAATTCGGGTTCCGAGAGCAACATGCTACCACCGACCAAGTACACAGAATTTATCACAATGTAAGAAATGCTCTCGAACAGGGTCAGTTATGTACAGCAGCATTCCCTGATATCACACAAACGTTCGATAAAGTTTGGCACCTTGACATACTGTTCAAACGAAAGAAGTCACTTCCATATTTTGATATTTTAAATTCTTATCTTGAAGAGCCCCATTTCAGAGTGAAATTTTATGTCAGAAACTAGCACAATTTTCCACTGATATCACACAAACGTTCGATAAAGTTTGGCACCTTGACATACTGTTCAAACGAAAGAAGTCACTTCCATATTTTGATATTTTAAATTCTTATCTTGAAGAGCCCCATTTCAGAGTGAAATTTTATGTCAGAAACTAGCACAATTTTCCACAGGGAAGCGTATTAGGTCCTGTGCTTTATTGTATCTTTACAGCAGATGTACCCCCGACAAAGAAGACTGAAATTGCAACATATGCCGATGACACCTGCAGTGGCCACAATCTCTAATCATTTAACTGTCGCAAACCAAATACAAAAACACCTCGATAAAATTCAAATTTGGTTTGACAAATGGAGAATGAGGGTCAACGCTACCAAATCACTACAATTAGCTTTCACTTTGAATATGAGTTCCTGTCCGCCTGTGATTCTAAATAGTCGCCCATTGCCTCAAGCAGAATATGTCAAATATCTTGGATTACATTTTGATCGGTGTTTTACATGGAAAAAACACATCTTTACAAAACGCAAACAGCCGGGCTTCAAACTTAGCTCAATGTATTGGTTGATGAGTTACAACTCTAAGTTGATATTGAATATGAATACAAAATGGTAGCAGTATACATTAGTTCTGTACTAGCATGTATTAAAAATATGGGCACACTATTACTACTGCTACGCCCACACTTAACCAAAAATCATTACTAGGTTCGTCTTAAATATTTATCAACAAAATTTCACAGCAAAGTTAAATGACTAATATTAAACACCACACAAATGATGAGCAGGTTAATTTTACAGCCACGTCCACTATTGACATATTTTTATATCTTACGACCTATACATTATTTTTGGCCAACATTTTACATTACTACGTATATTGGCCCCACAAAGCCATACACAAGAATGGAATTGAATAGAGGCCTCGTAAAATTACTAAAATGAAGATTAAAAATTATTTTCCTTATAGCTTAGTCCTGAATTGACAGAGAGGAGGACTAGCTTATCATCGTTCTGGAGGGCTGGTTTTATAGCGCACTACCAGGTTAGCTTATTGGCGAGTTGGCATATCGCTAGAGTGACGCATTGGTATAAAATATTAAAAGATTATCTTAGCGTTGATTTAACGACTGCACCGCTATTGTTCCAATTAGTTTTGGGAATAAATTAATTTTAATTAATTATACCATTTACCTTTAAAAAAGGTAAATAGGGTATACTAATTTTGTGCGTAAGAGAGGAGTTGCAATTTCGAGAAGGAGGCGTGGTAGCTATGGGAATAAATTAATTTTAATTAATTATACCATTTACCTTTAAAAAAGGTAAATAGGGTATACTAATTTTGTGCGTAAGAGAGGAGTTGCAATTTCGAGAAGGAGGCGTGGTAGCTATGGGAATATATATACAGATTTGATCAGAATCACTTTCTAAGCAATTTTTATTTTGTCCGTCCGTCTGTCCGTCTGTGGCCACTTTTATTCTACACCATTAGAGCTATCTTAATGAAATTTTGCAAAAGTGAAGCCTGCACAAAGATACAAAACCAGATTGCTATATGGGCCGATTTGGACAAAGACCACGGCTACCTCCCATATAAGGAACTTTTTTCACCTTTTTTAAAATGACTATAACTTCGGTCCGATTGATGGAATCGTGTCGCAATTTGGCAGTTATGGAGATGTGCGTCCTACTAACCACTGCAAAAAGTGGGCGGTATATATTAAGTGCCACGCCCTCTATTAACAAATATTAATAACAAGTTCTGGTGGAGATTTACGAACAAAATAGAAATTGCTCAAAAAGTAATTCTGTTCATATATTTATATATATTTATGTCTATACCTCCTTCTTGTAGTTGAAACCCCACTCAAAAGCACAAAATTAGTATACCCTTCTTACTTTTTTTTAAAGGTAAAGGTTGTGAAAATTTGTCTGTGCTCCACTCTAGACAATTGAACTGTTGCATATGTATTTGCTTTAATCTCACCTTCTGAATCAATGGAGAAGTATCGCTTCAGTGAGCTCCCCGTATCGAAATCACTGCTAATGCTGATAAAGAGTCCTTGAAAGAAAGTGGGAGTTGCTTCCGAATTCACCTAATTTGGTCGACCTGGATGCTCTTCATCCAGAACGGATGGCCATAAATGGTACCCAGATTTTCTCCTCACCCGATAATAACCGATCGGAAATGTGGTTTCTCCATAATTAAAAAAACCCCTATTCATTTTCAACAGTTGCTAAAACCAAAATACGGAATGGATATCACAGATGGAACGAATAGATGATGTGCAGATACAACGAACACGAGTACTAATCAATCACCCTCAAGTATGTCGCTACTTACCATGCCTCGTTTTGGGAGTTAGCTCAACCATACAAATTTAGTACAACATTTTATTTCATTTTAAGGTGTATAAAAATACCTAATAAAAGAGAAGATACGATTTTGACAAATTTCGCAACGTAAACATTTATGCGATTAAAGACTTTTTGAAACCCTTCTCCAAAATGCTTTGGAATTTCTGGAAGTTTGTGTCTGATATATTTTTGTAGTTGAAAATATCTACTTGTATTGTACGGCTTGACTGCGTTATTGGGTAAAATTTATAAGATTATTATGGTTGTTTTTTAAGAGAAAGATCGAATTACTATTCTGCAAGTGAGTCAAGAATAATTTGTAGCAAGAATGTTTGCGGAAAAGTATTGTTTGTTTTACAAAAAGTTGTGAAGGGTGAAAGCAACCTTGTTACCGCTTTTGTTATGCTAATTTTTTGTTAGGTTGATTTTATGATATTAAAATATCATTGAATGACTCAGGTAGGTAGGTAGGTAGGAGTGGCCGCCCAGTTTGCCAAAAGCACACTTGAGCACACATAATGGCCCATTGTGATACCACGGTGTGGCGCCGTTCAAGCACTGACTAAAAAGGTTCCCATACTTGGGATGGTGATAGTCAGCGCAAGGACAGCGCCTGGAAAGGCACGACTCCCCCGTCATGTTTCAGGAAACCATCCTGATATTTTGATGAACCTGGCTATGTCCCTAATATTAATGGATGACAGCTCTGTCAGGCTTGTAAGAAATGGGGCACCAAAGGTGCGAATTCTTCTTCTGCTCAAGGATGGGCAGTGGCATAAGAGGTGGAAAACCGTCTCGTCCTCCTCCTCGAAGCCACAGCCTCGGCAAAAGTCATTTGAGGGTAGGCCCAGTCTTTCTGCGTGCTGTCCCATTATGCAGTGGCCGGTCAAAACCGACACAGTTGTCGACAGTGATACGCGATCAAGTCGAAGAAGTTGATTGGTTCTGTTTTTGTCCATGCTTGCCCAAGTTAGTCTAGCCGTGTGGCAGGATTCCTCGTTACCCAGGATTTGTAGGCGTCAGCCAGATATTTCTGTTTGACTTCCAGCTTCGCTGTTGCCAGTGGAATGCCGATGTTTACAGAGGGGTGAATGTCGTGCATTAGCGTGCCTGCCTTGGCAAGCTCGTCCGCCTCGCTGTGTCCGGGAACCCAGACTAGGTGCACCCGAGAGTAACTTGCGCGCTCATTTAAAGATGTTCGACATTCATGAACTAGTCTTGATGTGGCCGTGGAGCCAAAAAGAGATTTAATGGCGGCCTGGCTGTCTGAGAAGATAGATACGTCAACCGCCCCGATATCACTACTCAGCATCCATTTGGCTGCGTGGTAAATGGCCATGACCTCAGCTTGAAAAACGCTGCAATGGTCTGGGAGACGTAGGGAGATGTTTAAGTCCAGCTTGTCGGAATAAATACCGCTGCCGACTCTACCTCCAAGCTTGGAACCGTCGGTGTAGATTTCGACTGTTTCACCGACGATTCGGTTTTCTGAGGTCCAGTCGCTTCGACTTGGAATAGTGAGGTCGAATTCCCTGTTCAAATCGGGATAGACCGACATATAATCGATAAAGTTGGGGACAGGTGGGTCCTGATTCAGAATTGAAGCATGGCCTGTCAGGGTTATGCGCCAGTGCGAAAGAGCATTAAGTCTAATCGCTGTCAGCTTGGCTTGTTGCTTAACCAGGATCCCCGAGGGGAGCCAGTGCAGCATGGCAAAAAGGGCTTTCGTAGGTGTGCTGCGAAGAGCGCCAGTGATCAGTAGAGCAATGGATCTTCTGATTTTATCAATGGGTTTGATATTACAGGCTTTTTCAAGAGCTTGCCACCAGAAGACCGACCCGTATAACGACTCGAGGACGAAGTCCCCATCGTGCACCAACTGCTCTTTTACAGCAGTATATAGCGCATGTTGCCTTACGTGCCCTCTCAGCTAGATTGGCTTTCCAATTAAGCTTTGGGTCGAGAATCAGGCCTAAGTACTTAACGTGTGCCGTTTAGACTAGGCATTGTAAACTTTGGAATTTTGTACTTCCTAGTGAAAAGCATAGTCTCGGTTTTGGATGGGTTAACCCCAAGTTCGAATTCGCGACACCAGTTCGACACAATGGAGAGTGAATAGTTAAGTTTTTCGGAAAGTGTTTGTGGGAATTTGCCGGATGCCGCGATTGCTATGTCGTCCGCATAGGCTATCACTTTGCATCCAGTAGATTCCAATCTCACCAGTAGTGGGTTAACTGCCAGGTTCCAGAGGAGGGGTGATAAAACACCCCCTTGTGGCGTGCCCCTGTTAACCACCCTCCTGGATTGGGCACTGCCGATCGTGGAAGTGATGATCCTAGATTTTAGTAGAAGCTCTATAAATTTAAGAAGACCTGAATTCAGGTTAAGATTATAGAGTGCGGAGATGAGAGCGTTGGGGCATACATTGTTGAATGCTCCCTCGATGTCCAGAAATATGGCAAGTGTGAATTCCTTGTACGCCAAGGATTTGTCAACTTGAGAAATGAGAGAATGAAGTGCTGTTTCAACCGATTTGCCTTTAGAGTAAGCGTGTTGAGATACAGAGAGAAGAGAAGGGTTGATCGATGTCCTGATATGTAGGTCAAGAGCTCTTTCTAGAACCTTAAGAAGAAAGGATGTTAGACTTATGGGTCTGTAATCGTTAGGTTTGGTGTGCGAGGCCTTCCCAACTTTTGGTATGAAGACGACCCGAGCCGTGCGCCAGCGTAAGGGAATGTATTGCAGTCTGAGGCTTGCATTATATATTTGAAGCAGCCATGGAAGGATAATCTCTTCCCCATTTTGGATATCGGCAGGAATGATGCCGTCCGGTCCGGGGGACTTGTATGGCTTAAAGGTTTGAATGGACCATTCAAGGTGACTTTTTGTCACTTGGAATGTGGGGAGGGTATCATGCGAAACCTGCTCCACCTGGTAGAGTGCTTGATCCGCTGAGGCTAAACTCCCTGGGAAGTGGGTGTCTAGCAGGATATCAAGGGTTTCGGCGTTTGAGTGAGTCCAGCTGCCATCTGGTTTTTGGATACAGTCAAGGGCTTTGTTAGAGGAGTGGAGAATTTTACGAAGACGACTAGCCTCGGACGTCGATTCAATGCTTTCGCAAAATTCCCTCCATGACGCTCGTTTCCCTCGCCTAATGGCGTATTTCAACTCTTTTTGTTTATTTTTGAAAGGGGCCCAATCAGCTGTAACTTTGTTGAAAAGCATTCTACAAGTTTTGCGAAGACTTGCAATTTCCGAGTTCCACCACGGAGGTTTAGGTTTGCCCCGTGGTTCGGGAGTGATGCAAGAAATATGAGTGGCTTTTTTAAAAGCTGTGGACAGATCGTCGACCGCCCGATCAATGTCGGGACAGTTGTGGATAATAGGGGGAGTCGTTGCTAAGCATGACCCCAGTTTGAGCCGGAAAAGAGGCCAGTTCGTGTTTTTTCTATTGACAGGTTTAAGAGATTCTGTATTGCCTGTAGTCTCCCTCAAATCAATGTCAAAGGTGATATAGCAGTGGTCCGAAAAGGAGCATTCCTGTGAGACGAACCAATTGCTTATCATGTTCGAGTAGTTATCGCTGACGAGGGTGATGTCAAGCACTTCCTTCCTTACGGATGTAAGGAAGGTCGGCTCATTTCCCCGGTTAGCAATGCCTAAGTTATTTGAAATGATAAAGTCGAAAAGACACTCACCTCGATCATTTGTGCCGGAGCTGCCCCATATTTCGTGATGGGCATTGGCATCGGCGCCGATAATTACCGGAATCTGTTTCTGGTGGGCTACAGCAACCATTTGCTTCAGTATGTTTGGTGGCGGGGAGTCGCCATAGTCATGAGCCATGTAGTTCGAGGAGATCCAGAAAGTCCGTGGACCCATTTCAATGACCATGGCAACATTGTCTTTGTCACTGAATCTAGGGAGTAAAAGAGCGTTAACGCTGTTTTTTACCAGAATGCAGGATCTTGGTTTACCTTGATCCTCGATATATACCATACGATATCCGTATGCATTGAGTCCAAAAACCCGGTCATTTATGACCCAAGGTTCTTGGACGAGAATGAGCTCCTCCCCTATATCCGAGAGGCGGAGAAGCAGGGCTGCCGAGGCAGTTTTCGAATGCTGAAGGTTAATCTGTAGTACCTTCAGCATTGTCTGGAAGAGCGATTATAGTGGAATTCAACTCCTCCTCTTCGGACATTGGAGAGATGTATCCACCAGCCGCCTCCGTATCCATGTGGTCGAAGAATTCTCCGACCAGTTCGGAAGTTGAGAAGCGGCTGCTTCTGGTTGTAACGGAGCACATACTCTCATTGTCACTACCCGACAAAGGGGTGAGAGCCGGGCCCGAGCAGCTAGGCTCTTTGGCAGTGGCTTGTGGGACAGCACCAGCTGGGGGAGGCTGTTGGGGGGCTTGGGCATCGCACTTGTAGATGCGGAGAGTGATGGCTCCAAAGCCATAATTAATCACCCCCTCGCGGGAGTTGATGGGAACAAGGGATTGCTCGTTCAAAATGATGGTGACCTCACGCAAAGTGCCTTTGGGGTCACCAACTTTCGCGACCTTCCAGCCATCGGTGGGAAGATCGGTGTTGCTGAGCTTGAGGATCTTTAAGATTGCCTCGGGCTCAGAGGCTTCGGCAGGAAGCCATGTTTTGGAGCGAGGGCGTTGGGGAACCTGGTCCAAAGGTACCGCGTTGAGCTGTGCACCCGGCCATATCTCACCTACCCTATTGATCGCTACCTTGTATAGATCCGCCGAGTGTTGGTCCGAGCAAGATATGATCTTAATATGTCCTTGATACCACCCTGCGTCACGGCAGCTGGGTGAAGGACCAGGGTTGAGGGACATAACCTCAACGAAAATTGGTAACAGTGCCATTTCGACCTGTCTCCAATTGGCAGGAGTAATGGTCCCATCGGCATTGGCAGAGTCGACCACAGCCCATGTGAGGCTCTCTTTCACAATCTCACTAAGCGGTTTGGAGAGCTTAGGCTTGGGAGTAGCCAGCCTTACGCGCTTAGGGATGCTTTGGGTGGATTGGCCCGGGCGATCGGCTGATCTCTGCCTCTTGGGGTTACCGGCTGCTTGTGCAGTGGAGGAGTGGACACGCACATCAGCGTGTGCTTTTGCCCACTCAAGCTTGCCCTTGTCGTATTCTGACAGTTGAGATGGTTCTGAAGCGTTGAGCCTCGTCAAAATACGGTAAGCCGCTCTACGCGTCCTGTACGCCCTTGTACTCGGGTTCACGTTGGTAGGTGCACCTGAAGGAGGAGCGGTACGAGGAGCAGTGACCATGGACTTGTGAGGCAATATCGAGGCGTTTGCTGAAGAGGGCTTAGGCGGAGCGACTGCTGCTGGTTTGTGAGTCAATACCCTAGCAGCCGCTGAAGAGCCTGGGGACAGCGAAGAGCTCTTGGGTGGCTTATTAGCCGAAGCTGTGGTGCTTGTTGAAGGGGCAGTGCTTATGCTGCTTGTCTTCGAACCAAGGGCGGGGGTGTTGCTGGTGGGCATTTGCCTAGCCAGGGTTTTGCGCGTCCCTGAGGGGATATGCGCGGAAATTTTGTTTGTGTTAGTGTTTATGTTTTTATTTTTTGTTGTGTCCATGCAATAAGGGTCCCCACTCAAACCCGCTATCTCAGTCCGAACGTGTGGTCACTAAATATGGTCCCATGGTTATCTGTGCAAGCAGGGAGGCCATGCGAGGGTTGGCACAAGCCCTTATGGGGTCAAGTGCTCAGAGCCAGACCAGTGCTAATCGGGAGTTCCACTCAACCGAACCCACACTACCGACCTAACGGTAACAGACGTCGAACGTACTTTGAGGCCTGCCAAGGTTTTAACGGGACGGGGGCAGCTGCAACCTTAGACTGGAGCCGTTCACACTCAAGTTTCACCTTGGTGCTACCGTGACAAAAGACAGCTAGGTCCAGAAAATTACAGCTACCAGCCCAGGGCAATCAGAACAATTACATTGGTCCAAAGAGAAGTCCGGGAACGAAGGATGGGGGTCGTGCCAATTGGTGCTACTGAACTCCCGTGCAAGAAAACAGCAGCACCTGGGGGAGTGTAGACCATTTAGCGTAACCCAGGGTGCACCGCGTGGAGGCGGTCTACATTACACCCCCCTACATGGCTCAGGCAAAATTTAAAAAAATTTCGATGAAAATGTAAAGCAAATATGTTTTGAAATTTCTCTATATATCCTGAACTTGAACTCAATACCGATACAATTTTTACCTAAAATATTTGAGTCGGAAATACTTCCTTGACGTTTTATTGAAAATTCGAAGTCTAATTAATTTAATAATTTATGCAATTTACAATAAATATACATATGCACATATTTGAAGAAAGAACTGAAATTTATTTTTATAACTGCATCAAACGAATATTGTGCCTTCACTATATTTGTTTTGGGAAAAGTTTTGTAGTGATAATTTTCAATTCTACAACTTCAATGTTTATAAAATTGTTTCAGTTTTCAATCTGCAATAGCTGTAACCATTTTTATGTTCATCTGCGTTTTAACTGTTAAACCTTTTGTCAATTAAAAGTATATCAATATAATATTAACTGTATATGTATGAGGGAGTCCTCACATGTACATACATACAACCCAATACATATGAAAACACCCCGCATTAAGGCCGATATCTCTCGGACAAGTAAAATGATGGCTTATTCAAATTAAAGAGTTTAAATAATATAAATGGAATCAATGTGTGTTAGTGTCTGGCAACATCATCTGATCGAATATTTGTATATATGGTACAAGTTTTGGTTTGGGAATTATGTGCAGCTAGATTGATTATACTTCGTTTCAATAAAACAGACAGTTTCCTAACTACACATATTCGTAAGTAAAAGCAGTAGCGTTCTAGCTGGTTGAACTACCGGCATACTGGGGAGAGGCAGGATGGCATACTGGTGCACTAGTGGCTTCGTGTATAGGCGCACTGATGGATTGGTGTATTTACGCGGTGGTGTATTCGCATACTGGCGGATAGATATAATAGCGTCCCGCAAACTGGTGTACCGGCATATTAGCAGTCTGGCTATTAGAGGGTTGGCGCACCAGATTGCTGGTATACTGAGTGAGAGGTATGTATACTAATGGGCTGGGTTAATGCAGGAGTGTTTTACGGCCTACGGCTACGTATAGCCGGTTGGTACACAGGTACTAACGGGTTGGCGTACTGGCGAGTTTGTGAATTGACAGACAGGAGGACTAGCTTATCATCGTTCTGGAGGGCTGGTTTTATAGCGCACTACCAGGTTAGCTTATTGGCGAGTTGGCATATCGCTAGAGTGACGCATTGGTATAAAATATTAAAAGATTATCTTAGCGTTGATTTAACGACTGCTATTGTTCCAATTAGTTTTGGGAATAAATTAATTTTAATTAATTATACCATTTACCTTTAAAAAAGGTAAATAGGGTATACTAATTTTGTGCGTAAGAGAGGAGTTGCAATTTCGAGAAGGAGGCGTGGTAGGTATGGGAATATATATACAGATTTGATCAGAATCACTTTCTAAGCAATTTTTATTTTGTCCGTCCGTCTGTCCGTGGCCACTTTATTCTACACCGTTAGAGCTATCTTCATGAAATTTTGCAAAAATGTAGCCTGCACAAAGATACATAACCAGATTGGTATATGGGCCGATTTGGACAAAGACCACGCCTACCTCTCATATAAGGAACTTTTTTCACCTTTTTTAAAATGACTATAACTTCTATCCAATTGATGGAATGATGACATTATTGGAGTGTTGCAGTTATGGAGATGTGGGTCCTACTAAATACTGTGCAAAAAGTGGGCGGTATATATTAACTGCCACGCCCACTACGAACAAATATTAATAATTTAAGATCTGTTAGAGATTTACGGACGGAACATGTGGACATTATAAAGCTATCTGCAACAAATGGGGCTGAACTTTCGGGTCTAAAATTAAAATTAGCCTACCTATGCTCGTATTGATGCCAGCGAAATAAAAATTGGCAGAAACATACATGGGGTCCATAGTAGTGTGTGTGCAGAATATTAAATCATAATACAAATGCCACACCCACAATTAGCCAAAAATCAATATTGTGTTCCTATTAAAGATTTATCAATGAAATTTCACAGGAAGGTTGCGGGTACTAACATTAAACACCACACAATTGACATATTACGCCCATTATTGACATATTATTATAACTTGCGACCTATACAATATTTTTGGACGAAAGCCACGCCTACTATTGACATATTATTCTAACTTAAACCTATACAATATTTTTGGACGAAATTATATATTAGTACGTATATGGATCCTACAAAGCCACATAAAAGATTCGGGGTCGAACAGAGGAAGGATACGCCTCCTTCCCATATAATGAACTTTGGGGACCCCACTTAAAAAAGACAATTACCCTATCTATGCTTCTAGTGATGATATATGAAAACAAATTGGTAGATGTATACACTGGGCATGCATTCCAAATATGGGCAAATTATTACTACTGCCACGCCCACAATTAACCAAAATTCATTACTAGGTTCCTATTAAAGATTTCTCAACGAAATTTCACAGGAATATTGCGGGTACTAATATTAAACACCACACAAACAATGGGCGTGTTATTTGTACAGCCACGCCCACTATTGACATATTATTATAACTTACGACCTATACAATATTTTTGGACGAAATTTTATATTTGTGGTTATATTGACACTAGAAAGCCATATACAAGAAATGGATCGATATAATCATTTCAAGGTACCCTACCAAAAATTACAGTGAATATGCTCCTAATGATGATTTATGAAGAAAACATCCCCATTGTTGAATTCGCACGCACAAGAAAAGGTAAAGGGTATTTCGAAGTCGGTCTAACCCGACTTCAGACTTCTGTACTCGTTTTTAAATTCATCCCAGCCCCCGTACGCTTAGCTAGGTTGAATAGCTTACGCACCTCAGTACGTCTAATAGACAGACTAGAATTCCACCAGGGAACATTCCTTCTGTTTTCCTTTGTCTTTAGCGGACAAGATAAAACATTAGATTCAGAAATGATTTGATTCAGCTCACTGACAGCCTCCTCTAGCTCCGAGGGAATTTTATATATTCCTCGGATGTTTGAGGATGGGAGTAGTGTATGGTCAGAACTATCGATGATTTCCCAGTTAGTATACCTAGGATTTCTAAAACCTAACGTTTTTATGACGAACCTCCTATATCGAACTCAATTATATTGTCGTATATGTCGTAGAGAGGGCTCGTCCCAAACTTTCCTATTCAGTTAGCCCTGGATTACAGAAAGTCAAGTCAAGAACTTCCTCCCTAAGTATATTTCTAAAAGTGGTGTGTTCCCTCTATTTAATATATATTTAATATATTTAAGTTAAGAGGTAATAAGAGGTTTATTGGATTCAAATAAAATAAATGTTTTTTTAGACAACATTTCATTATATATTTAATTTTTTAAATTAGAACCCACAATCAGTACTTTAATCTTACATAACTACATTTTATATTTAATCCTTAGCAAGTGCTGCGGGTAAATAAATTGAATATACTATATATAAAAAAATAAGTGAATAAGATTTGTGGTCCATTCAGTGTTTTTGTATGCGACTTAAATTTTTCACACAGTTTGTTCGACAGGATCTTATATGCGATGGAAATGAGACTGATACCTCGGTAGTTGTCGCAGATTGTTGCGTCACCTTTTTCAATACAGGACAAAGCACGCTGATATTCCAATCGTCGGGCATGCTTTCCTCTAGCCATATTTTGCCGATGAGTGATGCATACACCATTTCAATTCATCGCCGCCGACCTTAAACACTGCCTTGTTGTTTTTGAGTCACTGTATAGCTTCTCGAACCTCGTCATGGCTAAGTGTCCTCGTCAATTGGTGGTATCGCACTGTTTTCCTCTTGGGTGGAATTGATAGAATCGTCGCCCGTAAGTAGATTTGAGAAATGCTGTCTCCATACTCTTAGTGCACACTGCCTATCTGTAACCAGGTCTCCATTTTCATCTCTACAAGTGGATGCTCCGGGCTTGAAACCTTGGTTTAGCCGCTTAATCTGTTGATAGATTTTCGTGCATCCGTCTTGTCCTGATACACATCGGTTTTCTCACGCTCTTCCTTCAACTTTTCGTGGTAGTTTTGTCGCACGGCTCGCCTTGCAGCTGACTGCAGGATCTTCTTACATACGGCATTTTTTGCTGCAGCCGCATCGCGACACTCCAGGTCGTACCATTGATTTTGGGGTTGTGGGCGCTGGAAACCAATGACTTCCTCCGCGGCAGCGCGTATGGAGTGGGAAATATGCGCCCAGAGTCCGCCGGTATCGTCGGTTCCAGAGGTTGGTTGGTTGCGATTGCAGCAAAACGACATCAGTCGTTGCATGCCTGTGCGTTTATTCTTCGCATTGTAACCGTATGTAGATGTTGGCTACAACAAGATAAGGGTCGGCGTAAATGTTGACTCCCCGAAATGTACGCACGTCCAGCACACTGAAAACATGCCTTCCGTCGATCACAACATGATTTTTTTTTTATCCGGGGACAGCCAGCTGGCCATGCGGATAATATAGGTGTTTTAAATCTGGTACCAAATTTTGCGCCGTGGCGAAGTCAATCAGTCGTAGACCGTTTTTCGAAGTGGTCTCATGGAGACCGACTGTGGAGCTAAAGACGCTTACCCTTCCGATCTTCGTGTTAAATTCGCGGAGGACTATTCTTACGTCGTGGGTCGGGTAACGATCATACAAGTCCTCTAGACTCGCGTATAATGTATCCTTGGCAGCATTGTTCTTCTCCTCCATCAGGGCATGCGCGCAAATCAGGCTAATGTTGAAGAACTTCGCTTTGATGCGAATCACCGCCAACCTTTCACTTGCCGGTGTGAACCGGGAAACAAGGTGGCTCAGTCTTCGGCTTACAACGAATCCGCATCCAAATTCATGCTTCTCCGCATGGCAGCTATAGTAGATATCGCAGTTTGCTCGTTTTGAGCAGCCTTGCCCTTTCCATCCCCTGGAGAGCGGTGATGTTAGCTTTAATTTTCACGAGGGCTTCATGGCCCGTTGGATAGATGAGACTCCTCAAGTTTAACGTCTAGAGGAGACCAAGGGAGAATTGGACAAGGTGCTTTTAGGCACCGATTCGCCTTAGCAGTGCCAGTTGCGGGTTTTGTGGGGTTTCCGTTCAAGACCCAGCACTACATCCTTCCACATCCTAGCTGGTCACCCGCTGCCTGTCCGGGACCGCTTACTAGTATGGAATCTATTCGCGGCTAACCTCCATATGTGGGGCCGTTCACTCATTATCCGCAACCTGTGACCCGTCCGGTGGCTAGCAGCTAAGCCCTTCAGAACTCTCATATATTCTGAGAATCGGAATCCTTATGCGAAAATAAAATTGCCGTGTCAAATGTAGATGTAGTCAGCTGGTACTCTGTTGGTAAATCACATGTGTATATAAAAGCGACAGAGCGGTCCAAGTATACTCCCCTGTGGTACTCCAGCTAGGTTTTTGTGGCTGTCTGTCATATGGGTTTTATATTTGACCTTAAATTTCCGATCGAAGAGGTAAGACTTCAAAATGTTTTTATTGCAATATTTTTTAATCCCCAAAGCGTCTCTAATTACTGCAGATATTCTGTGGAACTGCTCTATTTTACCGTGCTTCTCTCGAAACCCAAATTGGTGTTGAGGGATCACTTCTCTTTTTACAACACTGGTGTAATTTTATGGAGAAGTGCATTTTCAAAGACTTGAGATAGTGTTGACAGAAGGCTTATTGTTCTATATGCTGCTATTTGTGTTGGATCCTTTCTTTGTTTGTAAGGTCATGACCTGGACCTTTTTTTGTGACTTATTTCCTTCCACACAATTAATTTCACTTCCTTAATTTTAATTTTTGGCCGTCGGTGTTAGGTTAGGCTCTTTTCTGCATCGCTTTTTGCCCAATTACCATTGGAAAGTCTTATAGGGGTTCCCAGTACCCGGGGCCGCTTCACTTTATTTACAGCTTTTACCGCTGTCCATAGCGAATATTTCGTGTGTGCGGTCACTGAAAGACTACGTTGTAGACGCAGCTTACGTTCCCTCTTTGTTTGTTGCAGTACGTTTGTGACAGTAGTTTTTGTTTTAGTCAAGGGTATCTTAGTATCCATTAAAATCAACTAGTGTGGCGAATTTAGATGCAGTGGCAGTTAATACGAACTGAGACATATTTTCTAAATTCCAACCAGTTTGTTAATCGATTGGTGTTCTCTGATTTGGTTTCCATTTTTGGCTGAGGGGTAAGGGTCAAGACAACTGGCGAGTGGTCAGAAGGGAGGGGTCATAACAAGCTTCTGTTGAAATTAGTTCGCGACTAATATTTTAAGTAATGCTAAAGTCTATTAATTCTGGTATTTTACTACGATCAGTCTGCCTGTATGTAGATTTGCCAGATGATATAAAATCCATATTTCGGTTTTTAATTATTAGCTGGTCTGGTCCCGGATGAAGCTGGTAATACGACCTAATAACCATTCGTTTCGATCAGCCGGCCATCCATGATAATGACAAGTTCATTCAGCTTTACGTTGGATTTGATTCGATTCCATTTTGTTCTCCCCTGAATATGAGCGGCCCAGTCTGAACACCACTTTGTCCAAAATTGATGTACCACCATTTGTTTGCTTTCAAACCCGTGAGATTGGTGTTTGCGATTGTCGGTTCCGGAAGCGTTAGAATGAGTGCGGCCTTCGTGGCGAGGCATATAAACAAGACGATATGCCCTTTGTAAGATTGGTTTCCACGTTACCTGAATAATTTTAATTCTACGACACCAGATTAGTCTACTCCGGTTGCTAAGAAAAGGTCTTGCCGGAGGATTAATTTGGTGAATCGGTAAATTACCTGTTAATACAAAATGTTGTTTTGAATTTCCAGTACTTGAACTGGGAATTCACGATGATTAAATGTTAATTCAAGATTTTAATCTGAATTTGTGGTTTTGAATTTTAAGTACTTGAACTGAAAATTCACGAAGTAACAAAATTTAAGTTAATTTAAACCGACCTAGTACTTGAACTAGATAACAACGAAAAATGAGAATTCAATAATGGTTCTTTGAGTTCTAATTGAACTGGCTTTATTAAAATATGTAATCAGCAATACTGTAGTTCGATGCAAGTTGCACAACATATTTGCTGGAGTAGCATATTATCATGAGACTAAAGCAGCAAAACAAAAGTGTCGAATTTCCGTCTGCTTAATGTGCAAGAGAATTTAAATTGTTGTTATGCAAAGTGCAAGGAACTTTTGTTAAGCAAAGAAGCTTACAGAAATCAAAATTACAGTAATAAGCAAAACTTAAAAAAATATCGAATTAAAATATATGTACATTAGCATTCTCCCCCGCGTTGATCGAATGATCAACATCAAGTCAAAAGCTACGAGAATACCGCGGCACTGATTGTGGTGGGGCGTCTGATTTTAAGTTTGACAGTGGGATTTCCTCTATTTGTGAGTTTGCTTGGGAAGCCGTTGATTCAGCTCCTCCACGCTGCTTCTCTTGCTGCTTGTGTCTGATGAAGATCTCCATGATGATGACAATACTTAAGACCAAGGCCGATTAACCCACTACAAAACTATGATATTGTACACCATTAGATGTGGTAATCAACCTCTTTGTGCTGTCCTATACTGGAAGTGATGCTGGTTTTGTTATGTTTACATTGACACCGTGTCCAACTGCAGTGTTGGAAGTGCTTGCAGATGATGATAATATCTTTGTTGCTTGTTATAGTTAATATCTGGTTGATTGTTATAGTTAACAGCTGATATTTTAATACGCATCCTGCCGTCAGCTCGAGAAATCGAACCCTTCCAGTGATATTTGTGAGACATGGTTATTACATACTGCTGTTACATGTATTGGTGTTGCTAGAGCGAACAACCATTGATTTCTTTCATAGGTTTGTGTCCACACATGATCTCCCCTATGCTCAAGTTTACAGTTGGATCGTGTTTCATTATTGAATAAACTGACATCGCAAGTACAAATTTCTGATCCCTTGTTGTATATGGATTGCTTGTTGGCACAAAGATATAATTCATTTTCCATTCTGAAACAAGACTGTAGATTTTCAATCGTGGTTGGAAAATTCTGATCTCGAATGTAAGTTGATCGCCAGAATTGAAGATAATTTGATTGATACCATAGTGGTTTTTATTCTTGTTTGAATTGGTATTAGTCTGTACAAGTTAAAATGGTTCAAACTGGTTAGCGGCACAGTTATCTGAAAGACTGCATGTTTCTCTGTTATTGCTGCCTTAACTTCCATTAACTTGTATATTGATAGGAGATCGCCTTGATAACCTGGTATTTGCATTGTTGGTGGCAAATGTACTGTAAGTTTTCAGATTTCATCATTAAGCTGCTGTGGTGATAAGAACTGATTACTGATCTGTCCGTGATGAACATTTGTGAGAATATTTATGAGTGCTGCTTGAATACGTTGAACGTTTGATGTCCTGAGGGAAAATTGAAGGGCTATAGATAGGAACATCAGGAATGTATGTTCATTCTGTGCCTCCAGTTTATTATGAATTATTTGTTTTTTGATGTCTGTCAGTCTTCTTTCAAGCCTTTCGAAAGATATTTGAGCGGAGCTTTGATCCCGTTTGATGATGTTAATGGTTGAATCAATTACTGAGATTTGTTGTTTCATCATGATTGTTCGTTGTCACTGATGGCCAGAGGTCACTGTATAACAGGAAAATTTTCTTCCTTGATAATTTCCATGTCGCCGAGTTTGATGTTATCTGGTCCACTTGTGTCATTGTTGGAGTTCATTAAGATATTCATTGGACCATCTCTTCCAGAAATCGTGTTTTAATTACGCCACCAATTTTCATCTTGACCACACTGATTGCTTTGTTGAGTCTGCTCTGCTATCTACTTAGGCGGTGAGTGCTTCTCCTATGAGGAGGTGACCTGGCGTTAGTACTGTTAAATCCGAAGGGTCCGATGATAGTGGCGTTAGTGGCCGGGAATTCAATATGGCCTCTATTTCCACAATTTAAGTTTCGAATTCTTCATACGTATATGAAGCTAATGCGACACATCTTAGTAGAAGATGTTTCGCAGATTTAACTGCTGCTTCCCCCAGTCCTCAGAAATGAGTGAATCTGGGAGGAATAAAATTCCTTTTTCTCTGCATGGTTTCCGAATTTGGTCTTGAGCGCTTGATGAATGGAGTGCTAATGATAGCTCTGTCAATTGATTTCTTGCTCCGACGAAGTTGGTACCACTATCACTACAGGTTTTGACAGCGAACTCTTCGACTTATGAATGTTTTGAGGGCTCCAATAAACGCTTCTGTTGACAGCTTCGTTACTAACTTAGCGTAACATGACCAGTGGGTCGTTGTAGGGTAGAAACATTTGGTGCTTAGCATCGAGTGTTAGTGCAGCAGCTTGACGATGGCCGCTAACGCATGATCCTGTTCGATTGTTGTTAAAGTAATGGTTCTTACTCTAAAATCCTTTGACTCTTTGTGTTATTGATAAATCGTAAGACATATCCAATGATTCTATGAAGTGTGATAAACGAGTTGCGGTGGTTTATTTGATAAATCCATTCTCCATTTACTTGCTTTGTGTTATCTGAGCCAGTGAGCAATGAAATGACTATAATTTTTCTTTTCGATGCAGCTGTTTTGACCATACTGGGGCAATAGCTCTTGTCTGGCGTGCAGAAACATTGTTCCTTGAAACCAGAAGTTCTAAAATTAAAATTAGCTACCTATGCTAGTATTGATGCCAGCGGAATAAAAATTGGCAGAAATATACATGGGGCCCATAATAGTGTGTGTGCAGAATATGGATATCATTATGCAACTGACACGCCCACATTTAGCCAAAAGCATTACTAGGTTTCTATAAAAGATTTATCAACGAAATTTCACAAGTATGTTGCGGGTACTAACAGTAAATACCACACAAAAAATGGGTGGGTGTCTTTTACAGCCACGCCTACTATTGACATATTATTCTAACTTAAACCTATGCAATATTTTTGGACGAAATTATATGTTAGTACGCATATGGACCCTACAAAGCCATATAAAAGAATTGGGGTCTATCAGATAAAGGATACGCCTCCCTCCCATGTAAAAAACTTTGGGGACCCCACTTAAGAGCAATTACCCTATCTATGCTTATAGAGATGATATATGAATACGGTAGCTGTATACATTGGGTCTATACTAGCATGCATTCCAAATATGGGCAGATTATTACTACTGCCACGAAAACACGAAACATTATTACTAGGTTCCTATAGAATATGAACGAAATTTCACAGGAAGGTTGCGGGTAATAACATTAAACCCCACACAAAATATTGGCTTGTTATTTTTAGAGTCACGCGCACTATTGACATATTATTATAACTTACGACCTAAACAAAATTTTTGGACTAAATTTTATATTAGTACGTATATAGACCCCACAAAGCCATACACAAGAAATGTGGTCGATATAATCGATTAAAGGTACCCCACCGAAAATTACCCTAGATGTGCTCCTAATGATGATTTATGTAGAAAACATCCCCATTATTGAACTCGCACACACAAGGAAAGGTAAAGGGTATTTCGAAGTCGGTCTAAACCCGACTTCAGACTTCTGTACTCGTCTTGAGAGCTGCATACAGCCTTTAGGCTACAAGTGCAATGTTCAAAAATGGCGGAATGGAAAAGTCCTCGGCAAATTAGCAGTTTCAAAAAGGAAAGAGAATATACAAAATGCTTTTTGAAAGGAACTCGGTCTTCGTGTAGTTATGCCTAAGGTTGATGGTCTTGGTAGACAAATCACGGAAATACTGCGCGTCGAGCAACTTTTGCTGATATCACTGGCGTTGATCAAAACGTTTTTCTCCTTTAAAATTATTGATTTGTTTATAGTGCCCAATTTCCTTGAACTTAAATTTTTTTTTTTTTATAAAACATTGATTGCAATTTTTTGCTTTAACATTCAGCAATATTCAATAACTTAAAACTGAATTTTGAGTGTACTGTCTTTTATGGACTACACCCAGTGGTACAGCCATTGCCTATTAGCACAGGAGATCTTTTGTGGATTTTCTCTTTAGCCGGGTGAAAGTGAATGGGATTGGAAGTCAGTTCCGATATTAGTGGGTTTGGGTGGACTTAGAGTCTCAGATTGTGCGAAGTAGAAAGCTTTTTTATTGCTTGAGCTACTGTGGGAACTTTAAGGTCACGATGGATTTGGTTGTTTGTGACATAATAAGGTGCGTTTACAATCATTCTTAAGGTCTTTGAATGGAATCTTTGCAGTTTTCCAACATTGGAAGTTGCCGCAGCGCCCGCAGCTGAATTACAGCATGTCCAAGCTTGTTTTAAAATTGCTGAGTACAAGAGCAATTTACTATCTGAGACTGGAGTTTCGATTCAAGACCCAGTGGAAGTTTCTGAGCTTTATACAGAGTGCTTTTCGTTTTGTATATATATTTGTTTTCCAAGTAAATCTTCTGTCGAGGGCATCCCAATGTATTTAGCCTCGTCACATTGGGGTATATTTATGTCATTGAGTTTTTAACGGGTGAGCAGGTGTCTTGTTTGAGAATGAATGTAACCTGGACTGACTTTGTTTCATTAACCTTCATTCTCAATTTTTTTTAGCCAGTCAGTAATTTTGTCTAGCCCTCTTTGGATTTTAGAGGAAGCTAAGTGTGGAAAAGTGTCAACGGCTAAGACAGCAGTGTCATCTGCAAAGGTACCTATGGTGACTTCTTTAGCTGATGTCAAGTCGTGCGTGTGAAGTAGATAAATAATTGGGCCCATGACACTACCTTGGGGTACACCTGCTGAGCTTTCATGGAGCTCAGATTGTTCTTCACCTTGCTTTACGAAAAAATATCGGTGTGTAAGATAGGACGTGATTAACATATAGTTAATAGGGAGTGTAGTTTTTATTTTGAAGCAAGCCATCGTGCCAAACGCGATCAAATGTTTGGGAGATGTCAAGAAATGCCGTGTGTATATACTCAACAATCCTATGAACCTGTTCGATTGTGCTATGTTTTTTTCTTGAATTGATTATTTGGAATGAGCTTCGCTCTTCTATAATTGGGAGTAGTCTTCAGGAAAAGGGTTTTCATGAGTTTAGAAGTAATCGGTAACAAGCTAATTGGGTGATACGATTCAACTTTATCAGCTCTTTTTCCGGGTTTGAGAATCCTTTTTACTTACGAAACTTTACGTTTGAGAAGTATAAAGGAAGATGTTAGTACCGCGTTAAAAAAGTAAGTTAGATATGAGATATGTAACTCCTTCTTCTGGAAGTTGCTTTACTATCTTACCAGTGACAAGATCGTACCCAGGGGCTTTTTAAATATTTAACTTATCAATAGCTGCTTTCACTTCGGATTTGCAAAATTTACTCAGAACAGTTTTCACTTCTTCTGTTACACAGATGTTTTTTTAAGTGTCTGGCAAATGTGTCTGCTCTTTCACCATATAGCCAACTAATGACAATCAAAGAAATTTTTTTTAAACGTCACAAAATTTGACGTTTAAGTGTCCCTTGTCTGTGTTCTGTGATTTAGCCTTGTATCGTTCACACGAACAACTCTTTCAGTAGATTTGAGTTGCTCATTATCAACAGTCATACAGCGCATACCGAAATGGAAGATGAGTTTCCGATACCGGTTGAAAGATTTATTTCGTTAATTGAAGAACGGCCTAATAAGTGGATAAGTCATTGGACAATTCTAAGAATCCCTAAACGTTGCTGCGTATCCGTCCTTTATACCAATATAAAATAAAGTGGAATGCGTGGACCAATAATGGCAACTGATCGCTGTCACACTGCTTCTAACATTCGAATGCATTCGACAAAACCGTATACGGGAAAAAAATTTAATAGGCATCGTGTGAACTGACCATCCCGTATTCGAAAAAACTGTATACGGGAAAAAACATATCAACAACCACCGTGCGAACTTAGCCTTCAGGTACTATTAAGGTATAAAGGAACACTCTCTATTTCACTATGTCCTTTGAGTGAGATTTCTATGTTTAATATTTTTCAGTCAGGTTGCCAATATGAATCCCAATCGGGTTTTGAGCAATATATAAAGATTTATGATTTAACTTTGCCGCTTGTGCTTGATAAATTAATATTATTGGTGAGTGATCGGAGCCGAGTTCAAATTTAGATTAAATACTTGTAAAGTTAATATTATAAAAGTTTATTTACTATTTATATTTAAAGTATATTTTTTTTAAAGATTATTTTAAAAAACTTTTATATATTTGTATTTATATTTAAAGTATATTTGTGATTTATATTCAAAGTATATTTGTGATTTATATTTAAAGTATATTTGTGATATATATATGTATATATATATATATATATATATATATATATATATATATATATATATATATATATATATTTTATATATATATATATATATATATATATATATATATATATATATTTTATATATATTATAAAGACGGAAAGTACCAGAAGTATTTTCCGCATACACCTCCTACAAAGAATACAACAAAAACTATATGCTACCACCAGAGACCGTGTTAACTCCAAAAACAAATAACGATGTACACCATATTTTATTTAGAAATAACCACCAACAATATTCAAGCATGCAACCATCCCCGTTATCATGCAGCTTAAAAAGGTAACCACCTCCCACGCTAAATGACAGCGGATAAGTATAACAAAACATTTACGCACAGACGATCGGACCAATAAACGTACAGGTTGTGAGGAGCTCAGAAACCGAAAGGGTTAGACTGACGACGACGACGGCCTAATAGTACAAAGAACATCAAGAGGGACTAGTACGGCTATAAAGGAAAAAAGAAACAGCAAGCAAACATTTCTACTGAACAGTGCAGCGACCAAAGGCGGAACACGGAGAGAGAAACACACACAAAGCATTCAGCAGGCGGAGTACAAATAAAAATGTATAACAACAACAACAACACTACAGCGTCCGAAGGCGGAACACGGAGAAACAGAAACACCCCAACCGATCGCAAGCGCAAAGCTGTAAACAGGCAGAGTACGAACCAATATTTTAACAACAACAACAGTACAGCGACCGAAGGCGGAATACGGATGACAACGAGAGCGCACCGATCGTAAACAGGCGGAGTGTGAACCAATATTTTAACAACAACAACACTAGCGACCGAAGGCGAAAACAAGAGCGCGCCTCACACACGCTAACCGATCGTAAACGCAAAGCTGTAAACAGGCAGAGTACGAAGAAACGTTTCTACAACAACAGCAAAGCGACAACTAACAGCAGCGATCAGGCCACACTACTGCAAGCAACAACTATGATGGACAACTAGAGGAATTACAACAAGGTGGTTAACCAGCAGAAGTTGAAGGTGGCCTAAGGACAACTGGACCACAACAACAACGAGCACTGATCCCATGGCAAGCTTTCGCTATATAAGCGGAGTGAACCAGACAGTGAGTCTCTTTGATCCAGCATCGCTCCGTAAGTACACAACGTACCAAGCTCCTAGAGACGCACCAAGCTCCTAGAGACGCACCAAGCTCCTAGAGACGCACCAAGCTCCTAGAGACGCACCAAGCTTCGTAGTTAGTTACTTTGACTATTGACAATAAATCAACGCAGACAGAGCCAGGAGTTTATGGTTTTGACCGACTCTCCCTGGGACACATACGCAACGCAGACAGAGCCAGGAGTGTATGGTTTTGACCGACTCTCCCTTGGACACATACGCAACGCAGACAGAGCCAGGAGTTTATGGTTTTGACCGACTCTCCCTGGGACACATACGCAACGCAGACAGAGCCAGGAGTTTATGGTTTTGACCGACTCTCGCTGGGACACATACGCAACGCAGACAGAGCCAGGAGTGTATGGTTTTGACCGACTCTCCCTGGGACACTAGTACAAACCACGGACACTACCACGAGCACACAGAGTAGGGTATAATTAAAAATAATTATATATATATGTATAGGAAATCAGTATAAAATTTTAAAAATAAATAAAAACTTTTTATTAAAACTGACACTATTGGAATAAATTTCTGTAATCGACCCTGGAACCCGCTGAGTTTTTACCCCAGCGAAAACGAGTCGTTACAGTGGCGCCCGAGCAGGGACTTTGAAAAGAAATTCAACGCATAGAACTCCTAGGTAATAGATCCACAGAGCGATAAAGAACTGCGTCGATTTACGCAGTCACGCAGAAGAGTGCCGAATTAGCACCAGCTTAAAACACGCACACACACATTGTTTTCGTCATCATCTAAGACGAACACAGGATGGTGAAAACAACTTGGTTGTACACGCTGCGCAAGGAGGAGCTGGTGATTTTCTCTGTGGAATTCGGCATAGAAGCTACAGGAACCGTGGAAGATCTCCGTAAGCAACTATCAGAGTTCCTCACGAAGACAGAATTGACTGAAGAACAACAAAACCGCTTAGAAAAGCTAAAATCCAGGTACGTCAGGAGTACGTCACCCAAGCTGGCTACGCCCATAGGTACCCGCGATACGCTGGGTGTGGGCAGGCCAGGGATATTCACAGGCGAAATACCAGCGACATGGGAGACAGAGTTTCGGAGGACATCACTGCATCGCGCTGTGTCACCAACGGCCATTGACCAGCCACAACAGGCACAGTACGCCGGAGTCATCGATCATGTGAGGAAATGGTCCATTAAATACGACGGTGGCAGCGACCCGCTGGCATTCCTTGAATGAGTGGAGGAGCTCTCGGAAGTATATGGGCTCAACAACAATATGCTCCCACGTACCATGCCGGAACTGTTAAAGGAACGTGCGCTTCTATGGTATCGCAATAACAATCGTTCCTGGAAAGCATGGAATTTATTCCGGAAGGATTTTCTTAAATTCTTCTTGCCTGCCAGATACCTGGAGAAGTTGGAGGATGAGATCCGACAGAGGCGGCAAAAACCACGAGAGAAATTCAAAGAGTATGTGTTGGAAATGCAAAATCTGATGCGGCAAGCAGGGTACACGGAATCACAGAAGCTAGAGCGCATTTTCCGGAATAGCTTGGAAGAGTACCAATGGTACGTGCGCCGGAAGGATTTTGGAACGCTGGAAGAACTAGTGGAGATGGCCGAAGACTTGGAAGGCTTCCGTGGCGACCGGGACCCACACCGAATACCCCCTGTACAATCACGAGTCGAGCGTACGCCACCACGTGAGGCCCGCAATCGACAGGTAGCGCCGATTATTCAAACAGGAGCGGAGGCACGCATCGATGTACGCACAGCTTGCAGACGTTGCGGACAGACGGGGCATTTGGCGCGACACTGCCGAAATGCTCAGGTTCTATTCTGCTGGGATTGCGGCCAGAGGAACATAAGAACAGTGGAGTGCTGCAGAGCGCAAGGGGGAAACGAGCGGGGCTGCCGTCAAGAGCAAGGTCCACCACGAGAGGTACGGAACCGTCAGGTGACGCTAGAGAGCAGAGCGGCACCCATAGATCCCAGAACAGCCTGCAGGCGTTGTGGCCAAAATGGTCATATAGCTCGCCAATGTCGCAACGCGCAGATATTGTTTTGTTGGGAGTGCGGGTGTAGGGAAGTGAGGACGATCGAGTGCTGCAAGCAGAGAGCACCACCCAACCGAAGACCACAGTCAGAAGCACAGCACATATCAGAACAGCGGCAACAAACCTCACAATTGGAAAAAGCATTGCACTGTGTCGGGCAACGAATCTGCGCCACCGTTTCCATAGGCACAGAAACCATCGCCGCGACACTGGACACAGGTGCAACTAACAGTTTTGTGAGCAGAGCACTGGTACGAAAGCTACGCGCTTCCACCAGCAAATTGGGAAAATCCCATACTAGAGTGCGCATGGCAGACGGCACTAGTAGGACAGTCAGAGAGACGTGTGTGACGAATGTAAGGCTTGGAGAGAAGGCATGCAATCTAGAGCTACTGGTCATGCCGGACTCCAGTGATGATCTGCTCCTGGGAATAGACTTCATGACAAGCCTGGGAACAACATTGAAATGCGGTGATCAGGAGATCACATTGGGACCTCATAACAGTTGCGTGCAGCCCCGAGATTGCAACGTGCACGACAATTCGTGTTGAGAATCTCCCACATTTCAATGTATCGCAGTCCAAGAAGCACACCAGCGTCAGAAATTCTAAGCAACAGACGCACAGAAAAAGAATACACAGAAAAGCAACGCATTCGAAAACACACACCACCAGGAACAAATATGACTCATGCAAACGAATTCACCTGCCACGGACTATGCCGAGCGAAAGCGGACAACGTATCCCACAAAAGCATAGAGAGAAGGACTTCCCAGGAATCAACACATGGACATCGGAAAAAGGACGCGAGCGCACCCCAGAGCAAGAAGGTCGCACTCCGAAGGCGACCCACCATCAGAGCAATCAGCGTACCTACAAGGTCAGCACCAGTGATAAATAGCCGAGACATACCATGTAAACACAACGACAGATCAAGGGACAACCAGGGTGCAATCGAGTGCAACAACAACAGCAGAAGCGACGACAAGAGAGACAAACGTAACTCCAAAAGCCACCACAGCAAACGAATTAAACAATGGAACGGGGATAAATGGAGAACGCCAACAGAGAAACGGATGCCAATCACAGGCGACTCAGCGGTACGATTGAAGTCATACACATCCGACAGTGAAAAACCAGAGAATACTAAACGTAAGCACACAGGGCCACCGCCAACACTGAATGCCACACCCGGGGAAGACCTCCACTTCCACAACGTAGCCGAACTCAGGGGACCCAAGGCAGATGGCTTACCAGCGACACTAGTGGCAGATACGATAGCCACTCTGAAGGAAAGCCAAGCCAAGAGGAAACGCCTGCGCTTTCAACGACCACCGTACCGGGTCATAGTGCACCACGGGGAAGCAACGTTTCTCCTTCGTCCATAAAGTCGGGAGGACGTGTAAAGACGGAAAGTACCAGAAGTATTTTCCGCATACACCTCCTACAAAGAATACAACAAAAACTATATGCTACCACCAGAGACCGTGTTAACTCCAAAAACAAATAACGATGTCCACCATATTTTATTTAGAAATAACCACCAACAATATTCAAGCATGCAACCATCCCCGATATCATGCAGCTTAAAAAGGTAACCACCTCCCACGCTAAATGCAACAACAAAGACAGCGGATAAGTATAACAAAACATTTACGCACAGACGATCGGACCAATAAACGTACAGGTTGTGAGGAGCTCAGAAACCGAAAGGGTTAGACTGACGACGACGACGGTCTAATAGTACAAAGAACATCAAGAGGGACTAGTACGGCTATAAAGGAAAAAGAAACAGCAAGCAAACATTTCTACTGAATAGTGCAGCGACCAAAGGCGGAACACGGAGAGAGAAACAGACACAAAGCATTCAGCAGGCGGAGTACAAATAAATATGTATAACAACAACAACAACACTATAGCGACCGAAGGCGAAAACAAGAGCGCGCCTCACACACGCTAACCGATCGTAAACGCAAAGCTGTAAACAGGCAGAGTACGAAGAAACGTTTCTACAACAACAGCAAAGCGACAACTAACACCAGCGATCAGGCCACACTACTGCAAGCAACAACTATGATGGACAACTAGAGGAATTACAACAAGGTGGTTAACCAGCAGAAGTTGAAGGTGGCCTAAGGACAACTGGACCACAACAACAACGAGCACTGATCCCATGGCAAGCTTTCGCTATATAAGCGGAGTGAACCAGACAGTGAGTCTCTTTGATCCAGCATCGCTCCGTAAGTACACAACGCACCAAGCTCCTAGAGACGCACCATGCTTCGTAGTTAGTTACTTTGACTATTGACAATAAATCAACGCAGACAGAGCCAGGAGTTTATGATTTTGACCGACTCTCCCTGGGACACATACGCAACGCAGACAGAGCCAGGAGTTTATGGTTTTGACCGACTCTCCCTGGGACACATACGCAACGCAGACAGAGCCAGGAGTTTATGGTTTTGACCGACTCTCCCTGGGACACATACGCAACGCAGACAGAGCCAGGAGTGTATGGTTTTGACCGACTCTCCCTGGGACACTAGTACAAACCACGGACACTACCACGGGCACACAGAGTAGGGTATAACTAAAAATAATTATATATATATGTATAGGAAATAAGTATAAAATTTTGAAAATAAATAAAAACACTTATTAAAACTAACACTATTGGAATAAATTTCTGTAAGCGACCCTGGAACCCGTTGAGTTTTTACCCCAGCGAAAACGAGTCGTTACAATATATATATATATATATATATATATATATATATATATATATATATATATATATATATATATATATATATATATATATATAATATTTTATATATATATATTTTATATATATATATATATATATATATATATATATATATATATATATATATATATATATATATATATATATATATATATATATATACATATATATATATATATATATATATATATATATATATATATATATATATATATATATATATATATATATATATATATATATATATATATATACGAGGTGTGATCAAAAGATAACCGTTATTTTCATCTTTTCGTGAGTTACGTATGTTCGATGTTCGCATTTCTTTTTTTTATGTTGGTACACATGTCTATTATATATGTTGGCAATACCAACCATTTTGGATTGTCAGTTTGTTTTTGACACATAAAAAGGTTAGTCGTGTTTTGGTGGATCAAAGAAACATTATTCAGTTTTGTGTAAAAAATGAAACTAAATGCGCAAGGACATTTGAAATCTTGACTGTGGCCTTTGGCGAGTCTACTATGAGCAGAACACAAGTTCAATTGTGGTATAACCGGTTTAAGGAAGGCCGAGAAGATGTCAATGACGATGCTCGTCCTGGTCGCCCGAGCACGTCAACAACCGATGAAAACATTGACGCAGTGAAGAAAATGATTTTGGATAATCGTCGAATCACTATCAGAGAGGTTGCTGATGATGTTGGCATATCGTTCGGCTCATGCCAAGCAATTTTTACGGATGTTTTAGGCATGAAACGTGCGGCAGCGAAGATTGTTCCAAAATTGCTAAATTTTGAGCAAAAACAACGTCGCTGGACATCGCTCAGGAGCTGTTGAACATCGTCAACGACGATACAGATTTCCTCAAAAAGATCATAACTGGTGACGAATCGTGGGTGTATGGCTATGACATTGAAACCAAAGCCCAATCATCCCAATGGAAATGTCCAGATGAGCCAAGACCGAAAAAAGCACGTCAAGTTCGGTCGAACGTAAAGGTTTTGCTGACAGTTTTCTTTGATTGCAATGGCGTGGTGCATCATGAATTCTTGCCACAAGATCGTACGGTCAACAAGGAATACTACCTTGAAGTTATGCGCCGTTTGCGAGATGCAATTCGTCAGAAACGCCCAGAATTGTGGAAAAACCAATCATGGATTTTGCACCATGATAACGCACCAGCTCACACATCGATGCTTGTGCGTAATTTTTTGGCCAAAAACAAAACCGTTATCATGCCTCAACCACCGTATTCATCGGACCTGGCCCCCGCTGACTTTTTCCTCTTTCTAAAACTGAAGACACCGACGAAAGGAAAGCGTTGTGCTACGATTGAGGAGATAAAAGAAAAATTGAAACAGGAGCTTCAGGCGATACCAAAAAAAAAACGTTTCAGAAGTGTTTCGAGGATTGAAAAAAATGCTGGCATAAGTGTATTATATCTGAGGGGAATTACTTTAAAGGGGACAAGATAGTTGTTGATGAATAAATAAATACTTTATTTTTTGATCACACAATAACGGTTCTTTTTTGATCACACCTCGTATATATATATTTTTTCATGATAAATTTTGTTTGTGTTATTTAACCAATGAAATAGAAGTGGGGAATAATGTTTAGTAATTATAACAATGCCACTGCACTGAAAACTCATTTAAATCGCCTTATATACATGCTTCTTGGTACGAGAAAGAAAGAATAAAATGAAAAACAATTCTTTAACCTAAAAAATAATTTTGCTCAATCTATTTATTTTTTCAATAATCCGCTCGCGCACCAATTGCTATTGGCTATTTCGTTTTTTATAGCCTTATAACATATTTTGTATTTTATAACTTTATACTAATAAATATATACATATATTGTTAAACGATTCTCGACCTCCGGTTTTATTTATTTTTTATTCAACATGGATTTAATTTATTTATTGCATCTTTTCAATCGAAACCAACAATAATTTTACAAAGCTTACAACTAATAAAGAAATTGATGCTCCGCGCCAGTGCTTAGAGCAATTTTAGTTCAAGTAGTATGTAAATTATGTAGAAAAAATAAAAATATAAATATAAAGAAACTATTTTTAAAAAAATGGCATTTTAAGACGAGATGTATTCATCCTGCGAAGCAGATTCCTTGCTAGTTCGTTAGGATGAAACTGGAGTTTCGATTGGTATTTTGTTTTTAAACTGCTAGTTCTTCTTCAACGGGTGCTATATTAAGGGTGCAGTGAATATTTTCGTTTCTGACGAAACATGGAGCGCCGCTGATCGTTCTCAGAATTTTCGATTGAGCCCTTTGAATTATTTGCAAGTTTGATGCACTAGTAGTGCCCCATATCTGAATACCATAAGTCCAAATCGGTTTAATTACAGCCTTGTATATAAGTAGTTTATACCCCAATCGCAGTTTTGATTTTCGGTTGGTAAGCCAATACAAGGAACTTGCCTTGAGTTTCATTTGCATTTTTTTGGTTTCTATATGTTTTTTCCAGGTGAGCCGTCGGTCGAAATGCACTCCTAAGTATTTAACCGGGATTACAATGCCATTTAAAGAGACTGCCGGATAAGAACTGGGCTTAAGAGTAAATGTCACATGCGGCAATCTGCTAGCCAACTTTCTATTTTTTTAGGGTGTTCCTGGGAGGCTATCCGTGGATTTAGGTGATAGCTCAGGATAGCTGTGTCGTCCGCGAAAGTCGAGGTAACGAGGTTTTTATCTGTTGGCAGATCAGAAGTGTACAGAGTGTAAAGCACAGGTCCAAGCACACTACCTTGAGGTACTCCAGCCATAATTTCAAAGTCTGGCGTTACAAATTCTTTATATTTAACCCTAAATTAGCGATTTGTTAAATATGACTCCAGAATCTTATGCGAACTTTTTGGCAGAAGTTTTTTAATTTTATATATGAGTCCTTCGTGCCAGACTTTGTCAAAGGCTTGTGCGACGTCTAGAAATATTCCGGAACAATACATCCTTTGTTCAAATGCTCGCCTTATTTCAGAGGCAATACGGTGCACCTGCTCAATAGTTCCATGATGTTTGCGGAAACCAAATTAGTGGTGAGGAATGATTAAATTGAGCTTTGGTGCTAATTTTTCCAGCAATAAGCGCTCGTGCATTTTAGAGAGCGTTGGCAGGAAACTTATGGGCCGATAAGAAGATACCTGAATAGGGTATTTTTCGGGTTTTGGAATCATAATTATTTCCGATGTTTTCCATGTTGTAGGGAAATAGCCCAGACGGAGTATTGCGTTAAAAATGTGTGTGAGATGTATCAGAGCTGCTTGCGGCAATTCACTTACCATTTTATTGGTAATTAAGTCACAACCAGGTGCCTTTTTTGGGTTTAGACTCGTTGTACATAGGCGTATAACTTCCTTTGGTTTGAAATGAATTGGTACTGCTGACTTCGTAATTCAAAAGTTCTGTATGCTAGTATTGTTGCAGGTCGGCGGGTTAGGTTGAAATACTGACTTTAGATGTGCTGGAAATAGGAAACCTAGGAGGACAATAGACTGATGAAATTACTATTGGCTCACCCCAACACTGTAAAGAGATGGAAGTAGAATGGATGTTTTTTTTTGCATAGGATTCCAGAAAGTAATGCTTTAATCGAGACTTAGTTAGAATTCCAGTACCACCATAACCTTTTCCTTGTGGGTGGTTTGTTGAGTAAAAATTATAGCCTACTAGTTTGTAGTTATATTTTACAGTTAAATGTGTTTCTGAGATAAGCATGCTGTCTATGCTGTTGCTGTCTAGAAAATTTTTTAATTAAATTTTGTGTTGGTTAATACCGTTGGCATTCCAGTGACAAATTTTTAGAACATTCATTTTTGTGAAAGTAGAGTTTTCATAAGTAAGTTTTGGTTATATACAAGCTCTTGAATCATAGATTGCATCGAGGACATGAAGTTATTAGTAATACACTGAGACAAGTTAACGTTTCTAAATTTTGAGGTTGCATAGGGTGACTCGGTTTATCAGAAACGCCAGTTTTCAGTACATTCGCATAGCTAGTGGATGAAGAGATGTTTTCGGTGGTGCTTCCAATATGGTTTGTGTTGGTAGGTATAGCACTATATTTTTGGGTGCGAACTGTCTTAGCAGTTTGGTTCATACTGATTTTTAGTTGTGTATATATCGGGCAGCCTCTGTAGTTAGCAGTATGATTCCCCCCACAACTGCTGCCTTTTTTTGTATCCTCAGTTTTGTTTAGCTTGCATTCCTTTGATGGATGGAAGTCACCACACGCAACGCATACAGTACGTAGAGTGCAGTACGATTTCGAATGCCCATACTCTTGGCAGTTTGTGCATTGTATTGGGCCTTTTCGTTTCTGAGGCTCCTCGAATATTATTCTACGATGCATTAAATATTTTAAGTTGTAATGGGGTGGGTTTCGTTTTGTTTTAATTTAATATTCCCTGGTTCTAGTTCTATTCTGAAGAGTGGTTGCGGAATTTTTTCCCTATTCCTTATATTAAAAACAGATTTTACTGTGAATCCAGTCTCTTGTAGTGCCACCTTTATCTCTATAGGGTCTACTTTAGGTTCTATACCTTTAATAACAACTGTCAACCCTTTGCTACTCTTAATCTGATACGTGTAGTAATTTTGTTTTTCCATTTTCAAGGAAAGAAACTACTGCGAGATAGTTTTTTCCCAAATAAATTTGAATTTTTGTTTCTTGTATTTTACCCTTCAACAGCGGGACCACATGAAAATTATCTTTACCAATCAAGCTGGCAACACTGTATTAATAAGTTGGAACTGGTAAATTGGTGGTGGTTTGAATGCAATACTCTTAGTTGGTTCAGACTCTGCACTATCGCTTAATAGAGCAAAACGGTTGTTGTTTAGGGTATCTATATTAGTTTTAACAAGTTTATTCTTTTCTCTCTTGGCAAGCGGGCTGCGTTTATGTTTTATTGTTATGTATCGATCAATACCTGTTTGTGTGCTTATGTTTGGTTTTGCACACTGTATTTCTATAGTTTTATTTGCAACATTGGTAAGTTGTTGTTGCTTATATACGAGGTGTGATAAAAAAATAACCGTTATTGTGTGATCAAAAAATAAAGTATTTATTTATTCATCTTGTCCCCTCCAAAGTAATTCCCCTCAGATATAATACACATGCCAGCGTTTTTTCCAATCCTCGAAACACTTCTGAAACGCTTTTTTTGGTATCGCCAACAGCTCCTGTTTCGATTTTTCTTTTATCTCCTCAATCGTAGCAAAGCGCTTTCCTTTCATCGGTGTCTTCAGTTTTGGAAAGAGGAAAAAGTCAGCGGGGGCCAAGTCCGGTGATTACGGTGGTTGAGGCATGATAACGGTTTTGTTTTTGGCCAAAAACAGCTCCTGAGCGATGTCCATGCGACGTTGTTTTTGCTCAAAAATGAGCAATTTTGGAACAATCTTCGCTGCCGCACGTTTCATGCCTAAAACATCCGTAAAAATTGCTTGGCATGAGCCGAACGATATGCCAACATCATCAGCAACCTCTCTGATAGTGATTCGACGATTATCCAAAATCATTTTCTTCACTGCGTCAATGTTTTCATCGGTTGCTGACGTGCTCGGGCGACCAGGACGAGCATCGTCATTGACATCTTCTCGGCCTTCCTTAAACCGGTTATACCACAATTGAAATTGTGTTCTGCTCATAGTAGACTCGCCAAAGGCCACAGTCAACATTTCAAATGTCCTTGCGCAGTTAATTTCATTGTTTACACATCACCGAATACAGTTTCTTTGATCAATTTTTTCGAATAGTACAAAATCGAAGAGCACACCAAAACACGACTAACCTTTTTATCTGTCAAAAACAAACTGACAATCCAAAATGGTTGGTATTGCCAACATATATAACAGGCATGTGTACCAATATTGGGAACTTTTTAATTAAATAAGAATAAAAATAATTTTTATTTTTGGACCCTGAACTTATTACAAAAACAAATTAATTAAATTTTAACCGGAGGTCGAGAATCGTTTAACAATATTTAAAGAACAGAGAGTACGCCGAAAATACACTCACAATATGAAGCTGTATTAAACACACCTATAACAACAACATAAAAAATGTATTCAAAGACATAAATTAATAAGCTAGCAAACGCAAAAATTAGGTCTTCAATCCGTTTCTTAATACGATGCAGGAGAGCAAGATTAGCACCAAATTTCATCAACAATATGACTAAAAATGTAAAAACCACACTAAATAACAATAACAGAGTTTCATCAAAAATCACATCTGTGTTGGAGCAGCACATCCAAGGTTTTCACACCCGAATACTTAGTTTGGCAATAAAACATAAGCACAAACTACTAAAAACTAACAAAAAAGAATTAGCAATAATAACAACAAAACTAAGACAACAGATGACTGACGAGGATGCCCCTATTGCTTTTTGAGAGTGAGAGAACATTACAAAACAGACTGCTCAACGAGATAAACAACAGATATAACAACAAAGGTATCAGATTACGAACTAACGAGAAAGTATGAAGGCATTACCCAAAAAGAAAATTTGTTTGTGAACACAACTAATACAAGAATATCTAATGACATAGATTGGTGAATCTCTTTAGGCCCAAAATTTGCTCTTCCAACTACCAACAATAGTTTCCCACTATTCAACAGTATAGCAGATGGAGAAAATTGCATACAAAATGTTAGCAATAAAGAGGATCAAGAAATGCAGAGAACTAATTTGATAACGCTGATACACACTCACAAGCAAAGAACAAGACTAGACAGAAGATCGAGATTGGTTAATCATACCGTAAAAGGAGCTAAAATATTTTTAAAAAATAACCCAGATATACTAATACTTAAGGCCGATAAAGGGAATAAGACGGTGGCTATGAGTTGAGAGGGCTATGACCAAAAAAAACAAATAATGTTAAATGACACTACAAAATTCCAAGTACTGAAACGAGATCCAACTTCAACATTACAGCAAAAAAACAATGACTTAGTAGATAATCTAAATAAAAATGGGATAATTACAACTTACGAAAAATAAAAGTTAACTACTAAAATAGCGATAGCACTACGAATATATGGGTTACCAAAAATACATAAAGAGAACACACCATTAAGACCTATTTGTTCATCTATTAACTCACCATCATATGGACTATGCAAATATATAGTAAATATATTAAAAAACTTGACGGAAGAATCTGAATACAACATAAAAAACGCAGTACAATTTAAAAACCAAGATGAAGAATACACATATATACGATGACGAAATTATGGTTTCATTTGACGTTGTGTCTCTATTTCCCAGCTTCCCAATTGACTACGCAATTGGAATTATAAGTAATAAATGGGACATCATACAGAAACATACACACATGACAAAGGAGCTATTTATGGAAATATTGAAATTTTCCATAAAAGAAAATAGATACTTTAAATACTCGTATAAGGACAAAATTTATACACAACGTACTGGTATGCCAATGGGTTCGGACATTGTAATGGAAGAAATATTGGAGAAATTAATGAAAAGTGGAAATAACCCTAGATCCTTCACCAAGTATGTAGATGACATTTTCGTAATTGTAAACAAAAATGAAATACTAAACACATTAAATAAGCTAAACAATTGTCACACAACAATAAAATTTGCAATAGAAGAAGAAGAAAATGGACAAGTGCCATACTTGGACACGCTCCTGGTTAGAAGACATAATACGATAAAAGTAAATTGGTATCAAAAACCAAATGCGTCGGGTAGAATAATTAATTTTTACTCAAAACACCCAAAAGGAGTAATTTTCAACACGGCGACCAATCTAATACGTAGAATACTAACTATTAGCGACAAAGTGTATCACAAGGAAAATATTACAAAAATAAAGACGATTTTAAAGAATAACGATTTCCCGAATAGACTACATAACAGTTTTATTAAAAACCATAAAGTGAAAAAGGACAATACCAAAATAGAGAGGACAACAAAAATATACAAGTCAATGACATACATAAGGGAATTTTCAGAACGATTCAAAGCATCGAATATGTACAATAAATAAAAGTTCCAAATAGCACATAAAACGAATAACACATTGCAACAACTATATACCAACACAAAAAGTACGATCGACAAATTAGATAAGGAGCACGTGATATACAAAATTAATTGTTGTGGAGGCGGGTCCAATTTATGCGACAAAGTATATATTGGTACGACCAAAAACAAATTAAGGACGAGAATATCAGCGCACAAATCGGATAGGAAAAACAGAATCACAGCTCTAGAACCAAAAAACGGCATTTGCAGATCACTGTACTCGTAGTGGATTTCACCCGAACTTCGGGTGATGTCCACTACGAATACAACAAGAACAACACTACAACAAACGATACCTACTGGAAATGCTACATATCAGCAACATACCAACAAAACAAAGACTTAGGCCCGGATTCACAGTCATTGGTTAACCAATGACAATGGTGTAACTAATAATATTTTATGTTATGTGTTTAGTTAACCATTAGTTAAACCCCCAAATGCAGTTGGTTAACTAATAGTTAAACAACAGCTGATGCTTAAAGAATTGAATCCATATTTGTGTTTGTGGTATATATAAAAATGTCTCGCGAAAAAAATTATTAGAAATCGACCTCAATTTTTCCAAGAATATGATGCCAAAGATTTTCGTGACAGGTTTCGTTTGTGTAAGGAAGTGGCGTGGCAAATTTTGCAATGTATACGACCTCATATTGAAGGCAAAACTAATTGGTAGATTTTTCAAGCAACTACTCGTAGGAATATCGCACTGTTGCCGGAGCAAATGCTTTTAATAACACTGCGGTATTTCGCTACGGGCTGCATGCAAAGAATGAATGCTAAAATTCGAAGCACGAACGGTTTCCATTTTCAAACTCAAATTATTGAAATAAATGTAAACAGAAAACATATGCTTTTGAACAGTGCTACCAAAAACAATCCACAAATTGAAGAGTGTTACCATATTTTTTCTTCATTCATTGCTTTAGTTAACTAAAGCACTGTGAATATGAAACATTAGTTAAACTTTAGTCATCATTTTATTGTTAACCAATGACTGTGAATCCGGGCCTTAATTATAAAACGAACACGGATAGCTGTGCACACATATATAGAAAACTTGTACGAGACAAGTAAACATTCAAAATAACAACAAACACAAACAGCTGACCTTAGAAAAATCAAGACCACAGTTTAACGTTAGGCAGGTTAGCAGATCAGAAAATTGTAAGTGTCATGATATTTATTGATTTGAAACATTTTTATATAATTGTCATTAATTGTAGACCCTGAGGATGGTTTCCGGAGGAAACCGAACTATTGGAAACTTTTTAATTAAATAAGAATAAAAATAATTTTTATTTTTGAACCTTGAACTCGTTACAAAAACAAATTAAATAAATATATATTTTATAATTTCAGGCTTAATGATGCTGAAAACAAACGTATATGCAACATAACTGTATCACCATTATTGTCCTATGATGAAGGCGCATCAGTCCTTCCAAAAATATGTTTAATGCAGTGTGACGACATTCATTCACCAATTGTTGTGTTCAATATAAATTACATATTAAAAAATGCTCGCTGTTCTACCCAAGCTGGTGTGTCGTTTCGAAAAATTGATAGAGAAAAGCAGGTTTTTAATATTTTGACATTAACGATTCCTAACAACTGACCAAAACAAAATTATTTGGTTTTTGGCTATAATAACTAATACATCAACGCTGACAATTTTAAAATCAGCGGATAACATGAGCTTTTATTATCAATAACAAATCAATATCAACTACAGAAAGTTTTCAGAACAAAATAGAAATAATAAGAAAGGTTTTCTTCCAATTACAAAAGATTTTTGAACACTAAGCATGTTGCCAATTATAAAGTTAATTTGTAGGCTCGAAATTTAAAATGGAAGTTTTTAATATATGTGCGAGAATTAAGCGAGGAGAGAGTATTTGTGTAGCAAACTTTTTTTGTCAATGTTTCACATACCCGGATGGCTTGAAAAAAATCCTATTTCCAAACAATCTTTTACGTTTACTATTGATTTCACTTTCGTGTCTGTCATGCTGCAATGCTTTGTTGGATGTAGAACCGACATTTATTGGCCTATTAGACATGCCGAATACGAACGGGGAAAAGATCGATTTCAATAACACATATAAACGAGTTCTATCAAAGGAAACGGCTGGTAAATTAGTAAATGCAGTTCCTTTGGCGTCTGTATCTGGCACAAGTAAAAATTCAGAAGGTGGATATGTAGACCTGTTACATAATCTAGAACGTAGCGTTGCAGCAGATTCAATTAAAGTTACCCAGAGTTCAACTTCAACTACAAAAAGAAGCATACCGGATATGAAATACGCCCCAAGGATAACAACAGTAGCAACTCCTTTACTAACTACTTTGCGGTAAAAAAAATGTATGCAAACTGAACTACAATTATTTTTATATATCTTTCATGTAGATACTTGGATAAGCCGTCACACCAGAAGCAATTAAATTTTCATCATCGTAATTATGAATTGGATTTAGAACGAGATCATGCTTTGCCGACATCTGCACCAAACGCGGATATTCTCAAAAGTAATAGCAATCCCACGTATCCAAATCCAAATAGACATCATAATCATGATCGTGAAAGACATCGGCATGCATTTAATTCAACACCTCTACCCTCACGTTAGTAAAATAAAACATTGGAATATATCTTTTAATAATGTTTATATTTGTAGAACCAAACTTAATGAAGAAAAATACTGCTCAATCTCCTACCATTCCTATGCATCCGGGCGATATTACTTTATATTCACCCTCATCTCGTTCTTTCTTTACACCACCATTACCACCAGAGTACCAAAATCCTTTTGCTGACAAGCCTACATTGCGAGGCTCTAACAACGAGGCTCTAGTTTCAAATACTGGAACCTTGGTTAATCGACGTCCTATACCTCCTCCCAGTTTAATGCCTGGACACGAACGAATACCTTATCGGCCGCCTGATTTAGTGACAGCTGGTGATGTTGGTGCATCTAAACCCTCCGATTTGAGTTCCTTAGAAGTCCCCGAAAATTCCCCTTCTAGGAGCAGCGAAGATACTGAACCAAATAAGGGGCTCAACACACCATCGAATGGCAACAGCGACAAATCACCAATAAATGATATACGTTATTACGACACAATTATCAAACTCAGTCAACAGGATTTGGTGAACCAAAGCTACGGTAACAGTCCATTAGAAAATGATCGTAGTAATCACCAAGAAGTTTTACCCAGCATTAGACGTATACTCGGTGGATCTAATGGAAAGAAGGGTGAAATTCCTGAAGTATTATTAAAACAAGTGACTTCAAGACCAATTGTTAATTATCATCAGCCTCCATCATCTCCTGTAGTAATTGTAGATACAACTAAAAAACAGAGTGAACGTGAAGATAATGGAATATATAGTTCAAATATAAATAAAAGAAAGAACATAAGTATTTCCGAAGAATATGATTTTGTGTCGCCTCGTGAAATAACTGATACTGTAGCTATTAAATTAAAATCAAAAATGTCTACAAAATCAACTGAAAATTCAAATGCTCATACCGGACATTATTTTGATGGCGCCAATTCTACTCCCTCAGTGGATTTAGCTTCGAAAGACTCTGTACATGCAGGTGCTACGACTTCATCTACCAAGAGCTCAACTGAAAGCAATACACCTTCGTTTTCGTCTTCTTCACCAAGCAGCAGCAGTTCATCATCCACAGCTACAGCGACGTCAAGCACATGGACTATAGCTTGGAATTTACACGTTTATCTTTCTGCTATTTTATTTACTATATTAACAGTTTATTCATTCTATAAAATGCTCATTTATAATAAGCTCACACATCTTTTTTCTCAATCGTATTTCATTTGTATACATCTTATACTTATAATAATTTGTACGTTTCGAATTTTTTATTTATGTTACGATGCTTATAATATTCACTCCAGTTTTCACATATTCGTTTCAGAACTATTACTAAATTTGCCTGCAACATTCTTAACGGTATCATTTTCCGTTTTAATTCTTTACCTATTTAGAAAATCGCTCAATCATAAGAACAATCGTTATTCTGCTTTAATACGGCCCCTTACAGTGGTTGTGGGTTGTGGCGTACACGTGGTGCTCTGCATTACACTTCATTATGTAGAATCGTACACCATGCAAAACCATCAATATCATTTGTACCACCACCAACAACAGTTATATCGTCGCCAGCAGCAATATCAAGCATATCAACAAAATCCATTAAATCATTTGGTAGATCCTATGACAAGCAATGAAGTTTTACATTACACAAGTGCACCTACACAGCCTCCCCGAGTGCTATCCCTTATCTGTCAAATAATATATATTTTTATATGCCTTAGCTTGGGTTTACTTTACTTATATCTATATCGCATATTGAAACGTATTTTGCATAGCAAGTCCCAAAATTATATTCATGGTTATCAGAATCTTTCATATGGTATACATATAACGATTGCTACAGCTCTGCTTTTCATATTATTAGCTGCTGTGCAAATTTTTGGAGCTATAAGCATATCGTCAACGCGAGCTCTTATAGCACAAACTACCGTGGAGATAGATTGGTTACAATGGGGTTATCAGTTTTCTTTGCGACTTATTGAAATCGCTATAATTACATTAATGACATGGGTAGCTGGTTTAAAAACAAATGGGTCAGGTGGTACCGTTGGTATTGTTAATAGCGACTCTCATCTTGGTGCTGGAACTTCAGGAGGTAGCGGTGTATTTAGTTCCAGTATTGTTGGTGGAAATCGCGAAAAGCATAGCTATCACCACAATCACTCAAATGTCTCTGGTTTTTTCTTACCATGCACATCTAGTTCTAGCCAGGAGCAATTCGAAACCGATTATCCTGCTGTTTGTAATGCTAATACAAACTTGCACACGTATACAATGCGCACCGGTAAGCTTATTTATGATGACAGTTTTGCTCTCAACACACTTACTGGACAGCCTTCGCAAGTGGGAACTCGTATCGATGAATTACAACATCAACCTACGTATCAACGTCCGTATGAGACTGGTTCCTTACATAATTCAGCCAATCATAATGTTGTAGATTATACTACACAGGATAATTTATCAAATAACGTCGGACACGTTTATAGTCATGATCAACATCAGTATGCTGAGTATTTAACTGATGCTAATACGGATCACTACGAGAATCCTAATTTCGATTTGCGTAGCTCCAGTGTATCAAATAGTAGCATACAAAGATTTGCAAAAGCATTGTCATCGTCGGCTACAACCGCAAATAATGGGGGTTCTAGATCTTCTGCGGTATCGAAGCAACAAATCGTATTTTTGCAGAATGAAAACTGTTACTCGGAACCATTACAGCAAAACTTTAATTCTTCCAATTATGATTTCAGTATTTTTGAGCGTCCCAAATTTAGTGGAAACGAAAATAGTAATAAGCAATCCGAGCTTTTATTTGATCAAAATGCACGGCACAAACGTATAGGTGATAAGCGAGAAAAACAAATGAATGCTACACTAGATTGTTCGACATATGAAAGCCCTGAACGACGGAGCTCAAATTCAACGCACTCGTGTACATCAAGTAGTGGTGGACACTATCCCAGTTTTAATTCTTTTGAGTGTCGGCCGAGTAATAGCGTACGAAAAAGCGGTACTTTAAGCAATATTGCTGGAGGAATTATATTGCATGGTCGTAATATATCCCCATCATCAGCGAATGTATCCAAAGCAATGCAGCGAGCATCTGGTATCCAAACAATCACTTCAACGGAACGTCAGCAATTCCATACACATTTGAGTGGTATGCAGCATGATGTTAGTAGTGGACGCGGATATAATCAAAATATATTCGAAGGTTCTTCAAACAATTCCGGCAGTCATGTTGTAAAACACCCAAAACAAGAGGAGCAACTACAACAAAATTCAGAAAATCATCTGTTGTTATTAGCTAGTAATGTAGAGCACACAGCTTTAATGAATAATGAAGATGATTCTTGTAGTACAAAGAACAGGGCTAAACTCGATGTTACTCTAACTAATAAAAGTGTTTGTCCGAACTTTATTAATTCTGAACATTTGGGAGATAACGTAGAAGCTCAGTGTAATTCACTTTCTCTTTTGACAAGTCATCATCATACAAATTCTGGGTTAGATTCTGCAATTTCATCTAGTTCGGGTATGTCTTCATCAACATCCGACAGTGCTTCAAGCGGCAGTATGTTAGTAGCAGAACAAGGTTTCGTCCGTTTCCGAGCCTTGGATGATATCAATAATGCACAAGGTGTTGGAATCCACAATGCATCCATTCGAAATAAAATTGGAAGTAAAGTGAATAGCGGTACTGCTTCTAGTATAGTACGACCCTCTATTGGTAAAACCATGGTGGAGAGTGCTACATAAGATTCTGAATACTTTTTAACCCAGATAGGATATTAAATGAACAGGCATTATACTTGTGATAAATATATGTATATTTTAGTTGATGACGAAAAAGCATAGAAATTTTTAATTTTCATCATACTATATACAGTCACTCACATTGAAAGTCGGGCAAACTCAAAACGAAATTTCTACTTAAAATAATTTTGTTTTGAAAAAAGATATTCCACTGAAACTTTTTGTATATTGTCATAAAAAGTCGTATTGATAAAAAAACAACAAAAATAGATATTCAAAATTAAGTAAATATAAGCAAATGGAACAAAATCTGAGATAAGACAACTTTTTCGTCTCACATTGAAAGCCGGGCAAGACATAAAAAATATAAATATTGAAAAACTTACCAAAAAAAATATAAATTTTAGTATTTTGTTGCACCGCCTTTTTGGTTTTCGACAGATTGCAGTCTTCTAGGCATTGATTCAACAAGATTTTTGCACACATTGGGACTAATCTTGTTCCACTCTTCTTGCAATGCATTCTTCAACTGTTCTTTCGATGTACACATCCTCTCCTGCATCCTGCGTCCTAATTCGTCCCATAAATGCTCAATCACATTGAGGTCGGGACTTTGTGCGGGCGTTTTCATAACTTTTGGGCAGCTATATAACAACCAACTTCTAACATCAAGAGCTGAATGTTTTGGATCATTGTCCTGGTAGAATTTAAAGTTATTTTCCATACCCAATTTTTGCACACTTTCAAATTCTTCAAAATTGCCAAGTATACTAGTTTATTCATAATCCCATCTACAAAATGTAACTTTCCAACTAACTACTGAAGCCATACACCCCCAAACCATCACTGACCCACCACTTTCATAGATTTTTCGCTTCAAGCTCTTGATTTGGCCTACGCCACACTTTACCTCTTCCATCACATCCGAATAAATTAAATTTACTCTCGTCAGTAAATAATACCTAAAAAATATATTCTAGAATCATAAAAGTGTTGTTATTGTAAATATTCACCGTACTCCAATATGAGAAATTTTTATCTATTAATTCTCGTGCGGGCTTTTTTCTTGCTACTCGACCATGAAAGTCATGTTTTCGTAATAATCTTCTTATAGTTTATGGGTTAATCTCAGTACCAGATGATTCTTTGACCATTGCAGCTAGTTTGGGGGCAAAAGTAAAAGGTCTTTGCTTTATTTATCTTAAAATAAAGTTCTCATCCCTGGTGGATAATTTCTTTGGTTTGGCAGTACGTTGTTTATTTAAAATGAATCCATTTTGTTTGTATCTGGTAATCACATCGTGAACTGTTGACTTGCTTTTATTAACCAAATTTGCTATTTCGCGCTCAGTTTTTCCTTGTAAATAGTGATGTATGACTAAATTTCGTTCTTCCAAGGTGGACTGTTTTATATTTCGTGACATTTTAAAAAATACTCAATTAAACTTCACTGACTGGTGCACAATATTGAAATGACAAATGTTCTTGCAAATGAGTAAACTTCAAATACATATAACGGAATATTTACCGCTATATTTTCTAAAAACACAGTCTGCCACTAGAATGTGACGCGAAAAAGTGGCCATATTTAAGGTTTTACTTCATGCGCTTATTTTTTCGTAACTATGAATATGTATTTTTCTTGGTTTTAATAATTTGTGACAAAATAAAAAAAAGTTTCAGTTGAGAGAACAACAGAGAAATATTATAAATATAAATTTTGTTTAGTGTGTGCCCGACTGACTGTATATAAACTTTAAAATGAAATTTTCGTCTTTATTAATTTTTTTTTTTTTTCATATACATGTTTGCATGTGTAGATTTAGTTTTTACTACCGACAAATTTTCCTGCCATACATTTTTTCAAGTGTAAATTTGAAAAGTATAGCTGTTTTTTATGTGTGTAGGACATTTTAATGATTGAAAGTGAAATTTTTACTTTTCTCAACTTGATTTGAATTTATATAAAATGCAACAATAGAATATTTTAAGAATTGAACTGATTAGTTAAGGCTTTTTATTGTTTTAATTAATTTATGACTATTAATTTCAATCTTATCAATTATATGAAAATATTAAAAAATTGGCATGTAAAAGGTAATTAAAGTGTAATACGAAATACAGATTGTAAGCAAGTAAAAATAGTGTAAAGAAAATAAATTATTTGCAAATGTATTTTTAAATAATGTACTCTATTTTCCACCTAATGTAGATCTGGCTACTGTACGAGAATAATACTGAAAGTTGTTATTCAAAGAAATCATTCGCTAATAATATTCCAAGAATTGAACATTTCGTTTATTTGAAAATGATTTTTGGCGAATTCAAAAAGACATTGATATGGATAAATCATTATTTTTGTAAATGCTCTTACAATAAAATTTTTTTACAAATGTTTTATGTCCAGCAAAATATATTGTACGTAAATATATAAATTGTATTTTATTTATTTACTTTGTTTTATTCTGACATTTAATTCCTAAATTAGAGGAAAGACATACTATTCTCGTAAATTATATATAAACCTTTGAGAGTGTCAAATAATATGTCACTGGAAGTATTACTAACTGCATATAACTTATAGTATTTTTTTTTTTTATTCAAAAAAGAAGGCAGCAGTACGATAGACAATGAACATTTATTTTGTAAATTTGCCGATCATAAAATAGTTTATATACACATGATGTCTTCATGTAATTTATTTTCTTAATTGCATTCATAATATGTCACTGGAAGTATTACTAATTGCATATAACTTATACTAATAGTATTTTTTTTTTTTATTAAAAAAATAAGGCAGCAGTACGATAAACAATGAAAATTTATTTTGTAAATTTGCCGATCATAAAATATTTTATATACACATGTCATGTAATTTATTTTCTTAATTGCAACATGTAGATTTAATATATTAGTTAGTATTAACTTTATTAACTTGTTTAATGTCATATATAAATATTTAGTAAAGTGGATATTGCTTTAATAAAGTTAGTATAATTTTTATTAACGTACATATATTTAAAATATTTTGGTAACAAAAATTGTTTGGTTTTTTAGAAATTAGTATAAGCAAAATCAAATTATAAATACACAATAAAGGTTATAAATATGTATTATTATCAATTTTGAATTAAAGATAAAAAATGCAATCAATTTGGGTCATATATGTACGAAAAAACATGTGGGGTTTTTTGGCGTGATAAACTTTAAATTCAGTAAATAACACAAATTAAATTTTGTAGTGCTTTCTTTTTAAGAAAATAAAGCTCGTCTTGAAATTCGCATTTGTGTGGTTTATACCAAAAAATCCATTTTTATAATTATAATTAGCGTCCTTGGTAATATTTTGGAAAATATCATATAGTGTGATATAGTACAATGGTCCCTGTGAATCGGTGCTCTGGTTAATTCCAACCCACCACATTTCATGATAAGAAGTTAAGGTGTCAAAATGTGATATACAATATGTTTATGTACCCTAATTTATATCAATTATAGATTCCACTAATTCACAAGAATTAAAACAATTTTAGCAGTGTTCGGACGCGTATAATTTTGTTCCGTATTCTAGCCGTTTTTAAATAAATGCAGTGATATATACGAGGTGTGATCAAAAAATAACCGTTATTGTGTGATCAAAAAATAAAGTATTTATTTATTCATCAACAACTATCTTGTCCACTTTAAAGTAATTCCCCTCAGATATAATACACTTATGCCAGCATTTTTTTCAATCCTCGAAACACTGCTGAAACGCTTTTTTTGGTATCGCCTACAGCTCCTGTTTCGATTTTTCTTTTATCTCCTCAATCGTAGCAAAGCGCTTTCCTTTCATCGGTGTCTTCAGTTTTGGAAAGAGCAAAAAGTCAGCGGGGGCCAAGTCCGGTGAATACGGTGGTTGAGGCATGATAACGGTTTTGTTTTTGGCCAAAAACAGCTCCTGAGCGATGTCCATACGACGTTGTTTTTGCTCAAAATTTAGCAATTTTGGAACAATCTTCGCTGCCGCACGTTTCATGCCTAAAACATCCGTAAAAATTGCTTGGCATGAGCCGAACGATATGCCAACATCATCAGCAACCTCACTGATAGTGATTCGACGATTATCCAAAATCATGCTCAATCTCCTACCATTCCGGGCGATATTACTTTATATTCACCCTCATCTCGTTCTTTCTTTACACCACCATTACCACCAGAGTACCAAAATCCTTTTGCTGACAAGCCTACATTGCGAGGCTCTAACAACGAGGCTCTAGTTTCAAATACTGGAACCTTGGTTAATCGACGTCCTATACCTCCTCCCAGTTTAATGCCTGGACACGAACGAATACCTTATCGGCCGCCTGATTTAGTGACAGCTGGTGATGTTGGTGCATCTAAACCCTCCGATTTGAGTTCCTTAGAAGTCCCAGAAAATTCCCCTTCTAGGAGCAGCGAAGATACTGAACCAAATAATGGGCTCAACACACCATCGAATGGCAACAGCGACAAATCACCAATAAATGATATACGTTATTACGACACAATTATCAAACTCAGTCAACAGGATTTGGTGAACCAAAGCAACGGCAACAGTCCATTAGAAAATGATCGTAGTAATCACCAAGAAGTTTTACCCAGCATTAGACGTATACTCGGTGGATCTAATGGAAATAAGGGTGAAATTCCTGAAGTATTATTAAAACAAGTGACTTCAAGACCAATTGTTAATTATCATCAACCTCCATCATCTCCTGTAGTAATTGTAGATACAACTAAAAAACAGAGTGAACGTGAAGATAATGGAATATATAGTTCAAATATAAATAAAAGAAAGAACATAAGTATTTCCGAAGAATATGATTTTGTGTCGCCTCGTGAAATAACTGGTACTGTAGCTATTAAATTAAAATCAAAAATGTCTACAAAATCTGTACATGCAGGTGCTACGACTTCATCTACCAAGAGCTCAACTGAAAGCAATACACCTTCGTTTTCGTCTTCTTCACCAAGCAGCAGCAGTTCATCATCCACAGCTACAGCGACGTCAAGCACATGGACTATAGCTTGGAATTTACACGTTTATCTTTCTGCTATTTTATTTACTATATTAACAGTTTATTCATTCTATAAAATGCTCACACATCTTTTTTCTCAATCGTATTTCATTTGTATACATCTTATACTTATAATAATTTGTACGTTTCGAATTTTTTATTTATGTTACGATGCTTATAATATTCACTCCAGTTTTCACATATTCGTTTCAGAACTATTAATAAATTTGCCTGCAACATTCTTAACGGTATCATTTTCCGTTTTAATTCTTTACCTATTTAGAAAATCGCTCAATCATAAGAACAATCGTTATTCTGCTTTAATACGGCCCCTTACAGTGGTTGTGGGTTGTGGCGTACACGTGGTGCTCTGCATTACACTTCATTATGTAGAATCGTACACCATGCAAAACCATCAATATCATTTGTACCACCACCAACAACAGTTATATCGTCGCCAGCAGCAATATCAAGCATATCAACAAAATCCATTAAATACTTTGGTAGATCCTATGACAAGCAATGCAGTTTCACATTACACAAGTGCACCTACACAACCTCCCCGAGTGCTATCCCTTATCTGTCAAATAATATATATTTTTATATGCCTTAGCTTGGGTTTACTTTACTTATATCTATATCGCATATTGAAACGTATTTTGCATAGCAAGTCACAAAATTATATTCATGGTTATCAGAATCTTTCATATGGTATACATATAACGATTGCTACAGCTCTGCTTTTCATATTATTAGCTGCTGTGCAAATTTTTGGAGCTATAAGCATATCGTCAACGCGAACTCTTATAGCACAAACTACCGTGGAGATAGATTGGTTACAATGGGGTTATCAGTTTTCTTTGCGACTTATTGAAATCGCTATAATTACATTAATGACATGGGTAGCTGGTTTAAAAACAAATGGGTCAGGTGGTACCGTTGGTATTGTTAATAGCGACTCTCATCTTGGTGCTGGAACTTCAGGAGGTAGCGGTGTATTTAGTTCCAGTATTGTTGGTGGAAATCGCGAAAAGCATAGCTATCACCACAATCACTCAAATGTCTCTGGTTTTTTCTTACCATGCACATCTAGTTCTAGCCAGGAGCAATTCGAAACCGATTATCCTGCTGTTTGTAATGCTAATACAAACTTGCACACGTATACAATGCGCACCGGTAAGCTTATTTATGATGACAGTTTTGCTCTCAACACACTTACTGGACAGCCTTCGCAAGTGGGAACTCGTATCGATGAATTACAACATCAACCTACGTATCAACGTCCGTATGAGACTGGTTCCTTACATAATTCAGCCAATCATAATGTTGTAGATTATACTACACAGGATAATTTATCAAATAACGTCGGACACGTTTATAGTCATGATCAACATCAGTATGCTGAGTATTTAACTGATGCTAATACGGATCACTACGAGAATCCTAATTTCGATTTGCGTAGCTCCAGTGTATCAAATAGTAGCATACAAAGATTTGCAAAAGCATTGTCATCGTCGGCTACAACCGCAAATAATGGGGGTTCTAGATCTTCTGCGGTATCGAAGCAACAAATCGTATTTTTGCAGAATGAAAACTGTTACTCGGAACCATTACAGCAAAACTTTAATTCTTCCAATTATGATTTCAGTATTTTTGAGCGTCCCAAATTTAGTGGAAACGAAAATAGTAATAAGCAATCCGAGCTTTTATTTGATCAAAATGCACGGCACAAACGTATAGGTGATAAGCGAGAAAAACAAATGAATGCTACACTAGATTGTTCGACATATGAAAGCCCTGAACGACGGAGCTCAAATTCAACGCACTCGTGTACATCAAGTAGTGGTGGACACTATCCCAGTTTTAATTCTTTTGAGTGTCGGCCGAGTAATAGCGTACGAAAAAGCGGTACTTTAAGCAATATTGCTGGAGGAATTATATTGCATGGTCGTAATATATCCCCATCATCAGCGAATGTATCCAAAGCAATGCAGCGAGCATCTGGTATCCAAACAATCACTTCAACGGAACGTCAGCAATTCCATACACATTTGAGTGGTATGCAGCATGATGTTAGTAGTGGACGCGGATATAATCAAAATATATTCGAAGGTTCTTCAAACAATTCCGGCAGTCATGTTGTAAAACACCCAAAACAAGAGGAGCAACTACAACAAAATTCAGAAAATCATCTGTTGTTATTAGCTAGTAATGTAGAGCACACAGCTTTAATGAATAATGAAGATGATTCTTGTAGTACAAAGAACAGGGCTAAACTCGATGTTACTCTAACTAATAAAAGTGTTTGTCCGAACTTTATTAATTCTGAACATTTGGGAGATAACGTAGAAGCTCAGTGTAATTCACTTTCTCTTTTGACAAGTCATCATCATACAAATTCTGGGTTAGATTCTGCAATTTCATCTAGTTCGGGTATGTCTTCATCAACATCCGACAGTGCTTCAAGCGGCAGTATGTTAGTAGCAGAACAAGGTTTCGTCCGTTTCCGAGCCTTGGATGATATCAATAATGCACAAGGTGTTGGAATCCACAATGCATCCATTCGAAATAAAATTGGAAGTAAAGTGAATAGCGGTACTGCTTCTAGTATAGTACGACCCTCTATTGGTAAAACCATGGTGGAGAGTGCTACATAAGATTCTGAATACTTTTTAACCCAGATAGGATATTAAATGAACAGGCATTATACTTGTGATAAATATATGTATATTTTAGTTGATGACGAAAAAGCATAGAAATTTTTAATTTTCATCATACTATATACAGTCACTCACATTGAAAGTCGGGCAAACTCAAAACGAAATTTCTACTTAAAATAATTTTGTTTTGAAAAAAGATATTCCACTGAAACTTTTTGTATATTGTCATAAAAAGTCGTATTGATAAAAAAACAACAAAAATAGATATTCAAAATTAAGTAAATATAAGCAAATGGAACAAAATCTGAGATAAGACAACTTTTTCGTCTCACATTGAAAGCCGGGCAAGACATAAAAAATATAAATATTGAAAAACTTACCAAAAAAAATATAAATTTTAGTATTTTGTTGCACCGCCTTTTTGGTTTTCGACAGATTGCAGTCTTCTAGGCATTGATTCAACAAGATTTTTGCACACATTGGGACTAATCTTGTTCCACTCTTCTTGCAATGCATTCTTCAACTGTTCTTTCGATGTACACATCCTCTCCTGCATCCTGCGTCCTAATTCGTCCCATAAATGCTCAATCACATTGAGGTCGGGACTTTGTGCGGGCGTTTTCATAACTTTTGGGCAGCTATATAACAACCAACTTCTAACATCAAGAGCTGAATGTTTTGGATCATTGTCCTGGTAGAAAGTTATTTTCCATACCCAATTTTTGCACACTTTCAAATTCTTCAAAATTGCCAAGTATACTAGTTTATTCATAATCCCATCTACAAAATGTAACTTTCCAACTAACTACTGAAGCCATACACCCCCAAACCATCACTGACCCACCACTTTCATAGATTTTTCGCTTCAAGCTCTTGATTTGGCCTACGCCACACTTTACCTCTTCCATCACATCCGAATAAATTAAATTTACTCTCGTCAGTAAATAATACCTAAAAAATATATTCTAGAATCATAAAAGTGTTGTTATTGTAAATATTCACCGTACTCCAATATGAGAAATTTTTATCTATTAATTCTCGTGCGGGCTTTTTTCTTGCTACTCGACCATGAAAGTCATGTTTTCGTAATAATCTTCTTATAGTTTATGGGTTAATCTCAGTACCAGATGATTCTTTGACCATTGCAGCTAGTTTGGGGGCAAAAGTAAAAGGTCTTTGCTTTATTTATCTTAAAATAAAGTTCTCATCCCTGGTGGATAATTTCTTTGGTTTGGCAGTACGTTGTTTATTTGAAATGAATCCATTTTGTTTGTATCTGGTAATCACATCGTGAACTGTTGACTTGCTTTTATTAACCAAATTTGCTATTTCGCGCTCAGTTTTTCCTTGTAAATAGTGATGTATGACTAAATTTCGTTCTTCCAAGGTGGACTGTTTTATATTTCGTGACATTTTAAAAAATACTCAATTAAACTTCACTGACTGGTGCACAATATTGAAATGACAAATGTTCTTGCAAATGAGTAAACTTCAAATACATATAACGGAATATTTACCGCTATATTTTCTAAAAACACAGTCTGCCACTAGAATGTGACGCGAAAAAGTGGCCATATTTAAGGTTTTACTTCATGCGCTTATTTTTTCGTAACTATGAATATGTATTTTTCTTGGTTTTAATAATTTGTGACAAAATAAAAAAAAGTTTCAGTTGAGAGAACAACAGAGAAATATTATAAATATAAATTTTGTTTAGTGTGTGCCCGACTGACTGTATATAAACTTTAAAATGAAATTTTCGTCTTTATTCATTTTTTTTTTTTTTTCATATACATGTTTGCATGTGTAGATTTAGTTTTTACTACCGACAAATTTTCCTGCCATACATTTTTTCAAGTGTAAATTTGAAAAGTATAGCTGTTTTTTATGTGTGTAGGACATTTTAATGATTGAAAGTGAAATTTTTACTTTTCTCAACTTGATTTGAATTTATATAAAATGCAACAATAGAATATTTTAAGAATTGAACTGATTAGTTAAGGCTTTTTATTGTTTTAATTAATTTATGACTATTAATTTCAATCTTATCAATTATATGAAAATATTAAAAAATTGGCATGTAAAAGGTAATTAAAGTGTAATACGAAATACAGATTGTAAGCAAGTAAAAATAGTGTAAAGAAAATAAATTATTTGCAAATGTATTTTTAAATAATGTACTCTATTTTCCACCTAATGTAGATCTGGCTACTGTACGAGAATAATACTGAAAGTTGTTATTCAAAGAAATCATTCGCTAATAATATTCCAAGAATTGAACATTTCGTTTATTTGAAAATGATTTTTGGCGAATTCAAAAAGACATTGATATGGATAAATCATTATTTTTGTAAATGCTCTTACAATAAAATTTTTTTACAAATGTTTTATGTCCAGCAAAATATATTGTACGTAAATATATAAATTGTATTTTATTTATTTACTTTGTTTTATTCTGACATTTAATTCCTAAATTAGAGGAAAGACATACTATTCTCGTAAATTATATATAAACCTTTGAGAGTGTCAAATAATATGTCACTGGAAGTATTACTAACTGCATATAACTTATAGTATTTTTTTTTTTTATTCAAAAAAGAAGGCAGCAGTACGATAGACAATGAACATTTATTTTGTAAATTTGCCGATCATAAAATAGTTTATATACACATGATGTCTTCATGTAATTTATTTTCTTAATTGCATTCATAATATGTCACTGGAAGTATTACTAATTGCATATAACTTATACTAATAGTATTTTTTTTTTTTATTAAAAAAATAAGGCAGCAGTACGATAAACAATGAAAATTTATTTTGTAAATTTGCCGATCATAAAATATTTTATATACACATGTCATGTAATTTATTTTCTTAATTGCAACATGTAGATTTAATATATTAGTTAGTATTAACTTTATTAACTTGTTTAATGTCATATATAAATATTTAGTAAAGTGGATATTGCTTTAATAAAGTTAGTATAATTTTTATTAACGTACATATATTTAAAATATTTTGGTAACAAAAATTGTTTGGTTTTTTAGAAATTAGTATAAGCAAAATCAAATTATAAATACACAATAAAGGTTATAAATATGTATTATTATCAATTTTGAATTAAAGATAAAAAATGCAATCAATTTGGGTCATATATGTACGAAAAAACATGTGGGGTTTTTTGGCGTGATAAACTTTAAATTCAGTAAATAACACAAATTAAATTTTGTAGTGCTTTCTTTTTAAGAAAATAAAGCTCGTCTTGAAATTCGCATTTGTGTGGTTTATACCAAAAAATCCATTTTTATAATTATAATTAGCGTCCTTGGTAATAGTTTGGAAAATATCATATAGTGTGATATAGTACAATGGTCCCTGTGAATCGGTGCTCTGGTTAATTCCAACCCACCACATTTCATGATAAGAAGTTAAGGTGTCAAAATGTGATATACAATATGTTTATGTACCCTAATTTATATCAATTATAGATTCCACTAATTCACAAGAATTAAAACAATTTTAGCAGTGTTCGGACGCGTATAATTTTGTTCCGTATTCTAGCCGTTTTTAAATAAATGCAGTGATATATACGAGGTGTGATCAAAAAATAACCGTTATTGTGTGATCAAAAAATAAAGTATTTATTTATTCATCAACAACTATCTTGTCCACTTTAAAGTAATTCCCCTCAGATATAATACACTTATGCCAGCATTTTTTTCAATCCTCGAAACACTGCTGAAACGCTTTTTTTGGTATCGCCTACAGCTCCTGTTTCGATTTTTCTTTTATCTCCTCAATCGTAGCAAAGCGCTTTCCTTTCATCGGTGTCTTCAGTTTTGGAAAGAGCAAAAAGTCAGCGGGGGCCAAGTCCGGTGAATACGGTGGTTGAGGCATGATAACGGTTTTGTTTTTGGCCAAAAACAGCTCCTGAGCGATGTCCATACGACGTTGTTTTTGCTCAAAATTTAGCAATTTTGGAACAATCTTCGCTGCCGCACGTTTCATGCCTAAAACATCCGTAAAAATTGCTTGGCATGAGCCGAACGATATGCCAACATCATCAGCAACCTCACTGATAGTGATTCGACGATTATCCAAAATCATGCTCAATCTCCTACCATTCCGGGCGATATTACTTTATATTCACCCTCATCTCGTTCTTTCTTTACACCACCATTACCACCAGAGTACCAAAATCCTTTTGCTGACAAGCCTACATTGCGAGGCTCTAACAACGAGGCTCTAGTTTCAAATACTGGAACCTTGGTTAATCGACGTCCTATACCTCCTCCCAGTTTAATGCCTGGACACGAACGAATACCTTATCGGCCGCCTGATTTAGTGACAGCTGGTGATGTTGGTGCATCTAAACCCTCCGATTTGAGTTCCTTAGAAGTCCCAGAAAATTCCCCTTCTAGGAGCAGCGAAGATACTGAACCAAATAATGGGCTCAACACACCATCGAATGGCAACAGCGACAAATCACCAATAAATGATATACGTTATTACGACACAATTATCAAACTCAGTCAACAGGATTTGGTGAACCAAAGCAACGGCAACAGTCCATTAGAAAATGATCGTAGTAATCACCAAGAAGTTTTACCCAGCATTAGACGTATACTCGGTGGATCTAATGGAAATAAGGGTGAAATTCCTGAAGTATTATTAAAACAAGTGACTTCAAGACCAATTGTTAATTATCATCAACCTCCATCATCTCCTGTAGTAATTGTAGATACAACTAAAAAACAGAGTGAACGTGAAGATAATGGAATATATAGTTCAAATATAAATAAAAGAAAGAACATAAGTATTTCCGAAGAATATGATTTTGTGTCGCCTCGTGAAATAACTGGTACTGTAGCTATTAAATTAAAATCAAAAATGTCTACAAAATCTGTACATGCAGGTGCTACGACTTCATCTACCAAGAGCTCAACTGAAAGCAATACACCTTCGTTTTCGTCTTCTTCACCAAGCAGCAGCAGTTCATCATCCACAGCTACAGCGATGTCAAGCACATGGACTATAGCTTGGAATTTACACGTTTATCTTTCTGCTATTTTATTTACTATATTAACAGTTTATTCATTCTATAAAATGCTCACACATCTTTTTTCTCAATCGTATTTCATTTGTATACATCTTATACTTATAATAATTTGTACGTTTCGAATTTTTTATTTATGTTACGATGCTTATAATATTCACTCCAGTTTTCACATATTCGTTTCAGAACTATTAATAAATTTGCCTGCAACATTCTTAACGGTATCATTTTCCGTTTTAATTCTTTACCTATTTAGAAAATCGCTCAATCATAAGAACAATCGTTATTCTGCTTTAATACGGCCCCTTACAGTGGTTGTGGGTTGTGGCGTACACGTGGTGCTCTGCATTACACTTCATTATGTAGAATCGTACACCATGCAAAACCATCAATATCATTTGTACCACCACCAACAACAGTTATATCGTCGCCAGCAGCAATATCAAGCATATCAACAAAATCCATTAAATACTTTGGTAGATCCTATGACAAGCAATGCAGTTTCACATTACACAAGTGCACCTACACAACCTCCCCGAGTGCTATCCCTTATCTGTCAAATAATATATATTTTTATATGCCTTAGCTTGGGTTTACTTTACTTATATCTATATCGCATATTGAAACGTATTTTGCATAGGAAGTCACAAAATTATATTCATGGTTATCAGAATCTTTCATATGGTATACATATAACGATTGCTACAGCTCTGCTTTTCATATTATTAGCTGCTGTGCAAATTTTTGGAGCTATAAGCATATCGTCAACGCGAACTCTTATAGCACAAACTACCGTGGAGATAGATTGGTTACAATGGGGTTATCAGTTTTCTTTGCGACTTATTGAAATCGCTATAATTACATTAATGACATGGGTAGCTGGTTTAAAAACAAATGGGTCAGGTGGTACCGTTGGTATTGTTAATAGCGACTCTCATCTTGGTGCTGGAACTTCAGGAGGTAGCGGTGTATTTAGTTCCAGTATTGTTGGTGGAAATCGCGAAAAGCATAGCTATCACCACCATCACTCAAATGTCTCTGGTTTTTTCTTACCATGCACATCTAGTTCTAGCCAGGAGCAATTCGAAACCGATTATCCTGCTGTTTGTAATGCTAATACAAACTTGCACACGTATACAATGCGCACCGGTAAGCTTATTTCTGATGACAGTTTTGCTCTCAACACACTTACTGGACAGCCTTCGCAAGTGGGAACTCGTATCGATGAATTACAACATCAACCTACGTATCAACGTCCGTATGAGACTGGTTCCTTACATAATTCAGCCAATCATAATGTTGTAGATTATACTACACAGGATAATTTATCAAATAACGTCGGACACGTTTATAGTCATGATCAACATCAGTATGCTGAGTATTTAACTGATGCTAATACGGATCACTACGAGAATCCTAATTTCGATTTGCGTAGCTCCAGTGTATCAAATAGTAGCATACAAAGATTTGCAAAAGCATTGTCATCGTCGGCTACAACCGCAAGTAATGGGGGTTCTAGATCTTCTGCGGTATCGAAGCAACAAATCGTATTTTTGCAGAATGAAAACTGTTACTCGGAACCATTACAGCAAAACTTTAATTCTTCCAATTATGATTTCAGTATTTTTGAGCGTCCCAAATTTAGTGGAAACGAAAATAGTAATAAGCAATCCGAGCTTTTATTTGATCAAAATGCACGGCACAAACGTATAGGTGATAAGCGAGAAAAACAAATGAATGCTACACTAGATTGTTCGACATATGAAAGCCCTGAACGACGGAGCTCAAATTCAACGCACTCGTGTACATCAAGTAGTGGTGGACACTATCCCAGTTTTAATTCTTTTGAGTGTCGGCCGAGTAATAGCGTACGAAAAAGCGGTACTTTAAGCAATATTGCTGGAGGAATTATATTGCATGGTCGTAATATATCCCCATCATCAGCGAATGTATCCAAAGCAATGCAGCGAGCATCTGGTATCCAAACAATCACTTCAACGGAACGTCAGCAATTCCATACACATTTGAGTGGTATGCAGCATGATGTTAGTAGTGGACGCGGATATAATCAAAATATATTCGAAGGTTCTTCAAACAATTCCGGCAGTCGTGTTGTAAAACACCCAAAACAAGAGGAGCAACTACAACAAAATTCAGAAAATCATCTGTTGTTATTAGCTAGTAATGTAGAGCACACAGCTTTAATGAATAATGAAGATGATTCTTGTAGTACAAAGAACAGGGCTAAACTCGATGTTACTCTAACTAATAAAAGTGTTTGTCCGAACTTTATTAATTCTGAACATTTGGGAGATAACGTAGAAGCTCAGTGTAATTCACTTTCTCTTTTGACAAGTCATCATCATACAAATTCTGGGTTAGATTCTGCAATTTCATCTAGTTCGGGTATGTCTTCATCAACATCCGACAGTGCTTCAAGCGGCAGTATGTTAGTAGCAGAACAAGGTTTCGTCCGTTTCCGAGCCTTGGATGATATCAATAATGCACAAGGTGTTGGAATCCACAATACATCCATTCGAAATGAAATTGGAAGTAATGTGAGCAGCGGTACTGCTTCTAGTATAGTACGACCCTCTATTGGTAAAACCATGGTGGAGAGTGCTACATAAGATTCTGAATACTTTTTAACCCAGATAGGATATTAAATGAACAGGCATTATACTTGTGATAAATATATGTATATTTTAGTTGATGACGAAAAAGCACAGACATTTTTATTTTTCATCATACAGTCACTCACATTGAAAGTCGGGCAAACTCAAAACGAAATTTCTACTTAAAATAATTTTGTTTTGAAAAAAGATATTCAACTGAAACTTTTTGTATATTGTCATAAAAAGTCGTATTGATAAAAAAACAACAAAAATATATATTCAAAATTAAGTAAATATAAGCAAATGGAACAAAATCTGAGATAAGACAACTTTTTCGTCTCACATTAAAATCCGGGCAAGACATAAAAAATATAAATATTTAAAAAGTTACCAAAAAAAAAATATAAATTTTAGTATTTTGTTGCACCGCCTTTTTGGTTTTCGACAGATTGCAGTCTTCTAGGCATTGATTCAACAAGATTTTTGCACACATTGGGACTAATCTTGTTCCACTCTTCTTGCAATGCATTCTTCAACTGTTCTTTCGATGTACACATCCTCTCCTGCATCCTGCGTCCTAATTCGTCCCATAAATGCTCAATCACATTGAGGTCGGGACTTTGTGCGGGCGTTTTCATAACTTTTGGGCAGTTATATAACAACCAACTTCTAACATCAAGAGCTGAATGTTTTGGATCATTGTCCTGGTAGAATTTAAAGTTATTTTCAATACCCAATTTTTGCACACTTTCTTTCAAATTCTTCTTCAATATTGCCAAGTATACTAGTTTATTCATAATCCCATCTACAAAATGTAACTGACCCACCACTTTCTTAGATTTTTCGCTTCAAGCTCTTGATTTGGCCTACGCCACACTTTACCTCTTCCATCACATCCGAATAAATTAAATTTACTCTCGTCAGTAAATAATACCTAAAAAATATATTCTAGAATCATAAAAGTGTTGTTATTGTAAATATTTACCGTACTCCAATATGAGAAATTTTTATCTATTAATTCTCGTGCGGGCTTTTTTCTTGCTACTCGACCATGAAAGTCATGTTTTCGCAATAATCTTCTTATAGTTTATGGGTTAATCTCAGTACCAGAGGATTCTTTGACCATTGCAGCTAGTTTGGGGGCAAAAGTAAAAGGTCTTTGCTTTATTTCTCTTAAAATAAAGTTCTCATCCCTGGTGGATAATTTCTTTGGTTTGGCAGTACGTTGTTTATTTGAAATGAATCCATTTTGTTTGTATCTGGTAATCACATCGTGAACTGTTGACTTGTTTTTATTAACCAAATTTGCTATTTCGCGCTCAGTTTTTCCTTGTAAATGGTGAAATATGACTAAATTTCGTTCTTCCAAGGTGAACTGTTTTATATTTCGTGACATTTAAAAAAATACTCGATTAAACTTCACTGACTGGTGCACAATATTGAAATGACAAATGTTCTTGCAAATGAGTAAACTTCAAATACATATAACGGAATATTTACCGCTATATTTTCTAAAAACACAGTCTGCCACTAGAATGTGACGCGAAAAAGTGGCCATATTTAAGGTTTTACTTCATGCGCTTATTTTTTCGTAACTATGAATATGTATTTTTCTTGGTTTTAATAATTTGTGACAAAATAAAAAAAAGTTTCAGTTGAGAGAACAACAGAGAAATATTATAAATATAAATTTTGTTTAGTGTGTGCCCGACTGACTGTATATAAACTTTAAAATGAAATTTTCGTCTTTATTCATTTTTTTTTTTTTTTCATATACATGTTTGCATGTGTAGATTTAGTTTTTACTACCGACAAATTTTCCTGCCATACATTTTTTCAAGTGTAAATTTGAAAAGTATAGCTGTTTTTTATGTGTGTAGGACATTTTAATGATTGAAAGTGAAATTTTTACTTTTCTCAACTTGATTTGAATTTATATAAAATGCAACAATAGAATATTTTAAGAATTGAACTGATTAGTTAAGGCTTTTTATTGTTTTAATTAATTTATGACTATTAATTTCAATCTTATCAATTATATGAAAATATTAAAAAATTGGCATGTAAAAGGTAATTAAAGTGTAATACGAAATACAGATTGTAAGCAAGTAAAAATAGTGTAAAGAAAATAAATTATTTGCAAATGTATTTTTAAATAATGTACTCTATTTTCCATCTAATGTAGATCTGGCTACTGTACGAGAATAATACTGAAAGTTGTTATTCAAAGAAATCATTCGCTAATAATATTCCAAGAATTGAACATTTCGTTTATTTGAAAATGATTTTTGGCGAATTCAAAAAGACATTGATATGGATAAATCATTATTTTTGTAAATGCTCTTACAATAAAATTTTTTTACAAATGTTTTATGTCCAGCAAAATATATTGTACGTAAATATATAAATTGTATTTTATTTATTTACTTTGTTTTATTCTGACATTTAATTCCTAAATTAGAGGAAAGACATACTATTCTCGTAAATTATATATAAACCTTTGAGAGTGTCAAATAATATGTCACTGGAAGTATTACTAACTGCATATAACTTATAGTATTTTTTTTTTTTATTCAAAAAAGAAGGCAGCAGTACGATAGACAATGAACATTTATTTTGTAAATTTGCCGATCATAAAATAGTTTATATACACATGATGTCTTCATGTAATTTATTTTCTTAATTGCATTCATAATATGTCACTGGAAGTATTACTAATTGCATATAACTTATACTAATAGTATTTTTTTTTTTTATTAAAAAAATAAGGCAGCAGTACGATAAACAATGAAAATTTATTTTGTAAATTTGCCGATCATAAAATATTTTATATACACATGTCATGTAATTTATTTTCTTAATTGCAACATGTAGATTTAATATATTAGTTAGTATTAACTTTATTAACTTGTTTAATGTCATATATAAATATTTAGTAAAGTGGATATTGCTTTAATAAAGTTAGTATAATTTTTATTAACGTACATATATTTAAAATATTTTGGTAACAAAAATTGTTTGGTTTTTTAGAAATTAGTATAAGCAAAATCAAATTATAAATACACAATAAAGGTTATAAATATGTATTATTATCAATTTTGAATTAAAGATAAAAAATGCAATCAATTTGGGTCATATATGTACGAAAAAACATGTGGGGTTTTTTGGCGTGATAAACTTTAAATTCAGTAAATAACACAAATTAAATTTTGTAGTGCTTTCTTTTTAAGAAAATAAAGCTCGTCTTGAAATTCGCATTTGTGTGGTTTATACCAAAAAATCCATTTTTATAATTATAATTAGCGTCCTTGGTAATAGTTTGGAAAATATCATATAGTGTGATATAGTACAATGGTCCCTGTGAATCGGTGCTCTGGTTAATTCCAACCCACCACATTTCATGATAAGAAGTTAAGGTGTCAAAATGTGATATACAATATGTTTATGTACCCTAATTTATATCAATTATAGATTCCACTAATTCACAAGAATTAAAACAATTTTAGCAGTGTTCGGACGCGTATAATTTTGTTCCGTATTCTAGCCGTTTTTAAATAAATGCAGTGATATATACGAGGTGTGATCAAAAAATAACCGTTATTGTGTGATCAAAAAATAAAGTATTTATTTATTCATCAACAACTATCTTGTCCACTTTAAAGTAATTCCCCTCAGATATAATACACTTATGCCAGCATTTTTTTCAATCCTCGAAACACTGCTGAAACGCTTTTTTTGGTATCGCCTACAGCTCCTGTTTCGATTTTTCTTTTATCTCCTCAATCGTAGCAAAGCGCTTTCCTTTCATCGGTGTCTTCAGTTTTGGAAAGAGCAAAAAGTCAGCGGGGGCCAAGTCCGGTGAATACGGTGGTTGAGGCATGATAACGGTTTTGTTTTTGGCCAAAAACAGCTCCTGAGCGATGTCCATACGACGTTGTTTTTGCTCAAAATTTAGCAATTTTGGAACAATCTTCGCTGTCGCACGTTTCATGCCTAAAACATCCGTAAAAATTGCTTGGCATGAGCCGAACGATATGCCAACATCATCAGCAACCTCACTGATAGTGATTCGACGATTATCCAAAATCATGCTCAATCTCCTACCATTCCGGGCGATATTACTTTATATTCACCCTCATCTCGTTCTTTCTTTACACCACCATTACCACCAGAGTACCAAAATCCTTTTGCTGACAAGCCTACATTGCGAGGCTCTAACAACGAGGCTCTAGTTTCAAATACTGGAACCTTGGTTAATCGACGTCCTATACCTCCTCCCAGTTTAATGCCTGGACACGAACGAATACCTTATCGGCCGCCTGATTTAGTGACAGCTGGTGATGTTGGTGCATCTAAACCCTCCGATTTGAGTTCCTTAGAAGTCCCAGAAAATTCCCCTTCTAGGAGCAGCGAAGATACTGAACCAAATAATGGGCTCAACACACCATCGAATGGCAACAGCGACAAATCACCAATAAATGATATACGTTATTACGACACAATTATCAAACTCAGTCAACAGGATTTGGTGAACCAAAGCAACGGCAACAGTCCATTAGAAAATGATCGTAGTAATCACCAAGAAGTTTTACCCAGCATTAGACGTATACTCGGTGGATCTAATGGAAATAAGGGTGAAATTCCTGAAGTATTATTAAAACAAGTGACTTCAAGACCAATTGTTAATTATCATCAACCTCCATCATCTCCTGTAGTAATTGTAGATACAACTAAAAAACAGAGTGAACGTGAAGATAATGGAATATATAGTTCAAATATAAATAAAAGAAAGAACATAAGTATTTCCGAAGAATATGATTTTGTGTCGCCTCGTGAAATAACTGGTACTGTAGCTATTAAATTAAAATCAAAAATGTCTACAAAATCTGTACATGCAGGTGCTACGACTTCATCTACCAAGAGCTCAACTGAAAGCAATACACCTTCGTTTTCGTCTTCTTCACCAAGCAGCAGCAGTTCATCATCCACAGCTACAGCGATGTCAAGCACATGGACTATAGCTTGGAATTTACACGTTTATCTTTCTGCTATTTTATTTACTATATTAACAGTTTATTCATTCTATAAAATGCTCACACATCTTTTTTCTCAATCGTATTTCATTTGTATACATCTTATACTTATAATAATTTGTACGTTTCGAATTTTTTATTTATGTTACGATGCTTATAATATTCACTCCAGTTTTCACATATTCGTTTCAGAACTATTAATAAATTTGCCTGCAACATTCTTAACGGTATCATTTTCCGTTTTAATTCTTTACCTATTTAGAAAATCGCTCAATCATAAGAACAATCGTTATTCTGCTTTAATACGGCCCCTTACAGTGGTTGTGGGTTGTGGCGTACACGTGGTGCTCTGCATTACACTTCATTATGTAGAATCGTACACCATGCAAAACCATCAATATCATTTGTACCACCACCAACAACAGTTATATCGTCGCCAGCAGCAATATCAAGCATATCAACAAAATCCATTAAATACTTTGGTAGATCCTATGACAAGCAATGCAGTTTCACATTACACAAGTGCACCTACACAACCTCCCCGAGTGTTATCCCTTATCTGTCAAATAATATATATTTTTATATGCCTTAGCTTGGGTTTACTTTACTTATATCTATATCGCATATTGAAACGTATTTTGCATAGGAAGTCACAAAATTATATTCATGGTTATCAGAATCTTTCATATGGTATACATATAACGATTGCTACAGCTCTGCTTTTCATATTATTAGCTGCTGTGCAAATTTTTGGAGCTATAAGCATATCGTCAACGCGAACTCTTATAGCACAAACTACCGTGGAGATAGATTGGTTACAATGGGGTTATCAGTTTTCTTTGCGACTTATTGAAATCGCTATAATTACATTAATGACATGGGTAGCTGGTTTAAAAACAAATGGGTCAGGTGGTACCGTTGGTATTGTTAATAGCGACTCTCATCTTGGTGCTGGAACTTCAGGAGGTAGCGGTGTATTTAGTTCCAGTATTGTTGGTGGAAATCGCGAAAAGCATAGCTATCACCACCATCACTCAAATGTCTCTGGTTTTTTCTTACCATGCACATCTAGTTCTAGCCAGGAGCAATTCGAAACCGATTATCCTGCTGTTTGTAATGCTAATACAAACTTGCACACGTATACAATGCGCACCGGTAAGCTTATTTCTGATGACAGTTTTGCTCTCAACACACTTACTGGACAGCCTTCGCAAGTGGGAACTCGTATCGATGAATTACAACATCAACCTACGTATCAACGTCCGTATGAGACTGGTTCCTTACATAATTCAGCCAATCATAATGTTGTAGATTATACTACACAGGATAATTTATCAAATAACGTCGGACACGTTTATAGTCATGATCAACATCAGTATGCTGAGTATTTAACTGATGCTAATACGGATCACTACGAGAATCCTAATTTCGATTTGCGTAGCTCCAGTGTATCAAATAGTAGCATACAAAGATTTGCAAAAGCATTGTCATCGTCGGCTACAACCGCAAATAATGGGGGTTCTAGATCTTCTGCGGTATCGAAGCAACAAATCGTATTTTTGCAGAATGAAAACTGTTACTCGGAACCATTACAGCAAAACTTTAATTCTTCCAATTATGATTTCAGTATTTTTGAGCGTCCCAAATTTAGTGGAAACGAAAATAGTAATAAGCAATCCGAGCTTTTATTTGATCAAAATGCACGGCACAAACGTATAGGTGATAAGCGAGAAAAACAAATGAATGCTACACTAGATTGTTCGACATATGAAAGCCCTGAACGACGGAGCTCAAATTCAACGCACTCGTGTACATCAAGTAGTGGTGGACACTATCCCAGTTTTAATTCTTTTGAGTGTCGGCCGAGTAATAGCGTACGAAAAAGCGGTACTTTAAGCAATATTGCTGGAGGAATTATATTGCATGGTCGTAATATATCCCCATCATCAGCGAATGTATCCAAAGCAATGCAGCGAGCATCTGGTATCCAAACAATCACTTCAACGGAACGTCAGCAATTCCATACACATTTGAGTGGTATGCAGCATGATGTTAGTAGTGGACGCGGATATAATCAAAATATATTCGAAGGTTCTTCAAACAATTCCGGCAGTCGTGTTGTAAAACACCCAAAACAAGAGGAGCAACTACAACAAAATTCAGAAAATCATCTGTTGTTATTAGCTAGTAATGTAGAGCACACAGCTTTAATGAATAATGAAGATGATTCTTGTAGTACAAAGAACAGGGCTAAACTCGATGTTACTCTAACTAATAAAAGTGTTTGTCCGAACTTTATTAATTCTGAACATTTGGGAGATAACGTAGAAGCTCAGTGTAATTCACTTTCTCTTTTGACAAGTCATCATCATACAAATTCTGGGTTAGATTCTGCAATTTCATCTAGTTCGGGTATGTCTTCATCAACATCCGACAGTGCTTCAAGCGGCAGTATGTTAGTAGCAGAACAAGGTTTCGTCCGTTTCCGAGCCTTGGATGATATCAATAATGCACAAGGTGTTGGAATCCACAATACATCCATTCGAAATGAAATTGGAAGTAATGTGAGCAGCGGTACTGCTTCTAGTATAGTACGACCCTCTATTGGTAAAACCATGGTGGAGAGTGCTACATAAGATTCTGAATACTTTTTAACCCAGATAGGATATTAAATGAACAGGCATTATACTTGTGATAAATATATGTATATTTTAGTTGATGACGAAAAAGCACAGACATTTTTATTTTTCATCATACAGTCACTCACATTGAAAGTCGGGCAAACTCAAAACGAAATTTCTACTTAAAATAATTTTGTTTTGAAAAAAGATATTCAACTGAAACTTTTTGTATATTGTCATAAAAAGTCGTATTGATAAAAAAACAACAAAAATATATATTCAAAATTAAGTAAATATAAGCAAATGGAACAAAATCTGAGATAAGACAACTTTTTCGTCTCACATTAAAATCCGGGCAAGACATAAAAAATATAAATATTTAAAAAGTTACCAAAAAAAAAATATAAATTTTAGTATTTTGTTGCACCGCCTTTTTGGTTTTCGACAGATTGCAGTCTTCTAGGCATTGATTCAACAAGATTTTTGCACACATTGGGACTAATCTTGTTCCACTCTTCTTGCAATGCATTCTTCAACTGTTCTTTCGATGTACACATCCTCTCCTGCATCCTGCGTCCTAATTCGTCCCATAAATGCTCAATCACATTGAGGTCGGGACTTTGTGCGGGCGTTTTCATAACTTTTGGGCAGTTATATAACAACCAACTTCTAACATCAAGAGCTGAATGTTTTGGATCATTGTCCTGGTAGAATTTAAAGTTATTTTCAATACCCAATTTTTGCACACTTTCTTTCAAATTCTTCTTCAATATTGCCAAGTATACTAGTTTATTCATAATCCCATCTACAAAATGTAACTGACCCACCACTTTCTTAGATTTTTCACTTCAAGCTCTTGATTTGGCCTACGCCACACTTTACCTCTTCCATCACATCCGAATAAATTAAATTTACTCTCGTCAGTAAATAATACCTAAAAAATATATTCTAGAATCATAAAAGTGTTGTTATTGTAAATATTTACCGTACTCCAATATGAGAAATTTTTATCTATTAATTCTCGTGCGGGCTTTTTTCTTGCTACTCGACCATGAAAGTCATGTTTTCGCAATAATCTTCTTATAGTTTATGGGTTAATCTCAGTACCAGAGGATTCTTTGACCATTGCAGCTAGTTTGGGGGCAAAAGTAAAAGGTCTTTGCTTTATTTCTCTTAAAATAAAGTTCTCATCCCTGGTGGATAATTTCTTTGGTTTGGCAGTACGTTGTTTATTTGAAATGAATCCATTTTGTTTGTATCTGGTAATCACATCGTGAACTGTTGACTTGTTTTTATTAACCAAATTTGCTATTTCGCGCTCAGTTTTTCCTTGTAAATGGTGAAATATGACTAAATTTCGTTCTTCCAAGGTGAACTGTTTTATATTTCGTGACATTTAAAAAAATACTCGATTAAACTTCACTGACTGGTGCACAATATTGAAATGACAAATGTTCTTGCAAATGAGTAAACTTCAAATACATATAACGGAATATTTACCGCTATATTTTCTAAAAACACAGTCTGCCCGACTTTGAATGTGACGCGAAAAAGTGGCCATATTTAAGGTTTTACTTCATGCGCTTATTTTTTCGTAACTATGAATATGTATTTTTCTTGGTTTTAATAATTTGTGACAATATAAAAAAAAGTTTCAGTTGAGAGAAATATTATAAATATAAATTTTGTTTAGTGTGTGCCCGACTGACTGTATATAAACTTTAAAATGAAATTTTCGTCTTTATTCATTTGTTTTTTTTTCATATACATGTTTGCATGTGTAGATTTAGTTTTTACTACCGACAAATTTTCCTGCCATACATTTTTTCAAGTGTAAATTTGAAAAGTATAGCTGTTTTTTATGTGTGTAGGACATTTTAATGATTGAAAGTGAAATTTTTACTTTTCTCAACTTGATTTGAATTTATATAAAATGCAACAATAGAATATTTTAAGAATTGAACTGTTAGTTAAGGCTTTTTATTGTTTTAATTAATTTATGACTATTAATTTCAATCTTATCAATTATATGAAAATATTAAAAAATTGGCATGTAAAAGGTAATTAAAGTGTAATACGAAATACAGATTGTAAGCAAGTAAAAATAGTGTAAAGAAAATTAATTATTTGCAAATGTAGATCTGGCTACTGTACGAGAATAATACTGAAAGTTGTTATTCAAAGAAATCATTCGCTAATAATATTCCAAGAATTGAACATTTCGTTTATTTGAAAATGATTTTTGGCGAATTCAAAAAGACATTGATATGGATAAATCATTATTTTTGTAAATGCTCTTACAATAAAATTTTTTTACAAATGTTTTATGTCCAGCAAAATATATTGTACGTAAATATATAAATTGTATTTTATTTATTTACTTTGTTTTATTCTGACATTTAATTCCTAAATTAGAGGAAAGACATACTATTCTCGTAAATTATATATAAACCTTTGAGAGTCTCAAATAATATGTCACTGGAAGTATTACTAACTGCATATAACTTATACTAATAGTATTTTTTTTTTTATTCAAAAAAGAAGGCAGCAGTACGATAGACAATGAACATTTATTTTGTAAATTTGCCGATCATAAAATAGTTTATATACACATGATGTCTTCATGTAATTTATTTTCTTAATTGCATTCATAATATGTCACTGGAAGTATTACTAATTGCATATAACTTATACTAATAGTATTTTTTTTTAAATTAAAAAAATAAGGCAGCAGTACGATAAACAATGAAAATTTATTTTGTAAATTTGCCGATCATAAAATATTTTATATACACATGTCATGTAATTTATTTTCTTAATTGCAACATGTAGATTTAATATATTAGTTAGTATTAACTTTATTAACTTGTTTAATGTTATATATAAATATTTAGTAAAGTGGATATTGCTTTAATAAAGTTAGTATAATTTTTATTAACGTACATATATTTAAAATATTTTGGTAACAAAAATTGTTTGGTTTTTTAGAAATTAGTATAAGCAAAATCAAATTATAAATACACTATAAAGGTTATAAATATGTATTATTATCAATTTTGAATTAAAAAAGATAAAAAATGCAATCAATTTGGGTCATATATGGGTCATCATCATACAAATTCTGGGTTAGATTCTGCAATTTCATCTAGTTCGGGTATGTCTTCATCAACATCCGACAGTGCTTCAAGCGGCAGTATGTTAGTAGCAGAACAAGGTTTCGTCCGTTTCCGAGCCTTGGATGATATCAATAATGCACAAGGTGTTGGAATCCACAATGCATCCATTCGAAATAAAATTGGAAGTAATGTGAATAGCGGTACTGCTTCTAGTATAGTACGACCCTCTATTGGTAAAACCATGGTGGAGGTTGCTACATAAGATTCTGAATACTTTTTAACCCAGATAGGATTTTAAATGAACAGGCATTATACTTGTGATAAATATATGTATATTTTAGTTGATGACGAAAAAGCATAGAAATTTTTATTTTTCATCATACTATATACAGTCACTCACATTGAAAGTCGGGCAAACTCAAAACGAAATTTCTACTTAAAATAATTTTGTTTTGAAAAAAGATATTCCACTGAAACTTTTTGTATATTGTCATAAAAAGTCGTATTGATAAAAAAACAACAAAAATGGATATTCAAAATTAAGTAAATATAAGCAAATGGAACAAAATCTGAGATAAGACAACTTTTTCGTCTCACATTGAAAGCCGGGCAAGACATAAAAAATATAAATATTTAAAAACTTACCAAAAAAAAATATAAATTTTAGTATTTTGTTGCACCGCCTTTTTGGTTTTCGACAGATTGCAGTCTTCTAGGCATTGATTCAACAAGATTTTTGCACACATTGGGACTAATCTTGTTCCACTCTTCTTGCAATGCATTCTTCAACTGTTCTTTCGATGTACACATCCTCTCCTGCATCCTGCGTCCTAATTCGTCCCATAAATGCTCAATCACATTGAGGTCGGGACTTTGTGCGGGCGTTTTCATAACTTTTGGGCAGTTATATAACAACCAACTTCTAACATCAAGAGCTGAATGTTTTGGATCATTGTCCTGGTAGAATTTAAAGTTATTTTCAATACCCAATTTTTGCACACTTTCTTTCAAATTCTTCTTCAATATTGCCAAGTATACTAGTTTATTCATAATCCCATCTACAAAATGTAACTGACCCACCACTTTCTTAGATTTTTCGCTTCAAGCTCTTGATTTGGCCTACGCCACACTTTACCTCTTCCATCACATCCGAATAAATTAAATTTACTCTCGTCAGTAAATAATACCAAAAAAATGTATTCTAGAATCATAAAAGTGTTGTTATTGTAAATATTTACCGTACTCCAATATGAGAAATTTTTATCTATTAATTCTCGTGCGGGCTTTTTTCTTGCTACTCGACCATGAAAGTCATGTTTTCGCAATAATCTTCTTATAGTTTATGGGTTAATCTCAGTACCAGAGGATTCTTTGACCATTGCAGCTAGTTTGGGGGCAAAAGTAAAAGGTCTTTGCTTTATTTCTCTTAAAATAAAGTTCTCATCCCTGGTGGATAATTTCTTTGGTTTGGCAGTACGTTGTTTATTTGAAATGAATCCATTTTGTTTGTATCTGGTAATCACATCGTGAACTGTTGACTTGTTTTTATTAACCAAATTTGCTATTTCGCGCTCAGTTTTTCCTTGTAAATGGTGAAATATGACTAAATTTCGTTCTTCCAAGGTGAACTGTTTTATATTTCGTGACATTTAAAAAAATACTCGATTAAACTTCACTGACTGGTGCACAATATTGAAATGACAAATGTTCTTGCAAATGAGTAAACTTCAAATACATATAACGGAATATTTACCGCTATATTTTCTAAAAACACAGTCTGCCCGACTTTGAATGTGACGCGAAAAAGTGGCCATATTTAAGGTTTTACTTCATGCGCTTATTTTTTCGTAACTATGAATATGTATTTTTCTTGGTTTTAATAATTTGTGACAATATAAAAAAAAGTTTCAGTTGAGAGAAATATTATAAATATAAATTTTGTTTAGTGTGTGCCCGACTGACTGTATATAAACTTTAAAATGAAATTTTCGTCTTTATTCATTTGTTTTTTTTTCATATACATGTTTGCATGTGTAGATTTAGTTTTTACTACCGACAAATTTTCCTGCCATACATTTTTTCAAGTGTAAATTTGAAAAGTATAGCTGTTTTTTATGTGTGTAGGACATTTTAATGATTGAAAGTGAAATTTTTACTTTTCTCAACTTGATTTGAATTTATATAAAATGCAACAATAGAATATTTTAAGAATTGAACTGTTAGTTAAGGCTTTTTATTGTTTTAATTAATTTATGACTATTAATTTCAATCTTATCAATTATATGAAAATATTAAAAAATTGGCATGTAAAAGGTAATTAAAGTGTAATACGAAATACAGATTGTAAGCAAGTAAAAATAGTGTAAAGAAAATTAATTATTTGCAAATGTAGATCTGGCTACTGTACGAGAATAATACTGAAAGTTGTTATTCAAAGAAATCATTCGCTAATAATATTCCAAGAATTGAACATTTCGTTTATTTGAAAATGATTTTTGGCGAATTCAAAAAGACATTGATATGGATAAATCATTATTTTTGTAAATGCTCTTACAATAAAATTTTTTTACAAATGTTTTATGTCCAGCAAAATATATTGTACGTAAATATATAAATTGTATTTTATTTATTTACTTTGTTTTATTCTGACATTTAATTCCTAAATTAGAGGAAAGACATACTATTCTCGTAAATTATATATAAACCTTTGAGAGTCTCAAATAATATGTCACTGGAAGTATTACTAACTGCATATAACTTATACTAATAGTATTTTTTTTTTTTATTCAAAAAAGAAGGCAGCAGTACGATAGACAATGAACATTTATTTTGTAAATTTGCCGATCATAAAATAGTTTATATACACATGATGTCTTCATGTAATTTATTTTCTTAATTGCATTCATAATATGTCACTGGAAGTATTACTAATTGCATATAACTTATACTAATAGTATTTTTTTTTTAATTAAAAAAATAAGGCAGCAGTACGATAAACAATGAAAATTTATTTTGTAAATTTGCCGATCATAAAATATTTTATATACACATGTCATGTAATTTATTTTCTTAATTGCAACATGTAGATTTAATATATTAGTTAGTATTAACTTTATTAACTTGTTTAATGTCATATATAAATATTTAGTAAAGTGGATATTGCTTTAATAAAGTTAGTATAATTTTTATTAACGTACATATATTTAAAATATTTTGGTAACAAAAATTGTTTGGTTTTTTAGAAATTAGTATAAGCAAAATCAAATTATAAATACACTATAAAGGTTATAAATATGTATTATTATCAATTTTGAATTAAAAAAGATAAAAAATGCAATCAATTTGGGTCATATATGTACGAAAAAACATGTGGGGTTTTTTGGCGTGATAAACTTTAAATTCAGTAAATAACACAAATTAAATTTTGTAGTCCTTTCTTTTTAAGAAAATAAAGCTCGTCTTAAAATTCGCATTTGTGTGGTTTATACCAAAAAATCCATTTTTATAATTATAATTAGCGTCCTTGGTAATAGTTTGGAAAATATCATATTTTTGGAAAATGTGAATTGCACAAGCATAGTTTTAAAAGTGGTACCATATATTTTTAATATTGCTGTTTGTCGAGAACGAGACTACTTGGTGTATGATGTATGAGTATAGATAAGGTGATATAGTACAATGGTCCCTGTGAATCGGTGCTCTGGTTAATTCCAACCCACCACATTTCATGATAAGAAGTTAAGGTGTCAAAATGTGATATACAAAATGTTTATGTACCCTAATTTATATCAATTATAGATTCCACTAATTCATAAGAATTAAAACAATTTTAGCAGTGTTCGGACGCGTATAATTTTGTTCCGTATTCTAGCCGTTTTTAAATAAATGCAGTGATATATACGAGGTGTGATAAAAAAATAACCGTTATTGTGTGATCAAAAAATAAAGTATTTATTTATTCATCAACAACTATCTTGTCCCCTTTAAAGTAATTCCCCTCAGATATAATACACTTATGCCAGCATTTTTTTCAATCCTCGAAACACTGCTGAAACGCTTTTTTTGGTATCGCCTACAGCTCCTGTTTCGATTTTTCTTTTATCTCCTCAATCGTAGCAAAGCGCTTTCCTTTCATCGGTGTCTTCAGTTTTGGAAAGAGGAAAAAGTCAGCGGGGGCCAAGTCCGGTGAATACGGTGGTTGAGGCATGATAACGGTTTTGTTTTTGGCCAAAAACAGCTCCTGAGCGATGTCCATGCGACGTTGTTTTTGCTCAAAATTTAGCAATTTTGGAACAATCTTCGCTGCCGCACGTTTCATGCCTAAAACATCCGTAAAAATTGCTTGGCATGAGCCGAACGATATGCCAACATCATCAGCAACCTCACTGATAGTGATTCGACGATTATCCAAAATCATGCTCAATCTCCTACCATTCCGGGCGATATTACTTTATATTCACCCTCATCTCGTTCTTTCTTTACACCACCATTACCACCAGAGTACCAAAATCCTTTTGCTGACAAGCCTACATTGCGAGGCTCTAACAACGAGGCTCTAGTTTCAAATACTGGAACCTTGGTTAATCGACGTCCTATACCTCCTCCCAGTTTAATGCCTGGACACGAACGAATACCTTATCGGCCGCCTGATTTAGTGACAGCTGGTGATGTTGGTGCATCTAAACCCTCCGATTTGAGTTCCTTAGAAGTCCCCGAAAATTCCCCTTCTAGGAGCAGCGAAGATACTGAACCAAATAAGGGGCTCAACACACCATCGAATGGCAACAGCGACAAATCACCAATAAATGATATACGTTATTACGACACAATTATCAAACTCAGTCAACAGGATTTGGTGAACCAAAGCAACGGCAACAGTCCATTAGAAAATGATCGTAGTAATCACCAAGAAGTTTTACCCAGCATTAGACGTATACTCGGTGGATCTAATGGAAAGAAGGGTGAAATTCCTGAAGTATTATTAAAACAAGTGACTTCAAGACCAATTGTTAATTATCATCAACCTCCATCATCTCCTGTAGTAATTGTAGATACAACTAAAAAACAGAGTGAACGTGAAGATAATGGAATATATAGTTCAAATATAAATAAAAGAAAGAACATAAGTATTTCCGAAGAATATGATTTTGTGTCGCCTCGTGAAATAACTGATACTGTAGCTATTAAATTAAAATCAAAAATGTCTACAAAATCTGTACATGCAGGTGCTACGACTTCATCTACCAAGAGCTCAACTGAAAGCAATACACCTTCGTTTTCGTCTTCTTCACCAAGCAGCAGCAGTTCATCATCCACAGCTACAGCGACGTCAAGCACATGGACTATAGCTTGGAATTTACACGTTTATCTTTCTGCTATTTTATTTACTATATTAACAGTTTATTCATTCTATAAAATGCTCATTTATAATAAGCTCACACATCTTTTTTCTCAATCGTATTTCATTTGTATACATCTTATACTTATAATAATTTGTACGTTTCGAATTTTTTATTTATGTTACGATGCTTATAATATTCACTCCAGTTTTCACATATTCGTTTCAGAACTATTAATAAATTTGCCTGCAACATTCTTAACGGTATCATTTTCCGTTTTAATTCTTTACCTATTTAGAAAATCGCTCAATCATAAGAACAATCGTTATTCTGCTTTAATACGGCCCCTTACAGTGGTTGTGGGTTGTGGCGTACACGTGGTGCTCTGCATTACACTTCATTATGTAGAATCGTACACCATGCAAAACCATCAATATCATTTGTACCACCACCAACAACAGTTATATCGTCGCCAGCAGCAATATCAAGCATATCAACAAAATCCATTAAATACTTTGGTAGATCCTATGACAAGCAATGCAGTTTCACATTACACAAGTGCACCTACACAACCTCCCCGAGTGCTATCCCTTATCTGTCAAATAATATATATTTTTATATGCCTTAGCTTGGGTTTACTTTACTTATATCTATATCGCATATTGAAACGTATTTTGCATAGCAAGTCACAAAATTATATTCATGGTTATCAGAATCTTTCATATGGTATACATATAACGATTGCTACAGCTCTGCTTTTCATATTATTAGCTGCTGTGCAAATTTTTGGAGCTATAAGCATATCGTCAACGCGAGCTCTTATAGCACAAACTACCGTGGAGATAGATTGGTTACAATGGGGTTATCAGTTTTCTTTGCGACTTATTGAAATCGCTATAATTACATTAATGACATGGGTAGCTGGTTTAAAAACAAATGGGTCAGGTGGTACCGTTGGTATTGTTAATAGCGACTCTCATCTTGGTGCTGGAACTTCAGGAGGTAGCGGTGTATTTAGTTCCAGTATTGTTGGTGGAAATCGCGAAAAGCATAGCTATCACCACCATCACTCAAATGTCTCTGGTTTTTTCTTACCATGCACATCTAGTTCTAGCCAGGAGCAATTCGAAACCGATTATCCTGCTGTTTGTAATGCTAATACAAACTTGCACACGTATACAATGCGCACCGGTAAGCTTATTTCTGATGACAGTTTTGCTCTCAACACACTTACTGGACAGCCTTCGCAAGTGGGAACTCGTATCGATGAATTACAACATCAACCTACGTATCAACGTCCGTATGAGACTGGTTCCTTACATAATTCAGCCAATCATAATGTTGTAGATTATACTACACAGGATAATTTATCAAATAACGTCGGACACGTTTATAGTCATGATCAACATCAGTATGCTGAGTATTTAACTGATGCTAATACGGATCACTACGAGAATCCTAATTTCGATTTGCGTAGCTCCAGTGTATCAAATAGTAGCATACAAAGATTTGCAAAAGCATTGTCATCGTCGGCTACAACCGCAAATAATGGGGGTTCTAGATCTTCTGCGGTATCGAAGCAACAAATCGTATTTTTGCAGAATGAAAACTGTTACTCGGAACCATTACAGCAAAACTTTAATTCTTCCAATTATGATTTCAGTATTTTTGAGCGTCCCAAATTTAGTGGAAACGAAAATAGTAATAAGCAATCCGAGCTTTTATTTGATCAAAATGCACGGCACAAACGTATAGGTGATAAGCGAGAAAAACAAATGAATGCTACACTAGATTGTTCGACATATGAAAGCCCTGAACGACGGAGCTCAAATTCAACGCACTCGTGTACATCAAGTAGTGGTGGACACTATCCCAGTTTTAATTCTTTTGAGTGTCGGCCGAGTAATAGCGTACGAAAAAGCGGTACTTTAAGCAATATTGCTGGAGGAATTATATTGCATGGTCGTAATATATCCCCATCATCAGCGAATGTATCCAAAGCAATGCAGCGAGCATCTGGTATCCAAACAATCACTTCAACGGAACGTCAGCAATTCCATACACATTTGAGTGGTATGCAGCATGATGTTAGTAGTGGACGCGGATATAATCAAAATATATTCGAAGGTTCTTCAAACAATTCCGGCAGTCGTGTTGTAAAACACCCAAAACAAGAGGAGCAACTACAACAAAATTCAGAAAATCATCTGTTGTTATTAGCTAGTAATGTAGAGCACACAGCTTTAATGAATAATGAAGATGATTCTTGTAGTACAAAGAACAGGGCTAAACTCGATGTTACTCTAACTAATAAAAGTGTTTGTCCGAACTTTATTAATTCTGAACATTTGGGAGATAACGTAGAAGCTCAGTGTAATTCACTTTCTCTTTTGACAAGTCATCATCATACAAATTCTGGGTTAGATTCTGCAATTTCATCTAGTTCGGGTATGTCTTCATCAACATCCGACAGTGCTTCAAGCGGCAGTATGTTAGTAGTAGAACAAGGTTTCGTCCGTTTCCGAGCCTTGGATGATATCAATAATGCACAAGGTGTTGGAATCCACAATACATCCATTCGAAATGAAATTGGAAGTAATGTGAGCAGCGGTACTGCTTCTAGTATAGTACGACCCTCTATTGGTAAAACCATGGTGGAGAGTGCTACATAAGATTCTGAATACTTTTTAACCCAGATAGGATATTAAATGAACAGGCATTATACTTGTGATAAATATATGTATATTTTAGTTGATGACGAAAAAGCACAGACATTTTTATTTTTCATCATACAGTCACTCACATTGAAAGTCGGGCAAACTCAAAACGAAATTTCTACTTAAAATAATTTTGTTTTGAAAAAAGATATTCAACTGAAACTTTTTGTATATTGTCATAAAAAGTCGTATTGATAAAAAAACAACAAAAATATATATTCAAAATTAAGTAAATATAAGCAAATGGAACAAAATCTGAGATAAGACAACTTTTTCGTCTCACATTAAAATCCGGGCAAGACATAAAAAATATAAATATTTAAAAAGTTACCAAAAAAAAAAATATAAATTTTAGTATTTTGTTGCACCGCCTTTTTGGTTTTCGACAGATTGCAGTCTTCTAGGCATTGATTCAACAAGATTTTTGCACACATTGGGACTAATCTTGTTCCACTCTTCTTGCAATGCATTCTTCAACTGTTCTTTCGATGTACACATCCTCTCCTGCATCCTGCGTCCTAATTCGTCCCATAAATGCTCAATCACATTGAGGTCGGGACTTTGTGCGGGCGTTTTCATAACTTTTGGGCAGTTATATAACAACCAACTTCTAACATCAAGAGCTGAATGTTTTGGATCATTGTCCTGGTAGAATTTAAAGTTATTTTCAATACCCAATTTTTGCACACTTTCTTTCAAATTCTTCTTCAATATTGCCAAGTATACTAGTTTATTCATAATCCCATCTACAAAATGTAACTGACCCACCACTTTCTTAGATTTTTCGCTTCAAGCTCTTGATTTGGCCTACGCCACACTTTACCTCTTCCATCACATCCGAATAAATTAAATTTACTCTCGTCAGTAAATAATACCTAAAAAATATATTCTAGAATCATAAAAGTGTTGTTATTGTAAATATTTACCGTACTCCAATATGAGAAATTTTTATCTATTAATTCTCGTGCGGGCTTTTTTCTTGCTACTCGACCATGAAAGTCATGTTTTCGCAATAATCTTCTTATAGTTTATGGGTTAATCTCAGTACCAGAGGATTCTTTGACCATTGCAGCTAGTTTGGGGGCAAAAGTAAAAGGTCTTTGCTTTATTTCTCTTAAAATAAAGTTCTCATCCCTGGTGGATAATTTCTTTGGTTTGGCAGTACGTTGTTTATTTGAAATGAATCCATTTTGTTTGTATCTGGTAATCACATCGTGAACTGTTGACTTGTTTTTATTAACCAAATTTGCTATTTCGCGCTCAGTTTTTCCTTGTAAATGGTGAAATATGACTAAATTTCGTTCTTCCAAGGTGAACTGTTTTATATTTCGTGACATTTAAAAAAATACTCGATTAAACTTCACTGACTGGTGCACAATATTGAAATGACAAATGTTCTTGCAAATGAGTAAACTTCAAATACATATAACGGAATATTTACCGCTATATTTTCTAAAAACACAGTCTGCCCGACTTTGAATGTGACGCGAAAAAGTGGCCATATTTAAGGTTTTACTTCATGCGCTTATTTTTTCGTAACTATGAATATGTATTTTTCTTGGTTTTAATAATTTGTGACAATATAAAAAAAAGTTTCAGTTGAGAGAAATATTATAAATATAAATTTTGTTTAGTGTGTGCCCGACTGACTGTATATAAACTTTAAAATGAAATTTTCGTCTTTATTCATTTGTTTTTTTTTCATATACATGTTTGCATGTGTAGATTTAGTTTTTACTACCGACAAATTTTCCTGCCATACATTTTTTCAAGTGTAAATTTGAAAAGTATAGCTGTTTTTTATGTGTGTAGGACATTTTAATGATTGAAAGTGAAATTTTTACTTTTCTCAACTTGATTTGAATTTATATAAAATGCAACAATAGAATATTTTAAGAATTGAACTGTTAGTTAAGGCTTTTTATTGTTTTAATTAATTTATGACTATTAATTTCAATCTTATCAATTATATGAAAATATTAAAAAATTGGCATGTAAAAGGTAATTAAAGTGTAATACGAAATACAGATTGTAAGCAAGTAAAAATAGTGTAAAGAAAATTAATTATTTGCAAATGTAGATCTGGCTACTGTACGAGAATAATACTGAAAGTTGTTATTCAAAGAAATCATTCGCTAATAATATTCCAAGAATTGAACATTTCGTTTATTTGAAAATGATTTTTGGCGAATTCAAAAAGACATTGATATGGATAAATCATTATTTTTGTAAATGCTCTTACAATAAAATTTTTTTACAAATGTTTTATGTCCAGCAAAATATATTGTACGTAAATATATAAATTGTATTTTATTTATTTACTTTGTTTTATTCTGACATTTAATTCCTAAATTAGAGGAAAGACATACTATTCTCGTAAATTATATATAAACCTTTGAGAGTCTCAAATAATATGTCACTGGAAGTATTACTAACTGCATATAACTTATACTAATAGTATTTTTTTTTTTTATTCAAAAAAGAAGGCAGCAGTACGATAGACAATGAACATTTATTTTGTAAATTTGCCGATCATAAAATAGTTTATATACACATGATGTCTTCATGTAATTTATTTTCTTAATTGCATTCATAATATGTCACTGGAAGTATTACTAATTGCATATAACTTATACTAATAGTATTTTTTTTTTAATTAAAAAAATAAGGCAGCAGTACGATAAACAATGAAAATTTATTTTGTAAATTTGCCGATCATAAAATATTTTATATACACATGTCATGTAATTTATTTTCTTAATTGCAACATGTAGATTTAATATATTAGTTAGTATTAACTTTATTAACTTGTTTAATGTCATATATAAATATTTAGTAAAGTGGATATTGCTTTAATAAAGTTAGTATAATTTTTATTAACGTACATATATTTAAAATATTTTGGTAACAAAAATTGTTTGGTTTTTTAGAAATTAGTATAAGCAAAATCAAATTATAAATACACTATAAAGGTTATAAATATGTATTATTATCAATTTTGAATTAAAAAAGATAAAAAATGCAATCAATTTGGGTCATATATGTACGAAAAAACATGTGGGGTTTTTTGGCGTGATAAACTTTAAATTCAGTAAATAACACAAATTAAATTTTGTAGTCCTTTCTTTTTAAGAAAATAAAGCTCGTCTTAAAATTCGCATTTGTGTGGTTTATACCAAAAAATCCATTTTTATAATTATAATTAGCGTCCTTGGTAATAGTTTGGAAAATATCATATTTTTGGAAAATGTGAATTGCACAAGCATAGTTTTAAAAGTGGTACCATATATTTTTAATATTGCTGTTTGTCGAGAACGAGACTACTTGGTGTATGATGTATGAGTATAGATAAGGTGATATAGTACAATGGTCCCTGTGAATCGGTGCTCTGGTTAATTCCAACCCACCACATTTCATGATAAGAAGTTAAGGTGTCAAAATGTGATATACAAAATGTTTATGTACCCTAATTTATATCAATTATAGATTCCACTAATTCACAAGAATTAAAACAATTTTAGCAGTGTTCGGACGCGTATAATTTTGTTCCGTATTCTAGCCGTTTTTAAATAAATGCAGTGATATATACGAGGTGTGATAAAAAAATAACCGTTATTGTGTGATCAAAAAATAAAGTATTTATTTATTCATCAACAACTATCTTGTCCCCTTTAAAGTAATTCCCCTCAGATATAATACACTTATGCCAGCATTTTTTTCAATCCTCGAAACACTGCTGAAACGCTTTTTTTTGGTATCGCCTACAGCTCCTGTTTCGATTTTTCTTTTATCTCCTCAATCGTAGCAAAGCGCTTTCCTTTCATCGGTGTCTTCAGTTTTGGAAAGAGGAAAAAGTCAGCGGGGGCCAAGTCCGGTGAATACGGTGGTTGAGGCATGATAACGGTTTTGTTTTTGGCCAAAAACAGCTCCTGAGCGATGTCCATGCGACGTTGTTTTTGCTCAAAATTTAGCAATTTTGGAACAATCTTCGCTGCCGCACGTTTCATGCCTAAAACATCCGTAAAAATTGCTTGGCATGAGCCGAACGATATGCCAACATCATCAGCAACCTCACTGATAGTGATTCGACGATTATCCAAAATCATGCTCAATCTCCTACCATTCCGGGCGATATTACTTTATATTCACCCTCATCTCGTTCTTTCTTTACACCACCATTACCACCAGAGTACCAAAATCCTTTTGCTGACAAGCCTACATTGCGAGGCTCTAACAACGAGGCTCTAGTTTCAAATACTGGAACCTTGGTTAATCGACGTCCTATACCTCCTCCCAGTTTAATGCCTGGACACGAACGAATACCTTATCGGCCGCCTGATTTAGTGACAGCTGGTGATGTTGGTGCATCTAAACCCTCCGATTTGAGTTCCTTAGAAGTCCCCGAAAATTCCCCTTCTAGGAGCAGCGAAGATACTGAACCAAATAAGGGGCTCAACACACCATCGAATGGCAACAGCGACAAATCACCAATAAATGATATACGTTATTACGACACAATTATCAAACTCAGTCAACAGGATTTGGTGAACCAAAGCAACGGCAACAGTCCATTAGAAGAAAATGATCGTAGTAATCACCAAGAAGTTTTACCCAGCATTAGACGTATACTCGGTGGATCTAATGGAAAGAAGGGTGAAATTCCTGAAGTATTATTAAAACAAGTGACTTCAAGACCAATTGTTAATTATCATCAACCTCCATCATCTCCTGTAGTAATTGTAGATACAACTAAAAAACAGAGTGAACGTGAAGATAATGGAATATATAGTTCAAATATAAATAAAAGAAAGAACATAAGTATTTCCGAAGAATATGATTTTGTGTCGCCTCGTGAAATAACTGATACTGTAGCTATTAAATTAAAATCAAAAATGTCTACAAAATCTGTACATGCAGGTGCTACGACTTCATCTACCAAGAGCTCAACTGAAAGCAATACACCTTCGTTTTCGTCTTCTTCACCAAGCAGCAGCAGTTCATCATCCACAGCTACAGCGACGTCAAGCACATGGACTATAGCTTGGAATTTACACGTTTATCTTTCTGCTATTTTATTTACTATATTAACAGTTTATTCATTCTATAAAATGCTCATTTATAATAAGCTCACACATCTTTTTTCTCAATCGTATTTCATTTGTATACATCTTATACTTATAATAATTTGTACGTTTCGAATTTTTTATTTATGTTACGATGCTTATAATATTCACTCCAGTTTTCACATATTCGTTTCAGAACTATTACTAAATTTGCCTGCAACATTCTTAACGGTATCATTTTCCGTTTTAATTCTTTACCTATTTAGAAAATCGCTCAATCATAAGAACAATCGTTATTCTGCTTTAATACGGCCCCTTACAGTGGTTGTGGGTTGTGGCGTACACGTGGTGCTCTGCATTACACTTCATTATGTAGAATCGTACACCATGCAAAACCATCAATATCATTTGTACCACCACCAACAACAGTTATATCGTCGCCAGCAGCAATATCAAGCATATCAACAAAATCAATTAAATACTTTGGTAGATCCTATGACAAGCAATGCAGTTTCACATTACACAAGTGCACCTACACAACCTCCCCGAGTGCTATCCCTTATCTGTCAAATAATATATATTTTTATATGCCTTAGCTTGGGTTTACTTTACTTATATCTATATCGCATATTGAAACGTATTTTGCATAGCAAGTCCCAAAATTATATTCATGGTTATCAGAATCTTTCATATGGTATACATATAACGATTGCTACAGCTCTGCTTTTCATATTATTAGCTGCTGTGCAAATTTTTGGAGCTATAAGCATATCGTCAACGCGAGCTCTTATAGCACAAACTACCGTGGAGATAGATTGGTTACAATGGGGTTATCAGTTTTCTTTGCGACTTATTGAAATCGCTATAATTACATTAATGACATGGGTAGCTGGTTTAAAAACAAATGGGTCAGGTGGTACCGTTGGTATTGTTAATAGCGACTCTCATCTTGGTGCTGGAACTTCAGGAGGTAGCGGGTGTTGGTGGAAATCGCGAAAAGCATAGCTATCATCACAATCACTCAAATGTCTCTGGTTTTTTCTTATCATGCACATCTAGTTCTAGCCAGGAGCAATTCGAAACCGATTATCCTGCTGTTTGTAATGCTAATACAAACTTGCACACGTATACAATGCGCACCGGTAAGCTTATTTATGATGAAAGTTTTGCTCTCAACACACTTACTGGACAGCCTTCGCAAGTGGGAACTCGTATCGATGAATTACAACATCAACCTACGTATCAACGACCGTATGAGACTGGTTCCTTACATAATTCAGCCAATCATAATGTTGTAGATTATACTACACAGGATAATTTATCAAATAACGTCGGACACGTTTATAGTCATGATCAACATCAGTATGCTGAGTATTTAACTGATGCTAATACGGATCACTACGAGAATCCTAATTTCGATTTGCGTAGCTCCAGTGTATCAAATAGTAGCATCCAAAGATTTGCAAAAGCATTGTCATCGTCGGCTACAACCGCAAATAATGGGGGTTCTAGATCTTCTGCGGTATCGAAGCAACAAATCGTATTTTTGCAGAATGAAAACTGTTACTCGGAACCATTACAGCAAAACTTTAATTCTTCCAATTATGATTTCAGTATTTTTGAGCGTCCCAAATTTAGTGGAAACGAAAATAGTAATAAGCAATCCGAGCTTTTATTTGATCAAAATGCACGGCACAAACGTATAGGTGATAAGCGAGAAAAACAAATGAATGCTACACTAGATTGTTCGACATATGAAAGCCCTGAACAACGGAGCTCAAATTCAACGCACTCGTGTACATCAAGTAGTGGTGGGCGCTATCCCAGTTTTAATTCTTTTGAGTGTCGGCCGAGTAATAGCGTACGAAAAAGCGGTACTTTAAGCAATATTGCTGGAGGAATTATATTGCATGGTCGTAATATATCCCCATCATCAGCGAATGTATCCAAAGCAATGCCGCCATCTGGTATCCAAACAATCACTTCAACGGAACGTCAGCAATTCCATACACATTTGAGTGGTCTGCAGCATGATGTTAGTAGTGGACGCGTATATAATCAAAATATATTAGAAGGTTCTTCAAACAATTCCGGCAGTCGTGTTGTAAAACACCCAAAACACAGAGGAGCAACTACAACAAAATTCAGAAAATCATCAAAAAGTGTTTGTCCGAACTTTATTAATTCTGAACATTTGGGAGATAACGTAGAAGCTCAGTGTAATTCACTTTCTCTTTTGACAAGTCATCATCATACAAATTCTGGGTTAGATTCTGCAATTTCATCTAGTTCGGGTATGTCTTCATCAACATCCGACAGTGCTTCAAGCGGCAGTATGTTAGTAGCAGAACAAGGTTTCGTCCGTTTCCGAGCCTTGGATGATATCAATAATGCACAAGGTGTTGGAATCCACAATGCATCCATTCGAAATAAAATTGGAAGTAATGTGAATAGCGGTACTGCTTCTAGTATAGTACGACCCTCTATTGGTAAAACCATGGTGGAGGTTGCTACATAAGATTCTGAATACTTTTTAACCCAGATAGGATTTTAAATGAACAGGCATTATACTTGTGATAAATATATGTATATTTTAGTTGATGACGAAAAAGCATAGAAATTTTTATTTTTCATCATACTATATACAGTCACTCACATTGAAAGTCGGGCAAACTCAAAACGAAATTTCTACTTAAAATAATTTTGTTTTGAAAAAAGATATTCCACTGAAACTTTTTGTATATTGTCATAAAAAGTCGTATTGATAAAAAAACAACAAAAATAGATATTCAAAATTAAGTAAATATAAGCAAATGGAACAAAATCTGAGATAAGACAACTTTTTCGTCTCACATTGAAAGCCGGGCAAGACATAAAAAATATAAATATTTAAAAACTTACCAAAAAAAAATATAAATTTTAGTATTTTGTTGCACCGCCTTTTTGGTTTTCGACAGATTGCAGTCTTCTAGGCATTGATTCAACAAGATTTTTGCACACATTGGGACTAATCTTGTTCCACTCTTCTTGCAATGCATTCTTCAACTGTTCTTTCGATGTACACATCCTCTCCTGCATCCTGCGTCCTAATTCGTCCCATAAATGCTCAATCACATTGAGGTCGGGACTTTGTGCGGGCGTTTTCATAACTTTTGGGCAGTTATATAACAACCAACTTCTAACATCAAGAGCTGAATGTTTTGGATCATTGTCCTGGTAGAATTTAAAGTTATTTTCAATACCCAATTTTTGCACACTTTCTTTCAAATTCTTCTTCAATATTGCCAAGTATACTAGTTTATTCATAATCCCATCTACAAAATGTAACTTTCCAACTCCTGAAGCTGCCATACACCCCCAAACAATGACTGACCCACCACCATGCTTAACTGTTTTTCTTAGATTTTTCGCTTCAAGCTCTTGATTTGGCCTACGCCACATTTTACCTCTTCCATCACATCCGAATAAATTAAATTTACTCTCGTCAGTAAATAATACCTAAAAAATATATTCTAGAATCATAAAAGTGTTATTGTAAATATTTACCGTACTCCAATATGAGAAATTTTTATCTATTAATTCTCTTGCGAATTCAAGGGGGGGCTTTTTTCTTGCTACTCGACCATGAAAGTCATGTTTTCGCAATAATCTTCTTATAGTTTATGGGTTAATCTCAGTACCAGAGGATTCTTTGATTCATTGCAGCTAGTTTGGAGGCAAAAGTAAAAGGTCTTTGCTTTATTTCTCTTAAAATAAAGTTCTCATCCCTGGTGGATAATTTCTTTGGTTTGGCAGTACGTTGTTTATTTGAAATGAATCCATTTTGTTTGTATCTGGTAATCACATCGTGAACTGACTTGCTTTTATTAACCAAATTTGCTATTTCGCGCTCAGTTTTTCGTTGTAAATGGTGATGTATGACTAAATTTCGTTCTTCCAAGGTGGACTGTTTTATATTTCGTGACATTTAAAAAAATACTCAATTAAACTTCACTGACTGGTGCACAATATTGAAATGACAAATGAGTAAACTTCAAATACATATAACGGAATATTTACCGCTATATTTTCTAAAAACACAGTCTGCCACTAGAATGTGACGAGAAAAAGTGGCCATATTTAAGGTTTTACTTCATGCGCTTATTTTTTCGTAACTATGAATATGTATTTTTCTTGGTTTTAATAATTTGTGACAATATAAAAAAAAGTTTCAGTTGAGAGAACAACAGAGAAATATTATAAATATAAATTTTGTTTAGTGTGTGCCCGACTGACTGTATATAAACTTTAAAATGAAATTTTCGTCTTTATTCATTTTTTTTTTTTTCATATACATGTTTGCATGTGTAGATTTAGTTTTTACTACCGACAAATTTTCCTGCCATACATTTTTTCAAGTGTAAATTTGAAAAGTATAGCTGTTTTTTATGTGTGTAGGACATTTTAATGATTGAAAGTGAAATTTTTACTTTTCTCAACTTGATTTGAATTTATATAAAATGCAACAATAGAATATTTTAAGAATTGAACTGATTAGTTAAGGCTTTTTATTGTTTTAATTAATTTATGACTATTAATTTCAATCTTATCAATTATATGAAAATATTAAAAAATTGGCATGTAAAAGGTAATTAAAGTGTAATACGAAATACAGATTGTAAGCAAGTAAAAATAGTGTAAAGAAAATAAATTATTTGCAAATGTATTTTTAAATAATGTACTCTATTTTCCACCTAATGTAGATCTGGCTACTGTACGAGAATAATACTGAAAGTTGTTATTCAAAGAAATCATTCGCTAATAATATTCCAAGAATTGAACATTTCGTTTATTTGAAAATGATTTTTGGCGAATTCAAAAAGACATTGATATGGATAAATCATTATTTTTGTAAATGCTCTTACAATAAAATTTTTTTACAAATGTTTTATGTCCAGCAAAATATATTGTACGTAAATATATAAATTGTATTTTATTTATTTACTTTGTTTTATTCTGACATTTAATTCCTAAATTAGAGGAAAGACATACTATTCTCGTAAATTATATATAAACCTTTGAGAGTGTCAAATAATATGTCACTGGAAGTATTACTAACTGCATATAACTTATAGTATTTTTTTTTTTTTATTCAAAAAAGAAGGCAGCAGTACGATAGACAATGAACATTTATTTTGTAAATTTGCCGATCATAAAATAGTTTATATACACATGATGTCTTCATGTAATTTATTTTCTTAATTGCATTCATAATATGTCACTGGAAGTATTACTAATTGCATATAACTTATACTAATAGTATTTTTTTTTTTATTAAAAAAATAAGGCAGCAGTACGATAAACAATGAAAATTTATTTTGTAAATTTGCCGATCATAAAATATTTTATATACACATGTCATGTAATTTATTTTCTTAATTGCAACATGTAGATTTAATATATTAGTTAGTATTACCTTTATTAACTTGTTTAATGTCATATATAAATATTTAGTAAAGTGGATATTGCTTTAATAAAGTTAGTATAATTTTTATTAACGTACATATATTTAAAATATTTTGGTAACAAAAATTGTTTGGTTTTTTAGAAATTAGTATAAGCAAAATCAAATTATAAATACACAATAAAGGTTATAAATATGTATTATTATCAATTTTGAATTAAAGATAAAAAATGCAATCAATTTGGGTCATATATATACGAAAAAACATGTGGGGTTTTTTGGCGTGATAAACTTTAAATTCAGTAAATAACACAAATTAAATTTTGTAGTGCTTTCTTTTTAAGAAAATAAAGCTCGTCTTGAAATTCGCATTTGTGTGGTTTATACCAAAAAATCCATTTTTATAATTATAATTAGCGTCCTTGGTAATAGTTTGGAAAATATCATATAGTGTGATATAGTACAATGGTCCCTGTGAATCGGTGCTCTGGTTAATTCCAACCCACCACATTTCATGATAAGAAGTTAAGGTGTCAAAATGTGATATACAAAATGTTTATGTACCCTAATTTATATCAATTATAGATTCCACTAATTCACAAGAATTAAAACAATTTTAGCAGTGTTCGGACGCGTATAATTTTGTTCCGTATTCTAGCCGTTTTTAAATAAATGCAGTGATATATACGAGGTGTGATAAAAAAATAACCGTTATTGTGTGATCAAAAAATAAAGTATTTATTTATTCATCAACAACTATCTTGTCCCCTTTAAAGTAATTCCCCTCAGATATAATACACTTATGCCAGCATTTTTTTCAATCCTCGAAACACTGCTGAAACGCTTTTTTTGGTATCGCCTACAGCTCCTGTTTCGATTTTTCTTTTATCTCCTCAATCGTAGCAAAGCGCTTTCCTTTCATCGGTGTCTTCAGTTTTGGAAAGAGGAAAAAGTCAGCGGGGGCCAAGTCCGGTGAATACGGTGGTTGAGGCATGATAACGGTTTTGTTTTTGGCCAAAAACAGCTCCTGAGCGATGTCCATGCGACGTTGTTTTTGCTCAAAATTTAGCAATTTTGGAACAATCTTCGCTGCCGCACGTTTCATGCCTAAAACATCCGTAAAAATTGCTTGGCATGAGCCGAACGATATGCCAACATCATCAGCAACCTCACTGATAGTGATTCGACGATTATCCAAAATCATGCTCAATCTCCTACCATTCCGGGCGATATTACTTTATATTCACCCTCATCTCGTTCTTTCTTTACACCACCATTACCACCAGAGTACCAAAATCCTTTTGCTGACAAGCCTACATTGCGAGGCTCTAACAACGAGGCTCTAGTTTCAAATACTGGAACCTTGGTTAATCGACGTCCTATACCTCCTCCCAGTTTAATGCCTGGATACGAACGAATACCTTATCGGCCGCCTGATTTAGTGACAGCTGGTGATGTTGGTGCATCTAAACCCTCCGATTTGAGTTCCTTAGAAGTCCCCGAAAATTCCCCTTCTAGGAGCAGCGAAGATACTGAACCAAATAAGGGGCTCAACACACCATCGAATGGCAACAGCGACAAATCACCAATAAATGATATACGTTATTACGACACAATTATCAAACTCAGTCAACAGGATTTGGTGAACCAAAGCAAAGGCAACAGTCCATTAGAAAATGATCGTAGTAATCACCAAGAAGTTTTACCCAGCATTAGACGTATACTCGGTGGATCTAATGGAAAGAAGGGTGAAATTCCTGAAGTATTATTAAAACAAGTGACTTCAAGACCAATTGTTAATTATCATCAACCTCCATCATCTCCTGTAGTAATTGTAGATACAACTAAAAAACAGAGTGAACGTGAAGATAATGGAATATATAGTTCAAATATAAATAAAAGAAAGAACATAAGTATTTCCGAAGAATATGATTTTGTGTCGCCTCGTGAAATAACTGATACTGTAGCTATTAAATTAAAATCAAAAATGTCTACAAAATCTGTACATGCAGGTGCTACGACTTCATCTACCAAGAGCTCAACTGAAAGCAATACACCTTCGTTTTCGTCTTCTTCACCAAGCAGCAGCAGTTCATCATCCACAGCTACAGCGACGTCAAGCACATGGACTATAGCTTGGAATTTACACGTTTATCTTTCTGCTATTTTATTTACTATATTAACAGTTTATTCATTCTATAAAATGCTCATTTATAATAAGCTCACACATCTTTTTTCTCAATCGTATTTCATTTGTATACATCTTATACTTATAATAATTTGTACGTTTCGAATTTTTTATTTATGTTACGATGCTTATAATATTCACTCCAGTTTTCACATATTCGTTTCAGAACTATTACTAAATTTGCCTGCAACATTCTTAACGGTATCATTTTCCGTTTTAATTCTTTACCTATTTAGAAAATCGCTCAATCATAAGAACAATCGTTATTCTGCTTTAATACGGCCCCTTACAGTGGTTGTGGGTTGTGGCGTACACGTGGTGCTCTGCATTACACTTCATTATGTAGAATCGTACACCATGCAAACCATCAATATCATTTGTACCACCACCAACAACAGTTATATCGTCGCCAGCAGCAATATCAAGCATATCAACAAAATCCATTAAATACTTTGGTAGATCCTATGACAAGCAATGCAGTTTTACATTACACAAGTGCACCTACACAACCTCCCCGAGTAAGGATTTGGGCACATAGGGTTGGGAGTGGGGAGTGGTCGTTGATAAAAACTGATTTAATAAGCTTAGAGGTGATTAGGTCCCGGGCAAAGGATATTGGTGTAATTTTAGCTTCAGGTTGTGATCGGGGGTTGTTCTGAATGCATCTAGTGCAATCATCGTAGCGGAATTTATGGTAGTGTTTAATTTATTTATGGATGATTTTGGTGCCTGCCCAAATAAGTATAGACCATAGTTAATTTTAGATAAGAGGAGGGATTTTGTTATTGAAATTAGTGATGCTGTATTGCAGTTGAATTTTTTGCCTGAAAGGCATTTGATTATATTGAGTGGTTGTTTATTAATTGATTAATATGTGTTTCCCATCGATATCTTTTATTCAGTGCAATCCCAAGTATCTTTAAATTGTCAACTTTGTTTATATTTATGTGGTTGCATATGATGTTTGAGGAGCAATTGTATTTTCTACAGATGTAAATTTGCTTGCTTTTTTGTAGCGATAATGCAGCTCCTGAATATGTGCACCAATCCGAAACTTTGTTGTAGATGGGATCGAAATTGTAGGGGGTGTTTTTGTTTCTATTTAGTTTTTAATTAGTAAATAGTCATCAGCGAATGCGAGAAAGTAAATTTCTTTGTGCAGTGATAAGATTGCTATAGGCTATCAGCTTGTTATAGGCTATCAGAAATAGGATTACGGATAGAGGGGACCTTGGGGAATGCCATTTTGGAAAGAAAAGCTTTGAGAAATTTGGGATTCGATTTTTACTTTGATGTTCCTATTTGTCATATAGTTTTTTATATAATTATAAATGTTGGGCAGATTTTGCACAAGTTAAGTTGATCTAAAATAGCGTGTACTCCAATTTTATCAAAGGCTTTTAGCAAAATCCAGTGAGATGAGGGATATGTGTTTATTGTAAGAGAGCGAAGGGGTGATTTGATGATCAAGGTCAACCAGAAAATCAGATATTGATTTCCCTTTTTTGAATCCTAATTGATGGCTATTGAGAAGTTTGTTATTTGATACAAACCAACAAAGCCTATTGGCAATGATTTTTTCTTGTACTATGGGGCAGCAAGGGTTAAGGGAAATTGGACGATATGATGTTAACATGGTTTTGTCTGAGTTAGGTTTAGATATAGGGATAATGAGACTATTTGTATACATTTGAGGGATAAAAGCAGCGAATATTTTATTATATAAGTCAGTATTATAAGTCAATTTACTGCAAAGGGTAGGTGTTTAATCATTGGGTACGATATTCGATCTATTTTGGGGGGTATTGCCGTTTAGTTGGTTTAGTGCCATGTTTAGTTCGATTATATTGATTTTATCGTCAATAATTAAGGCTGATTTGCACGGACTAGGTAACCTACTTCTGGATAGGGAGTTTTGCTTGTGTAGAAGGAAGGTAGGCGAGAATGAGTGTGCTTCTTTGGACTATGTTTCTGCAAATGTATTTGCTATTATGGATTTATTTGTGATTGAATTTTGGTTAGATTGGGGTAAGCTAATTGAATGGATTGGGGTGTAGGTTTTAAGCCCACAGAATGTGCGAATTGTTGACCAAATTTTTCCTGAAGGTGTACAAGGATTGATGTTAGAGGTGAAGTTAAGTATTGAGGATGATTTAGATAATTTTATTACGCGCTTAAGTATTGCGTTTGCTTTCTTGAATTTTATGATATTTTCTTGTGATATGTTTCTGATTAGGATATTTCGAAGTTTGTTTCTTTCTTTTTTTAAGTCTTTTAATTTATTGTTCCACCAGGGGACTGTTGTTCTTCGCTTAGGTCTAGATGGAGGAATGGATTCGTTGGCGCATTGAATTATTTTTTTTTAATATTAGCAGTTTCTTTGTTTATATTTATCCTAACAGCTCTTTATGCAGATAAATGCTGAATTTGCCCCAATTTGCTTTGCCTAAATTGAATCTAGGTCTACTTGTAGTTGTAATGGTTGTGAGATTGGGGAAGAGGGATATGAGGATAGGAAAGTGATCACTACCGAATAGATCAGGGTCTATTTGCCAGTTGGTTTCTATTGCTAGGATAGGAGATGCAAGTGGAAGATCAATATGAGTCAGAGTGTTATGCGTTATGAACTGGGTTGGGGTGCCATTGTTTAGGAGAGTCAGTGCCGATTGTGTGATAAATTTATCGATTTTTTTGCCTCTAGCATTGTTGTAATTGGAACCCCAACTGGTATGCCAGTAACAGGAACCCCAACTGGTAAGTCACCTGTGATCAAGTGTGGTGATTGTGAGTTGTCAAAAAGATCGTGAAGATCTTTGGCTTTGAAAGATTTTGTGGGTGGTAGGTATATTGAGCTAAGAAGGAATTTTTGTATTGAAAAAATAAAAATATTTACTATGTCAAAATTGTTTGTAGGAAAGTTGGTTGTGCTCTGTTGTATTGAATTATGTATGAGTATGACTGCGCCACCAAATGAATTTTGTGGTTGTAGAGATGTGTATAATTGGTAGTTAATGGGAGTAGGTATTATTTTGTCATCTTTTGGGTGTATTTCTTGTAGGGTTATTATTTTTGGTTTATGTTTTTTTAATAATATTTCTAGTTCATAATAATTGTTTTTGTAGCCTTTGATATTCCATTGAATCATTTTTAAAGATGCTGTTTTGCAGGTTTTTCTGCATGTGTTTCATTTCATCACGAAAATGAGTCTAGAGGAAACCAATTTCATCGTCTTCTTACTAAGCCATATTGTGTGGCGAACTTGTGTATACCGGTTGGTTTGGTTCGGAAAGAACGTGCCACGGTATAGGGTTCATACGGTCATCGCCAGAGAGTAGTGGGGTTAGTCAAGAACTACCTCCCTGGTATATTAATATATATAGGAACAAATTTTCATAATATTAGTGAAAGATGCAGACAGGTAATTCAGCCGGCCAGGGGCATGACAGCAGGTTTAAAAAACTGCATGGAGAAGATGAATGATAGTACGGCAAATTTTAAATCGTGTTTAAGTATATTTTTTGGTAGCACCGCTAGGTTTATGAGAGATATGTGTAGACATCCTCGGCGATATAAACATTTTTTGGCTAAGAATTTCAACAGTCAGTCTACGGATGATTCTTATGTGGTCATTCCATGCAAGGCAGTAAAAGCAGGTCATCTGATATTATTGCTGGACACAGGTGCGGACACCAGTCTAATAAAGGCTGAATCCATGAGGTCATTTCCCAATGTACAAACGTGCAGAATAAGCAGTTTAAGCGGGGCATTTTGGGGTAAGTGTTAAAAACTTTGCCTAGTGAAACTCGATATTCACCGTACTGAGAATTTGGAACGGGACTTCCACATTATCCAGACCCAAGATGGTGTCCCGGCAGATGGAATACTGGGAAGAGATAATTTGTGGAATTGCTCTATAATAGATACAGTACGTAAACGCTTATCAGTATGCAATGGGAACGGGAAAACTGTGAAAAATTTTAGACTTTGTGCAAGGGACAGTATAGGAAGGAACCAGAGTAGAACACGGAGGGACAGTTTAAGCAGGGAGCAGGAAAGTCAATCAGAAGGCATAGCAAAGGCTAGGCCAATAACTGTAAAGAAGGTAAGGGTACCTGTGAAAGAGGGTTTAACAATAGTAAACAGCCAAGAGATACAGCCTGGCGTGGATATCAGCGTTACTTTGGCATACGCCACAGATTATACAGTTGAGGCACCAGTGCTGAACACTCAAGAATCAGACGTAGTATGGGATCAGAATTGCGAGGCGACATGTTCCAATATCTCGGAGTACGACGTTAGGGAAGTGAGCGATGCGAATGATTTTGTAGTGCAGGAAAGGTCTCGGGAGAACACCTAGAGAGCGGAGAAACTGAAAAACGAATTGGTGTGTTTTGAATGAGTGTTTTGAATGAGGAGGCAAGCGGTTCAATAGCAAGAATGTGCGCAGAGTATAACGATGTTTTACTACTCGATGGGGACGCGCTGCCGTTCACATCTATAATTGAGCACAATATTCGTATAGCGGAGGGGCAGTTGCCCATAAATCAAAGGCAATATAGAACTCCAGAGGCTCATCGTGACGAAATGAATGGACAGGTGGACAAGTTGTTGGAGGAGGGCATAATAATGCCTAGCAATTCTCCATATAACCTTTATTGTCGGTTCCGAAGAAGTTCCAGGACAACACCAAGAAATGGAGATTGGTGGTCGATTTCAGGAACATAAATGACGTCACGCTGAAGCAAGTTTTTCCGATCCCAAGAATTGACGAAATTCTGGATCAGTTGGGTCATTGTAGGTATTTCTCTATGCTAGATTTGGCTAGTGGATACTATCAAGTCCTGATGGGTGCGGAAGACAGGGAGAATACGGCATTCAGCACGTCTTTGGGTCATTTTGAGTTCAAACAAATGCCATTCGGACTTACTGGTGCTCCAGCAACTTTTCAGAGGCTCATGAATAGCATTCTAACAGGTCTGCAAGGTATTGACTGTTTTTTATACCTAGATGATATAGTGGTATATGGAAGGAATCTGTCAGACCACAGTAGCAAGTTGAGTAAAGTTCTGGATCGACTGAGGGAGCATGGTCTCAAGCTCAACACGAAGAAGTGTAACTTTCTACGACGCGAGGTGGTCTATCTGGGACACAAGTGTACTGGGAAAGGTGCGCTTCCTGATCCTGCGAAGATAGAATGCGTCAAGAATATTGCTCAGCCAAGAAACAGGAAGGACACACAAGCTTCTCTTGGTTTAGCAAATTATTATAGGAAATTCGTGAAGAATATGTCACAGCTGTCGCTGCCAATCACGAAATTGCTACATAAGGACACAAAATTCGAATGGACGGAGTCATGCCAACAGGCGTTCGAAGGTATGAAATGGGCTATTACGACACCGCCCATCCTGATTTACCCGGACTTTAATAAGCATTTCATTTTAACGACAGACGCCAGTGGTGAAGCTCTGGGAGCGATTCTTTCGCAGGAACAAGAGGGTCGCGATCATCCCATAGCTCTCGCGAGTAGAGCGCTGAGCGAGACCGAGAAGCGGTACTCTACGAGAGAGAGGGAGATGCTCGCTATAGTTTGGGCCACTCGTAACTTCAGATCATACATTTTGGGGAGGCAGTTCACGGTTTACACCGACGACCAACCGCTAAGGGGAATCGTAAATTTGAAGGCTCAAACGTCTAGACTGGCACGGTTCAGACGTAAGCTTTCCGAGTACACATTTGATATTGTGCACCAGCCAGGGAAAACGAATTTGAATGCGGATGCGCTGAGTAGGGCGCCACAAAATACGAGTGTTCTGAGAATCACTGAGAATATCGCGGGATATATACAACGAATTGCGATCAGTGATGAGCAAATGGAAAAGTCAAAATTGGAACGAATGATAGTTTTTTATTTTCTTATTTTTTTATTTCTTCCTCTATATATTACAATCTATAACAATAATATTAAGTAATATTTTGTGTAGGTTTGGATTGAATATGCTCTTTTTTCCAATGCCAAAAGAACTTCTTTTATTTATCTGTTTATTAAATTTTCTCTATTTATCCATCATTTTATTTATGTTTATAATTAATTATTTATTTTGTTTTTGTTATGTATTAATTTTTTTAAACCTTCCTGTAAGTTCTGCAGGGGTAATTCGCTTCAATCTTCTTGGAGTTGCACCCTCCGTGTCTGCTAAACTACGCAGTTCCAGGTTTTGATGGCCTCTCAGTCGGTGTATATGTTTGGTGCTGCATTTTGTGATTGTGTCCTTGATGGTTTCAATGTGTAGGTCACGGTGTATAACCTCGTTCGGGATATACCATTAAGCATTTGTAATTGTTCGTAGTATTCTTGACTGCATTCGTTGTATTAAATTTAAGTTTGATATGCTAGCTGTGCCTCATATCTCGATTCCATATTTCCAGATAGGCGCTATTATTGTCTTGTATATTATTAGTTTGTTATAGAGAGATAGTCTAGATGTTCGTCCAAGTAGCCAGCTTAACTGTCGGTACTTATTTTTTGCATCGTTTCGCTCGTTACTGATGTGCTGCTTCCAAGTCAATTTTTCGTCTATTGTTATTCCAAGATATTTTGCAGCAGAGTGAGTTTTTATTTTTTTGCCCTTTATAGCAAGACTGTATTTTGTCGATTTTCTGTTTGTATATACAACTTGTACAGTTTTGTCTTTATTTATCTCTATTCCCCATAAGTCACACCATGCTACTACATATTTTGGATTGCATTTGTTGCCTTTTTTTCGTCATTGTGTGATGCCTTTAAAACTGTGTCGTCTGCGAATGTTGCTATCATCGCAATGCTTTTCGTTGGAATTGGTATATCTGCTGTGAATATTAAGTATAGTAGAGGTCCTAATACACTGCCTTGTGGGACTCCAGCTGTCATTGGTAGGATGTCTGAGCAATCCTCGTCATATTTTATGTAGAATTGTCGTTCGCTTATATAGCTCTTTAAAATGTCATAATAATTTTGTGGAAATATTCGCTAAAGTTAATATAGAAGTCCTTTGTGCCACACCTTATCGAATGCTTTTGCAATGTCCAAGTATACAGCTACGCAGTATTTTTTGTTGTCTATACTTTCAAGGATTTTGTTTACAACACTGGGGACCTGTTGCACAGTTGAGTGCTGTCTTCTAAATCCAAACTGATGGCTAGATATTAAATTTTTTGTTGTTAAGATTGGCTCTAATCTGTCCTGAAGTATTCTTTCAAATACTTCGATAGTATTGGCAATAGACTGATAGGTCGGTAAGAAGTTGTTTTGGTGGCATCTTTTCCTGGCTTGCTGATGGCTGTTAACTGTGCAACTTTCCATAAGCGAGAGAAATACTTAGTTTCTAGCATGCAGTTAAATATATTTCGGATATATATTATTGCTATATCAGGCATTTCTTTTAGCATTTTCCCGCTTATCAGATCATATCCTGGCGCCTTTTTGTCTTTTAATTTTTTAATTTTGTTTTTGATTTCTGCTACTGATGTCTTTTTTATTTTGGATTGCGGGATATTTATTACATTGTCAAGATTAGTGGTTTGATTGTCCGTTTCGCTTGTAAATATTTCAAGGAAATGTTTGGCCAGTGTGTTGGCTTTGTCCTTACTTGTTTTCGCCCATGTACCGGTTTGTGTTTTGATAGGAGGTTTGTGTATTATTGCACCAGTGAGTTTTTTCGTAGCCTTCCAAAGAGAGTAATTTGTTGATGTGGTCGTTCCCAAGTTCAGCATATGTTTTTCTAGTTCCTTTTCTCTGTTTTCCTTAAGAAAAATTTTTAATTCATTTGTTGCTTTGTTTAGGTTGCGTTTATCTTCCGGATTCCTAGTGATTTGCCATGTTTTCCGGAGCTTCCTTTTCCATTTAATTTTCCCCTTGATGAACGCTGGTGTAGTGTCCGTATTTGCTAATGTTAGCTTTGGTGTTGAAGCTGTGATTGCTTCGATGACGCTATCATTGAAGTATGCGATTGCGGAATCGATTTCATTTTTTGTTTTTAATCGTATACCTATTTATAGTTGTTTTTTCAGTGCTAGACGAAAATTATTCCAGTCAGTTTTATTGTTATAGATGCCTGAGAAAAGTCTTGTCTCTATTGATCCTAGTAATGTCATTAGGATTGGGGAGTGGTCGGAGGTTAATTCTAAACATGATTTAATAGTTAGCTGTTTATGAAGAATATTTTTGGTGATGCAGAAGTCTATTAAATCTGGTTGTTTTTTTGTATCTGTTTTTTGTATCACCAGTGCTAATGAATCGACCATTACTATATCATATAGCTTTAAGCAACTCGCGTCCTTTTGCGTTTGTCAACCTTGATCCCCATAAAACATTTTTAGCGTTATAGTCACCTCCGGCTAAATAGCGATTCCCCAGTTTTTTTAAATAGTCTACATATTGTTCTTTTGTGTTGTTATATTTTGGTGGACAATAGACAGCAGATACTACGATTTGTCCTTTCGAGTCATTTAGTGCTATTGTGGTTGCTTGAAGGTTTTCTTTTTTATATGCGTCAAGTTCAATGTAATTCATATTTTTTTTTATAATGATCGCCGTTCCACCGTGAGATTTGTTGTCAGGATGATTTGTGTAATGGATGTCAAAGTTAGGAAATTTAAGATATGTTTTGTCTGTAGCATGTGTTTCCGAGATTAACATCACATCTATTGAATTATTTATTAGGAAAGGCTTTAGTTCTAGTTCATGACGCGACAGTCCATTTGCATTCCATATTGCCAAATTTATTTTATTTACTGCGTTCATCTATTTTGCATACAAGCATAGTTACTATGTTCATCATACTGGTCATTTGATTTATTAGTTGTTTCATCATTATTTTTAATTCGGATAGATCATCATTGTTTGATATTATTTCATATGTGCTGTTGCTTTTTATTTGATTTGGCTCCTGTGATATTGTTTCCATTTGTGCAGCTTGAGCGTATGAAATACCAGAGATGATTTTCTGGCCATTTATTTTTGTACTGTGATTGTTTTGGTTTGTTTAAATATTGATTTGTTCATTTGTTTCTTTCTTGCGAAGTGTAGGGTATCTCTGGACTTGTAGAGCTTTATATATCGCACATCCTCTGTAGTTTGCCGTGTGGTTTTCACCGCAATGAACGCATTTAATTGTGCACATGTTTGTCTTGTGTTTTCCAGCACATTTGACACACACCGGGTCTATCTGGCAGTAGTTTTTTGTGTGGCCGTACTTTTGGCAATTTGTGCTTTGGGGAATAGTTATCTTTTGTCGGGGTGGCTCAAAGCTAATTTTGCAGTGTAGGAGGTGAGTAATGTCGTATATGCCTTTATTGTTATCTTTTATTTTCAATTCAATTGAAAATAGTGAAAGTGGTTGTTTTATTTTGGCTATTTGGATGTTATGGATATTTGTCACTTCATGGCCTAGTTCGGCTAATTCGTTTTTAATGTCTTCTGTGTCGGTTGAGTGGTGCATATTTCGTAATACCACTCTAAAGCCTCGCTCATCTTTTGCCCCAAATGTGTAATACTTTGTCCGTTTTTGCTTTAATAATTCAATTACTTTTGTGTAGTGTGTGGATTCTTTTGGTTGAATTTTTATTTCGTTCTTGCTTAGAATTTTCATTTCGTACAATATATTTGGCATGGAATTTAGTGTTTCAGATAAGGCTTCTATATTTTCAACATTCTGAACATACGGTTTTTGTAAACGTTGCGTAATTGGTTGCTGTATATTAATGTTCGCATTTGTCCCACTGTTGTTTTGTTCTTCACTGTTGTCTTGAGAGTCCGTTTTGTCATTTACTGCTAACAGTTCGAATCAGTTTGTTGTGTTTGGAGTGATAGGCTTGCTCAGCCAATATTTTTGGAGTGATGTTTGTGTTGTGTTGAACATTTTATTTTTCGGTCTTTTGTTACTAGTATTTTGTTCATTTAACTTGTTTGGCGATTGTTTTTCGCGGTTTCATTTTGTGTTTTTATTTTCGGTAATTTTATTACTGGTTTTAATATTTATATTTTGTAGTTGCGTGTTTGTTGTTTCTGATGAAATTGGTGTTGTTCCGATTGCCATTATTGGTGAGTTGCAGCTAATCGTTACCGTCGCAGTCACCGGTGTTACAGTTGTGGTAGAGGAGCTTTGAGTTGTTATTGTGGTTGCTGAAGTAGTAACTGGTGGATAAAACTCCATAGTGGGAGTCGCGCATTGGACACTCCAAGGTATGGAATTGCTGGCACCTAGTAGAGCGGGAGAGCAAGATCGTGCTCTGCTCTCTGTCACTTCGACGGGCAATTTGGAGTTTCCGTTGTTTTCGTTTGAGACGAAAGAAAAATATGCGTTTCTTTTTGGTGCTGTTTTTTGTTTAAGTGTGTCAGCCACACTCATTATAAATTTGTGATTTGTTATTATTTTTTTCTATTGTAAAAGATGTGTACCAGTAAGTGACCGGTAGATTGGTTCTAGTCGATCACTGCACTATTGCACTTTTTCTTTACAACTTAAGTTACTTTAACTTAATAAATTGGTATTGAAGAATTTATATTTGCGGAACGAGCTTAAACACGTCTGCACTGTTCAAAACTTTATTGAAAAAAAGAATGATAATGAGGGCAATGGATTGAGTTAGACAGGGTAAAAGTGGAACTGGGGTTTTTGGAAGCAAGGGCAGTTTCTTTTGACATCACGAAAGACTGGTTAGCATACATGTTTATCAGGGAGGGGTTGAGACGGCGTCTCGCTAGATTGGAAAATATAAACATAAAAGAACAGGAAAATTTGCGGAAAGCGCTTGGAAATACAGCAGCGGGGGTCCAACAGGTAATAACTCGGTTAAGGGAGAAAACGAGATTTTCACCTGCCGAGAGGTATGACACAGCACCGCGGAACAAGAGCGCAAGTAAGGGAGCGAAAGTGTACTATGGATGACTCCGCGAAGCAGGGGGACGACATGGATGACGGTACGACTCCAGAATTACCTTTTGTTGCGGACGCTGTAATTGAACTGACGGACCAGAAGGAGATTGAAATGGTGTTAAAAGATTACAATAATTCTCCTTTGGGGGGTCACCAGGGTTTCATGAAGACGTATAGGGGTATACGCAAGAACTATAGGTGGCCTAAAATGATGTTGGATATACGGAAACTCATCGCTGGGTGTGAAAGCTGTCAGAAGAACAAGGTATCAAGGCTAACAAGGATGCCTATGCAGCTAACTGATACAGCTAACAGACCATTCGAAAAGTTGTTCATGGATATGGTGGGACCATTGCCCGAGAGCTCGTCTGGGAATAAATACATCCTAACATTCCAGGACGACCTATCTAAGTACTTTATAGCAGTTGCCAGCCGGATGCGGAGGCAACCACGGTAGCTAGGATTTTCTTTGGGGAAGTTGTAGCAAAATTTGGTGTCCCAAAAATACTTGTAACAGATAACGGCACTAATTTAATTTCGAGAATTTTTTCTGAAACGTGTAAACTGCTAAAGGTGAAGAAACTTCACATCACCCCGTATCACCCTCAGGCTAACGGTTCGTTAGAACGTAGCCACCGACCGCTAGCTGAATACTTGCGGCATTTTGTGAAGGAGGATGGATCGAACTGGGACCAGTGGTTGGCGTCAGCAATGCATATGCACAACAACACGGTACACGCATCCACTAACCAGACGCCATTTTTCACGTTGTATGGTTTCCAACCTCAAATGCCATCGAATTTGAAACGAAAGCCAGCGTCTTTATATAATACAATAAAATATTATACAGACGACTACCCACATGTGTTATGTTATCAAGTGCAGAAAGGGCACGAATTGGATAGAAAGGCGCAGGAAAGGGCAAAAGAGGTATCCCAGAAGCAATACGATGCTTCCGCTAATCCCGTGCAGTTCGTTGCAGTGGACAATGTTTTACTGCGTAACAGTAACAAGAAGAACAAATTTTCCCATATTTGGCTTGGTCCATATAAAGTACAAAAAATTTTGGGGCCAGTAACGACAAAGGTTAGGATAGGAAACAAATTGAGACATTTCCATGACAATCTGTTGAAGCCCTACAGATCGAATTAAGAATTTGAGGGTGAAACTGGTTGCAATGATGAGTGAATTGAAGCAGAGGCTTTCTTTGCTTGACCTACCCCAAAATTCAGTTCGTGCGGAAAGTGACGGCTGAAATGACTAAAATTTTTTTATTTTTTATTAAATAATATCTTCAACCTTGAAAACGAAGAAAATTAAATGTAAGGAAGACAGCGGTATGAAAGAATGAAACCATATATTATGATTCAAGGGTACGAATGCCCGCGTGAAGTAGTAAAAGAAACAATTTTTGCGAGCTGAAAATATGACTTTAATAAAGAATGAAGAAAAAAAATTGGGAAACAATTAAATGCATATAATTTTTTGTTTATTTGTGCGGTTTAGGCAGTCACATGAGCAGCAGAGTCAATAGCCGGGGCGTTTATGCAATATGTTATTAAGTTTGTAGCCACTCATAACTTACACGGGTAATATGATGCGTTGACATTTTTGGCATGCGCTATCATGACAAGCGTATATGCCATGTATGCCAATAAGTAAGTATGAGCGAGGGTAGCGTGAAAGTTTAATATGAGACATGGTGGTTTGCATATATTTAGGAGTAATATTTTAATTGTTCTATCAGTGCGATATAGATGAAGTCGTAGGGGTAAGGGCATGAAGGTAAACGTAAGTATGTTTGGAAGAGCAATTGGGAATTAAGTAGAAGTAAATAAACACGGAAGCAGTGTAATTAAACAATTTTACAATTTTGATAGTCGTGATAGGATTAGTAATGATAATAGGGCAAGAAGAAAATCAAGGAAATTGGAAAACACACAATTTTCTAAAAATCTATTTTATTGATATGAATAATGTAATAAAGAAGATAAGTATGGAATTCAATTGATTTCAATTAGTGTGAATACAACTTTTGGGTGTACGACCCTGGAAATATCGGAGGCCGGTCGCCTAGCATCTGGTGCAATCTGTGTAGTAAGATGGTAAGCCGACCGAGGCAGGTTTTGACTCGTTTGACAATTACGAATGGGGTTGTTTTGAAGTAAGAAGGGAAAAGGGTTTTGTTAATATATTTAGTTAAGATGACAGGTTGGTTTAAGCTAAAATAAGTTAGGGAGAATAGGCAGTAAGTAACAAGTTAAGAGAGATAGTTGAGAATGGATAGAAGTAAAATCGAAATTAGGTTAGATAGACTAAAGTTTGCTTGTAAGATTATTGTGTGTATTAAGTTAAGTGTTAATTGAGAGAAAATCTGGAGCTATAGGCTACCTGACAGCGGTTACGTAACGTAAAATTGGCGGGGCTTCAACGTAGTAGGAAGTAGGGTAGTGTTAATACCGAGGGGGTGCTTGTTTCGTATGCATTTATAGAAGGGTTTTCCACACTAGAGGTTTTATGAATACATACGAACCAGGATATTTTTTTTTTAGAGAAGAAAACAATTGGGTCATGCCATTGATAACGGAAATACATAGTCAAGGATACTTAGATATCCTCAATTATGGTAAGAAAAAAAAGAGGAGAAAAGGTCGGTCGATGGTGGATGTTAGTGTAAAGTAGTGATAACCATAATGTAGTAGTAGTATAACCATAATAATTATTATATATTTCGAGAAATAGAAATATTTATTAGATAAGTTATTGTAGCGATCACTAAATTTTTTCTACAGTATATGTGTAAGGCAGCTGTGTTCTTGGTAGCCTATTTGAGCGTTCCAGCGAAATGCAGCGAAACCGCGGAAGTGCGGGTGGAACCCTTGGCGGAACCGGACCTGATTTTGGAATCACTGGATAATATTTGGTTCTCGAAAGCCGAGTGGCTGGTGATATCGGAGTTTCGCGATGCTCCTCTGGAGTCGGTACTGAAGAAACTCGAAGACTTGCAAAAGAAAACAAAGGAGCTTTGTGAGATAATAATAAAGGCAAATACGGCAGAATCTGATGGAAGTAAGAGCGGGTGTGAGATAACGGCAGCGGAAGCGGAATCAATATTAGCGGGGCTCAGACGAAACGAGCAAGCTATGTCATTTCGGGGTAGCAAACAACGTGCAGCAAGGTCGTTAGTAGATGTCGGTAATGAGATACTGAAGTGGGGTATCGGAACCATGGACCATCGTGACGCGACAAGATTTACGCTCATTTGCAAAGTCTGGATATTCAACAGGCTAAAACTATGTCGGTCTTAGGCAAAGAAATAACCATTGTGGGTTCGAGCTACAAAGGGTTACACAAAGCAGTAAAGGAAATTTTTGTCGATATTGAACGGTTGCCGGCTGGCATGAAATCGATAAATGAGAAAACTACGGAAGCCTTGAGCAATTTGGCGGAACTCGTTAATCTGGAGAATATCTGAAGAGCTTGTGAACCTCCAAGGATGTCAGCAAATTGAAATGGCAGTAGTGGCTAATTTGTTGCATGGGAAGTTACACCCTAAAAACTCTGCGGCGCGGGCAAAAAAGGCTCAGTTACTTCCTCAAGAAAGGGTTCAGCAGAGAAAAAGCATACGCCAAAGCTATACTCCCTATGCCCACAAACAATGTCGGCGGCCGACCCAGGCCCCAAAGGCAGAGGTCGGCCGAACAAACACCTCCAGAGGCCATATATAAAAAGCGGCTAAGGGATGATCAACCCTCCACCTCCAAGGCCGCAGCAGGAGCAGCATCACCGGCTATTAAAACAGCACAAGCAGCAGCATCTGCAGCAGACGCACCAAATTTGAATGAAAATACATCCAAGAAGAGGCAGCCCACTGCCTCCTACAAGGATGTGGTGACAGGCATCAAAATGGCAGTACTCGCAAGGGACTATCGCAATACGCCCCTAACAACGGAGCAAATGGACTCCATCCAGAAACTCATCCTGGATAAAATTATTGCCGGAAAACAACAGGCTACAAAACCAGCGTTCCTGGGCGCTATCTACAAAGCAGGATACATGCTTCTGCACTGTAAAGATAGCGCGTCAACAGACTAGCTAAAGGCGGCCATCACCAACGCGTCGCCTTGGGAAGGTGCTTCACTGTGGGTCACAGAGGAGCCCAAGATACCTCAATCGCGGATCGCTGTGGTGTACTTTCCCAACTCCCAGTCCCTGGAGACCGCTAAGATCCTGGACTTTTTGCAGGGGCAGAACAAGGGCCTCTACGTCGAGTCGTGGCGTACACTACGAAGAGCTGTAAGAGGCTCTAACGTAACTCTGGTCCTAGCAGTAGACCAGAAATCAGCAGCCAGCCTTGTGGAATCCGGTGATAAGGTCAACTTTAGATTTGGCCAAGTGAGTCTCAGGCTAAAGGCTGCATCCGCCAATGCTGATGAGCTGGCGGATAAAATGGATGCTGTGGAGTTGGAAGAAGAGGACGAAAGTACAAGCAAATCTTCATAATGCTAAGGCTGCACCGGCCGAACTTCGCAGAAGGTTTGCTTGTGGAAGCACCAATATAGGACTTATCCAGGAGCCCTGGATACATAGAGGCAAGATAGTAGGCCTCAAGACACCAAACACACAGGTAATCTATGACGTGGGTGCAATAAAGCCAAGGGCTGCGCTTATCATTGATACCAACATTAAATATCTGCCATTTATAGAGTTTATGAATGGCGACACAGCAGCAGTACTCGTCGAAGTGGATGCAAATGGGAAGAAAATAGAGGCTGTCATAGCCTCAGCTTTCTTTCCAGGAGACACCAACGAAGCACCACCACCGAATATCATAGGTCCAGTGAACTACTGTAAGACACACAACAAGACGTAAATCATTGGTTGCGATGCAAATGCGCACAATACAATCTGGGGCAGTACAGATACAAACACAAGAGGTGAGTCACTCCTAGAATTCTTACTACAAACTAACATAGCTATGGCAAACAAGGGCAATAAACCCACCTTTGAAAATGCCATACGACAAGAGGTTCTTGACTCATAACAAATAATTCACTTGATATGATCACGAACTGGAGTCTCTGATGAGGACTCAATGTCCGATCATAAACATATTCTCTTTGAAATCATGGGGTTAAATAAGAGCGTAATGCTCTATAGAAGCCCTAAATCAACAAACTGGGATAAATACTCAGAGTGCTTAGAAACTAAGCTAACCAGAAATATGCTTCACATAAGATCGACAGAGGATTTGGATGCATCAGTTGAAGCTCTGACTGACTCCATTATATCCTCATATCACGAATGTAGTCCACTCAAGACAAAAACCTCAACGAAGAGGGTCGCTTGGTGGAGCTAATTTGCGTCAAAGAGCAAGGCCTAAATTCAATGACGCAAAGAAATACAAAACATGGGAGGGATATAAGAAATCCCTGACACTATACAACAAGGAACTGAGGAAATCAAAAAGGAACTCATGGTAAAACTTCTGTGAAGAACTTAAAGATGTCCCAACGACAGCCAGAATACAAAATCACTGTCCAAAGGGGTAATTAATCCAATTGGCACTCTAAAGGCACCGGATGGTACTTTCACAAACACTTTTAATGATACACTAGAGCTTCTTCTTAAAACTCATTTCCCTGATTGCCGGCCTAACACAACCAGCGACAACGATCATGGGGTGTCAGCGTACAATCGCTACAGGGCAAGAAACTCTACTATCTTCAGAATAGTAAAATTTGAAAGGGTTGAATGGGCAATCAACTCGTTTAAACCCTACAAATCACCCGGACCTGATGGTATATTTCCAGCCCTATTTTCAAAAGGGACCAGGAGATTAATACAAATTTTGGTTCAAATCTTTAGATCTAGTTTAATATTGGGATATGTTCCTAAGCTATGGCGATAGGTCAAGGTTATATTCCTACCAAAGGGTGGAAATAAACCCCCTCAATCTCGCAAATCCTACAGGCCAATCAGTCTCACGTCCTTCATGTTAAACACCATGGAAAAGATATTGGACTGCTACCTAAGAGAGGAGGTAATCTCTAATACTCCACTATATAAGCTACAAATTGCTTATCAAAAAGGGAAATCTACAGTCACAGCACTGCACACAATTGTTCGTAATATTGAAAAGGCACTAGGCCTAAAGGAGGTAGTCCTCTGTGCATTCATGGACATTGAGGGCGCTTTCGACAATGCGAACTTTCAAGCAATAGAACTGGCACTCTCCAACAGGGGAGCAGATCCAGCAATATTAAAATGGGTAAGCAATATGCTAAACCAAAGAATAATCACAGCCTCTTTAGGGCAAGTTAACATGAGTGTTACAGCGGTAAAGGGATGTCCGCAGGGGGGCGTACTATCACCACTGCTATGGTCCATACTAGTTGATAACCTAATACAGATCATTAATAATAAAGGATACAAAATAATTGGATATGCAGATGACATATCTATAATAATCCAAGGCAACCATGAAAGGACTATTGGAGACCTGATGCAAGATGCCTTAGACACAACATGGGAGTGGTGTAGGAAAGAAGGGCTATCAATCAACCCCACCAAAACCACTATTGTCCCCTTCGCCAGGAAAAGGGCATTTGATATCCCAACATTAAAAATAAAAAGAATAGAAGTACCCTTACAGGAAGAGGTAAAATATCTAGGTATCATCCTGGATAAAAACTCAACTGGGAGGCACACCTTAACTTGGTAATAAAAAAGGCCACGAAAAACCAACTTCTGGTAAAATCCTGGGGTCTGAGCCTCAAAACGACCTTCTGGATATACACCCAAATGGTTAGACCCTTCATACTATATGGGGCATTGGTATGGTGGGGAAAAACAAAACAAACAACAGCCATATTAAAACTGTGCAAATTACAAAGGCTGGCATGCCCCCAACTGCTGGCTTGAAAGCGCTGCTAAATTTACCACCGCTACACCTAGCAACACAAGAGGAAGCTGCAAGGCAAGCACTCTCAATCCATACAAATGAAAAATTCAAACCAGCAAATCTCACTGGACACCCAGAAATTCTAAATTTGGTCAAAGATGCTATGCACATGACCCAGGCAAGTGACTACACAGACATAGTACTCAATTTCACCAAGAGGTACAATGCCATCAAGGGAGGAGTGGAACGATAGCCCAACATGGCTACACGACGATTCGCAAAAATGGTATACAGATGGCTCCAAAACGCTCCAGGGGGTAGGAGCAGGAATAGTGGGACCTAGAGCACACAACTCAATAACTCTAAGTGCAGATACCACGATTTTCCATGCGGAGCTCTATGCTATAATGGAAACAGTGGAAATCTTATCTAAAAGAGGACTTCAAGGCGTGAAAATTAAAATACTCTCAGACGGTCAATCAGTCCTCAAAGCTCTTAAAAGCTACACATTTACATCAAAAGTCTTTATAGAGTGTAACAACGCACTCGACGAACTGGCCATCCACAATCAGGTCTCTTTGATTTGGGTGCCAGGACACGATGGGCACGAAGGTAACGAAAGGCAGACCTTTATGCCAAAAAAGGGGCTGAAAGATCATTTATTGGACCCACCCCCTTCTTTGGCTTTGATAAAAACAACATAAAACAAGAGACCAAAAAATGGATCCAACATAAAATCAGTGAATATTGGAATGGCATTGACGGCCTCAATCACTCCAAAAAATTCCTGAGCTTTGACGCTAATAGAGCAAACATCGCTCTCATCTTAAACAAAAAATGCCTTAGATTACTCTCTGGCCACTTCGCCTGCAACAAACACCTACACAAAATAGGTATATCTAGCACGAGTATTTACAGATTCTGCTGTGATGAAGAGGAGTCTATGGGACACTTAATCATCAACTGTGATGCATTAGGCCACAGGAGACACAGGATTTTAGGTTCCTATATACTAGAAGATGAAGACCTTCAAATGCTCTCTCCAAAGGAGTTGGTTCGATTCCTTGATATACTGAGTATACTAAATAATTAAGTACGAAGGGGCGCACAATAGATCAAGTTGGTCGCAGTGCATAAAGGCCTTAGAATAACCCGTACAACCATTACCATTACCATACACCCAATGTTCACTTCCACCGAAGCCCTACTTAAAGTAGCTCCCATGACTTTGGGTGGCATAAACTGGTATTTGGAGAAGCCCGAACAGCTGTGCGAGTTAGCAACGATACGAGCAGCGAAGTCGAAAGCGGGGTATCTGGTGCTCATAAAAATACCACATCCTCTTCCTGATGCATATGCGCTATACAAGATATATCCCGTACCTAAAGTGTTAAACGGTAACTGGAGCATAGTACCGAAGACACTATATGACTACATCACAGAGAGTCGAGTGCATGATAATATCGAACTAATGTCGGAGGACAATAAGTCTTGTAGAATGGTGGATATTTCACAGCGTATGTGTCCACATCCGGGGAAAGCCCTTACAAGGGAAAGCAAATCTTGTGAAGTACAGGCGTTGAAAAACGACAAGATAAGTGCGAGCATGTAGCAGTCTCGGCTACGGGAGGATTGTTGGTAGTGACAGAGTCACGAAACCGCTGGCTATACTAATTTGATGAGAAAATTTTTATGTCTGCAGTGTGCCAAGCAAGATCGACAAGACTAGAGCTGCAGAGGACGGGATTCCTGCACATTGGAGAAGACCGTCGGTTGATTGGGAAAGAGATGGTGCTGGTGCATAGAGCACAGAAGAACCAGCATGACGAGTTTTCACCAGCAAGTATGGGAACTAGAGAGATGGCGGCCAACGTTCAGGCCTAGTTAACAACTTTGCAGCGTTCGAAACCAATACCCCAAGCAATACCCCACGGAGATCTGCGGAAGATTCTAGCGACTAACGGCAAGTCAATTAACGAGGCAATGAGGGAAACGGAGAAAGAGCAGACGTTGTTAAACCTTAAAACATCGTATGATATAACGCACTCCTCGTTGGACAATGGAGGGATCGCCGCGATCACAACGCTGGTAATGATCGTCGTAGTAATCATATATGTATCCTGCCAGTTAAGGAAGCGAGTCAAATACCCACAACGAGAACGACAAACAACGCCACAGGTAGCAGAGATTGCAGTGTAGAGTAGCGTAGGCCAAGCAAACCAGATGTTAGAATTAGGAATATACAAAATGTTTGAAAAAAATAATAAATAAATAAAAAAAGAAAAAAATAAACAATAAATAAAACATTAAAAAAACAATATTAAAAGAATAAAATAAATAATGAATGAAAAAAAAATAAACATAAAAAATAAAAAAACACAATAGTTGAAAGACGGAAAATAAATTTTAAAAAATATTTGAAAAGAAAAGATATTTATATACTCGTATATATATTAAAAGAAGAGAAAAAGAAAACACATGAATAAGAAGATAAATATACATATAAAATATTGTATTAGGTTATGAGAAAAAAATATATAGTAAATGTATACATATAAAATATTGTAGTAGGTTATACAATTTTAGAAGGTAGCTACACTACCTTCTTCCAGAAAGAGGGGAGGAATGTTGCGAGTCAAGATACGACTACCTACGAGTAGTTGACTCGCGATACAACCCACGTAGCCTATCGACCGGTTGTAGCTGTAATTAATATTACACATATGAATTTCAAAGGTGTTACAATTACACAGTGACACAGAAACTAGGGCGAAAATGCACCATTAGCATTTTGAATGAACTGGCTCATTCAATAATTATTTGGTCAACACCTGTGTAATTGGAACACCTAAGTAGGCTATAAAATTGATTATGTAACTAGAATTAAGAATATAAATAAGAGTGTATTAAGAATAAAGCGAGTTGTATATTTCTGAAAGCTAAACGTTGTGTGCTGTTTTTTACGCCGCAGTCGGCAAGTATTTACAGGTGTCAGACAACTGCAGGGCGCATTGCAGCAGCCAACGCACGGAAAACACAACAATGTATTCCACTTTCTTGCATGGTATGGGATCGTGTATGCTAGAAGAGAAAACTTCGCATTTTGCTTCGTTTTTGCAAAATTTCTTTGTGTGACCGAGTTGGTACCAGTTTTTGCATTGAAGGGGGGGGGGGGGGGGGGGGGGGGACGGAATATAAGGTTCAAGTTTATAAATTAGGAAGCCTATTTTTTTTTCTTTTGGAATTTCAAATCTGTTAAAAGAAATAATGTAAAGTGAGGTGTTTATTATTTTTCCATCAGCGAAATTGTAATTTTTTGACAATTCACTACCGATTGATCTTTTAGACACTCTAGTATTTCATCTACATTTACGTTTTTCAGAGGAGGTGTGAAAATTACATATTTTATTGTATTAAGAGTTGGATGTAGAGTTGTTGAGATATGGCACACGTTTGCAAGTTGGGTTGCTTTGAGGAATTTGTTGGCTTGTACTTCGTTTTTTGTTAACACTAGCAAGTCCCCTTCTCGCGTGTATGAGATTTTTTGAGGAGTCTCGGAACTTGTGCCTTCGGTTGCTTTAGACATCAAAAATATGTTTAAGGATTTGATAGGCTGTTCTTCATTTTTATTTTTTATTATATATATTTTATTATTTTTATTATATATTTAGGGCAAGATTTTTTTTGGTTTGTGGGGTTTGAACCCAAATTTGGAACATCTCTGTTGTTTAGTATGTTTATATTGTTTTTTTCCTTTTGGATGCAATTATATCGAATCCATCTGGATTCAGTATGGAAAAATAATTTCCTCCGATGAGGGTGCTGCCATGGTGGAACGATGCTCGTCAAAAACTTAGCAAAACTTATTGTATCAAATGCAACCATGCGTTTGAGTTTCGCACATAGCGAAAACAGGTTCAGCGAGTATTCGGAAGTTCAGTTCGTTTCTGACGATGGAGCAGTGCGAGAGTGTCAAGAACCAGTGCGGTGGTGATGTGCAGTGCACAAATATATCAGTGCATACGGGCCGGAATCTATGTACAGGGAGCTAAGCCAGGAGAACGGTGCAGAGCAGGGGATCTAAGAGCAGGAGCCTATATATATACACAAGAGCAAGTATGAGCAGTACCACAGGTATTCGATACCATAGTCACGTATACATTATATACGTTGACATTAGTTATGTTCACATTGTCGGACGTAAGCATTATACATGATATATATATACATATGCGTACCTATTTTCACATATGCAGGTCCGTTCATGCATATGAGAGCAATTGAGCTAACCGCGCTAGAGCTTTTGCATTTTCACTAATTGTATATATATTAACATGTATCGCATACATGCCGATTTATTGTTGAGCTACATATGTGCATAATTATAAGGCCAATAAGAAGTGGTTTTTCGTATGCTTTTCCACTTAAAAGAATTGTGTTTTTATTTAAGTCGGATTGTGGTAAGTATTGCCATAGTTTCATTGTCGATTCGATACATTGGTCCATGTCGAGCCGGATCGTACCAGTGATCTATGCAATACAGCAAGTATGGTGCGATGCATGTTAATATGTACACGGACTTACAGTATTAAGTAGCGCTATAAGTAATTATGTGCAAATTGAAATTGCGCCTTTAATTTAAGCATTCATTTGAGATTACGTCAGAGCTATGCAAAAGCAGATCGCATATGCATGTATTTATGTATGTGCGAGCTATGTACAGACAGAGCATGAAACAAATATTTTCTTTCAAATTCCTTTCTTCCATTGTGCGTGCAAAAAAGGAAATAAAGCAAGCTAGAGAAGCATCAATTGCTGAATGCGAAATACGCATACCGAATAAACACGACGGTATGTGAACAGAGCGAAGAGCGCACAGTCATATGCAGAGGAAACAGAACGGAGTGCGAAGGATAGCATCAATTATAAGATACTCAAAATTTTCGTTTTCACGGAATATAATAAAATAAGGCAAGCTACAGTCCACTGGACCTATACGAGCAGAGCCAACACTGTAGTGAATTTATTAAATAAATTAAAATTAAAGAATTTGGTTAGGTGTGTGTGTGTGCAGAACATACAATTTTCATGGAATAAAGATGCACAGTATGTTGCGATTTGGATTTCGCCTTGCTGGTGGCCGAAAATCAAGCGTCGTGTCTGCTTATGAGCGAGCATTGGTGCCAAAATGTTGTGCAAATGAGCGAATGGTGTGAAGTAAGATTAGTAATAAATATATTGTTATTCAGTGACCAAGGTGAATATTTTGTGGTTGGAGTAGGCATCGGTGTTATATCTAGATGAGATGGAGTTACCAGATCCAGTACTTCGCTAATACCACATTTATGCTTCAGGGTACGTTTCCGTGATGTCAGCAATTGAATCTCTTTGGAGAGCACTCAGTTTTTCCATCTCCGGTTATGCTAAAATTGCTGCCTACAGGTAACCATATGGCCGCCGTTCCGCTCGTATCTGCAAGCCATGTTCCGCTTACTTTTTCCCTATATTGCTCACTGATTACTACAATGTCTGCTTTCTGCTCTATACTAATTTGGTCCAGTAATGCGTCAGCCACTCTGCTTCTGTGCATGTTTCCTTGCAGCACTTTCATTTAGATGTCAATTTTTTGCTCATCGCGCAACTACTTGAGCTCGGGATATGGTCTACCGGACTGCATTGAGCATAAAGTTTAGGAATTTAGCGGCATCTAATAAACAGTAACCGATCTTCAATACAGGTGAAACCTCCTTCGGCAAATAAGTTGACAGTACGTGTAGTTTTAAACGCACGAAGACTTCGTCTGATGGCGGCATGGTAAGGTGATTTAATTCGCATTAATGAGCTTTTGGCGCATTTTCCGTATATAGAAAGGCCATAGTCGATCTTGGATAGTATTGTCAGTTTTGTTATATTAAATAGTGTGTTTGTATGTACATGACTTTTATAAGATGATAAATACTTAATTATGTTTAACCTGGCAAATAGGGTTTTTTTCAAGCTATTACAATGCTCTCTAAAATTATTTTTACAGTCAAATACTAAACATAATATTTTAAGAGTATTTACATTTACAATAGGGTGGGTATTATGTTTAATGTTAATAGGATTGCAGTTATGTTTCTGACAAACGTGCAAGTGCTTGCACTTATTTATTGCAATTTTAGCGCCAGAATTCTGGGACCAATTATCGATTGTTGCTAATACAATATCGAAGTTGGTAAGAATTTCATTTGGATTTTTTTTCGTTGCGTAGCAAGTATATGTCATCTGCGTAAAGGCAGTGACTGATGCTTTTCTGACTTAGAAGAAGCCGACTTACATCAAAAGCTAATAAAAATAATGTTACCGACAATGAGGAACCTTGTGGTATACCATTGTGTAGTGGATAAGTTGCATAGTGAAGATTGTTGATTCTGCAAAGTATTTCTCGATTTAATAAAAACATTTTTATGTAATCATATAATTTTGGACCGATAATTAGCTCGTGTAGCTTTTTTAGAACCAACTCTATAGAATGCCTTCTCAAAATCAATCGATAGTATTGATATGTGATTCTTATTAGATAAGTTCTTTGATATCAAGTGATCTAAATAATATAAAACGTCAATTGTACTAGAATTTGGTTTGAAACCGAATTGATTAGGTGCAAGTGATTTAGTCGAAGTAAGAAACCACATCAAACGCATAGAAACCATTTTTCTAATAGCTGCTTATGCAGGGGAGTAGCGATTTAGGACGGTCGGAGTCTAATAGGGAAATATCTTTGTTTGGCGTTCAGATTGGTATAACGCGGTTTTATAAGATTGAGAAATGATACCACTGTCAAAGATTTTGTTGAAAAGATGCAGTATACTGTTTTTAAAGGGTCTCGGAGAATTTTTGAGCATTGGGTAAGTGATTCTATCGTAGCCTGGAGAAGTGCTAGTTAGGTGTTTTAAGTTGGTTTCAAATTCATTGGTATTGAATATTAAAACGGCCGAATTCCAATTTTTCCAACACTGGAGCACGAAACAATTTACCAGAGCTTTAAAACTTTAATATAAAATAATGACTTCAGTGATTACAACAGATAAATTTTAGGAAATAAAATGCTTACACTTTTGGTCTTGTTTTCGTGGCTGTTTAAAATTCAAAGTGACAATTAACAAAGAAAATAAAGAAAATGAGAAAACCATTGTTGCCAGATAGGCCAACAAAATTAAATAACGATATCGATTATTTAAATTATCGGAGTCGCCGTTGGCAGGGTTGTTAACATTCTCCATATGCTTGTCGCAGTTCTTTCTCGGCCGCCTTTAAATTTGTGCCATTATCGCTGTACATATGCAGGGGACACCTCTTCGAACAATAAAATTTCTTATGACGATCTACTCGTCATACAGGTAAATAATGCACCATATTTCTTTTCTGACCGCTTTCCCACTATTACCAGGAACGCGTCGAAAAAATCCAGTCCAACGTGAGAAAACGGTCGTAGGAATGGAGTTAATCGCGCCACCGGAAGTAGGCTCATACTCCACAAAAGAGAAAGAATTTCAAGCCATAGTGTGGGCTACGAAGAATTTTAGGGCATATCTGTTAGGACACCCATTCAAAATTTATGCCGCCCATCAACCGCTGAGAGGCATTCGAATCTTAAAGATCAAACTTTTCGGTTTGCACGTTTTCGGCACAAATTGTCGAAGAATGATTTTGAAATCAAATGCAAACCTGGGAAAAAGAACCTAAATGCCGATGCACGTAGCAGAGTACCCCAGAAGCAAAAGATATCAGTAGTTCCAACTAGAGCAAAGCCGACAGGTAGAAAACCAATGTCAAACGCTCAGTACTTGACACAGTGGCAGCAGAAATAACAGAAACGCATGACGAAAGAGACAAACAGCTAGCCATCAGGATAGAGTGGCTCAAGAATGACAAAGATATTCAGGAGGTTCTGAAGGGTTTCCATGATTCACGTCTAGGTGGAGACCAGAGATCTTGGATAGCCTACGAGAGGATCAGACGGGTATACGGTTGGAAAGGTATGCTCAGAGATATAAAAAAATATGTACAGAGTTGCGCAAAATGTCAAGTCAATAAGAGTTCGAGGCTAAGAAAGATGCCAATGGTGTTAACTGACACACCGAAAAAACCATTTGATAATGTTCACATGGATATTATAGGTATTTTACTTGTGACAGTTTCGGGAAATAAGAACATCTTGACTTTCCAAGATGATTTTTCAAAGTATAAGGCATGCGTAGCCATACCTGATGCGGAGGCGAGTACGGTAGCCAACGCATTTTTTGACGAAATTATAGCGCGTTACAATATATCGAAAGTGTTAGTGACCGACAACGGTTCGAATGTGTCAAAACTACTCTCCGAGACGTGTAAAATGATAGGAATTAAGAAATTATACGTTACTCCTTATCATCCGCAAGCGAACGGATCGCTAAAACGAAGTCATAGACCTCTGGCAGAATACTTGCGTAGTGTCGTCAAAGAGGATGGCTCTAACTGGGATCAATGGTTGACCACAGCAAGGCATGTGCACAACAATACTGTAAATATATGAACGAAGCAAACTCCGTTTAGAACACTACGGGTTTGATTTCAACATGCCAGCAAATTTGAAGCGCAAATGTGCGCCAGTATACAATGCTGATGACCCAAATAAAGTACAGAAATATCAGCTACAGCGAGCGCACGAGTTGGTTAGAGAAAACCAAGACCGTGCTAAACGAGTAGCCAGAGAAGCCTACAACAAGGTACTACACCCAATAGTCTTTCATGTGTGTGACCAAATACTAATGAAGAATCAGGCTAGGAGAAACAAATTCTCACCTGTTTGGATAGGTCCGTATTTGGTAGCAGAGATTCGCAGTCCAGTTACCACGAAGGCGAACCCAAAAAACTCCACAATAACTTACTAAAGTTATTCCATTTGTGAACTAACAATTAAAAACATGTGTTGACAGTGTTTTCGAAGGATAAACACAAGAGGAACAACGTATATCAATTATAACGGTCCCGACTTCCAAACTTACTATCAGTAGAAATGCACCAATTTAAATGGGTCATTTAAAAATGACGTAATAATGCTCATTAGGAACTACAGACGAATGAAACGCAGTATAAAGCAAATAGGAGAAAGATTTTTTTTTAATATTAAATAATAAAAAAGTTGGTGTGGACCAAAATTTATGGCCATTATGGAAAAACAAATTGATTCTACCTGCTGAATATTGTGAAATTATTGAATCATACCTTCAAAAAAGACACTTTAGAATTAAGCCAGATGATGCCTATTCTAGGGTCCGCGAGGTTAAGGCAGGTGTTCCTCAAGGCAGCATCCTAGGACCGCTTCTCTATCTCTTATTCACAAGCGATTTACCGATCGAACAAAACCATATTACCGCAACATTCGCAGACCATACGGCACTCATAGCTACTGGTGGCACAGAGGAAATCTCAGTAGAGAAACTTCAACGTGCCGTGAATTCACTATTTAATTGGACAAACAAATGGCGTATTAAAATAAATAACACAATATCGGTCCACATCCGCTATATGTAGACGAAATAGAAGTACCATACTCAAATAACGGTATGTATTTGGGTATGACGCTAGAAGTAAAGCTCCGATGGTGTGCACATGTGAAAAAGAAAAGAGAAGAGCTGAAAATAAAATATGAAAAATGTACTGGTGAATTGGCAGAATATCTCCACTTTCTACATATAACACATAAGCTTTAGTTATATAATCAAATCTTGAACCCGTATGGAGTTATGGCATTCAACTTTGGGGATGCACCACACAAAGCAATATTAGAAGAATACAAAAATTTCAAAACAAAGTTCTAGGCAACATAGTCAATGCACCCTGGTAAGTACGAATGTCAGACCTCCACAGAGATCTTGGCGTGAAGACGGTACACAGCGAAATACCAAAGTCGCAACCTTCCATTACGAACGACTTCAACACCACATAAATGAAGAGGCATCGAAACTCTCCGAACCAAAAACAACAGAGCGACGTCTTAAGAGGACGAAGCCCAGGCACCTCACAAACCAGTCGCACCAATGCGGTGTGAATTATCCTGCTGAATATAATAAATCAACTTAAATTGCTCGTTAATTTTTAAATGCATAAATTAGTTGCAATATTATAAACGCTATATATGTACGTATTATAACGTTTGAGTAAAAAAAATTTTTAAAAAATTATGAAAAAACAATCGTGAACCAACTCAAAGGAATGGAAGATGGATAATTACAAAAATGAAATCTCTAACAAGGCCAATGTGAAGTATTTACCAATCAGCACACCAGCGGCAAGAACGCAGGCTAGCAAGTACCAACGGGGATACCACCCAACGCCACACATGCGGGAAGATGACACACGACAATTAAGAAAATATCACAACAAATACACGCAAAGCCAAGAAGTTGAGTGTGGGAACCGTAGAACTTGCCGAATACGTTCGTTCGCTAAAGAAAATATAAACGACATGTAGAAACGAATGCAAAACGCAAAAGTTCCACGACAGAACGATCAATACGCGCGCAACCAGTACGCACAAAACACAAAGAGAAAAAGAAGAAAATTATATATAAAATATTTGTTACACTGGAATATGTTGAGTGATGGAAAAAGATCCACAAATCTGTAAAGGTGACCGAAGGGCAAATGTCCCCAATAATAAAATAATATTGAAGGTCGCCAAAGGACAAATGCTCAGGACAACAACAAAGCGATGAAGGTGATCAAAGGACAAATCACTACAACAACAACAACGAGCATGGCTTAGCAACAAGCGACGCCGACCAACGGGAGTGGAACTCAATCAGCGACCCACCAACAAAACTATACACTGCCAGTGGTGGTCGTTTAGACTCCGTGTAGTTCAAGGAGTAGGTCTCTTTTGCTGCATAACGCCGACGAGATCAGACCCCTCTTGTCCACCAAACCGCCGACTAGATCAGAGATCTTTTGCTGCATATCGCCGACAAGATCAAACTTCGTTAGCTACAAACCACCGACTAGATCAGAGTTCTTTTGCTGCAAACCATCGACTTGATCAGACTTCTTTTGCTACATACCGCCGACTAGATCAGAGCTCTTTTACTGCAAACCATCGACTAGATCAGACCTCTTTTGTGCTCCAAACCGCCGATTAGATCAGAGCTCTTTTGCTACATACCGCCAACGATATTAGATCTATTTTTTTCTGCATACCGCCGACTGGACAAGACCTATTCTACTGCTACTGCCACGGACTAGTAACAACTCTGCGTTAGACACATACTGTACGAACAAAGGAACTCAGTGAGAACATCTGGTTCTTAATCGTTTTCTCACTGAGACACTTACGACTTAGGTACTGAATGAGAACATCTGGTTTTCAATCATTTTTTCACTGAGACACATAGATTTGCAACGTGATAGTTCGCCTATAGGAACAAGTACAACAAAATAAAACCTTTGCTAGGCACGCGAAAAGTAGTACCACAAGTTATAAACCTAAGATCAATTGAGTAGTATTGTACGGACTAACTAAGTCCGTAGTAGAAAACTATAAAATTGTAATTTTTAAATAAATAAAGAAACTTAAAATATTATAACCCTGGTGGAATTCAATATATAAATTTGTGTCTGTACACGAGCCCCGGAAGCCGCTGAGTCTGCCCCAGCTGTAGAGAAAGAATCGTTACAAGGTGCATTGAAAAAATCCAACAAGAAGAAAACAAATTATAATACAGTCGTGGGTAAGAAATATGAAACTAAGCGTAAATTATGTCGCTTTGTCGTTTTTGTCCAGATTTGTTTGAGCACTTACCTAATATCCTTTGTACGTGGATCTCCGCGATGTCTTCTACGACGAGCGTTATTTTCCGCAGCGCTGATGCTTGTCCAATGAGAGCTGTTGCTCCAAAAGCTGCTTATCCAATGAGAGCTGTTGTCCAAAGAGATCGATTTGAACCCACGTGGCATGTTGGGTGATGTTGGTAACCGTGTCCGTAAAGTGGCGTGATTTTGCTGAATAAACCGGTTTTCGCTCTATCCACTTGGTATGTTGGCTGATGTTGGTAACCGTGTCCGCAAAGTGGCGTGATTTCACTCAAGAAACCGGTTTTCATTCTATCCCGTGGCATGTTGGCTGCTGATGGAAACGTATACGATAGACTCTACCCGCCCTTGTGGTATGGCGGGTGGTGGGTTCAAGGGCTGTTTGTTCTGGTACCATGGTCATCACACGCGTCAGTGTAGTGAAGCTGGAGTATTTCGATATAAAATTTAGAAACTCTGTTGTTGTTTCTACATTAGCTGAGTGAACTGCAATACTGTTGTTGTAAATTTTTTCTTCTGTAGTAGCGTTGACCGGTGATTTATCGATAACAATATTTGTAGGGGAAGTAGGCGAGCTATCCGAATTTGATTTTAGCCAATGTGTACCATTCCACCATAGTAAATATTTACTGAGTTCTTCAGGAAGTATACCGCGAGAAGCGCAATCTGCTGGGTTATCAGCTGATGGAACATCTCTCCATTCGGTGCCGTCGGAAATTTTGTGAATTTGTGCCGCCCTATTTGCTACGTAGACTACCAACCGTCTGTGATAATTTTTGAGCCACGCAAGAACGATGGTGCTTATCCGTCCAATACACGATTCGCCCAATATTGAAGTCGTTGTTTAATTTAATTTTAGCAACCAATTTTGCTAAAAGTGTAGCAGCACATAATTCCAGCCTGGGAATTGTTTCATTTTTTAAAGGTGCAACCTTTGTTTTTGCCTATAATAAATTTGTAATTGCCTCACCAGATTCGGTTATAATTCGTGCGTATACCACAGCAGCGTAGGCAGTTTGTGATGCATCACTAAATCTGTGAAGGTCAATTGTTGTTTTTGTAGATATGTATCCTAGCCATCTAGAAATTTCGATTTTTTCAAGCCACCTCAGAGTTGATCGAAAGTTTACCCATTCAGATTGGATTTCCTGTGGTAGTGTATCATCCCAATCGTGTTTTAATTTCCACAGCTGCTGGAACATAATTTTAGCTTTGATAGTTGTGGGAGATAACGATCCTAGGGGATCAAATAAATTTGCTGCATCTGAAAGCAAAGTATGTTTAGTGACAGTATTAGAAAAAGTAAAATTTTTTGTAAAACAAAACGAATCATTCGTAATGTCCCAATAAAGACCAAGAGCTTTCGCCATGTTTGGTTGGTTTAGTGTAAATAGGTCTTTCTTTTCACGATCTTCTTCTGGAATATGATTAAGTAATAGTGAAGAGTTGGAATTCCATTTCCGAAGGTGAAATCTACCAGATTTCAAAAGTGAGCAAAGTTGTTGCTGTAATTGTAGAGCATCCTCAAAATTATCCGCTCCTGATATGACGTCATCAACAAATGTGTCTAAACGGAGTATTTTACTAGCTTGCGGAAAAGTTTGCTCTTCATCTGCTGCGAGTTGTTGTAAGACTCTGATTACCCAATATATGGAGCTGATGTTGTACCATATGTCACTGTAAGTAAACTATAAATGTTAATTTTGTTTGACGCCTCATCTCTCCAAAGTATACATTGTAAAGGCTGATGCTCTTTACAGACATTTATTTTCTGAAATTTTCTCTAAATCAGCTGTGAAAGCTCCATGGAGATATAACTGGAGACAAATCATTTTGTAGTGCAGGACCAGCTGATAGCTCTTCATTTATAGAAGTCTGAGGAGGTCTATGATTTCGGCCATCAAAAACAACACACTATTTTGTTGTTGTGCTACTTTCTCTGAGCACCGTGATGGGGAAAGAAATATGCATTTTTTGGTATGGCATTAGGGTACTCACCAAGTTTTACCATATGGTTAAGAGTTTCATACTCTGTCATAAATTTCTTGTATTCCACAGCAAATTTTGGCTTATTTTTTAAAGTGATTTCCAGCTGTTTTAACCGTTTTAGTGCATTGTAGTCCGTGTGGGAAAAAGAAGGAGGGGGTTTACCTTGTAGTCAGCTTTTAAACGGTAAATGGACCGTATAGCGTCCTGTATCATCTCTACTGTACTTAAACAATTTTTCACATAACAATTCTTCAGGTGTGAATTGTTTTTCATCGAAAAATTCCTCCTGTTCCCAAAACAGCCGTAATTTGTCTCCTAATGAAAACAGATTAGCAGAAATTGTTGTAGCAGGCAAATTTAATCTCGGAACACCAGAAACCATATATCCAAAATAAGTTTCCAGTTTTTTCATTCCAGATAGTAATAGGTCACCATATACGTCATTTCCGAGAAGGAGATCAATTTTTTCTGCTAACAAGAAATTTTTGTCTGCAAGATAAATTTCTGGCAACCCTGAAATCATTTTCAAATTTAATTTGGGGGGAACATATGACGAAACTGAAGGTACAAGTGCATTGATTGTCAATTCAAATTGTTGTTTGTACGTGGAGTAGAGATTTATTTTTACCGGTTTCTCAAGGGCTGCTTGTTCTGGTACCATGGTCATTGCTGTACCCCTGTGGAACATTTTCAGCTCGCTCAGATGTGCAGTGCGAGTGCGGTGGTTCCTATATCCCTGTAGTTTCGCTATCACTGGAGACGTAAACCCTATCACTTGGTAAGGACCGTCATACCTAGGTGCTAATTTTGCGGCGAAACCCTCAGCTGCTTTGGATAGGTGATGTGCTTTCACTAGGACGTATTCACCCACTCCTGGCTTCCAGGCCCTGCTGCGTAGATTGTAGTGACATGCCTGGTCTTGGACCGCTTTCTCTAGTCTCCTACGTACAATCGTAAATATTTCCGCTAGTTTCTTCGCTCTTTCGCTGGGTGATGGGGAACTCTGTCCCGTACCAAGTGCATGCTCATCGAACAAAGCATTCGGTAATCGTAGCTCGCGACCTTGCGTTAAGAAGGCCGGACTATAGCCAGTGGTTTCCGCTATGCTGGAATTTATTGCCAACGTTATCTCCAGTATATACACGTCCCATTCATTGTGTTGGCTGGCACACTGGGTGATCATTGTTTTTATAGTCCTGTTGGATCGTTCCGTAGGGTTCTCTTGTGGGGTGTAAGATGCTGTGAACTGCTGTCTTATTCCCATTTCCTGCAGGAACTTTCTGAAAGCTCTACTTGTAAATTGAGTACCATTATCACTGGAGGAGTGCCGTAGTGGGCCAGAATGCGCTCTCTGAAATGCTTCTGTACCCCTGCTGATGTGGCTTGCCCTAATGGTACTAACTCTACCCATTTAGAGAATTTGTCATGAAACACGAGCAGCATCGTGTTTCCCTGCGTGGACCGTGGTAAGGGCCCTACGAAATCAGCACTTACAATTGTCCATGGTTCCTCTGCAATTTGGGAGAGCATTTTCCCGGCGGGCTTCTGTTGATCAGGCTTGAATTTTTGGCATGATGTACATGCTCGAACGTAGCGTGTGATATCACGTGTCATGCCTGGCCAGTAATACCTATTGCAGATACGTGCGATAGTCTTCCGGATACCTACGTGTCCGGCGCTTGGACTATCGTGATTCTCTGCCAAAACACGGGCACGTGACTGTGTGGGCTCTTGGATGGTTCAATGCACCCTTTGTCAATTAATTCGTCGACTTCCTTATTGGTGATAGCATGCATTACAGGATTCCTTGGGAAGTATTGCTGTTTAATGGGGGCTCCGTCTCTCATCACTATGCGGTGTTTCGCGATAGACGTAGGACCCTGCAGTTCTTCAAATCGTTTCAGCTCTGTGGCGAAGAAGGTTTGACTATCCATAGTACCTCCGCAGTCAGGGTTTTCCGAAATGAGGCCAACGGTTCTTCTCGTCGTGGATCCTGGTGCATTATTACGTATTTCTGTGGTAATACCTCCACATGTCAGAGTAGCCTTACACCTCGCTAAGAAATCCATTCCTAGAATAACTTCATCAGTTGCCTCTGGTAGTATCAGGAACGGCATGTTCCGGAAATATCTTCTCCGAGCTGGATAGATATTTCCGAAACCTCCTGTACTACTCTCATGGTACCATCCGCTAATCGTATGGTAACATCGATTGGGTTGACTTTACGCAGGTTACAGCATTGTGCAGATCTACTGTTCATGAAACTACGAGTTGCCCCGGTGTCTACTGTCGCTTTCATGCAATGCTGATCGATGGTAACAGATGCAAGGCGCGACCTTCTTTGCATCGGATGCAATTTACTGTTTTTGGGGAGGGTTTTGTGTTGACCCCGCCGGCCCTCGGTTCCCGCGGGGTTGTCGTGCGTTTCCCAACCGGCAGCACTCCTTCGTCAGGACTCCGCGTCGACCACAGTCCCAGCAGAACATTACTGGTTCATTTCTGCAATTGGCGGCGTAATGCCCATCCTGCCCACAGCGCCTACAGGCTGTCGCCGGATTTATTTGCACAGCTATAGGTGCAGTCACCATATGGTGTCGCTCGTCCCGCCCTCGTTGTAGTGGTCTCGGTGGAGGTTCAGTGGTCTTTGACCGTATATCCTCAAAGTCGTCAGCCAGTCCTACCAACCCATCTAAGTCTCGGAAGTCTCTTCGTTTTATGTATAGTTGGTACTCTGGGGCACTGTTGCGAAATATTCGTTCTAGCTTCTCCTCCATCAAGTATCTGGTGTGTCTCATCAGACTCTGGAATGTGGTTACGTAGTCCTTGAATTTTTCTCTAGGCTTTTGGTATCGTTGCCTGATTTCGTCATCCAATCGCTCATAAAATCTATGAGGTAAGAAAAATAGTAAGAAGTCGTTTTTGAACGCTTCCCACGTTTGCCATTGGTTGTTATTTCTAAACCACATTAGACTCTTGTCTCGCAACAATTCGGGCATAGTTTTTGGCAACGAGTTCTTTGGAATAGCGTATGCTTCCGCTAATTCCTCCAAACGTTCTATGAATGCCAGTGGGTCCTTTCCTCCATCATACCGTACTGACCATTTTCGTACTTGGTCCATAATTGTAGCGTATGATGGTATGGATGCCTCACGCGCCTGAGGGTGCCTTGGCGTTGGAGCTGTGTTTGCTGGCTGAGCTGCGACATCCAAAAATGCAGATCCAGAGGTGCCGGGCATTACTATGGGAGAGGGGCTTCTCGAATATGCGACCTCTAGCTCTCGTAATCTCTGCTGCATTTCCGCCCTCAATTTCGCTTTTTGCATAAAAGACGCCACTCGGTGACGCAACTCCTAGACTGTACCAGCAGCATCGAGGTTAAACCCTTCCGCAATTACCACTAGCTCTTCCTTCACCTACATGGTGCGTACCATTTTGTGGCCTTTTGGTTCACCTTGTAAATTCCCTTTCGGGTCCCTGCTCTGGCGCCACTTGTAACGGGAGTCTTTTCGATTCTAAGGCTGAGGTATACTCAGCGGCTTACCAAGATTCGTTACTAAGATATCTCTTTTGTTTAAATGATTTAATTTTTATTTATATATAAACTTTATTACAAAACTTTAAGACAAGAAAATGGTACTCCTTTCAAAGGCGTGCTCGATGTCGCGAGTCCAGTAGTGACAGTCAACGCGGAGTGTTGGCCCACTCAGGTGTGTCCGGCGGGAATGATTGATTCGCTTAGTCGTCAGTTAACGTGTACGTCGCGGGGTTTTGGCCCGCTCAGATTCGTTCGGTGCGAATGATTGATTCGCTTAGTCGTTTTTGTCCAGATTTGTCTGACCACTTACCCAATATCCTTTGTACGTGGATCTCCGCGATGTCTTCTACGACGAGCGTTATTTTCCGCAGCGCTGATGCTTGTCCAACGAGAGCTGTTGGTCCAAAAGCTGTTTATCCAACGAGAGCTGTTGTCCAAAGAGATCGATTTGATCCCTGTTGCCGCTTTTATAGGTTTCCATACGTACGCATAGCAGCACAACTTTCCCTGTGTGTGTGTCTAAACCGGCAAAGTGGCGTGATCCCAAGCAAGAAACCGGTTTTCGCTGTATCCACGTGGCATGTTGGGTGATGTTGGTAACCGTGTCCGTAAAGTGGCGTGATTTTGCTGAATAAACCGGTTTTCGCTGTATCCACGTGGTATGTTGGCTGATGTTGGTAACCGTGTCCGCAAAGTGGCGTGATTTCACTCAAGAAACTAGTTTGCATGCTATCCACGTGGCATGTTGGCTTTCTGATGGAAAGTGGTTTGGCGTCATGGATCTGTACGGCATTTAGCTGCCCATATACATATTAATGCTGTATATACATACGTGTATGTGCATAATTATATGTATATGAGCAGCGTCCAGAGGCGTAATAATCAATTTGTGAGGGGGAAAATTGCCCTCAATTTCCTCTCCTTACAGTATAGTGAGGCACGTAAGAAGGGCCACCCACCTTTTCTCGGTACTTCTTCGCACTGTCACATTCAAAGCGCCGTAATAGGCTAAGGTATTGGTACTTTCTTACGAAGGCGACATAGCAAACAGTTGGCGATAACGCTGCGTAGAAGACTTCTCAGGCGCGGCACCCAATAACGATCTCGTATGGAGCATATTGTTGCTTCTCGATTTTGATGACCCATGTGGTGGTGCGCAGTTACCAGCTTCGAAAAGACGTGAGCTGATGGCAGAATTATGGGGTACCTCACTTCCATCGGGAGTTAACTGGCAGCGTCAATGCATCCGCTTACACGTAGAACACCTTCATCATCGGTATACGGCGAGAGTTGCCGCAGTGATTGCGGATTAGCTGAATGTCCATACCGAAAACTTCGCTTTGCACGATTCGGCACAGAAGACGTTCCGACATTTCAAGGTCGTCAGTTCATAAGGCTTCAGAACCTGAATTCGGCGGCGGCATATATTGGTGAATAAAATAACCCAGGCTGTGGTTCGTACCAGCCTGTTAAATGAGGAGAAGCGATTAAATTGTATAAAGTCACAACTTACGATGTTTAAAGCATATTTTGAGCGAAGTTCATCATCGGGCTCATCTCGTTCGACAACCGTGTCGTCTTCGGATGGCCAGGCATGTTCCCTCTCTCGTAAAAACAGCGGACCATTTGTCCAACGGGCGGTTGGACCAAACTTGATTTTGTTATTAAACCATGTGGCTTCATCCGCGACGTTTCCCTTTGTGGGTATCCATCTCCAATTGGACACATTCGTGGCGGCCAATATTTCCGCAACCCTATGCTGCACAAACGGCTTGTACCTCCTATGTCCGCTTCGGATCCACTTTATGACAGTCTTTGAATCGCTCCAGAGGAAATATTCTTTAATTTTGGCGCCATGCCATTCAAGTATGGTCTGCAGCAGACGTGATGCCAACACAGCTGCTTGCAACTCCAATCGTGGCACAGTAAGGGGTTTCAATGGTGCGCACTTGAACTTCGCGCATATGAGTGTGACTTCCAATTCTCCGTGGCGGTTCTTGGCTCTCCAATACGCGACGGCGGCAAAGGCGTTCTCGCTGGCATCGGCGAATATATGAAGCTGCAACTCTTCCGGCTTACCATTGCGGAAGCAAAATCTGGGAACGGCAAATTCAGTTAAGTTCGGCAATTGTTTTTGCCATTTTGCCCATAGCTCGGCGATGTTGTCACACAGTGGTTCGTCCCAAGTTGCCTCATGTCGCCAGACCTCACGCATCAGCATTTTATCACCTATGATGAAATGAGCCAGAAATCCTAGTGGGTCGAATATCGACATGACAACACTAAGCAGCTCTCTCTTGGTGGGGCACCTGTCTCCTCTCAACACTGCTTCGCTGACGTTGTTCAACCTAAGTTGAAAGTTGAAGCAATCTGTGGCGAGGATGCCAAAATAGACCCAGCACCCTTTCCGCCGACATGCCTTCCCCCTTACCAAGAATCTTATTGACGTCGATTACACCCAACGCTGCAATCACCTCTGATGAATTCGATGTAAAATTGCGAATCTGGAATCCCGCATCCTTATTAATCGCCCTTATTTGTAATGCTATGGCGATAGCTTCCTTCGGTGTGTCGAAACTATCCACAAAATCGTCGACGTAATGGTAGTCCATAATAGTTTTTATAGCACGGGCAGTGCTGCGATCGTCTCCGCTACTTTGCAAAGCGTTCTGTTTTTTGACAAAATGGGCTGCGCAGGGCGAACAAGCAGCTCCAAACGTCAGACACACATTTCGTATATGTCCGGCTGTCTCTTCGCATCTCCGTCTCGCCACAGAAATCACTGGGCGCATCTATCCTCCGGGCGAATAAGTACCTGGTGAAACATCTCCTTGATGTCAGCGCACACACCAACTGCTCCTTCGCGGAAGTGGAGAAGAATGGACGGCAATGGTCTGTATTCTTGGGGGCTCTTCAATAGGTGGCGATTAAGGGACACGCCATGGACCTCGGCGGCAGCAGCGAATACGACTCGCAATTTGGCCGGTTTTTTCGGGTTAACCACGGCGAAATGTGGAAGATACCAAGTACATGGCGTTGTTGTAATGGCCTCTGACTGTGATAGCTTACGCGCATAACCCTTCTCAACGAAAGAGTCTAGCATGCGCTTATAGCTGAAGGCAAAGCTTGCGTCACGACTCATACGCCCCTCCACGTTCATCAGCCTCTTGAGCGCCAAACCGTAGCTGTCGGGTAATTGAACGGCGTCTCGTTCCCATCAAAGACTGGTATGGAACCTTGCACCAACACGAACAGTCGTAGACTTCAGGACTGCTCTTCCGCGCACGTCATCATTGCTGTTACTGCGGGTCTCACACCAAAGCTTTCGGTCTCGAAGAAGTCGGCGACCATATTGTGAAGTGTCCCATCGGGATTTCCATGTACGAAGAGGATTGTTAGTGGCTTGGGCAGGCCTTTACTACTTCGTCCAAACACCACCCATCCCAAATCTGTATTAGCATCATATGGTCCGTTCTTCCTCATCAGTATAGTTGTGGATGCGATACCCAGATGGCAATTATCGATACCGATGAGCAGTCTCGGTACCGCGCCAGATTGTGGTTGCACTGGTAATTGACGAACTCGTTTGGCATCGCAAAGTAGGGCTGCCTGGTTAAGGCTCCATTTTTTTGTGTTTTTTGGAGGAACAATCTAGTAAGCGCAGCACTCAGACAGAGTATATATCCATTGTACTGCACTTGTGGCTCCCTTTTACTCGGCTTTAAATCTACCCGACCTCCGAAGAAATAGAAGTAGATCGTGTGGTGCCAAGGAACCAAGTTGGTTACTCCTCAGCACATCAGTGCCAAAAATCCCAAACCTGATTCGAGCAAAGGCAGGGAAGAAGCAAAGAAAATGGTCCGCCGTCTCGTCTTCTTCGCCACAGGCTGGGCACAGCGCACTGTCTGATATGCTAATCCTTTCCATATGCCTAGCCCATAGAAAGTGCCCTGTCATCACGCCAACCAACAGCCTGCAGTCCCTCCCACCTAAAGATAGAAGGAACCGTGACCATCGGTCAGAGATAGCAGGTAGCATAATTTTCGTCCATCCGCAGCCTCTCTCAGCCCGCCATGCTCGCTTGTGGGTCGAAACAACCCACTTGTTTACAGTGGCTTTGATGACAGCAGAAGGGAGTGGCAGAACCAATAAAAGCAGGGCCAATAAAAACAGCGTCAGAGCCCATCCTGGCCAAGAGTCAGAGGTCTCGTCACCTGCAATTCCAGCGTATCCCGGTACCCAAGTCAGCGTCAGACTATTATGTTTTCCAACATAATTTAGCCTGGATTTGCAGGACCTGACTATCGTGGAAGTGGTGGTAGGGATATCGAAGGCCATGAGCGCAGCTTGGCTGTCACTGCAGACACAAAAAGATTTGCCTTTCCACCTGTTTTCCACAACAAAGTCCATCGCTTCAAGTATCGCATACACCTCCGCCTGAAACACAGACGCATGCAGACCAAGGGCAAAGAACCGACGGGTCCCACAGGATTCCATGAATACACCAGAACCTGAACATTCTTCAGTCCTGGAGCCATCAGTGAAAATACGGCAGCAGTGTTTGCAGGGCTCGTTCTCGGGATCTAACCATGAACGAGCCTCTGGCAGCAACACATTGTACCGCTTTTCTAGTAAGACGCTTGACGATATGGAGTGCGGAGGCATAGACAGGATTGCAGAATCGATGTCAGTGCCTGCGCCGGCGTCCAATATCGAGTACACCCCATACCAGTGGCCACTATGTTTCACTCTGCAGATGGCCTTAACGGCCTCTCCGCGGATGAAGACATCTAGTGGCGGGAGATTCACCAAAGCATCAAGTGCCGGGCCTGGAGTAGTCGTAAATGCTCCGGTACAACATATGGCCACAGCACGTTGTAGTTTTCATAGAGCCTTTTTGACCCCTACGAAAGAGAGTCTGCTCATCCAAACCATTGATGCATAGGTGATAATAGGTCTTACCATAGCTGTATAGATCCATAGGACCTTGATAGGGGAAAGACCCCATGTCTTACCAAAAATACCCTTAGACTGCCAGAAAACTGATAGTGATGTCTTCAGTTCGACATGTGTTCTCCAAAGAAGTTTGTTATCAAGGATGACTCCAAGATATTTGATTTCCTTGGATAGCTGGATAGTGACTCCTTCTAGTGTAGGCAGAATAAGTCCATCAAGCATTCTCCTTCTGGTAAAGAGGACAATACCAGTATTGGCAGGATTAGCCGATAGCCCATTCGCACTGCACCAAGTGTCAATCATATCCAGAGTTCTCTGCACCCTTCTGCAGACAATCATAAGCGATGGACCTGTCACAAGACAGCCAACATCATCCGCACATGCCTGAGCGTATACACCCGAGTCATTAATGGCGTTAAGCAGGGGATCGATTACCATGCACCAGAACAATGGAGACAGTACGCCACCTTGGGAACAGCCTCCATTAACCCCAGACGACACCAGCAAATCCTTCTCCGCCCGCACCGTTATGATTCTCTGGGCCAGCATTGAACGTATCCAATTTACTTGGGCCCGGCCTAGCAGAGCCGCATATTCTGTCGAAAGTAACATTGTCAAACGCACCCTCTATGTCCACAAAGATGCCTATTGCGTATTCTTTCCTGTCAATAGCTCGCTCTATCCTTCCAACAAGGTTTTGCAGAGCCGTCTCGCAGGATTTTCCGCTTTGATAGGCATGCTGAAATGGAGAGAGTGGATGCGTCTTCAGAGACTCCCTACGCATGCGAAACTCCACCAGCCGTTCTAAACTCTTTAGCATGAACGAGGTCATACTAATAGGTCTGAAGCTCTTGGGATTGGTGTAGTCGTCTATTCCAACCTTAGGAATGAAACAACCATCACCATCCTCCAAGAGCGTGGTACATAGGCCAGTGCGAGACATGCAGTGAAGATCTTCTTCAGTGCTGCCATCACTAACTCAATGCCTTCCTTCAACACAATCGGATATATGCCATCCAGTCCGGGCGACTTGAAGCTGTCAAAGGATTTGATAGCAAATCTAATAGCAGCCTCATTCGCCACAGTTCTGGCGACATACCAATCATGTCGAGAGGGCGCAGCTGCCCTGACAACAGTTCCGACCAAAGGTGGTTGTTGACGGGCTATGCTTACCTGATTTCCTGGAAAGTGTGACTCCAACAGCAAGCTGAGTGTCTTACTTTGCCTCTCCGTATAGGAGCCATCAGGTTTCCTGAGCGACCCCAGCTTAGCGGTTTGGTCCTTTTTCAGGACTTTCACCAGTTTTGCCGTATCACTCAGGGATTCGATATCATTGCAGAAATCTCGAAAAGAAGCCCTTTTCGAGTCCCGAATTAGCTTCTTGTAGTCCCTCTGAACACGTCGATATCCTTCCCAGTCCTCATCAGGATTAATCTTGGGGGCCCGGTTGAGGAGTTTTCTAGACTCACGCCTCAGCACCTGAAGCTCTCGATTTCACCATGGAGGAGGAGGTCTAGTTGGACAGGCTAGCTCGAAGCTGTTTGTTAGAGCGGTGTTGAGATGTTCAACAGCCGCTTCAATGTTCTGCTCCTTGCGAAGTTTCAGTGGTGTCACGTAATTGCTACGCAGTGCCTCACAGAACTTTGGCCAGACTGTTTTTCTTGGGTTTCTGGTGGGCAATGGCATCTGCGCCGGCTCGCCACACTGAAAGTCATTGTATCTGTGGTCCGAGCACGAGTCTTCGGTGAGGACCCTCCAGTTGTTGATCGACCACCCCAGTCTTGGATTTGACAGGGTGACGTCAATTACCTCCTGCCTTCTCGTAGTCACAAAAGTAGGCTGCCTGCCTACAATGTGGATGTTCAAGCTGGAGGAGGCGATATACTCGAAAAGTCAAGAGCCACGCTCATTGCACTTGCTGCTGCCCCAGATCGTATGCTGGGCATTAGCATCGCAACAAACAACCAGACCAAGACTGCGCCGCTCACAGAACCCTACGAGAGTGGCGACCTTCCCAGGTGTGGCGGCTCCAAAGCATCGTAAGGAAAGTAAGCAGATGCAATCTCGAACCTCGACCATCCGTGCATACTATTAAAACTAATCTCTGCCGCAACCAGATCCTGACAATAAAATGCGTCAAGGCAGGTCGCTGCGAGATGGGATGATATTATAAAACCGGCTCTAGGTCTAATCGAGTTTCTGTCGTATAATATCGTGGCCCCTTTCAACGACCCAAGGCCACAGAGGCGACCCCTAAAGACCCAGGGCTCTTGTAATGTTGTTATGGGGGGTGATGTGTGCAGCTGGGTGAGTCGTCTACTTAGGAGTACAGTAGCGGCTTTAGAATGCTGCCTTAAGGCTCCTTACAGCGTATACGTTTTGCATCATGTGTTTCCTTTTCACACCCATACCGCTGATAAATAGGTCGACTAAGGTTGCTGGATCCTGTACGGCATGTCCACCGAACCACTGGACTTTGAGGTGGTGTGGTTGTCCACGCAAGTCCAGCTCTTCGGCAAGCGAGTTGTCGATCATGGTAATGGACGAGCCCTCGTCCAGTAGAGCGTACGTTTTCACGTGGCGTAGTCTTCCATATGCCGTGACTGGCAGGATGCGGAATAGAAGTTTACTCTCTTTCAAGTTGGTGGAGCAGCTTAATACTGCAGCTCCTGCCTGGCTAGACTGGCGACTGTCCACTTGTGACGGCGATGATGGCTGCGTTAAGGTAGCTTGACTGTTGTTCTTCGACGACGATGATGATGGTACTGGTTGGGCTTCATGCAGAAGCTTGTTATGGATTCGATTGAATCCACCGATAGCACAAACCCTTCGTTGCCTGCAGTCACGTGTAATATGACTAGCTTTCAGGCACCCGAAAACATAGGCGGCAAGATTTTACTTCAGCCCATCTTTCAGCCACTGAAGCTTCAAGAAGGCATTTGCACTCGTGTGATTTATGTTGACCCTGACATATCGTGCACTTCCGCGGCCACCCTCTTTCATCTAAATTGAGTAGTACTCGGCGTTTTGGCTCACGAGTGGCAACCTGACTTTCATCGTGAATCGTGCACACAACTTTGGCGAGCACAGTAATCGACTCACTAAAATGCGCCACTGTGGCACGCGGTTGCACAGTGGCGGGATACCGACCCCACTCGATGCGTCTGTTGGGGATCGTATTTGTTTGTCCTCGGGGAGTGTCCTCTCGCTGCCTGTACTGGGCGCCTGTGCACCTGTCAACCTAAATCACTCTTTTCAATAAACACTACATCACTTTTGGTTTAGAAACAACAAGAAGCTTTATTCTTAAAATACTAATTCTTATATACTATTCACAACAAACAATTACAGTCTACGTATTGACTTTTCTGGTGTTCCAGTTACACAATTGTTTATTGGTGGCAGTGGCTCAAGCCCACTGACCTACTGCAAGTAAAAGTGTCGTCGGTGCATTCTAAATGCCCCTCGTCAGCTTGACTGCGGAACTGTGACACTCTACAAGTTTACATCATAATTAATACATAAATACTATTCTTTTACAATATTTGCACCCTAAAAATATGTGCTCTCTTAATGAATTTAATAGGAGCCGTTGCTGTGAGCTACGCGTAGGTAGCTGGATTCTAACTCACAACATTCCTCCCCTCTTTCTAAAAGAAGTTAGTGCAACTAACTTCCATTAAATCTCTACAATATTTTTCTTGAGCTGCAAACAATTATGTGCATCGATTTAACTCTATACTATATACATATAATGTGTTTTAGTTTTTTCTTAAAATCGCCTTATTTGGGTCCTTTTTTATTTTTTTATTCTCCTTTTTCCATATTTTTTTTTTTTTGCTTACTTTGTTTCATTCAATCATTTTTGTTTTATATATTCCCCTTTTTATAATTTGGTCTTTTATTGACGCTTTTCTCATTTACGTATATACAAACATCTATACAATAACACAATTATATTTTATACCTAAAACCTAATACAATACCGCGACCTCTGCTACGTGCTGGTCCAGTTTTTCGGCCGTGGTTGTCGGAGTGGAATCCCTCGATGAACTCTGCATTCTTTCTGAACCGGTAAGTAAAAAGATGATGCAAGCTTGTGCGGCTAGATGCGCTTCTGACGAAGTCAAAATAAATATTCGATATTCGCTTAATCAGTGACAGTGGAAATTTTCTCATTGGAGAAATCGTTACGAAGTTAGCCTATAAAGCTTGGCTATGTTATGCTCGATGTTTTCGTGGTTAAAATGATTTTTTGCACCAGGCGATTATTCTGCGAAGCTAATTGAACGATGGTAGTTGTGGCTGTTATTGTTGTTGTAGCCGTTTCTCGCTAAAATTACGGAATAGTCGCGGGTTTTGGCTAAAATTATCTCTTCTTCTTTCTAGACAATAATACAATATACATTTTGACATATGTAATAATGGCAGACACGTTGGATTTTCTATACGGACAACGTACACGTTAGTGTTTTCATTCCATTTTGTCAGTTATGCAATTAAACTCAAGTATTATCAGCTTTTACTTGTCAAATAGAGATTCTTGTATTCAGCCGGTACCATCTCAATTTTTTCATAAGCTTAAATCGTAGTCATCTCGCACACGGGAAGTTGGAAGCCCTTCCACTCTTTCATATAAAAATGAATTCCCATTAATTTTGTTTTCTCTTTTTTTTTAACCAAAAAATATCTCGCGACATCATCTTTGCAAACCTCGCATTTATTCCTTTGCGGCTTGTTGATTATCCTTCTTCTACGCCATCTCACTTATTGTATCCAGTCGGATTTTTCTTCGCTGCTCTTGCATTTCATCTACCGGTCTCCTGGATGTTGGTTAATCTCTTACTCTGCCTTTGACGCTGCAGAAAGTCCCTTCCCGGTTCATGCTGCACAAAATTGAACCATCCAGATGCCCTTGTCTATTCACCAACGCCTGAATACCAAAAAACCATACTTTTATACATATATCGGACTTATCGGGTTTTAATTATTCTTACTGGCTTTACATTTATTTCATTTTTAATATTTTTGCTAATAGTAAATTTTATGTATTATTTAAATTCATATATATATTCATATTCGTACATAACAATTATTTACTATATAATGCCGCCCAAAAACAAAAATGTTTATATTAATTCTGTGCACAACTAGTTGCCAGTCTTACATAAGCAAGTATATAAAAGATAAACCCGCTCATGTGAAAAAATTGTCCATTGTATGACCGAACTTTTCATTGCATATACTACTCTATATATTTAAATTTACTACTAGCCTGGTATGTACAGTGGTGCAGAAAACTCTACATACCCCCTGGTCAAAGCTAGTTCTGGGCAATATATACATGTTATTGGAATAAAATGTACATGAAATTAATTCAAACAGAAAATAATTAATAAAAATCAAGCAATAATTATGTTTTACAAAGGATTTTTTAATAAAAATTAGCAAAACCCATTTTTAATGCACAGAAAAGTCTACATACGGTCAATTTCTAAATTCTTGAAATTGAAACCGTGCGTTGTAAACAGTGCTACAAATTATAGTGAGCGTTTTTGAAATATACCATTACATGGAAAAAGTTGAGATACATAAATTTTTTTGTAACAAAAGCGCGTAAATTGGCAAAAATGAACCAAACGGGTAAGGAAATCTGCATAGAAGTGCGCCAACTCATTATCGATTTATATATTAAAGGTATATTTTTAGGTATTAAGGCGTTGGTGAACAGACAAGGACATCTGGATGGCTCAACATTATGCAGCATGAAACTGGAAGGGGCTTACTCCAACGCCGAAGACAAAGTAAGAGGTTAACCAAAATCCAGGAGACTGGAATGCAAGATCAGCGAACAAAAAGCTGACTGAAGAAGAAGTAAAAAGACGTAGAAGAGTAATCAATAAGCCACACAAGAACAAATACGACATTTGAAACGATGCTGTCCCGATATAGTTTTCGGTAGGAAGAAAAGAACCACAAAATTCGTGGGAATTCATTTTTTATATGAAAGAGTGGAAGAGCCTCTAACTTCCCATGCGTGAGGTGACAACGATTTGAGAATTATGAGAAAATGAAGATGGTACCGGCTGAATACTAGAATCTCTATCTAACAAGTAGAAAGCTGATAATATTAATTGGATAACTGACAAAATGGCATGAAAACATCAACATTTGCGTTTTCAGTATAGAAAATCCAACGTATCTGCCATTATTACATATATCAGTATGTATATTGTCTGAAGAGATAATTATAGCTAAAATCCAAGGTTACTCCATGATCTTAGCGTGAAACGGCCACAACAACAATAACAGTCCCAACTACCATCATACATTTAGATTCGCAGAATAATCTCTTGGCGCAAAAATCATTCCAACACCGAAAAGATCAAGCACGACATAGCCCAGCTTTATCGGCTAACTTCATAACGTTTTCTCCGATGCAAAAATATCCACAATCACTAAGCGAATATTTTGACTTCATCTTTGTACGTACCGTTCCAGAAAGAAGGTGTTATTAGAACCGACAAGTGTTACTAGAACCGACAGTTGCAGAAGACGCGGTTTATAATAGCGTAGCATAAGCTAAATTTGTAATTAATTTGTAATTTTGATTGTATACGAGTATACGCCAGTGAGAAACGAGTCAACGAAGGACCAAAAAATATAAAAAAGAAGGAAGTAAAAAATAAACAGATAGAAAATAAAAGAAGAAATATAAAAAAGAGAGAGAAAGCTACAAAAGAAAACAACAAAAAAATTTTAAACAATATAAAAAAGAAAAGAATACAAGATGTAAAAAAGAGATAAAGACAATTATAGTACTCAAAATAAGGCGATTAAAAAAAAAATGTATATGTATTATAGGATTAATAAAATGCACAAAATAGTTTACAGTGCAAGAAGAAGATTGTAAATACTCACTAGAAGGTAGTTGCACTACCTTCTTCTAGATAGAGGGGAGGGATGTTGTGAGTCAGAATCAAACTACCGCCGAGTAGTTGACTCACAGCACCTACTCCTAACAGATACTACACATTTGGCGTAGTTAGCATTTAAGTTATATTCACGCACATGCCTTTAGGCATTGTTTCATTCATTATGTGAACTTTAGGGTGTCACAGTTCCGCAATCGAGTTGACGACGGGCATTAGACTTTACAATGCACCATCGACATTTTTATATCGAGTAGGTCAGTTGGCACAACTAACTGACACCAATCAACAATTGCGTAATTGGAGCACCAGAAATATGCTTATCTAGACTGCAATTGTAAATAGTATATAGTATATAAGACTAATGCTTTTTAGTAATAAAGGCTTGTCTTATACTGAAGCACAAAACAACAGTGTTTTACTTCGCAGCATTAAGTGCCTCATTAGGAACTACCAGATCTTCATCTACGCCCACGCCTATTACCGGCAGCAAAAGGACACTCGCTACTAGCGACAATACGCACGGACCCCCAACAGACGAGATCCAAGCCGCCCAAGAGCGCTGTATGACGAAATTACCCCAGGAACAGGACAACAGAAACAAACTCCCAACGAGAGAGGCGAACTACTCAAGGAAGCATATAAATTGGTGGCGAGAAATCTAGAGCGAGTTGACGAAGTAAGGAGGGAGTGTGAAGATGAAATCTCTCCCACACAAAATCGTTTGTTTAAAAAAAATAAAAACTCAAAGTAGGCGAGTCAGATTTTGACTTCGTTTGTTTGGTTCTATTTGTATAGAATCAATTCTCAATCACGTTAAACTTTCAGTATATCTTTCAGAAAGGGTGGAATAACAAGCGTTCAAATTCCAAGTATTTGGGTGTAGAATTTCAAGCGTTCAAAATTCAAATATTCGGGTGTGGAAAAACAAGCGTTGGAAATCCAAGTATTCAGGTGTGGAATAACAAGCGTTCAAAATCCAAGTATTCGGGTGTGGAAAAACAAGCGTTCAAATTCCAAGTATTCGGGTGTGGAATTTCAAGCGTTCAAAATCCAAGTATACGGGTGTGGAATAACGAAGCGTTCAGAATCCAAATATTCGGGTGTGGAATAACAAGGGTTCAAAATCAAAGTATTCAGGTGTGGAATAACAAGCGTTCAAAATCCAAGTATTCGGGTGTGGAAAAACAAACGTTTAAATTCCAAGTATTCGGGTGTGGAATTTCAAGCGTTCAAAATCCAAGTATTCGGGTGTGGAATAACGAAGCGTTCAAAATCCAAGTATTCGAGTGTGGAATAACAAGTGTTTAAAATCAAAGTATTCAGGTGTGGAATAACAAACGTTCAAAATCCAAGTGTTCGGGTACGGAGTAGCAAGCGTTCAGGAAAAAAACAAGTATTGGCAGTTGAACACAAGCATTTAAAGTGAAAACATTAAATCTCAAATATACGAGAAGCGAAAGCAAAAGCTAATTAACATTTGAAAGGTTTAATTAATATCGAATATTCGTATTTCTATATTAAGTATGCTGAGGATATACTTGACTACTATTTGTTGGAGATTTTTTGCAGCTATAGCCAAATCTTTGTGCGATACAAGCAGAGTAGTATCGACAGAAAATGTTGCTATCATGTTGTCATCTGAGATAGGTATAGGGTGGCCAGTTGTATATAAGAAATATAGTATTGGTCCTAGTACACTACCTT